>OY288282.1:67934200-68634843 GCA_958450335.1 Hibiscus tridactylites
TTTAATTGCGTGAATATTTATTTGGCCAAAGTTAGTTATATTTAACTTTTTTTTTTGCAGTTTATCCTTGGAAGAAGAACAAAACCAATCATAATCATGTTGGAGGCAATTAAGACAAAAATTATCCAAAGGATTGCAAAAAAGGCTGATAAGTGGATTGGACCTTTATGTCCAAAAATTCATAAGAAGTTAAAAACATCAATTCAAATGTCAGCAAGGTAATTAGTTAAACTTTTAGCACTTCAAATCATGTTTAACTTTTAGCAATTCAAATCTGTCTATGTAGTAGTTGTTTAACTTTTAACAATTCAAGTTTGTTGAAATTTACCTTTTTAAGGATTGCAAATAATGTTACATGTTTAACTGCAGTAACTGTTAAATGCAGTAATTGTTAATAAGATTACATGGTTAAATGTAGTTACATGATTAAATAATGTTACATGGTTAATTTAGTTGTTAGATTAAGTTGTTACATGGTTAATGTAGTAATTGTTAGATTAAGTTGTTACATGATTAAATAATGTTACATGTTCTTTAATTTGTTTATGTAGTAGTTCTTACATGGTTAAATGTAGTAGTTGTTATAAGATTAAATAGTTCTTAAATGATGTATGACTTTTACATGATTAAATAATGTTACATGGTTAATGTAGTAGTTGTTAGATTAAGTTGTTAAATAATGTTACATGAATAAATGCAGTAACTGTTACATGCATAAATAATGTAAGTGTTGGCCTACCAATGTTGGTGGCAATAAATACCAAGTTTTATGTGGACCACATTCCAAACATGTTGTGAACTTGACAAAGCATACGTGTTCATGCAAAAAGTGGGACTTGACAAGTAATTAATATATTTGCTTTTATTTATGTTTATACTATGTTTATTAGATGTTTAATATATTTTGGTAGGAATTACATGTCACCATGCAATCTCAGCCATACTAATGAAAGATGAGAGACCTGAGTCGTACGTAGATAACTGTTATAAAAAGACCATTCAACAAGTAATATACTTTCATTTGATGAACCCAGTCAGAGGTCCTGATCAATGGGTTAGACAAACATACTGTGAATCCATCTTACCTTCAACAATTAGAAGACCACCAGGCAGACCTCACAAAAATAAGAGAAAAAAAAAGCTGATGAACCCATTATTCAAGGTGTTAGAGTTATTAAGAAAGGTGTAACCATGACCTGTTCTAAGTGTAAGAGAACTGGCCACAATGTCAGGGCATGCAAAGGCATTGTTCGTGGAAATAGTTCTATTTGACCATCTTCTCAAGCATCATGTTCAAGAATTCACCAGCAAGCTCGCACCAGAAGTGCTCATCCCCAGCAGGCTCCAACAACTTCCAGCAGTGTTCCTCATCAACAGCCAACAACTTCCACCAGGCTCCAACCACCTTCAAGACAACCACCACCTACAATAAGACCTAAACTCTCAGTGCGTATTATTTATGTATTTTCTAACAGCACACTTTTAATTTAATATGATTTTGAAGACTAACTATTTTTTCTTATATAGATAAAAAGGTCTTCTCATGGCACTTGGAAATAACCTGCATTAGTCAGAAGTGCCCCTACCCAACAGGCTCAAACAACCACAACGACAAGTGTTCCTGCCCAGCAAGCTTCAACACAACCACCCCCAATTCAAGTTGTTAGATGGATGCTCAACAACAGCCAAGAAAGTTTAACAACTCAACCTTGAATTTATTGAAGAAGTTGTTGCTGAATCTATTTTGTTTTTGCTTTAAACTATTTAGGTAGAAATTTGATAATGAAACTGCTCTATTTTGTGTTATGTTGAAAGGGTGTATACCTATTTTTTGTGTCATTTGTTGGTAGACATTTGATGATGAACAATGAAAATGACATTAGCAGTTATTTTGAAAGGGTATACGAATCTATTTTGATTAGCAGTAAAATTCAATGTTATTGTTCTTTGTGTCCTTGTGAATGGAATAGAGATCATATCTTTGTGTTATAGTGAATGGTATTAATAGAGAAAGAATGTTATATTTACAGGCATTTTAAAAATTTCAAAAAGCAAAATTGCTTCATTTCATTGAGTTTACTTCAAAAATTGATAAAAACATACATGAACCATAATTGAACATCAACCCTCAATAAACCCTAAACCCCAATACATCACAAACCTATTAAACCCTAAACATAAATAGAAATCTTAACCCATAAACAAAATACCCTAAATACATCAAAAACATACGAAGCCATAATTTCATTCATTTCATCCATTAAAGCATCAATAACTCAGAAATTCAAACTGAATCTCTATATCACAAATTACCCTAAAAATGCCATATAGGCAAGAACAACAACATATATAATCCAAAACAATCGCTATTTATTCCTCGCATGCTTCATGGCCCTCCTTTTTTAACAAACCAACTATGATAATTCTTGGGCGTTCAGGAATTTCAGCAACAACCCACTCAAAAAACGGCATTTCTTACTTTTTTTGCCGAAATTTGGGCAGCCAAGAAATCTTCTCCCGGATTATCTACTGTCCAGCTTGTTTTTAACTCGCATGAACAGTCACAATAACAAACTCGGTTCACTTCTGATCCTTCCATCTTCAATCAGCTTCAATCTGTAAAAGCCCTTCTTCAAGTTGTCTCTTTCAAAGTGAAGGAAGGAAAAGAGAGAAAAAAGAAAATTAGGGTTATGGCCCTTTAATTATGAACCACATCCTTTTATAAAGCCAAGTCACACTATAAATTATATTATATAATTAATAAATGAAGTGGAAATTGGGGGAAATATAAAATAAGCCAAGTCAGCAAAACCGTTAGCTATTTAACGTCGGGGGACCAAAACAGGAGAAATATATAATAGAAGGGACGATTTTACCGAAAACACATAGTTTTGGGACCAAAATAAAAAAAATAATAGTTTGGGGACCACATGTGTAGTTTTTCCTATCTATTATATGTTTTGAATGACTTCCCATAATGCATCATGCTATGAACATCCTTGTGTTATGCATTTGTTTGCCTTAATTGATTTCATGTTGGTTATATTTGTGACCATGAGATCACAAGGTAAGTGTTGGTTTGGTGGGTATTGACATGTGAAATTTTATTACCGAATATAGTTGGTTGACCAATAGGATGTGAGTGCACTCGAGGTAAAAGTCGCCTGTGGCCTTAGTGATGCTAGATTCCACTAAGGAGGAGTACGGTGATGTGAGATTCCACCAGAAGCTATGTTTTACTAGACGAGTAAGTACAATGATGTGAGATACCACCGGAAGTGTCTAATGGGTTTGCGAACTATCCGCATATCCAAGTAAAAGTGATGAATGCCAATATACCCATGGTGCTCTAAATTTTCATGTTAAGCATGTTATATTGCTCCTTTCCATTTATGCTTATGCATGTAGTTGGTTTCTTGTTTGTGTGCTGAGAATGAGCATGAGGTAAGCTTGTGGCTTGTGGATGCATTCGGTAAATGCATGAGATGTTAAATGCATGTTGTTATGTGTTCATGCATGAGGGAAATAACTTGAAAATAGTTTTGGTTTTCAAGCAAATTATGATTTTAAAACTGCATTGTTGTAGTTACCGTTTTGAGCACTGCTCACTAAGCTTAAATGCTTACGCTCTTTTTTCCAACAATGCAGGCCCTTAGACCTATGAAGCAGCTCGGGGAACAAAAGAGAATTCAAGGAAGTTTGGTTTGCTCAAGTATGTTTTTAGACTTAAATAAATAATATTAAGCAATGGGATAGAACCTTTATGTTTAAGGGGGTTGTCTGTTATGTCTCTTGCTTTAGACAAGTTTGTTTAGTTATGGTTGGCTTGTAATGCCCCTAAACATGTTGATCATGCCATGGTTTGTCTTTTGACCCCTTTTGTGAATGCTATGCATGAATGTTTTCCTTTAATGTATCTTGCCATGTTGAATCTTGTTTCGTTGATTGTTTATCATGTCTAAACGTTTGCTCATGGTTGGCTTATGTTGTGTGCATGTTTAGGAGTTGATTAGATGCTTGTTTAGTGAGTTGTGTTGGTTCTCCTTGTGCTTAAAACTGTAAAAATCGGTCTTTCTGGGCAGGGCGTATTGATACGCTCAAGGGCAGTATCGATATGGTCCCATGTTTTAAGCATAGCGTACCGATACGCGGGGGCGTACCGATACCCACTTTGATCACTGAAAATCTGAGATTTTGACGAGAAATTAGGGTATCGATACGGGTCTTAAGCGTATCAATACGGTCCTTGGTGTTGACTTTGGGAGCTTGACCATTAAGGGTGTATCGATACCAGCCGTGAGGGTATCGATACAGTCTCTTGGAGTTGACTTTGGAGAGTTTGACCGTTGAAGGCGTATCGATACGGGCGTTAGGCGTATCGATACGGCACGTGGTTAAATTGTTAAAAGTAACCTCTAATGTCCATTTTTGCTTGGATTATGTTTGTGTTGCTTTCTCGTTGCTTGTCTCCTCACATATGATTTAAATATGACATCTAGACAAGATAATTTTTTTAAAAACAAGTTTAGGGTTGCTAATCGGAGCGAAGCCTTAACAAGTTTCTCTTCGGTTTTCCCCATGTAACCTGTTTGGGTCGGTCTAGTGGCTAGGCCGGGTCGAGGGGGTTACAATATATATATATATATATATATATATATATATATATATATATATATATATATATATATATGCATACACGTAACAGTGCACATATATATTTATATATGCATTTACTTAGGGCTGGGTGGTGCACATATTGATTCCAATTTTAACTGCTTTCTATATGCATATATGATATGCATATATATTTCTTCATATTTTCACATGTGATATACATAGGATATCGTGCAGAATTGACAGAACCGACTCGAATATGAAATTTGATCTACTAATTACTAAAATTTTCGAGTTATTTGAATTTCTATTTCATAACTCAAACTTTATTTGAAATTTTTTCGAGTCAAGTTTATAGAACTACAAGTCGAGTCAAAAAATCGTTTTTTTTTTCGCCTCGAGTCGAATAATTCAGTTTTTTCGAGTCGAGTTTTGCTCACCCCTAGTGGCAACGACGACAAATTTCTGACTTAAAAATTTTGGGTTATTATGAAAAATGAGAGTTTTGGAGTTTTTTTAAAAAAATGGGTTGTTAATATTTAAAAAAAAATCTAATCACATGTCAAGCAACGACTGGATGATATTTTTAAATGATCGACCTTAAAATATAAACGGAATGAAAGATTAGCACTTAAAATAGTAATATATAAACGTTAGACACCTATTTTGACCAAAAAAATTTAGACATCTAAAGCAAAATAAGGTATAATTTAAAGGAAAAAAAAACTTTGATACATAGTGCGTGTAAACTAAAGTTTATGCGTGCCTTTTAGTTTTAGGGATTAGGGTTTTAGTTTAGGGTTTTAGTTTAGGGTTTAAAGGGTATGGGTTTAGGTTGTATGGTTTAGAATTTAGAGTACATAGTTTAAGGTTTATGGTTATGAATTTAGGATTTGAGTTTTATAGTGTAAATATGTGGGCTTGTGTAAAATAGTTTTACATAACCTGTGTATCAAAATTTCACCATAATTTAAATATTTTATCGTATTTAAGCCTTTTTTATTAAAATTGGTTAATTATTATATTTATTTTTGACCCAAAAATATTTTAGAGGTGAGCAAAACTTGACTCGACTCGAAAAAAACAGAATTTTTCGACTCGAGGCAAAAAAACTCGACTCGAAATTTCATAAACTCGACTTGATTCGAAAACATTTCAAATAAAGTTTGAGATATAAAATGGAAATTTGAATAACTCGAAAATTTTTAATATATATGTATATATATACCGATATAAAAATATGAAGAAATATATGTCACATGAAAAAATATATATGCATATCTTATATGAGTGGAGAAAGTTGTTTAAATTATAATCAAACCTTACTATAACATGATAAATAATTAAAATTAAATTTATATTGGAGATCGAAAACTCGACGTGAATCGAAAAAATTTCAAATAAAATTTGAGTTGTAAAATATGATGCGTTAACTTGAATAACTTGAAATTTTTTTACTCGACTCGATCGAACGCTCACCCCGAATATCAACAGCTAAGTTAGTAGAAATAATGACAAAATTTGTTTGGTTATTCTATTCGAATTACAAGATAATGTTTGTATAATGCTTTAAATCTGAATAAGTTCATGTACACCTACAAATTAAATTGTTTAAATTTAGATTATCCAGATAAAACATGCTTTTAAGTATCAAAAGACAAACGAACAACTAATTAAAATTCCATACTCCATATCACATAAATATCATTTTACTGAACAAATTAAAAAAACAAAGCCCACTAAAATCAAAATGTTATAGAAATGTACCCCCAAGCCCAAAACTATAGGGGCTAACAGAGCTGAGTATCACGGGCAAGGTGCGAATTTGGGCTGTTTTATTAGGATTTATACAGAGATTTGTACTAATTCTTTGTTATGTTATAACATAAGTATTAGTATTTTAAAACTCATTGATGGTTGGGTGAAGCGAATGCGAATGGGAGCAGGTACATTTCTAAGGTTTTTGTGGCATTAGGGTGAACCAAAAAATTGGAATAATAATCAAGAATTTAAATTATGAGTGCGTTCGTATTTTCAGTCGCGTTGCGTTTATCTCAATTGTGGACATAACATATGTTATTACGGTCACTACAGGTATGGTGGTTATGAATATTACAATTTTAAACGATATTGCTACAACAATATAACGGTCATTGTTGCGGTTGTTGATTATTATTTAAATCATTGTCCCTAAAGTAAATTTTAATAGTAGCTCCATAATATTAAGTATTGAAAAAAATGGACCCCTAATAACAAATTAAAGAAAAGTAAGTTTTAAGAGTATGATCATAATAACAAACAGTGAGGGGAAATTGAGCCCCTAATAAAAATATTAAAAAATTGAACTTTTAATAATAAATAAATATTAGGAGAAAAAAATTGACTTTTAAGGGGCAGCCCTTAATAATAAATATGATCAAAATTAAGGTTCTAATAACAGTTATCGAAAACAATTTAACAATATAAATTGTATACAAAAATTCTGGGCCCTGTCATGAGCGGAGTCACTCTTTGGAATGTGGTGTTTTATGACACCCTAAAATTTTTAGAAACTTATTTTTTATATAATTTGTTTATAAAAAATTAAAAATATAGACAAATGACATCTATTTTATGATAAAATGACACTCATTTATAAATAAAACGACATCATTTTATAAATAATGAACTTTCTTTAAATATCGTTGAAAAAATAATACATCTTAAATAAATTTTTGGCTCCGCCTCTGGACACCAGGCAGGTGTTGTTGCTGCCCATGCCCAAATACGACACCTGATTGGGAGATAAATATCAGTGATGGAGCTGCAACGGTGGAAGGTGTTTTTTGATCAAAGATGTTTGGATTTTCACGCAGTATCAGTATGTGTTCTATTTTGAACGTTGAATTATGGACAGTTTCTGATGTTTCTCGACACGCGCGGCGTCTTCATTTTCAACATCAACAAGTAAACACCGATTGTCTGGAGGTCGTTCGCTGTTTGAACAAGGCTGAAGGGCATCAATACAAAAATAGGGATTGCAACGGAATTGGATTTCGATTACCCGAACTCGACTCAGAACTTAAAAAGTTTTTCTTGTCCTCGATCTGTTTCGAATTTAATATATTTTATTTCCGCTGCCCAATATAATAAAAACATAATCTAAGCCCGAAAAAATTAATATAAATATCATATATAACATATAAAAATAGAATGAATATATATATATATATACATCGGGACGGGGCAGAAAATTTTTATCCTAAACCCGAACTCGCCCCACCCTGACTCATTTTTATTTTAAAATTCAAGGAAAAAAATTCGAGCGAAACGAGACGAAACACGTCGGGATGCGTAATTTTATCATTCTTATATCTTAGTTAAAGAATTAACCCAACGTGATCGGGCGCTAAAATACGACATGTTTGCCGAGAATATAACATGGTGGCAAGGTCTAAATGTTCGGTCGAGTCGAGTAAAATTTTTTCGAGTTATTCAAGTTTATAAGTCCTATTTTACGATTTAAACTTTATTTGAAATTTTTCTGAATCGAGTTTATGAAATTCGTGTCGAGTCGAGTTTTTGTGTTTATGTACAAATTTAATTGTACATATATATTTCTATATGCATATACGTAGCGGTGCACATATATATTTCTATATGCATATATTTAGGTATGGGCGGTGCACATATTGATTCCAATTTTAACGGTATTCTATATGTATATATAATATACATATATATTTCTTCATATTTTCACATGTGATATGCATAATATATCATGCAGAATTGACAAACTTGACTCGAATATAAAAACTGATCAACTAATTACTAAATTTTTAAATTATTCGAGTTATTCGAATTTTCATTTCATAACTCAAATTTTATTTGAAATTTTATCGAATCAAACCAAATTTATAAAATTACAAGTCAAACGTAAAACAAACTGAATTTTTCGCCTTGAGTCGAGTTTTACCACCCAAATAGTGGCCGATTGTTTGACATCTTTAACAAGAGGGGGGACATGTAGGCGAGAAATTACTACAATCAGTCTCCACCTTTAGATGTCGATTATCAATTATATTTGTTGAGGGAATGGGTTGCCGCTTAGGGATTGCAACGGGGCGGGTCAGATTGAGGTTTTGACTGTCTTAATTTCGATTTAAAATTTAAACTATTTGTCTCGATTCTGACCCGACCCAAATTTAATATATTGTATTTTTATTAGACTTAATCTGGTATAATAAAAAATATAAAATGATCACGATATTTTAATTAAAAAATCGACTAAATTTGACTCGATCCGAAAAAAATAATAAAGATATTAAATATAATTGTAACACCCGTGTTCCGGGCCTAGGAGTTAGTCGGGTATTAGTTCGAGTTAAATAAAACTAAATTAAAGCAATTCAATTTCAAATAACGGTCTAAATGAATTTTATTAAGTTGGGAAGGACCTATGGGGCTATTTACCCAAGTTTTAAAAAAAAAAGGAAGATCACTTTATGGTAAAGTTATCTTCCTCCCCCATTCTTCCTCCTTTTCCCATTTTGAAAACCCCCACCATTTCTAAAACCTCCCAAGCTTGGAATTACTATTCCATCAATTTTAGCACCCGATTTCCACACCATTTTAAGAGGTAATTGTATTTTCTTAACCTCCTCTCCATCCTCTATTTGCTTATTGTCTTAAATTTCAAAAAAAATGTGGGTTTTGAAAAATTAGGGTTTATGATGAAAATTGGGTTTTAATGGGGTTTTTCAATTGGTCTTAAGAAATTGTGTTGGGGTTTTTGTTAATCATGCTAAAGTATACAACATATATGAATTTGGTCAATTTTGGATGAATTTTCGTAGGGGGTCTTTAGGGCCAATTTTAGGGTTTGAAAAATTGGGTTTTTGAGGGGATTTGTGTGGGAATTGAAGGGCTGATGGTCTAGTTATGTTAGGAGGGTGATTTGGGATGTTTTGGAAGTCTTTTGGATGCTTGAAATTGGGTATTTCAGCCCTTGGTTGTGGGAGTCCGAAAATTTGGGTTTTGGGATACTATGTGATTTGAAATTTGTGGAAATTGAGTTGTGTTTTGCGATGTGGATTGATAATTGAGTTAGCATTGATTTGGGAAGTGATGAATGTATTTTGTTTGGCTAGAAGCAAGGGGAAACGTCGAAGGAGCTTTGGGACCAAATCCGGGTGCGTAAGAGGATTGTTCGATTTGCTAAGGAAGGGCGGTGAGTGGTCTAAACTTGTTTTAAAGTTGGTTCGAGCATGAGTAGTGTGTGTGTGTGCAAGTGTGCTTGGTAGGCCACTTCCCTTTAATCCAAGTAGTTAACTTAGTCTAATTTCCTTAAATGCTATGTGCTTGATGACTATGCTCAAATGCTTGCGATTAGATGGTGCATGTATATGTATATCATGATGTGGATATATGTGTTGAGCATGAATGTGTTGAGGATATGTGGTTGGTGATTCATGTTGTGGGTATAATAATTGGCACTAAAAATTACCGGTTGTAAATGATCGATCATTAGGATAGTGTGCACACAAATTGAGTCAAAACGTACGTGGCCTTGATGGCGTTAAGTCATCAAGGAGGAGTACGGTGATGTAGCATTCCACCGGAAGCTTATTATATTTCTACGGGATGATGAGTGGAATCCCATCCGTAGGGCATGTGGCGATGAGTGGAATCCCGCACATGCAAGGTCCGGTGATGAGTGGAATCCCACCGAGGTAAAATGTTGTCAAGGTCTATATCCGCACAATCGGGGTAATTAAAGTGGCCAAATAAACTTGTTTTAGTAATGTGATATATGATGGTGATGTGTGATTTTGATATATGGTATTGCATGATGATCTATAATGATGCTTAATCTTGCTAGAATTGAGAGACCATAATTGCCACTTGAAAGACTAGCTAAGTCTACTTGATTATGCAATGCTTGATATGTGTGAGATTAGGATTACATGCTTGAACCCTGCATTGTTGTTGTTCTTCGTTTTAGAGCACCCTCACTAAGCTTATAGCTTACGCTCTCAATGTTCAACAATGCAGATCACTAGCGTGGTGTTAGCTCGAGGCAAGGCAAGAAGGGCTTCCAAGTTTGTAGCTCAAGTATGGTTATCGATTTTGTAATAGCTAGCAATGTGGCAAGGGTCTTTGTATGAGCGTGTGTGACTCATTTGATTGATGTCGTTTTGGCTTGATTATGGATTGGATGCATGTAATGCTACGTTGATCTTGTGTGGCTTGTGATGCCATGTTTAAGTTGTGAACCATGCCTAAACTGCTTTCTTGCTTGTGGATTTAATGTTTTAAGAAATCATGTTTAAAATTGGGTGTTGTAGGAATGGATGTTTATGTGTTGATTGTTGCCTTTGTCCTAGACATATTGAAGTTGTGTCAAAGCATGATGGACATGTGGTGGTATGTTGGATTGGATCACTAGGCTGTTGTATGGTGTCTAAGGGATGTTTTGGGGCATCCTTGTGCCTCAAAACAGCTCAGAAAAATCTGCAGACAGGGGGCGTTCCGGAACGGGTCCCCGTGTTCCGAAACGACCCCTGCGTATATGGCATGCCGTTTCGAAACGGTTGAGGGTCGTTCCGGAACGTTTTCGCCTCTGGAATTTTGAGAAATTGGCGAGATGAAGCCGTTCCGAAACGGGTCTTGGAAGTTCCGAAACGGTCAAATCTCGTTGACCACGAGATATTGACCGTCAAGGTCGTTCCGATACGGGTCACCCCTGTTTCGGAACGGTCACCTTGTGGTTGACCCAGGCTCGTTGACCAGGTCAGGGCGTTTCGGAACACCCTATAGGTGTTTCGAAACGGCCTGCTGGAACAAGGTTAATAGACTGTTTGGGTTTTGTTTGGTCGGTGATTTGTTTCGTGTTTGTTTCTTCCGCTGATATGTTTCACATAGGAATTAAGTATGTATCTAGATAAGACTAGAGAAAAAAAGAAAAAAAAAAGAAATTTTAGGGTCGCTAACCGAGGGGGAACCTTAACGGGTTTCGCTTCGGTTTTCCCCGTGTGGCCCACTCGGACCGGTCATCCGACCAGACCGGGACGAGGGGGTTACATTTGTTGGTATCAGAGCCTGAGGTTACCGAGACCTCGGGCAGGTAAGTGAGGTAAGATTAATGTGTTAAATGCTTGTGTTGTTCGATGCATGATTTGCCATGAATCCTTGATGCTTTATTGATCGTATGATGTTTTGAGTGCATGAATGGTCGTGTCTCGTGTGAGTGTGTGCCCATTGCTACTACTACTTAATTTAAAAAGGATTTTTGAAAGAGGAATACTTGAGCACTATTGGACCCTTGCTTTGGCTAACGTAATCCTATTTGTTTCTTGTTGTAGTTTATACCTTGCTAGTTGAACCATGAGACCACGTGGGAGGCCTAGGATGGTTCGACCGGAACCACGGGCAGAGGCTCCGAGAGTTGAGCCAGTTGTGAGAGTTGAGGCTCAAGTGGGAGAGCCAGTGGTTGGAGTTGGAGCTCCTCCACCACCTCCACCACCACCACCTCCTCCACCGGGAGTGGGAGGCGAGGCCGGGCCCGAAGGAATGGGACCACAAGGAGGCCAAGGTGGCCAAGGACCGGCCGGAATTGACTTAGCTCCGTTGGTTCAGGCAATAGCCGGAGCGTTCCAGGCTGCAGTTGCTGGGGGTCAGGCAGCTCATCATCAGGGTGAGGGCACCTGATTACCATTAGAGAGACTTCGGGGCCTTGGGGCCGAAGAGTTCAGAGGTGCTACTCCGGAGAGGTCAGAGATGTGGTTAGAGAAGACCGTCCGTATCCTTGCTCAGATGGGGTGTACTGGTGATCGTAAGTTGGGTTGTGTTGAGTCCTTGCTTCAGGGTGATGCCTACACCTGGTGGGTCACCGTTACTTCGGGGTTGGATGAGACCGAGATCACTTGGGAGTTCTTTGAGACAGCTTTCCGGAAGAAGTATTTGGGTCCGCGATACCTCGATGAGAGGAAGAGAGAGTTTATGGCATTGTCTCAGGGGAGTATGTCCGTGACTGATTACGAGATTCGATTTGTCAGACTGAGTCAGTATGCACCTGAACTTGTACCTACTGAGGTGGAGCGTTGTAACCGCTTCCGATATGGGCTGAATGAGGAGATCAAGACTTATACTCTAGCTTCTGATTACATTGATTTTGATGTCTTGGTCTCGAGGGCCAAGGACTTGGAGCACAGTTTGAGTTTGACCAGGCGATCAGGCGGATCTAGTTCAGGTAAGAGGTCCAGCAACTTTGATAGAGGAGATGCCAAGAGGCATCGGGACAACCGGCATCAGTATGATCATAGGCGTGGTGGTAGTAACCACGGTAGGGGCCACCAGGGCCAGAGAGCTGGTGGGAAGTTGCCCACATGTGCTTCTTGCGGGAGGAACCACACCGGTGAGTGTTGGGGAAACTATCATTCCTGTTGGAGTTGTGGTGCTAGAGACCACATTAGGCGTGACTGTCCACATCAGGTGGGATAGGCACCAGCTCAGGCTCCTGCTAGAGCCAATGACTTTCAGAGAGGCCGCGGGCGCGGTAGAGGTAATTTCCAGCCGAGGAACGATGGTCAGAGGAACTTAGCACATGTAGTCGCAGTCCAGCCGGAGGGCGGAGGACAGGCTAGGGTTTACGCTCAGCGCGGGGAGCAGCATGACACCGATGTGATCGCAGGTAATTTCTCGATACAGTCTTTGGGTTTGCTTTCTTTGATTGACTCTGGGTCTACACATTCCTACATATTGAGTGAGCATGCACAGTCTTTGAAATTGCCTTGTGAGTTGTTAGAGGTAGGAGTTAGTGTTACTAGTTCCTTTGGGGACACGGTAGTGGTTAGGAAGATGTACCGAAGGTGTCCGTTGATGGTTCAAGGGCATTTGTTTCCAGTGGATATGATGGAACTTCCCTTCTATGGTTTTGATGTGATTCTGGGTATGGATTGGCTCACGGAACATAGAGCTAGGATAGATTTTGAAACTAAGCGGATTTCTTTGAAGCTCACAGATGATTATGAGATTGTTGTTGTGGGTGAGAATGTGAAGTTCTTATCCAATGTGGTTTCAGTGTTAGAGGCCAAGAAATTAGTTGAGTTAGGGTGTGAAGCATACTTAGCGTATGTGATGAACCCTAACATGAGTGAGGTTAGACCTCAGGACATCCGGACAGTATGTGACTTTCCTAGTGTGTTTCCGGAAGAATTGTCAGGGTTACCACCGGACAGAGAGGTAGAGTTCAGCATTGAGACTTATTCTGATTCAGCTCCTGTTTCGATTGCTCCGTATCGTATGGCACCGAAAGAATTGAAAGAGTTGAAGACTCAGCTGCAAGAATTGACAGATAGAGGTTTTATTAGGCCTAGTTCTTCACCTTGGGGTGCACCTGTGTTGTTTGTGAAGAAGAAAGATGGGAGTATGAGAATGTGCATAGATTATAGACAGTTAAATCAGTTGACAGTGAAGAACAAATATCCGCTGCCTAGAATTGATGACTTGTTTGATCAGTTGAGAGGGGCGTCTGTCTTTTCGAAGATTGATTTGAGATCAGGTTACTACCAGCTAAAGGTTAGGGAGGTTGATGTACCGAAGACGGCCTTTAGGACTAGGTATGGACACTATGAATTTTTAGTCATGCCATTTGGGTTGACTAATGCACCGGCAGCTTTCATGAACATGATGAATAGGATTTTTCATCAGTATCTAGATCAGTTTGTGGTTGTATTTATTGATGACATTTTGGTGTACTCGCGAACTGAAGAAGACCATGACCGACATTTGAGACTTGTTTTGAAGACTTTGCTAGATCATCAGTTGTATGCGAAGCTCAGCAAGTGTGAGTTCTGGATACGAGAGGTAGTCTTCTTAGGACATGTAGTATCAGCTGAAGGCATTAGAGTTGATCCGAAGAAGATTGAAGCCATTATTGAGTGGAAGCAACCGAAGTCAGTGACAGAAGTACGTAGCTTCCTAGGCTTAGCCGGATACTATAGAAGATTTGTGGAAGGTTTCTCTAAATTAGCCGCCCCGTTGACACAGCTACTTCAGAAGAGTGTTCAGTTTGAGTGGACAGATGCAAGACAGAGAGCCTTTGAAAAATTGAAAGAAGCTTTGACCCAAGCTCCGATCTTGATTCAGCCTGAGTCCGGGAAGGACTATGTGATTTATAGTGATGCCTCGTATGTAGGGTTAGGATGTGTTCTGATGCAAGACCGAAGAGTAGTGGCTTATGCCTCAAGACAGTTGAAGACACACGAACGCAATTATCCGACCCATGACATAGAGTTAGCTGCAGTTGTGTTTGCTCTGAAGATTTGGAGGCACTATTTGTATGGTGAGAAATGCACAGTATACACCGACCACAAGAGTTTGAAGTACATTATGACTCAGCGAGATTTGAATCTCAGACAGCGTAGATGGTTAGAGTTGCTAAAGGACTATGATCTTACTATTGAGTACCATCCGGGTAAGGCCAATGTAGTGGCCGATGCATTGAGTAGGAAGGTGGCCGTGGACTTGAGGGCCATGTTTGCTAGGTTGAGTTTGTCCGGAGATGGTGGCTTAGTAGCCGAGCTTCAAGTTAGACCTACTCTAGGTCAGATGATTCGAGAGAAACAGCTCTTAGATAGATCTTTGGCACCTCACGTGCAAGATATAGCTGAAGGTAGACCTTCAGACTACAGTTTCAGTTCCGATGGGGTCTTATGTTTCAAGGACAGAATAGTTGTGCCTGAAGACAGTGATTTGAGACGTACGATCTTGACTGAAGCCCACAGTAGTCCGTTTGCTATGCATCCAGGAAGTACGAAGATGTACCGTGATCTGAAGAATGAGTACTTTTGGGTTGGCTTGAAGAGAGATGTAGCCGACTTTGTGAGTAAGTGCTTAGTGTGTCAGAGGGTGAAGGCGGAACATCAGGTTCCCTCAGGTTTGTTACAGCCGTTGAAAATTCCGGAATGGAAATGGGAGAACATCACCATGGATTTTGTTTCGGGTTTGCCTTTGACACCTACGAAGAAGAACTCAGTTTGGGTGATAGTAGATCGTTTTACGAAGTGTGCTCACTTCTTGGCAGTCAACACTACTTACACCTTAGATAGATTGGCCGATTTGTACATTGGTGAGATTGTGAGGTTACATGGTGTGCCGAAGTCCATTGTGTCAGATAGAGATCCACGGTTTACTTCGAGATTTTGGGAGTGTTTGCATACAGCTTTGGGTACCCGTTTGAACTTCAGCACTTCTTATCATCCTCAGTCAGATGGTCAGTCAGAGAGGGTTATTCAGATCTTAGAGGATATGTTGCGATGTTGTATCATTGACTTTCAGGGTACTTGGGAGAAGCATCTGCCTCTAGTAGAGTTTGCCTACAACAACAGTTTTCAGTCGAGCATTCAGATGGCTCCGTATGAGGCCTTGTATGGTCGAAAGTGTAGAACTCCAGTGTGTTGGGCCGAGGTAGGACAGAAACTGTTACCCATGCCGGATTTGCTAAAAGGGACAACCGACAAGGTAAAATTGATTTGTGATCGCTTGAAGGCTGCTTCGGATAGGCAGAAGTCCTATGCCGATTTGAAGAGGAAGGAAGTTGAGTTCTCAGTGGGTGAGAAGGTGTTCTTGAAGGTGTCTCCGTGGAAGAAAGTGATGAGATTTGGCCGAAAGGGGAAGTTGAGTCCAAGGTACATAGGGCCGTATGAGATCGTGAAGAGAGTTGGTCCGGTTGCTTATCAGTTGCGTTTGCCATCCGAGTTAGAGAAGATACACGATGTGTTCCATGTATCCATGCTTCGTAAGTATAGGTCCGATCCATCACATGTTATGCCCGTAGAAGAAATTGAATTGAATCCGGATTTAACTTATGAGGAAGAGCCCGTTGAGATCTTAGCTTCAGACAGTAAAGTGTTGAGGGGTAGATCAATTGAGTTAGTGAAAGTGAGATGGCAGCGTAGAGGTGTGGACGAGGCCACCTGGGAGAGGAAGGAGGATATGGAAAAGCAGTTTCCGTATCTCTTTCAGTCAGGTAATTTCGGGGACGAAATTTCCTTAAGTGGGGGAGAGTTGTAACACCCGTGTTCCGGGCCTAGGAGTTAGTCGGGTATTAGTTCGAGTTAAATAAAACTAAATTAAAGCAATTCAATTTCAAATAACGGTCTAAATGAATTTTATTAAGTTGGGAAGGACCTATGGGGCTATTTACCCAAGTTTTAAAAAAAAAAAAAGGAAGACCACTTTATGGTAAAGTTATCTTCCTCCCCCATTCTTCCTCCTTTTCCCATTTTGAAAACCCCCACCATTTCTAAAACCTCCCAAGCTTGGAATTACTATTCCATCAATTTTAGCACCCGATTTCCACACCATTTTAAGAGGTAATTGTATTTTCTTAACCTCCTCTCCATCCTCTATTTGCTTATTGTCTTAAATTTCAAAAAAAATGTGGGTTTTGAAAAATTAGGGTTTATGATGAAAATTGGGTTTTAATGGGGTTTTTCAATTGGTCTTAAGAAATTGTGTTGGGGTTTTTGTTAATCATGCTAAAGTATACAACATATATGAATTTGGTCAATTTTGGATGAATTTTCGTAGAGGGTCTTTAGGGCCAATTTTAGGGTTTGAAAAATTGGGTTTTTGAGGGGATTTGTGTGGGAATTGAAGGGCTGATGGTCTAGTTATGTTAGGAGGGTGATTTGGAATGTTTTGGAAGTCTTTTGGATGCTTGAAATTGGGTATTTCAGCCCTTGGTTGTGGGAGTCCGAAAATTTGGGTTTTGGGATACTATGTGATTTGAAATTTGTGGAAATTGAGTTGTGTTTTGCGATGTGGATTGATAATTGAGTTAGCATTGATTTGGGAAGTGATGAATGTATTTTGTTTGGCTAGAAGCAAGGGGAAACGTCGAAGGAGCTTTGGGACCAAATCCGGGTGCGTAGGAGGATTGTTCGATTTGCTAAGGAAGGGCGGTGAGTGGTCTAAACTTGTTTTAAAGTTGGTTCGAGCATGAGTAGTGTGTGTGTGTGCAAGTGTGCTTGGTAGGCCACTTCCCTTTAATCCAAGTAGTTAACTTAGTCTAATTTCCTTAAATGCTATGTGCTTGATGACTATGCTCAAATGCTTGCGATTAGATGGTGCATGTATATGTATATCATGATGTGGATATATGTGTTGAGCATGAATGTGTTGAGGATATGTGGTTGGTGATTCATGTTGTGGGTATAATAATTGGCACTAAAAATTACCGGTTGTAAATGATCGATCATTAGGATAGTGTGCACACAAATTGAGTCAAAACGTACGTGGCCTTGATGGCGTTAAGTCATCAAGGAGGAGTACGGTGGTGTAGCATTTCACCGGAAGCTTATTATATTTCTACGGGATGATGAGTGGAATCCCATCCGTAGGGCATGTGGCGATGAGTGGAATCCCGCACATGCAAGGTCCGGTGATGAGTGGAATCCCACCGAGGTAAAGTGTTGTCAAGGTCTATATCCGCACAATCGGGATAATTAAAGTGGCCAAATAAACTTGTTTTAGTAATGTGATATATGATTGTGATGTGTGATTTTGATATATGGTATTGCATGATGATCTATAATGATGCTTAATCTTGCTAGAATTGAGAGACCATAATTGCCACTTGAAAGACTAGCTAAGTCTACTTGATTATGCAATGCTTGATATGTGTGAGATTAGGATTACATGCTTGAACCCTGCATTGTTGTTGTTCTTCGTTTTAGAGCACCCTCACTAAGCTTATAGCTTACGCTCTCAATGTTCAACAATGCAGATCACTAGCGTGGTGTTAGCTCGAGGCAAGGCAAGAAGGGCTTCCAAGTTTGTAGCTCAAGTATGGTTATCGATTTTGTAATAGCTAGCAATGTGGCAAGGGTCTTTGTATGAGCGTGTGTGACTCATTTGATTGATGTCGTTTTGGCTTGATTATGGATTGGATGCATGTAATGCTACGTTGATCTTGTGTGGCTTGTGATGCCATGTTTAAGTTGTGAACCATGCCTAAACTGCTTTCTTGCTTGTGGATTTAATGTTTTAAGAAATCATGTTTAAAATTGGGTGTTGTAGGAATGGATGTTTATGTGTTGATTGTTGCCTTTGTCCTAGACATATTGAAGTTGTGTCAAAGCATGATGGACATGTGGTGGTATGTTGGATTGGATCACTAGGCTGTTGTATGGTGTCTAAGGGATGTTTTGGGGCATCCTTGTGCCTCAAAACAGCTCAGAAAAATCTGCAGACAGGGGGCGTTCCGGAACGGGTCCCCGTGTTCCGAAACGACCCCTGCGTATATGGCCTGCCGTTTCGAAACGGTTGAGGGTCGTTCCGGAACGTTTTCGCCTCTGGAATTTTGAGAAATTGGCGAGATGAAGCCGTTCCGAAACGGGTCTTGGAAGTTCCGAAACGGTCAAATCTCGTTGACCACGAGATATTGACCGTCAAGGTCGTTCCGATACGGGTCACCCCTGTTTCGGAACGGTCACCTTGTGGTTGACCCAGGCTCGTTGACCAGGTCAGGGCGTTTCGGAACACCCTATAGGTGTTTCGAAACGGCCTGCTGGAACAAGGTTAATAGACTGTTTGGGTTTTGTTTGGTCGGTGATTTGTTTCGTGTTTGTTTCTTCCGCTGATATGTTTCACATAGGAATTAAGTATGTATCTAGATAAGACTAGAGAAAAAAAGAAAAAAAAAAGAAATTTTAGGGTCGCTAACCGAGGGGGAACCTTAACGGGTTTTGCTTCGGTTTTCCCCGTGTGGCCCACTCGGACCGGTCATCCGACCAGACCGGGACGAGGGGGTTACAATAATATATAAAAATAATATATATATATATATATATATATATATTAGGTCGGGTCGGAGAATTTTTACCTTAAACTGGACTCTGATCCGACCCGGCCCAACTTTATTTTCTCCAATAACCTGACCCGAACCCGATTTTTTAATAAATAAAAAAACACCGCTCTTATCGGGCCCGGTCAGACCCGACGAGTAGGTGTGTTCATTGCCGGGTACTTGGTTCATCCCAGCACCTACTTTATCGGCCCGTGTCCCGGTCCATTACACCCGGGTACCCGCTACTCGGTACCCAGTTTATATATTTTTTTATTCTAATTTTTTATTAAAAAAATCACATATTAAACACAAAAGTATTTTTAAAAATTTTAAACTTAAAACTTAAAAGTATATAATACAAACATTGAAAGAATTTAGAGATTTAAATTTAGTTTTAGAGTGAAAATATTAACAAACTTAAAATAATATATATATATATATATATATATTTAAAATTATTGGGTCGGTTGGATACCCGGTAAGGAAAAACTTCCGGCCCGTGTCCCAGAAAAATTACCAGGCCAGGTACCCGGCCCGATCGGATAATTTTTTATAAGATTACCCAATATTTTTAAGTTCGAGTCGTCGAGCCGAGTATTTTTTAACACTCCTACTAACGGGGACGGGTCAAATATCCATCCCTATTGCCACTTGAGAATTCTAGCATAGCTCAAGACTAATACTAGCAATAATTTATATAAAGATGTCATTATTGAATGGTGTTTAAAATGTGTCGTTTTATTCATAAAGGTGTGTCAATAATATTTTTTATTTTTTATATACAAATTATATAAAAAAATATAATTTTAAAAAAATGTCAACAAACACTCCAATTATCAAGATTGCTCTGCCTATAAATACTACAACGTAAAAGAAAAAATAACTAAAAAAGGTGATGGAAAGAGGGGAAAACGACTTAAATAACTTTAGGGATTAACTCAGGTACCGAAATTAAATAAACTTTGTAGGGTTTATACACCTTGATTGGAATTTGTACAAGTATCTACACTTAGTGCCAGCGTAGTGTGAAACTATTATTTAATAATAGTATTTATAGGTGGGGGGAAATGAGTTTTGTCTATGCTTGATGCTCTTTATTCCTCATCCATCATTAGCCTATGCTTAAAGACTAAGATTGTTACTTTGAATGGCCAATGTTCAATGACCCTAATCATCATAAATCTCAATACAATTTACACAATCATGAAATTAGGGGACCATTCCTTTTTACATGTTGGACTTGGACTGCAAATTTTGGAATATTTAGCCCCCTTTTTTTATTACTACGTACCTGTATGTTGACCATACCAACTTGAGAGGGATCTTTTTGAAAATTGTTATTCTTCTTGGATTTATTTGATTTTTCATTTTTAAAACAGAAATATATATATATATATTTTATTATGGGTAAATGTAAATTGTTATTGCTTTTTATGATTGTTTTGAAATAAGTCAAATAAAGAAGAAATCAGAAATAAGATGTTGTATTTTTATCAGGTTAAAAAGCTGAAAAGAAATTTAAAATAGGTTAGTTATTTAGAGAGAGAGAGAGACATGTATATACTTTATGTGTGCACACATGTTCTGGATGATTTTTTAAATTTTATATTTGTAGTTATAATAAGAGAAAATATGTTTAATTTAGGATTTATGAGTTTAAGTTTTATAGTTTTGAATTTAAGGTTTATGGGTTAGATATGTTGTTTGGGAATTTAGATTTTTTATTATTGAGTTCAAATAGACATAAGTGTGTAAAAAAGCTACACTAGCATAACATCAAATATTAAATCTTATAAGAATATGGAAAAATAGAGAATACATTGATGGTGAAAAAAAATTATACACAAATATGTAAATTCGCTTCTTAAAAATAAAATATAAATATCTAATTCTAAAATCCTAAACTCAACAAACTAATTTCATAACCCTAAAAGATAAAGTATTATATATCAAATATTTTTTTCATTTAAAAATACTCTCTTTTAGAGACTTACAATTGACTATTAAACTAGAAATTTTTAGTAGCCTTAGTTTGAAATGTTGTTGGGAAGATACACAAATATTATATTATATTATATTATATTATATTATATTATATTATATTATATTATATTATATTATATTATATTATATTATATTATATTATATTATATTATATTATATTATATTATATTATATTATATTATATTATATTATATTATATTATATTATATTATATTATATTATATTATATTATATTATGATGCTAGTGTTATTGTCATATAGTAACAAAAAAGGGGCAGATGAAAGAATGGAATAGGAATAATGTTTGTGCATGCTTCTTGTGTGCATAAAACCAAGAGAGAAAGTTAAAAACAAATTCAAATGGGGGTAATAAAATATAACAAACAGAGCCTTGATCCTGTAAAAAGGAATTACTGAAAGAAATGGAATGTAAATACTGGGTGGGTAGAATAATACAAACACGACAAATTAACTCGGTAAAAGTAAAACCATGGGGATAAAGATGCAAACCAAAAGGAGTGTGCTCTCCTTGAATGTACAAAAGGGTAATTTACCAACTGTGTTGGTAAATAGTTTTAGGGAAAACTACACCGGTGGTGGTCCCCAAACTATTATCATTTTCCTATTTTGGTCCCCAAACTATATTTTTCGGCAAAATCGTCCCTTCTATTACATAGTTCTCCTGTTTTGGTCCCGGCGTTAAATAGCTAACAACTTTGCTGACGTGGCATTTTTTTAAGAGGAGAGAGAAATGATTAAAAAATATTTAAAAAATGTCACGTCAGCAAAACAATTAGTTATTTAACGTCGGGGGACCAAAACAGGAGAACTATGTAACAGAAGGGACAATTTTGCTGAAAACATAATTTAGGGACCAAAATAGGAAAACGGTAATAGTTTGGAGACCACCAGTGTAATTTTCCCATAGTTTTATTTGAGGGTAAATTTTATACTTGTAAAATTAATTTTAAACACATCTGAATATATTTACACTATAAAACTTAAATTTTAAATTTCTAATTTTAACCCTAAACCTTAAATTATATATCCTAACTTCTAAACAGTAACTTTAAATCCTAAACTAAAACTCTAACCCCTAAAACTAAAAGGCACATCTAAACTTTAGTTTACACGACTTGTTTATTAAAGTTTTTTACTTTATTTATTGATCAAATTATTTATTTAGTCCGATCGAATTAGGTTAGATCAAAACAAACATGATTACAATGATTTAAAAAATTTCATATGAGAGAACTCAATGAGTAAGAACACTGAAAAAAGAGTGATGATCATCTTAAGAGATATGAGTTTTAGCATTTATGTGAACAAGATGTGTGTGTATTGCCAAACTATTAAAAAAATATGAACATATACTATTATATAATCACACAAATTTATTAAAAAAATATTTTTACAAGTTACTAAATATTGTGTAATATTTTTTAAATTAAAAATAAGAAAAATATTGTTATTTGATTTTTTTTTCGATGCTAAATTGTTTGTGAGGAGTGTGGGAATCTTTGTGTCAGCTTCAGCTTCTTCTTTTTGGATACATTTCCTTTGTTCGTTTCTTTCTATACATTCTCTGTTTTTTTGTTCCCAAGCGCACTCGTATTTCTTCTTCTTCTTCTTTTAAATAATTTAAAATATAAATATTTTTTGGTCTAATCCATTAATTCTATTAAATTCAAAAGACTGCAGTAATTGCATTTTCCATTGGTTAACATTTTCCTAAAATGAAGTTAAAAAATATTTTGTTTTCTGAAAAAAGATTTTCATAGTAACTATACTATAATACTCTATTAATAAAGTTTTTAAATGAGTTGGTGTTACAAGTAAACTCGACACTAATTCAATTATAAAATGTCAAAATATCTCTATTTTTTTGTCTTTTCATAATTTAAAATAAATCTTTAAAAACAATTAAAAATCAAATTCATAAAATTAAGCTCAAGACTGATAAAAATCTTGTACAACTTTTTTTTTTCTTTTTAAGCAAGAATAGGCTTAAACGTCAGATAGGTGCCCAAACTATACCCTTTTTTCAGTTAGGTGCCTAACGTTTGTTTCGGGCCACTTAGGTGCCTAACGTTTCATTCCGTAACCCATTTAAGGATTTAGCCGTGACAGACGTTAACATTTTCCGTTAAGGGACACGTGGCACATTTTTAGTGCTTCTAATATTAAAAATAATAAAATAAATAAATTAAATTAATTAAAAATAAAATTAACTCTTAACCCATCTTCTTCCCCATCACCATCCCCCCTCTTCTCCCTTTAGTTTAATACCGATGAATTTTTAATTAATTCATGTGTTCTTTCTCAATAGACCTACTGCCATCATCACCACCATCGCCGCCTCTACAGCTTCCGACAACGTTTGATTCTCCATCGTCGTTGTTGTTTCCAAGTGACAAGTTCATCAGCTCTAGTTTTTTGTCGGAATTGAAACCAGGCTGTCGAGAATTCAAAGTTCCAAGCGACAAGTGAACGGTGTCCTTGTACTTGGAAAAAACAGACGACGAAGAAGAAGGGGAAAACGGGAAGTTGCTTGAAATTTCTCTTACCACCACCACTTCCTCTTCCTCATCCGCCTCTTGATCTTCGTTATTACAATACCCTTTTTCTTCTTTCACAAAGTTCATTCTTTATCACACTAGAGAACACAATTCAGATAAAAATCCAACCATAAAATTTGTGGCTAAATGGGAGGAGGGTAACAAAGGTCAGTGCCTTCTTTATTACACTAGATAACACAATTCAGAACAAGAAACTGACCTGCAAATTCTTTTTTAGATCTTTGAAAGTCGGTGCCTTCTTCTTTGACCAAAACACAGGCACTGAAAACCCTAAACAAGACAAATCAAGGCCGTGGAGGAATCAACTGAAAAATTTGTTTCTGAGTTTTTTGACCTAGCATTAAACTAAAGGGGGAAGAGGGGGGATGGTGATGGGGAAGAAGATGGGTTAAGGGTTAATTTTATTTTTAATTAATTAATTTTATTATTTTTAATATCAGAAGCACTAAAAATGTGCCACGTGTTCCTTAACGGAAAATTTTAACGCCCGTCACGGCTAAACCCTTAAATGGGTTACGGAATGAAACGTTAGGCATTTAAGTGGCTCGAAACAAACGTTAGGCACCTAACTGAAAAAAAGGGTATAATTTGGGCACCTATCTGACGTTTAAGCCTTCTTAATATGAGCACATATTAGTACATGTTCAGTTGTTTTTATTAAATAAGGAGTTATTACATTCTCATATCAGGATTCTAACTCATACAAGATGGGGCAATATGAGCATCCTTAGCCACTAGGTCAATCAGTGGATCTCAGTATATATTCAATTTTTAATCCTTGATTAAACTCATGCACATCTTATAAATAAAACTGGCCGAACTCGAATTTTTTTAAAAAAGTATCATTATATCTTTTCTACTAGGACCGCTCATTAGATTCAATAAAAATAATATATTCAAAAAAAATACTTCCTTCTAAAAAATCATAAAGTATAGTCAACAATTATTGTTCTTAAGTACGTTCAAAAAACCTATTTACTATTTGGTATTCTCTCGACTGATATATTATGAAGGTGCCCTACCCATTTTTTTTTATATTTAAATACATTTCAAGTCCTCACAAGTTTTGAAACTAGCCAAACCCCAAATTTATTAGGTCCTATTTTGAAATTAGCTAAATTAAACCTATCCCATATTTATTTGATATAAAGATTTTATAGACTCTAGCCAATTTTCAAGTTAACATTTTTTTTATCTTCGTCTTGTTTTTGTCTTGGACTTAAATAAGAATAATTTTAGATAAAATCAACACAACGTAATGAAGTTCCAATATAAAATCTTCATCTATACCATTAAACCAAAATCATATTAACAGTTTTATTACAAAGATTGTTTATCACCTTTTAATGCAATTCCATGAAGTGATTTGATTAAATCCCCACCCGTTTAATAATTTGGCAGTGATTTAGCTTTATATTGCATTTCCCAAGTGCAGAGCCATGTATAGGTTGGAAAGGGCTCTTGCCCATATTAAAATTTCTTGGTATAATAACATTCGATGTTATTTTTAGTTCAAATATTAGTTAAATATTTTCTTTCTTTTTTTATAAATCTTAATTCTAATCATAATCCTACTTAGAGGAAGAGGAAAGATGACTCTAAGGGAAGAAAGAGCATGCTCCTAGTGAGTTTAGAACCCATGACCAAAGGGAATATGAGAAAACAAAGCTGAGTAGCTTGGCCAACCGGCCAAATGTACTAGCTCCGTCCCTCTTAATTTTTAAATTTAAAGTCCTAATGAACACTTACCCCTTTCAATATTAAATCTTGGCTTTGTTTCTGTATTTGCATGTGATTTTCCTAAAACATATAAACCCTAAACAATAAGAAACAAAAGTTTTGTAATATTATATACATATAGCTTACATCACATGTAATGATAGGGGGTTCAAGTGGGTGAATAGACAAAAGGAAAGATGCGAGATTAGGTAGCCAAATAACATGGGAAATAATATACAGTTCCAAAAACCTACAAGGAAGAAACATACTGTCAAATGAGGATCTCAGTTCATTATGAACGTAGTAGTTAATAATTATTTTTTATGAAAAGAATAAAAAAGATGATAAAGTATTCCATATGTTTTCCTTTTATTTTTTTTCCCTTCAAATTTTAATTTAATAGAAAGAATGGAGAGGTAGAGGAATCCAAGTAATTCCAACAACTTTAAGACAAAATGAGGCTCAGAATTGAAAAGCAACCTTTGCTTTAAGACCTTGAAAAAGGAGATTTCAAACATAAGGTTAGCTTAGGAATTTGCTTGCTTCATAACCTAACCCACCATTCCTCTTTTAACTCCTTTTGTTATTATTATTGTTTTTTAAATATAATAACAATACAAACATGATACGAAACGTTAGGAGACATTACCATATTAAAAATAAACATTTTAAATACAATTATAACACATAAATTATTAAATACTAAATAATAATAATCCTTCCCTCCCTCATTGCTTTTGGTGTCTATATTTAGGGGCCAAAAATGGTGGAGGGTTCAACTTCAACCCCAAATCTTCCTTCTTTCCCTCCTTAAAGGGAAAGAAAAGGAAACCCACAAATTTTAGGTCACTCCCTCCACTTTGCCCTAACTTTTCAGCCACTTTTTTCTTCATTGTTTTATGCCAATTCAAAGGATTTTATTTGAAAAGTTTGAAAAAAAAAGAAGATAAAGAGATTCCCACTATTTCTTTCCCTTTCCCTTGACATTGAACCATGTTTTTTTGGCTTGAGATTTCCCCATAAATACCCTCCCCCTCTCCCTTTCTCTCCATTCACTTATTCACCAACGCAAGAGAGAGAGAGAAGAGAAGAAGATGATGGTGATGCTCATCATCATTATCATCTTCCCAAAGCATTCACATGTTCATGCATTTTCTTCATTCAAAACATAATTCCATGCCATGCAAGCATGCATTTATATATGTTGCATCATCAGCAGCAGCATGACATATCCATGTACGTATGTGCCTGGCTCCCTGTATGCCATTTGCAGAGCCCGTTGAACTTCGATAGCCTCCGTGAATGGCGTATGAGGAGCCATGCATGTATTCCATGTCTGCATGCCTCTATGTATTTCATGTATCCATGATATTATTCTTCTATCGCAGGCTTTTCTTTTCTTCTTCACGGACACCATTTTCAGGGGTTTTTTTCTGTTTTTATTTCCCCATTCCTCAAAAAACCTAAAGGTAATCCATCTTCTACTTCTTTAATCATTTTTCATCTGTTTTTAGGGAATATTTTTTATTTCCCTTTTGTTTTCATAAATTACCAAGTTTTTTATTTCCCTTTATATTAATTCACACTGCACTTCGTATGCGAATCTGTAGCTTAAAAACACAGTCTGATCATGAAAAGAAAAAAGAAAACAAAAACCTTAGCTGCTCCTGACAACATGGAAGTTATATGAAACATTACATAAGTTGTCTTATCATTCTTGTAAATTGTTATTTAGTACTATACTCTTGTCTGAAGGATCTTTCATTTTACCTCTGGTAATAATATCATTGTTTTGATTAAAATAAAAATAAAATTAAAATTATCGTTTAATCCAATGTTTATATATATATATATATATATATTAAAAATCAAACTTTTGATTTTCAATATATTATCCTCATTAAATTACAAATGTAACGCATTTATTATATGAACAATGAACATCACCTTAATAGATATTAAATACACATTCATAAAAAAAGTTTGCCTAAATATACACGTAAGGGGGGGGGGGGGGGGGGGGGGAGAGAGAGATTCATAGAGATACAAAGGGGTTTATTGAATATTTCATTATTTTTCTAATTTTTGCATTTATACTAAATATTATAATGCATATAAGAGCAGGTATATCCTATTTACTTTATTAGTTGCTTTATAACTCTTCAAATATTTTTTTAACTTAAACGACCGATATTTAAGACAAATCCCATAAAAGAAAGAAACAATCGTTTATTTATTATGTTATATATATATGCCAAAACTGAAGAAATGTTGATATATTATTATCATTTTCCCTCTCTTTTCTGTTTCTTTTCAATGAAGAAATGTTGAAAACAAAGTAATTCTTTCCCCTTTTTAAATATAAAATACATTGTTTAATGTCTGAGCCGAGCAGGCATTGAAGAAAAAGAAAGAGAAATAATGGACATTCCTTTTCTCTTTTTTTTTTCCAGGAATATAATGGGCGTTCTAGGGTTCTGCAAAAGTTTAAAGCTTTATAAAAAGCACGTGCATAGCATTATGATTATGATGATGCGTTGTAGTAAAAGGAATCTAATGAATAAAATAATATATATAACTGGACCAACCCAGTTTTTTTCTTCAAATAAGCATTTATATTCACATAATATGTATAAATAATATATTGGCTTAAGGGCTATTTTTGCTCATATAGTAGTCTTAATTTATCAATTTTGCCCTTATGTTATTTCCGTATTAATTTAGCTTTTAAAGTAGTTAAATTGTGTCACCATTTTGTCTCTTGACTAGCACTAGAATCTTAATTTCTAAATCTTAAATTTTAATAAAAAAATTATCAAATGAAACATAAAATATTCATAAACCTTAAACAATAATGCAATTTAACTACTTTAGAGGATAAATTGATGTAAAAATACTATAAGAACGAAATCGATAAATTATACCTATTATAGGAGCAAAAGTAACCTTAAGCTTATATTATTCTTATTATGTTTTGTTTTGTGATTGGTGAACAAGGAATAAAGCTAGACTGTGAAAGTGAGTCAAAAAGAAGATTTGGGTCAGGCTCATGCAAAGGGTTAATTGACTGGATATTATTTCTTTTTAATAGCTAATATTTTTTAGGGTTTCAAAATGGATGTAATGTATTGAAAAAGTAGAAATAGATGCATTTTCTATCCAAGACTTTTTACTTTTGAGATAGGGCATGCAGGTTGATATAATTGCCTGTCATATCAATAATTGGGTAACTCAACATGAATAGGTAAAAAAAGCATTGTTTTATTTCATTTTAAGCCCTTTTTATTTACTTTCTCCATTTGTTCACATGCCCATAATCTTAAAGACTTAAACAGTAACAGTAAAAAGCCATGGAATGCACATTACTATACTTTTTCATTTTCTTCCTCTTAAAAAATTAAGGTAATAAAAGAAACTCTGGTGTGTTTACAAGTATGATAGAGTGGAGGCAGGCACGCTGATTTTGAAAGCCAAAAAACGAGATGCAAAAACTTTCAAGGTGAGGGCATTGGAAATGTTGTAATTGTGGTAGAGGGATCAAATTGCAGAAAACATATAATGTAACAGCTGTTTATATGATTTAACCTTTAAATAAACAGTAATAGCAACTAAAGAAACAAACAACAAAAGCTATTGGTGTCAGTTTAAGCAGCTTAGGATTAAACTAGCATTGCTTTTCAGTATTTCAGTTTCATATTTTTTTTTGACAAACTTTAAATCTAATCTCTAATTCTACCTAAAAGAGAGGGGAGTAAACTCTAGAAGAAAAAACGAGAATGTTCCTAGTGAGTTTAAAATCATTACTTAAGAGAATACGAGGAATAATAATAAGCAGTTTGACAAATCATCCAAATATATAACTCTATTTCAGTTGCATAATTTTTTTTAATTGAATTTTCAGTTGCACATATACAACATCAACAGATTTTTTATAGTCATTGATATTTAAATTATTAATCTACTAAATTAAAATAGGTACTACAGAGATTATTACATAGCCACTGTTTTAATTAGAGAAAACAACATAACCTATGAGTTTTTGGCCGACCCAATCCTAATCCAAAGAGCAAAAACCAAGACCCGCCCCAACTCCTTCCACCAGTCTTGACTTCAACTCGAAGTTAGATATACATGCCTACAAGAACGGAGCTAAAATTTGGGATTGGAAGACAAACTATAAATGTTTGAAAGTAGGAGAGGGGATAAATCCATAAATAACTATTTTAAAAAAAATAAATAAAGAGACAAAGGTGAGAATTTTTTTTTCAAAAGTTAGAGGGGCGATTGCCCTCTACACCATATAGTTTGGTCCCTGTATACCCACCCGTCCAACCCGATCAATTTTTTTTCTTCCATTGTTAACCGGCAAAATCATATTTTCTTTAGTTCTTAGAATCATATTAAAATCTCATGGATGCAAATGATGCAAAAATAAAATAAAATACAAGGTGTAGATTCAAATAAATGGAAAAAAATAGAGAAGAGCATACTCGAAGAGAAAAAAATTATAAATATATTAAAATTTAATCCGAACTCAAATTAAATGAAAATCTCAATTTAATAGTCCTACTTACGCAATTACGTAAAGATAGAAATCGTCTGTCCTTTAGTATACCTTTATTTATACTCCACACTAAAATTAGGGATTAAAGTTTAAGGTTAAGGTATAAAAAATTTAAAATATGGTGTAATTTTAGGGTGTAGAATATAAATTTTAAGATTTAAGATTTAAAATTTAATTTTTAAATATTTTTTTATATGAGGCATAAAAAAAAGCATGCTTAAGGGAAAGAGAAATTCTCTTCATTAAGCAATAGCTCTGATTTTTTTTTTATCAAACGGATGATCCATTAGAGGTAAGAATGGACCTAGAAGAAATATAAAGCTAAAAGGGCTAAAACCCAAACTATTACAATAGGTAATGCATAGATAATAATTTAAAATGACTTACTTTTCTAAACTATGTATACTTTTATACTATTAAATGATTTTATGCATATTTTAATTTTTTAACCTTTCAAAAAAAGTTAAAGAACCATCTTTCTTAGTAAAAATATTGATTAAAATGTTATAATTTTATCACTTATGATATGACACTCAATATGTTAGTCCATATATATTGCATTTTTAATTAATTTTCAAAATTTTAATTTATTTATGTGACATATAAGATAAATAGAGTCTTATTATCATGGAGTACTATGAACAACCACGTGTGCTATCATTTCAAAACAGTTAGAAACTTAATATTTTAATCAACAATTTCATTAAAAATAATAATTTAACTTTTCTCAAAGGTTGAGGTCGAATTTAGCTGAAAGAGTAAGGACTAATTTGCCAAAAAAATATAAATTTTGAGAACTAAAGTTACCATTATGCATATGTTATAAGAATTATTTTTTTAATAGTCTAATGGTGATTATAAGGCAGTATTAATTTATAGATATGTTTAACCTTTTGATAATGTTCATACAACTTGTTGACAAAATAGTTTGAACTAGTGTCTTATAAAATGAAAATCATACGTTTTTTCACTGGGATACTATTCATATGAACTAATATTTGAAAGTAAATTATAAAATTTTATTTTATTATAAGGAAATATGCATACATTTTAATGTTAATATTTTACACGGCCAAGATTCGTTACTAGTGATAAATATCATTATCTGGTTGAGAGTTTCGTTATTATTAAATTTTAAAGTAGAGTTAGTAATTTTTTTAGGATTATAATTAAAACTGCAACTAAAAGCTGTTATTGCGCCTATTTTATAACATATACAACAATTTTCTTTCGCGTTTGTTTTTTAACTCGATATTTAATTTTGTAAAGTATTACTCCTATAAAGATTGTTAAAAGAGGTACGAAGGGAAGGGGTAGTTGTGTTTTTTTGGGTAAACTACATAAATGATCATCATATTATTAGTAAGGTCGCGATTTGACCACCTTATTTTTTTAAGCAATTAAACGACCATATTATTAAATTGGATGCAATGTGACCACCGGCCGTTGAAACTTAAAGAAGGGTGACGTGGCCGTTAGTAAAAATTTGTATAATTACATATTTAGTCATCGTTACTTATACATTCTATCAATTTGGTCCTAATTTTAATTTAATAAAATAAATTAATTATTTAATTAAATAATAACATGTGTCAGACTTTACTATTTATATTTAATTTAATAGCAAACTAGGTATAACATGAATTGAACCTAGGCATCCTTGGAAACTAAAAGTGTGGCTAAGCCACTAAGCCAAAGTCACTTTTGTAATACAAAATGCAAATAATTAATATAAGTAATAGTTGGTTCTTTATATCAGGGAAAAGTAGATAAATGTGGATTAACGGGATTCGAACATGACACACTTATAAGGTATAAAAATATCTAAGCCAATGAAATAAATCTAATAATTAAATTAAAGTCAACAACATTTTGTATGTATTTTAAATTATAATTTAAAATTATATCAATTCATTTGAATTATGTTCGTAAGTTTGTATTCACTAAATGAATTTAATATAATCTTAAATTTTTAAATTTGTAATATAATTTCATATATATATATATATATATATAGTAATTTAATTAAATTTTTAATAAATATTAAAATTATTATTAAAGTTAAAAAATCAATTTAATGATTATATATGTAAATTTATAAAAATAAATGTAGAAAGTAAAAATATATTAAATTTAGTATAAAAATACAAAACTCTTAAAACTATTTTTATTTTAAATCATGCACTAAATATATTTTAAAATATATACAAAATGTTGTTAACTTTTAATTTAATTATTAAATTTATTTTATTGACTTAGATGTTTTTATGCATTATAAGTGTGACATGTTCGAATTTCGTTAATTCACATTTATTTACTTTTCCCTGACATAAAGAACCAACTATGACTTATATTAATTATTTGCATTTTGTATCACAAAAGTGGATTTGGCCAGTAGCTTGTCACGCCCCGCCTGGTCGCGACCCAGCCATCCGAGGGGCACACCCGCCCGGGTGCACCGAGCAGCACCGAGGTGTGCCACCCATGTGCGCTATGCGCGCCCGATCCGCCCCGCCTAGGTGCGCTGCGCGCGCCCAAGACGCCCCACCTAGGTGCTTGCGGGCTAACTTGGAGAAAATGAGGCATACCAAGCCTTTTAAGGCCACAAGTGCTCCAAAGAAGATTCTAGATCGGCCTAGAAGGCCCCACACGTCTCCACACTCACCCGAGGGGTTCCAGAGGCTTCCACAACCATCTAGGCTCACCCGGAGGAACCTAGAAGGCTCGAGACAAGTCAAGAAGGCTTGGGACACGTCCGGAAGGCTCGGGACAACTCCGGACATCTCCGGAACTTTCTAGAAACCTATAGATATATGTAGAACTATAGGAGTACTCTAGAATATTAGAGATGTATATGGATAAGCATGAACCTATCTAGAAATATCTAGGCTTAGTAGATATTTATGGAGGCAAAACCGTAGCCGTAGGATTAAGTAAATCCTAGCCGTCCGTTGAGGAGGTTGGTGCCTATAAATAGCCCACCCCTCTCATTTGTAAATCATCCAAGAAGTCCTACACTTCTCTTGTAAAGCATACTTGTAGAGCTTCCGTTGCTTTAATACAAGGTAGTTTCCTTGTAAACCCGTTTTGCTCCTTCCATTTGCCATAGCGTTGCGACATCAAGGCTTACTAGCATTGTGCCGAGAGTGCTAGTGCCGCACGGATTTGAGCCGAAGAAATAAGTCCGTGACAGTTGGTATCAGAGCAAGTTCCGATCGCTCGGGAGAATGGCCAAGACCGCCAAAACTCAAGCCGCTAGCCCGTCCGAGACCGAGGTCACGCACGACCAAGGTGTGCAAGAAGTAAGGGCTGATCCTGCCGAGACAAGGCCTCGTGCCAAGTCCAAGGACATACTCTCTAGCTTGGAGTCACGCTTGACTCGCGTGGAGGAAGGCATGTCGAGCATGGGTGCCCTAGTGGACGACCTTCAAGAGCGGATTGAAGGCCTCGAGGTAGAAGATGCCGAGATCCACACAGCCGTGAGGGCCATGAAGATCAAGCTAGAAGAGACCCTGCGCGCGGAAATGGGAGAAGTACGCGACGCACTATTGGGAGAGCTCACCAAGGTACGTGAGTCTTTCCAACGTGAACTCACAGTCGTGTATGATCAACTTGAAACATTGCAAGGCGACCTTGCCTTGTGCAAACGTGCTATGGCAGCCGGGCCAAGCACTACCGTGGAGGCTAGAAGGGTCGAGGTGCCCAAGCCTCAAACTTTCTCAGGGACGCGCAACGCCAAAGAAGTAGACAACTTCTTATATGGCTTGGAGCAATATCTTGAAGCCGTTGGCATCAGGGACGATGCCTCCAAGATCCAGACCGCAACCCTATACCTCACCGACACCGCCATGCTTTGGTGGAGGAGAAGGCGTCTCGATGTCGAGAGAGGTACGTGCACCATGACTACCTTTTCCGATTTTAAAAGGGAACTCAAACGACAATTCTATCCGGAGAATGCCGAGGAAGAAGCAAGGGCACGATTACGAAGGCTCAAGCAAATGGGGAGCATCCAAGACTATATCAAGGAGTTCACTAGCTTGGTGCTCGAGATCCCCGATCTCTCCGAGAAGGACTCACTCTTCAACTTCACCGATGGACTCCAACCATGGGCCAAGACTGAGTTAAGGCGTCGTGGGGTGCAAAACCTTGCTGATGCCATCGCCGTGGCCGAGAGCCTCATTGACTACCCCATCCCCAAGGAGTCCAACAATGAGCCGAGGGACAAGAAGAGTGGCCACTTCAATGGTGGAAGAGATAGGAGCCCTCGTAAGGAGAGTCACAAAGACGAGGACACACCGAAGCACAAAGGCTCGTCCTCATGGAAGGACAAGGACCGAGGAAGGTCTAGAGACTCTCAAGGTGCCAAGAGATCACCGCCTAGTAGTTGCTACATCTGTGATGGCAACCATTGGGTTCGGGAGTGCCCACAACGCCGAGCCCTTAGTGCAATCCTAGCCAGGCATCAAGAGGGAAGTGATGCCGACGAAGGTAGTGATGCCGAGAGGGACCAAGGTGCACAAATGGGATCGCTACAGCTCTTGAATGGAATTCAATCCGCCCCAAAGACCCAAGCCAAAGGGATTGCTATTCGTGGACGTCACCATCAATGGAAAGGCCTCAAGAGCCATGCTCGACACAGGTGCGTCCCATAACTTTGTCTCTTTACATGAAGCAAAGAGGCTTGGTCTTAGCATCGTGAAAGGGGGAGGATCCGTCAAGGCCGTAAACTCTGCCGCTCAACCCATCCATGGGTTCGTTCGAGGAGTCAAGACCAACATAGGGAAATGGTCAGGCCGCATGGACTTCTCGATTGTGCCGCTAGATGACTACCCGATCATCCTAGGGCTCGAGTTCTTTGAACAAGCCAAGGCAATTCCGATGCCTTTTGCCAACAGTCTGTGCATCATAGAAGGTGCACCATCATGCGTGGTTCCAACCATAAGGGCCACCAAGTCAGGGACAAGAGTAGTCTCAGCACTTCAGCTCAACAAGGCCATCCGAAGGGCCAAGCCGTCCAAGGGATTGAACCAAGACAAAGGGGTGAACGTGTCTAGGAAGGCCACCAAGCATGTTCAAGGGGAGAACATCGCTACAAAGACCACCGAGGGTCCAGGTTCGAAGCCAAGGTCTTCCATCAATGCTGACAAGCCGAGGGCAAAGTCAAGGCGAGCTAGGAGTCGAGGGAAGCGCTCCAGCAACACCCCTGCTCCACGAAGACGCGACGAGGACGTCGCGAGATCGGGTGGGGGAGGATGTCACGCCCCGCCTGGTCGCGACCCAGCCATCCGAGGGGCACACCCGCCCGGGTGCACCGAGCAGCACCGAGGTGTGCCACCCATGTGCGCTATGCGCGCCCGATCCGCCCCGCCTAGGTGCGCTGCGCGCGCCCAAGACGCCCCACCTAGGTGCTTGCGGGCTAACTTGGAGAAAATGAGGCATACCAAGCCTTTTAAGGCCACAAGTGCTCCAAAGAAGATTCTAGATCGGCCTAGAAGGCCCCACACGTCTCCACACTCACCCGAGGGGTTCCAGAGGCTTCCACAACCATCTAGGCTCACCCGGAGGAACCTAGAAGGCTCGAGACAAGTCAAGAAGGCTTGGGACACGTCCGGAAGGCTCGGGACAACTCCGGACATCTCCGGAACTTTCTAGAAACCTATAGATATATGTAGAACTATAGGAGTACTCTAGAATATTAGAGATGTATATGGATAAGCATGAACCTATCTAGAAATATCTAGGCTTAGTAGATATTTATGGAGGCAAAACCGTAGCCGTAGGATTAAGTAAATCCTAGCCGTCCGTTGAGGAGGTTGGTGCCTATAAATAGCCCACCCCTCTCATTTGTAAATCATCCAAGAAGTCCTACACTTCTCTTGTAAAGCATACTTGTAAAGCTTCCGTTGCTTTAATACAATGTAGTTTCCTTGTAAACCCGTTTTGCTCCTTCCATTTGCCATAGCGTTGCGACATCAAGGCTTACTAGCATTGTGCCGAGAGTGCTAGTGCCGCACGGATTTGAGCCGAAGAAATAAGTCCGTGACATTAGCCACGCTTCTAGTTTCCAAGGATACCTAGGTTTGATTCTCACTATACTCAGTTTGCTTCCATTTTATTTCATCCTCCAATAAAGCGGTGATACGTGTCACCACCTAATTAAATAATTAATTTATTTTATTAAATTAAAAATAGGATCAACTTAATAGAATGTATAAGTAACGAGGACCAAATGTGTATTTATAAAAAAAATTTGTAATTATCACGTCACTCTCTCCGTTAGATTTTAACGACCGATGGTCACATTGCATCTAATTTAATAATTTATTAGTTTAATTACTTAAAAAAAGTAAGGCGGTCAAATCTCAATCTCACCAATAGTATATTGGTAATTTATGTAGTTTTTTTTTTTTTCTGAAATGCAAATGGTGCGAAAAAAATTAGGATAGATGAGAAATAATATGCGCCTGATTTTGATAAAAGGGATAACTATTTACTTGGTTTCTCATATTTGTTTTCGATTCACGTTCATCCCTACAAACTTCTTTCAATTATATTTTTATTCTAAATATTTATAATTTAGTCCAAGTCGACGACAATTGCAGCGGAGAAGTCTTAATATATTCATGCCTGCACCAGGGCTGTCCCTGGGCTTGGGTAATAGGAGCGCCCGCTCAAGGCCCTACCCTGCCCAGAGCCTATTTTTTTGAATATTTAATTATGATTTAATATTTTTTAATATTTATTATTTAATTTTTTTAATAATTGTCATTAGAGTTCTATTCTTAAAATTTATTTTTTCGATATTTGTTATTAGGGGTATAATTTTTTTTTCAATACTTGTTATTATAGGCTAATTTTTTCGAATACTTGTAATTAGGGGCCATTTTTTTATTATTTATTGTTATTTCAATACTTGTTATTAGGGTACAAATTTTTCAATACTTGTTATTATGAGGCCAATTTTTCAATACTTGTTACTAGGGGCCTATCTTTTCTAATATTTGTTATTAGGGCCCTACTCTTAAATTTTTTTTTTCGATATTTGTTACTACGAGTCTAATTTTTTTCAATGCTTGTTATTTATAGTATATTTTCCCTAATTTTTGTTATTACATGCATACTCTTAAATTTTAATTTTTCAATACTTGTTATTAGGGTTTCATTTTTCCCTATATTTGTTATTACAAGAATACTCTTAAAATTCATTTTTTTCCAAAAATTGTTAATAGGGACCCATTTTTTCATATATCACTTGTTACTAAGGGTCTAATTTTAAATTTTAGTTTTTCCAATACTCGTTATTAGGGGAAAGGGTGAGCAAAACTCTACTCGACTCGAATTTTTTTTTTAAATAAAATTTGAGTTGTAAAATAAAAATTCTAAAAACTCAAAATTTTAGTATTTAGTAGAAAAAATTTTAAGTTCGAGTCGTAAGGACTCGTAAACTCACATAACTTGAATTTCTTTTTACTCAACTTAACTCGATCAAACGCTCGCCCTTAATTAGGAGCTTATTTTTCAATTTCGCCCATAAACCACCAAAATTTGATATGCACCCGACTACCGATAAACATATTCCTTTCTGATGGTACGTGCACATCTACAATAACATGTAAGAAGCAACGATAAGATAAAAAAAAAAAGGACCAGACATTATCCCTTTACATTATACCGTCAAGATTCGTTACTAGCGGCATCGTTATTATTAAATTTTAAAGTATAATTAGTAATCTTTTAGGATTATAATTAAAACTGAAACTAAGTTGTTATTTATTTTTTATTAAATAAAAATGTATTATATTTTCATTTCAGATTCAAATCTACACACAATAAAATAATATGAATATTCTTAGCTATTAAGCTAATTAGTGAATTTCTTATTTGTTGCTTTTATAACATATACACCATTTTTTCTTTCGCATTTGTTTCTTTAAAACTCGAAATTTAATTGTAAAATATTATTTTTATAAAAATGGTTAAAAGAGATACCAAGGGGTGGCTGTGTTTTTCTTTTTGAGAAATGTCTTGAAATGATGTGACAAATTTACATGACAGTGCACGCCGCGATAGCAATGTCATATAGACAAATATTCTAACTTTACAGAATGACACATTGGTCAAAAAATAATTTTAAAAAATTGTATAAAATATTAAAATATTTTTTATACTAACGTGTCATCTTGCCAAGTCAAGTCATTTCAAGTTGTTTACCGTCAATTGACTAACAATTTTCATTCACTGAGGGGTTATTTGACACAAAATAAAACGTTGAGGGTTAAATTACTTCAAAAAAGTATATGGGCCAAAATGACAATTTAGTCAAACATTATGGGCATCTTTTTACATTATACTTTTTATATTCGACCGTCAAGATTCGTTACTAGCGGTAAATATTGTTATGTGTTCAAGAGTTTCGTTATTAAATTTTAAAGTATAATTAGTAATATTTTAGGATTATAATTAAAACTGCAACTAAAAGTTGTTATTTGCTTTTTTATTAAATAAATATCTATTAATTTTTATTTCGAAATTTGAACTCATACAAGATGAGATAATATAAAAATTCTTAGCCACTAAACTAATTAGTGAATTTCTTATTTGTTGGTTTTTTATAACATATACAACACTTTTTCTTTTGCATTTGTTTCTTTAAAACTAGAAGTTTAATTTTGTAAAATATTATTTTTATAAAAAATGGTTAAAAGAGGTACGAAGGGGTAGTTGTGCTTTTCTTTTAGAGAAATGGTGTGAAAAAAATTAGGGTAGATAAGAAATAATATACGCCTGTTTTTGATAAAAGGGATAATTATTTACTTGGTCTCTCGTATTTGTTTTCTATTCACATTCATTCCTACACACTTCTTTCAATTTTACTGTTACTCTTTTTTTTTTTGTAATTTAGTCCAAGTTGCCGGCAACTGTTGTTAATTTTGGCAAAATAGCCGACAGATATCAATGAATTAAAATTCAAAATACGCTTCCACTTTCGAGCAGCAAGACAATTTGATAAAAATTATATTCGGTTGAGGATGAGTTTGCAATATACTGCAAATTTCGAGATACACTTTGGATATACAGTAAAAGACAAATTAGAAGAATGGATAAAATATTATTATTGAACACTTGTCACGAAAATTTTTTCAGTATTTGAATAAAGAAATAACTTGGTACAAAATATAAGTTTTTTCAGTAAAGTTTTACAGCAAAAAAAATCAGTAAAGCTTTTCAGTAAATTTTAAAAGAATTTTAATAAACTCTTTGAGTGTTCATAAAAATAAAAATATCGTACCATAAAGAGAAATAAAACAAGAACTTTAATAAACCCTTATGAACAAACAAAAATAAAAAAGAGCGATAAAAAAAATAAAAAAAGTAATCAAAAACAATATCGTACCATAAAGAGGGCTTGATTTTCCTTTTCTCTGAGCGTTCTATCACCCATCAAGAACCTTAGAAATCAAGCCTTTGAAGATATTCTATCGGATTTCACTCTTTTCCCAAATAAGCTCTCGCGTAAATCCATCACCAAATCAAGAACCTTAGAAATTCAATCGTCTGATTTTTTATCTATCGAATGAAACAGGGAAAAAAATTGGGGGTTCCAATAAAAGTGTAAAGGTATTACTATTAAATTATTAGTATGATTTAATTATTTTTAATTAAATAGAAAGTTGATTAGGATAAAAAAGTACGTGTCTTTAAAAAAAGAAAAAAAAATTCACGTCAGCATTACCGTTAAGTTTAAACGGTGAGGGTACTAAAATATTAAGAAAAGGTAACTGTAGGCATACTTTTGTTAAAAAAAATAGGTGAGGTACCAAAATAAAATATCAGGCATAGGTGTAGTACTATTTATGTAATTATCCCTATTTTTTATTTTGGATTTAAGTTCATACACAATGAGAAAATATGAATATTCTTAGCCATTAAGCTAGTTACTGGATTTCTTATTTGTTGTTTTTTATATAAAGTATACAACAATTTTTCTTTCGCATTTGTTTCTTTAAAACTAGGCATTTAATTCTGTAAAATATAATATTTATAAAAATGGTTAAAACCTAAAAGAGGTACGAAGGGGTAGTTTGTGCTTTTTTTTTTTTTTTGAGAAATGGTGTGAAAAAATTAGGGTAGATGAGAAATGATATGCGCCTGGTTTTGATAAAATGGATAATTATTTACTTGGTTTCTCGTATTTGTTTTCTATTCACATTCATTCCTACACAGTTCTTTCAAATTTATTTTTACTCCTTTTTTTTGTAATTTAGTCCAAGTTGCCGGCAACTGTAGTTAATTTTGGCAAAATAGCCTACAGATATCAATGAATTAAAATTCAAAATACGTCTCCACTTTCGAGCAGCACAAGACAATTTGATCAAAATTATATTAGTTGAGGATGAGTTTGCAATATACTGTAAATTTCAAGATTTTTTCCTAAATATTTTCTTATTCGGCCTAAAACGCTAAATTTCATTTATTTTTTCACATTATTTCCCTAATTAACCCGGTTGTTGCCAGCAACCAAAACCCACCAACCCACCCCACTCTTCCCTCCCTTTCCAAAAAAAGCCTTCATATTTCCACGAAATCTTCCATTTTTATTAGCTCAAATCTCTTCATTTCCTTCAAATTCTACCTTTTTTTTGTTTCTCTTCCTTTTTAGTTTAATTTTCAAAGCTGCCATGGCTTCTTCCATTACATGCAAGCCATTCCTTGGAGCTACTAAACCAAACTCTTCTCTTTCTTCTGATCTTCAAAGGCCATCTTTTGCCTCTCTTCATATCTCAATCAAACCAAGAACCCACAAAAAGCTTCGTAAGTTCTGTTATTTGAGCTTCAAATTCAATTGGTGTTTTTGTATTAAATAACATTCTGGTGTTAAAGATTTGATTTTTACTTCGGGTTTTTTTTATTCTGTTGTTTTTAACTTTGTTTGTCTTTGTGGCCATATTGTGGGGCTTTTAGTTTTCGCTGTTGAATTTCTTAGTTTATTGCAATGTGAGGATTGGGAATAGAAGTTTTGATTCTGATGTTGAATTTGAATTCGAATTCGAATTCTTAGCAGTGTTTGAACATAGGACTCAAGTTAATTACGGTTTTGAGCAATCACCGATAGAGCATTGCCATCAGGTTTCTGTAATGTTTGGTGTCATTTTATGTTTTGTCAGAGAAACTTTACCGCCGTCACGCAAAAACACAATCATGAATGTATATATGGTTTCAGAGTGATGTACTCTTATGTACAGATAATGGTCACAAATCGTCGACTTTGTGCAATATTTTTGTGGCAGCATTGATCTGTTTTTTTAGGTTCAGATGCTTGCAGTAGCTATAGAATTTATGTTCACGTGTTTGGATCTAGGAATATGCCTGATCAATGAGATTTTTATGATCAAATAAACTCTATAAACCGAGATACATGTAGGAATCTATAATATTACATGCTAGTGAATTGATTTAATTTGAGAATTTTCATCATTGAAATTGATAGTAACATGTTGCCATTAGGTCCACAAACATCTTAGGGTGTCTCCAAATTGCATCAGAATGCCTTTTTTACTTGCTCTTAAACTGTTTAAATTTTCTGTGCTTGCATTGGCTTTGTGTAAAGTGGACTTACCAGTTTGCACGGTTGAAAACCAATATTTTTAGGATGTGGTTCTTTTAAGGCGCTGGTAGAAGCTTAAATTGTACTAGACATTGCAGATTGTTATTGTGTCTTTCCGACTCTTCTGATATTAAGAGAAAGAATTTTCACAAAATGAACATTGGGATTATGTTGAGCTTATGAAGTCTGACAAAATGTGTTGCCTAACAGAGATACAGGCAGCTGGGAGCACATTTGGAAATTATTTCCGTGTTTCAACATTTGGAGAATCTCATGGAGGTGGTGTTGGATGTATAGTTGATGGATGTCCTCCTAGGATCCCTCTCTCAGAAGCTGATTTGCAAGTTGATCTTGACCGAAGGTACTTGATTATGAAAACTTGGCATTATCGCTTTAATCCTATTGCTTGTGTTTAGATGAAGATTTGTGCATCCTTGTTGTAGCATTGTGTGGTTCATTTAGATTGCGTGTCGATCTAGTGGTAATTCTTGCAAATACAGTTGTCCTATAAATGATAGAATGCAGCAGCATAACTTCCTTTTACTCATATGACTTTCATCTACCGTGATGCAAATTTCTTTATCATTGTGGATTAACAGTCAAGAGTTGTTTGCAGGAGGCCAGGTCAGAGCCGAATTACTACCCCTAGGAAAGAGACTGACACATGCGCAATATATTCTGGAGTTTCTGAAGGTTATATGTATATATATATATATATTCTTTTAACCCCGGATCTTCCAAAATTTTAGTATTATCTTTGACCATCACTGTTGCTGTTTCTTATTTGCTTTCTTTGTGTGTTTTTTTTGACAGAAATTTGCTTCCTTTGTGTTTAAATGTACATTTCATGACAATCTGCAGGAGTGACTACTGGAACACCAATCCTTGTTTTTGTTCCAAATACTGATCAGCGAGGACATGTAAGGATCTACTTGTAATACGTTATTAGGGTCTTAAATGGAAAAATTCAAAGGAAGTTGAACAATCCTTTGGTTGAGCAATTCTTGAGCTGATACTGCTTCTGGACAGTGAGTGAGACCTCATTAATCAATCCAATGATGTAACTGTATAAACAGCAGTCATTAATTAGAGTCAATCATACTAATTTTGAGAGCATTCTACTGAATACTTTCAGTTTAGGATCATGACTCTGTGTGAGCAAATTTTAAGGATATTGTGTATATTAGGGACGTTCTCGATTTTGACTTAATTATTTGTTATTTTGGCATCTAGAAGGATTCTTGATTGATGTCGTTCTGCTTTCAGGATTACAAGGAAATGTCAATAGCTTATAGGCCTTCTCATGCTGATGCCACTTATGACATGAAATATGGTGTTAGAGCAGTGCAGGTAACACCTTTTAGTATCATCCTAGTATTGTGGATTCTGCCGTCTTTTGAGAGGTGCATATTTGTTTGGACCCAATTTATCTGATTCTAACTTGTAACTGAAGGGTGGTGGTAGATCTTCTGCCAGAGAAACCATTGGAAGAGTGGCCTCTGGAGCTATTGCTAAGAAAATTCTCAAGCAGTTCTCAGGAACTGAGGTATGTTTCAAGCTGGTGGGATTGATCTCTATTGTGTCTTCTTGTTACATGTGATTATACCTCGCTGCATCTATTCCCTTAAACTACGATAATGCTTGTACTCAGTGCAGTAGTTGTACGGACTATTTGATTAATTTGTTTGCGTGTTCAAATTGCTTAATGTCCAACTTTACTAATGCGTCATAAACTAAAAGAGGAAAAAATATAATAATAAAAAAGAAGATAACTGTGTGCCTCACCACTGTATTCCATGTTGCAAACATCTGTCTTGTGTCCAATGAATGTTAAGATTCACTATACCATAGCTTTAACTACATATTCAGGATTCCGTTCATACGAGTGCAGACTCTAACTTCCATTATTGAATCATATCTGTCTATTTATCTTTTTACGGTTTCTTTTAATATTATTTTTTTTCTTCAGGTTATTGCCTATGTTTCACAAGTTCATCAGGTTGTACTGCCAGATGGTTCAGTTGACCATGACACTGTATCTCTTGACCAGGTTAACGGGAGTTTATTTTTTTTTCCCATTTCCTCCAATTTTGTTTTTCCAGTTCTGAAAAAGCATTTCGTCTACTTTCACCCTTGTACTCCATCTAGATTATTGACTCCCATTCATTACTGACCAATTTATTGTAGCCATTATCTAACTGTTTTCAACAAAATGTTGCCAGGTAGAAAGTAATATTGTAAGGTGCCCAAATCCTGAATATGCTGAGAAAATGATTGCTTCTATTGATGCTGTTCGGACGAGAGGAGATTCTATTGGTGGAGTTGTCACGTGCATAGTGAGGAATGCCCCACGTGTATGAACCTTCTCTGTTTTTCTCTATTAGACTTGTGTTTCACGTGTCTTATTTTATTTACTTATTTTGAACATTTTGGTTACTTTTGATCTTAAAATGATGGAAATGCTTTAACTTGTAGCAGCCGAAGTCGAATAAAATCTATATATATTTTTTTATGTCAGGGGCTTGGTTCACCAGTTTTTGATAAGCTTGAAGCAGAGCTTGCCAAGGCCGTAATGTCCTTACCTGCAACCAAAGGATTTGAATTTGGCAGTGGATTTGCAGGTTATGAGAATTTTATTTTGGTGCTTCTGTTGCCTTTCATATATTTCTCTTGAATTGAGTTGGCCAATGGGTGAAATACACTCGAATGCTATTACTTGTGAGGTTAGTTCTTGGTTACTTGCATTGCAAGTTTGTTCTAATTGCTGTTGAGTAAAATCCTTGCAGGTACTTTTCTAACTGGCAGCGAACATAACGATGAGTTCTATACTGATGAACATGGAAGAATAAGGACTAGAACAAACCGCTCCGGTGGGATACAGGTAGTTAATTTTTCTGTTATTCTGTATGTTTGTCTGCCTAGCAATACTTATGTTACTCGAATCAAGTGAGAGAAGGACACTGGTATATCATATATGTCTGATATGGATATTTTCAATTTTTGAAATTTCTTTCATATATTTGAACAAAGTGCAATACGATATGTGCCAATTGCCAGCCATGGGTTTTGGATCATATGGGTTTCCTTGTGGGGGGTTTTATTGATCTAGACCCCTGCTAGTTTGAATATTAATCAAATTAGGCCTCGCCCCCCTTCAATTTTTTTTTTTGTTTAAAATACTTCTTAGGTCCCTAAGCTTTTTGGCACCCATTAACATTCAATCCTAGCTCCGTCATTGTACCTGCATCTGAATCCGAGTAACATTGGGGCTAAATCCATTTGTTCAACTTGAGAATGATGACATTGTAATGTTGACTTTACAGGGTGGAATATCCAATGGAGAAATTATAAACATGAGAGTAGCTTTCAAGCCAACAGCTACTATCAGTGTAAGTTTGATCTCATTTTGCCTTTTTATTTGTTTCCTATGCTTTGTGGCTATCGTGATTCGATTTATAATCACATCATTTAATATTTTTACTATAAATTTTCCGGCACATTGCTACGGGAACATATTCTTTCATCAAAATAAGCATTTAAAAGAAAAAAAAATCTATTTATTAGAACATGCTAATATCAATGTAATCAAATTTTGTAACATTCATAATTTTCATTGGGGGTGGGGGTGGGAACAGAAGATAATTAACGTTAAGGACATAATAAACTCTTAATTAAATATTTTTGTTGTAAAGCTTCTGCAACCTAGGTTAATTAATAACTATTTTGGATATAAATCACGCATTTCACAAAGTTTTGGTGTATTCGGTTAAAGTTGGTGTTGATTTGTGATATTTTCTGCAGAAGAAGCAGCAGACTGTGACTCGAGAGAAAAAAGAGATAGAACTGTTAGCTCGCGGTCGGCATGATCCTTGTGTCGTCCCTCGAGGTATTCTTCGGACGATAATTCCCCTTTGCTTCATTCTGATCTTTTTTTAGATTAGTTTATGTCGTGTCTTTTCTTAAATTCTTTTTACAATCCCCTATCTACAGTTCGATTCCTTTAGAACTACGATTAATGCCTTACATCGACCAGAAAGTCGTATTAATCATATTTCATCTTCACTCATTTGTCTCATATCTTCGTATCCTTCACTTCCAAACAATATATCTCATTACGGCTACGGGTTGTCTTTGGTTTTGATCTGGACGATGCAGCGGTGCCAATGGTCGAAGCCATGGTAGCCTTGGTTCTCGTGGACCAGCTGATGGCACAACATGGACAGTGCAACTTGTTCCCGATCAACCCTGAATTACAGGAACCATTGTGATTGAGCTTTAATTTCCCGAAGTTCGAGCCGGCAAATATTCAAACTTGAAAGGTGGCAAAGTCACCGTAAGATCTCCATTGTCATCACCTCAATACATGATACCGAGTGTTTTGAATAAGAATGTTGTGGATTGCCTCCTCCATATTGAGATTTCCTTTTTGCTTTTCTTTATTTGGAACGTGGTTTTCTTTGTAATTTCACGATAATTTAGCATTTATATATTGACTATTGTATGATTTATTTTCCCTCTAGCTTGTAAACAGCTAATAGATATTGGTATTTAACAATTACATACAAATTCAAATAATATAGTCGAACATTTTATATTGTCAAACAAATTTTCATATAAAAGTATTGAAATATGGACTTCTAAAGAGGCTGAAATATAAAAGATTTTGGCAAAATTGAACATATCGATATCAAATATATATCGTGATTCGACTTTATTCCGGTGATAGAGACTCGGACCATCTTACAAAGAGCAGCGTAGGTGAGGTTCACGGAGGTGGTCTGCAAGGGGCGGCATCAAAGAGTCTACGTGTACGGCAGCCTACCGGTGGCATCGGACCCATCCGAGCTTCAACTGGCGTCGTCACTATAAAAATTACGACGGAAACAATAACAACTAGTCTCACAATAAGCAACCAAGTGTTCATTGTTGCCGGCTTTTGCAGAACTAATTAGCGACGATATTTTTTTTGTAGGAAGAAATAAGGCAGCATGCTCTGCTTTATATACAAGTTTCAGAGGATTGGATTACTATTTTACCCCACGATTTCTCATCAAAATTTGTGTTTTTCAAATATTTGACCAAGTTTGGTATCACATGTAAACTCGATACCAACTCAATTGAAAATCTATCAAATTATCTTTAAGGGTAAAATACACAAATAGTCACTAAATTATCTCCAAAAATATAAAATGATCATTAAACTTTTAAAAGTGATATAATATGCATTTAACTTTAGTTTTTGTTACAAAATGGTCACTGAGCCATTAACTGTTGCTAATTGAGTGGCGTGACAGTTACATAAATTTGAATAATAGAACATTTAATTCTTCATATTGACACATTCAATCAATTTATTCCTAAACTAACCCTCATTATTGATGTTTAAATTGATTAAATGTGTAAATATTGAGGATTAAATATGTTATTATACAAATTTTCTTAACTGCAACGCCTGCTAATTAATGGCAGATAATCGCTCAGTTACCATTTTATAATAAAAACTTAAGTTTAATGCCTATTATGTAACTTTTGAAAGTTTAGTGACCATTTGTGCATTTTACCCTATCTTTAATTTAAAGTGTAATAAATAATATTATTGTAAGAATATTTTTGTCTTTTCAAACTTTTATATAATTTCTAAATAGAACACTAGAAAACTAGTTAAAGAACCAAATATAAATCAATAGATTCATACAAAATTTTCTTATCACTTCATTGATAATCATTTAATGAAATAAATTTTAGAAATATATTTCGTTTGTGTGAAATCTAATCTAAATAAAATGATAAAATTCAAAAGCTTTTTATATTGTTATTAATGTTTGACAAAGAATATCTTGATTTTGTGTAGGAATAAAATTCAAAGATATATTAACGTTTTCGCAACACCTCTACTTTGGAGCAAGATTATTTGTGATGCAAAATATCAGAGTTTTGGGTTTTAATTTTATTATTTAAAAATGATTATGAAACGAATTGAATTAAATTTTGTGTTTAAAAGTGAAATTTTTATTGAAGTTGTAATTTGAAGATATATATATATATATATATATATATATATATATATATATATATATATATATATATATATATATATATATATATATATTAAGATTTCAACTTTAATGGTACGAACTAATTGGGTTAACTCTATATATTCAAAGAATAGAACTTATTTATTTAATTAAAATATATAATTTAAAAAATGAAATCTGATTCTAAACTTATAGAATTTAATATCAATATGTTTATTTATTGAATTAAAAATATATTTTGATATTAATATGTCATGTATATTAAATTTTAGATATGTTTAATTATTTGTATAAGTTTGAAGTTCCGGTCCAAGGTTTGAATGAATAATAGGGTTCGCTCAAAAAAAAAATACATCAAAATTTAGATATATATTTTTTATATGAATTTTAATGTAATTATAATACCACTCCTTTTGATTAACACTGATTTTAAAGTATTTGTCTAATTAACTTTAAATAAAATATATTCTGAATTATATTCAGGTCGACTGATGAGTTAAAATTTTGTTAAAATTTAAGTCGGGTCGAATTCAATAAATCACCTAACTTTTGACATATTTAGATTATTTGCGAATATAGACAAATTTGAACTAAAAGTAAAGCTTATAAAAGTTAATCAACTTTTCGCTTTAATTGTAGATGGACTTTGGACATATAAGGAGCCCACCACATCTCCGACCATTCAAACATAGAATAGAACTTTGAAAATCTATGAATGCCTTAACTGCATTGTTGTCATGTCCTCACGTAAACGGTGTTATTTTTTTAACGGTTGATGAGTGAAGTATACAATACAATAATTTAACATACGATTAAAATTGATATATTCGAAATGTTTAAAAATACAGAATTTAAAGTGTTACTCACACGAGCGAAATATTATAATATTTTATAACATTTTAGCTTGATGGTAACTTTCGAAACTCAAATATAGATTTTGATACTTGTCTTGAAAAACATATTTGAGTAACATTTTTGGTTTGATGGTAAGTTTCGAAACTTGTTGTAATAAATATTTTGAGTAACATTTCGATAGATGTGGATAACATTTTAGGTTTCATATCTTTTAAAATCTTAATTATGTCATTTTTTTTACAATGACAACTGAATTTTATTAAAAAATCATGGAAGCATTACAAATTTAAATTCAGGAGAGAGAATAACCGGAATTAGTCTATCAAAATCTCATACAAAAATTTAAAAGTGCAAAGAAAAGTAAATATTTCCATAGAAATTAGCATACCGTCAAAATCTAGAAGCCTTTCTAAATTTTCTTATCTCTGTCCAAACGGGATGCATTATGAGATGAAAAAGGAGTGATGAACGAGCTAAACTATCAGGTAGATTGCTTCTCTACTCGGGACTGATTACATCGACAAACAACCATCAACCGAGTAAGGATCTATCTTTCTATGACCACCGATAGAATCATAATCAGAAACTAAGGCCGTGAAGATCTCTGTGCGAGCATCAAATGATCAATAAAGTATGCTGAAATCATGCAAAAACGAGAGATGAAACGATACTACAAAAATAAAGAAAACGTACCACAAAGGCAGGGAAAAACGTGTCACAAGAGCAAACATTCTTATTAAAATAAAAAAATTAATAAACTAAAAATATAACAAATAAAAACAAGAGAAATAACAAACACCGACAATCGACAATTAACACCAAAATAACATTTTTTTTTTACTTTATACCAAGCTAATGTGCCGAAAAGATAATTAATTTTTTCTTTTTGGAGAAATATTTTTTTTCGTACAACTGGGGAGCTTTGACGAAACTCCCCATTGCCGATTCAATATGCTTGACTTTAATTCGTTGGTAATAAATTTCTTTTTTAATCATCTTGTAGGATTGACTTTTTACAAAGAAGGAACATATTAGCTTAAGTATTGTTTAATTTCTTTCATACCACTCGACCGCACTATCACTTCCATACCTCTTCAATGGAGAAATCCCTGCTTTCCATTGTTGCAGCAATCACCTTCGTCTTCCTCCTGTCAACCTCCTTCAAGCTTGCAATGGCGACCTCGGGGAACATAACAGACCGACTAGCTTTACTTGCTATGAAAGATCAACTTGTCCAAGGCGGCCTACTTCCATGGAATGCTTCCCTCCATTTCTGCCTGTGGCAAGGCGTTCGATGCGGTCCGCGACACCAAAGGGTCGTCGGTTTGAGCCTGTCCGGTATGAAACTCGGCGGCACAATATCTCCATCAATAGGGAACTTGAGTTTCCTGAGAGAGGCCAACTTCTTCAACAATATCTTCAAAGGCAACATTCCAACTGAGTTTGGCCGATTGAGGCTGCTTCGTTCACTGAATCTAAGCCACAATAATCTCCAAGGTAACATCCCTATGGACCTCACCAATTGTTCCAACCTGCAATTTCTTAATCTAAGTCACAATATTTTTTCCGGGAAAATCCCATTCGGGGACAATACCAAGAATCTGATTAAACTTTCTCTTGCTAACAATGATTTAGTCGGGGAAATCCCATCTTCCTTCGGAAACCTTTCGTCCTTGGATTATCTCCAACTCGGAAATAATCATTTGGAAGGAGGCATACCCTTTACTCTAGGCACATTATCGAACTTGAAAATACTTGTTCTTAGTCGAAATAACCTCTCCGGAACTATACCTTCTTCCATTTACAATCTTTCCTCCATGAATGATCTTAGGATGGGTATAAATAAGTTATCCGGTGGCCTTGAATCCGAACTAGGACTTGCTTTTCGGGAACTCGAAATACTACATCTCGGAGGCAACCAATTCAGTGGGAGAATCCCTGTATCAGTAACCAATATCTCTAGCTTGAAACAGTTTGACATCCATTCCAATGGTTTCAGTGGATTAGTCCCTGAAAATATGGGAAACCTTCGGAACCTTGATCTGTTTTCGATTAATTATAACGAGCTCGGAAATGGGAAAGGAGGAGACCTTGGTTTTCTTTCATCTTTAAGCAACTGCAGTAGATTGAAGCTTTTGGCCATCCACATGAATAGGCTAAGTGGGGTGTTACCGGCTTCCGTGTCGAATTTATCGGCTGAGCTCGAAATTCTTTATATGGGAGGGAATCAGATTTCGGGAAGTATTCCTGAAGGAATTGGAAATCTTGTTAAGCTCACACAGATTCATGTAGGGGAAAACTTGCTCACAGGCAATGTTCCGACTTCTATCGGGAAGCTTCGAAATGTTGGAAGATTTGATATCTCTTTGAATCATTTTTCTGGTGAAATTCCTTCATGTATTGGCAATCTATCTTTGTTGTCTCATCTTTATTTGAATGGTGACAGTTTTGTGGGAAGGGTTCCTTTGACACTCGGGAAATGCACACTTATGCAGATAATGGATCTTTCGATGAATAAACTCGGTGGCTGTATACCGAACCAACTGGTTGCTGGATTTGAACGATTGATTACTTTGAATTTGTCTCACAACTCTTTCAATGGTAGCTTTGATGTTAGTAACTCCAAGAATCTCGTGGAGTTATACGTCGATAACAACGATTTCTCGGGTGAAATCCCGGAGAGATTCAGTGAGATTTCTGAATTAAGAATCTTGCACATGCAGGGAAACTGCTTTCATGGTAACATTCCTCGAGCTCTTGCCTCTCTAAGAGGCCTTGAAAGCTTAGATCTCTCTGGTAATAACTTAACTGGCACGGTACCGCTTGAACTTCAAAATCTTCCATTTTTGGCGAGTTTAAACCTTTCTTTCAACCAGTTAGAGGGTGAAGTTCCAGCAGAAGGGGTTTTCAAGAATATCAGTCAATTCTCTGTCATCGGAAATAAGGATCTTTGTGGGGGGATTCCTGAAATCGAGCTTTCGAAATGCCAGGCAGAGATGAAAAAGAAAAATGGTTATTCGACGAACTCTATTGTTGTTATTGTCATTAGCCTTTCGCTTGTTTCAGTTTCGGCTGCGTTCATTGCCACTGTTTACTGGAAAAAACGGCCGGGAAAAGAAACCACCCCTTCGGCGGCTTTGCGGCAAGTTGGCTTTGTGCAAGTCTCGTACAAGGAACTCGTCGAAGCAACGAATGGTTTCGCAGCCTCAAACTTAATTGGTGAGGGCAGTTTTGGGTCTGTTTATAAAGGGTTTTTTGATCAACAAGAAAACCCTGTTGCAATCAAAGTATTAAACCTTCAAAACCTTGGAGCTATCAAGAGTTTCGCAGTTGAATGCGAGGCTTTGAGAAATGTTCGACATCGAAATCTAGTCAAGCTAATAACTTGTTGCTCAAGCATAAATTTCCAAGGCAATGATTTCAAGGCTGTGGTTTTGGAATTCATGGCGAATGGAAGTTTAGAGAGCTGGCTTCATCATGATCATGAAGAAGATCACTCATCGCGCCATCTCAACTTTGCTCAAATGTTAGACATTGCTATAGATGTGGCCAATGCACTGGATTACCTTCACCATTGTCGAACACCAATTGTTCACCGGGATCTAAAACCGGCCAATATTCTTCTCGATCTTGACATGGTTGCACATGTCAGCGACTTTGGCATCGCAAAGCTCCTTTCTGATGTTGAAAGTAATCTGGATAACGAGCAACCAACTTCCTCGATCATCAAAGGAACAATTGGGTACCTTGCCCCAGGTAAATTTCATAGCTTTTGATCTTACTTCGTTAACCAAATTTCATATGTAACCGTATCGTTGCAGAATATGGCATGGGTGGTCCGACGTCCCCTGAAGGCGATATTTACAGCTACGGGATTCTCATCTTGGAGATGATCACCGGAAGGAGGTCGACAGATGCTTTGTTTGATGATGGGATGAGCCTTCATAGTTTGTGTAAGATGGCATTTCCAGAAAAAGTGGAGGAGATTTCGGATTACCGATTGATTGAACAAATCAATGAGAAAAGCCAGAAAAGAAGAGATGAGAACATAGACTGTGACATGTTGGAGTGTTTGGTTTCGTTTGCTAATGTCGGCGTTGCATGCTCTGTTGAAGTTTCGGCTGAGAGAATGGAGATTGAAGATGCCGTCACTGAATTGCATACAATTAAGGCAAGACTGCATTCCAAGAATCAAATCCATCCACATAAAGGGATAAAAGAACTCGAGGTTTAACCCAATGTTGTCAGGGGTTCAAGGTTGCACAAAAAACCCTTATATTGCTTCAAGCGCAAGCAACAGAAAAATCAATTCGAGTGAAGTGGCAATATCTCGTAGATCTTTGTATTAAGGACCTAATCGTTGCTAAAGCCTACAACTTTGCTAACTCTTACATCTCCTTTTTTTCTACCTCTTTTGCCTCAAATTTCTCACTACAATCTCTCTACAAAACAACAAAGATCAAAGAAATAAAATAATGAAGCTATTCGGGTTCGGGTATAAATCGGATAAAGGTATATGTCCGATATGGTAAAGTTCTTTTTTTCCCAACACTTTCTATGTATTTGAATGATCTTTCGAGGTATATAACCATAGCCATGATCGGATGCGTCGGCTCGACCCTTCATATGCAATCCAATGCTGGGTTGCTTTTATTTGGAATCAACTCTGGTGGATTGTTGTCAATCATTGTTGTGGTAGGTGCTAGAGCAAAACTTTTGGTTCTCATCTCCAGCACTTTCTTGTGAGAATTTGAGTGCAATGACGGAAGGAACGTCGGACTTGCAGCAGGCCGGTACTCTGGGAAGAGCCTGCCGAACTTGTATCGGACGCCGCAAGCATTGCAAAGGGTTTTCGGACCCATTGGCCCTGCCCTCCATTGTGGCGTCTTCGTTATCTCACAATGCATACACATCCTAACAGCTTGTCCTGTTGGGTTTCGACTATTATCAGCAACGGCTGCATGAGCTGAAAGTGATAGCTTGATCTTCTTCTTCTTCTTATGTTCCTGATTAACCTGTTTCGATAATTTGATCAGAAGTCGGGACTCGGCATAGTTCTCGGAATCCAACGGCGCCTTTGGGATAGCAAAGGGATGAGGAATGTCGTTGTCGCCGACAGATGAAGTGGGGGAGATTGGCTGAACTCCCGGAAGATGATTGAAGGTGGCCGAACGAGGACGTTTGTTCCATTCCAATTGAACAATATCTTCATACTGAAATAGTTCAACAAAGTTAGCTTTTTTTAATAATAGAAAAATCAACTTTAATAAGCAGAAATAAGAAGAAAAACTACTTACAATAAATTTAATAAAGAAAAGTAGAAAACACTATACTAACCGGAACAAAGAGTTCAGTGGAGGGGTCGGAAGCACTGTTGTGGGAAAAAACTGAGTCAGAACAAGGCAATGACTCGTGGTGAGTTGTCCAAATGCTAGGGAACGCGGCGGCGGAGTCGAAGGCTTCTAGTTCGACATCTCCATTAGGGAAGTCGACGAGATCATTGAAGAAGCTTCCACAATCTATCTCATCAATACAATCCGCTGATCCAATCATGTTTACTTTGTTACTGATGAGTGAGCAAAACTTTCCGGAGATGATTTCCAGGAAAATGAAGAGAATTTTCTCGGGAAACCTGAAACAGTAGTTGAACAAATTGAATTGTTAGTGTTCGTGGAATAGTATTCCAGCAGAAAGCTTCTTCGTTTTTTTTCCAGTGTTTTGATAAAAACTAAAACCAATAACAAAAATCCTATTAATTTTACTTCCTTTACATTAGTTTCTCAGTTTTCCCTAGAAAAGTAAAGAAAAAAAATATTCGGTTTGAACAAGTATGATCTCCTTTTGCTGAATTGGTAAAGAAATGAAAACCCATTTCAGTAAATAGTTCAAATTGGCATCGGCAATGACTGAAAAAGTGAAAACTTTAGTTCTCAAATTCAATTCATTGACATTTTCCACAACTTTCTCAGCTATCCAAACAGAGTATCCTTGACGATAAGATTTTGGAAATAAATGCCTCTAACTTGGACTCAAAGAAGAAGAAGAAACAAATTTGGTTGAGAAATCCAATAAAACCAAAAACCCAACATCCAAAAGAGTGAAGAAGTGGAATTTCAAAGAAGCAATGGGGGTTGAAAGAAATACCTTGAAAAGGAGAAGGGAATTGGGAAGTTTTTGAAAGGTGAAGAAGAAGGAAAGGAAAGCTTTAAAAGGAGAGGATTGAACTTTGAAGCCTCCTTCTTCATTGCTAGCTGTCTTTTCACATTCAAGTCTTCTTTCTCCCTTTCCCACTATTTTCATCTCTCTTTTTTATTACATTATTTTACCCATTTGAAATTAGAGGTGGGAATGGATTTAAACGTGCACTCATGTTCAAGTGTAGTTTGGAATATTTTTTTTAAAATTTTATTATTTTATTTAAAATAATAATTTTATTCGATCAACGAAAGAGAAATTATTCAATACATATGTTGTGTAGTGTTTAAAGTATATAATTCTTTTTGTGTTAGGGTTAGAGATTTATTTTAGAGTTTAAAATTTAAAACTTAAAAGTTTAAATTTTTAGAGTTTAAGATTTATAATTAAATATTTAGATTTTATTTTAAAAAATGATACGTAGATTTGTGTAATTTTTTTATAAATTATGTGACTCGATAAATTATTCAATTATAAACATTTTTTTAAGTTTTTAAGTTTTTCTTTTTTGTACTATTTTTTTACCGGCGACAGTCGTTAACCGCTTTGTTGATTATGTACATAAATAAGATTATCTTTACTGATGAATTTTAGTTTCATGTTTTTCTTACTTTTTTTATTCTACTTTACCAGATTTATACTATATCTGCTTCTATGACAGTTCTTTCGTATGCATGTATGGTAGTTTCTTTGTCTGATTTTATGGCAATTTCACTTTATCTTTTAATAGTTTAGAGTTCGGATGACGAGTATCATCGAACTTCTTTGTCAACGAAAGAGATCGAGCTATACATGTTATGATTTTCTTTTTTTTTGTGGTTGTGTCGATACACTAAAAACAAGTAGCAAAGAATTTTGCTTTAATCAAAGAGCACTTAATGCAAAAATAATAGTTTTCTGAATTTAATTTCATAAACTTTTTCAAGTTATTCTGATGGTGTTAGATTTTGTACACCCTTAAATTTTACTGATTTTTGTTTTGCACTGAACTTCTAATGTTTGAGGTGTGGTTTTTTTGTAAACTTTTCACTATCGAATATAATCAAATTTCAAAAGAATTATAAATAATTTTATCAAATTAAGATGTATTAATAATAATAAAAATAAAAAACAGAGTAAAGTACAACCCTAACACAAATATCAAATTAATATTAACCTAATTTCTTAAATCTTTCTTTTAAGTTCTACAAATATTATGATTAATTGTTGAATTTATATATAATACACCGATGATGAAATCAAAAGTTCGTACATGTAATTTAATTTTAGTGTTTAAAGATTCAATTTAGGGTTTAGGCTTAGGAGTTTAAATTTTAGAGATGGTTGTTAGAATTTATAGTTTAGGGTTAGAATTTAAGGCTTAGAGTTTATGGTTTAGTTTTTATGAAATATGACGAGGGATTTAGATTTTAACCTACAAACCGTAAATTCTAATGCTAAACCCTAAATTATAATCATTATTCCTAAATTCAGAACTGCTAAATATAAACCTCTAGACACTAAACTCTAAATTGAATATCTAAACCTTAAAATTTAAAAAAACTTGTGAAAACTTTTAATTTCTACTACCAATGCACAGAACAATTACCCTTTATTGTGAAAAATTATTGCATGGTCCCGGACCGCCATGTCATCCATGGTCCCTCCTACTAAAAATCAGCCACATAATTTGTTTTTTTTTCCATGCCATTTTTTTTCTAAGGATGAATCTTCACCATTTTTAAGCCATGTAAATAGGGAGTGGGTGGTTACATAGAAATTGATTATAAATAAAATAATGACATAGAAAAAAGAAAATTATGTGACTTATTTTTAATGGATAGAGACCATAAATAACGAGGTGGTCCGATATCATGTGATAATTTATCCTTTATTGTTAATGTTTGACACATTTTAGTACAATAAAATGTTTTTTTCCGGCATCGTATTCTCATAAAAACTATGATAACTTATAAGGATGCATTTCTTCACTTTAAAGACAAGAAAAAAAAGGTGTTTTGTTTTGTCTATATTTTTTCAACAAATACCTCATAATTAGTAAAATGTGTTAATTTGTATTATTACAAAGTAAACATAATTAAATTGTTTATTTCTAAAACAAATGACCATCTTGATGCCTAAGTGCAAAGTTTTTGGTGCACAAAAATAATAACTGAAGTTGCCTACACTTCCTCCATAACCTTTCGTGTATGTATAACATATGGGAGAAGCACATGGTTTCTGGATGAAATCGAGAAGCATCTTTCTTGATATTAGAGCAGTATACTGCTTTGATACCAGTATAGTGATGGTGATGGTGGTGATAGTGATGGTGGTGATACGGTGAAAAGGATGAAAATAAAAGAAAAAGAAATACAAAAGGATGGTGATATATTATTTAAGATGAAAATTTTACAAAGGTAGGTGATACAAAGGAAAAACAAGAAACTGGGAAAATGAAAGACAAAGTAAAAGCAAAAGCTAATAGATTGATGTTGTTATCAAGCAAGGTGCCTTCCTCGGCTGTTCTTCACTTCCTTTTATAGACTTCTTTTCATAACTTTATTTAGTATTTGCTTGAAGTCCGAAGTTTATCATTTTCATGTTCATCTGACATGGTTCATGTTCATCTGTCATGATGTGTTGTCTTTTCAGCTGTCTTTTCAGCTTTCTTGAGTATTTGTTAAATTTGATTCTCCAATTTCATCCAGGTCCATTGTATTGTTAGAACCAGGCGATTCTGGGGAGTTCCAGTGATCCCATGTGTTGTTGATGCCTTCTAAAATTTCTTGAGGGTAATCTTTCAATGTCATGTCGGCTAATCTTTCTAATAGCTGTCTTGCATTTTCCTCTTGATTTCTTCCCTCATAGCGAGTGACAAAAATTCTTTTTCCATCCGTCGAATAGGCATAAAATTCATCGGACAACATGTCTTGTGCTTTGGCCTTTAAATGTAATCCAGCTTGTATTTAATAATAAACCGGATTGTTAAAGCATTTGTTGATGTAATCTTGCAAGTGTGTTGCTTCTTCATTTGCAGCACGTAACTGGGGTCCTCCAAGCACTCTTTTAAATTCTCAAATTTGGTATGGCTGATAAAATTTTTCTCTTTCAGCTATCCCAATCAGGCTACTTATTTCAAAATGACAATATTGACAATAGTCGAGATGTTTTATTTTACTGTATAGTTTGGATTTTATAAAAGCTGGAAAATCTTTTAGTAGATGAAAAGAAAAATTTTGCACTGTAATTTTCTTCACAAATCCCCATTCAATATTGCTTATATCAAATGGTTCATGATCAAGCCTATGTTTTATCACTGGATATTTTTCCTTTATAGAGTTTTCAAAAAGACATGCTTGTAGGAAATATTCTGAAAAGGCATTTTTAAATTGCTCTTGCTGGTTACAAATAGCTTTACTTATTTTAGAAAATAGTTCAACGAGAAGAGTAAATCTAGATTTATTATATAAGCATAACCTGAATATTTTTACCAAGGTGAGATTTGTTATCCCTTTATCAAGAAAATATTGGCAAATATCAAGAAGATTGTTTATCTCCTTCATTTTCAGAAAACTTAATTCAAGTTCTTCCCAATCTCTATATAATATAGATTTTAGTAGTAAATCTTGAATTTTATTTTTTTAGTTGTTTCTTCAACTAAATTTTCAGAAAGCTTCGTAAGAGCTCTTCTAAAGTTTGCTCTTTGATTGGTGATATGGTTTTTCCATACGTCGTTTACCAAGTTGTATAAATTTAAATCTAACCCAGGGTTATAAAAATCTTTAACTTGAGTTTGATGTGGTTTCACCAACTCTTCGGCCTTTTTTATGATCTCAGCATAACTGGTTTGATATACTGAGTTGGGATCTTGAGCCCATTGAGAATTCTGAGGATATTGCAGTAGGTTTACTGTAGGTGGTGTTGCCATTTGTGTCATATTTTCAATGGGTTGTCTTATCATTGGATAAGGAACATAATATCCTGAGTTAGGATAATATATTACCGAATTTGGTGCTTGCGTGAATCCTTGTTTAGGATGATGTTGAATCTCTTTATTGGGTTTCTTTCGAACAGTAGTCCATTCTCCAACTGATTCCAGAGGTTTTTTTGCCTCTATCCATCAGGCCTGCTAAGATAATCAACAATAACATTATCAGTACCTTTAATGTGTAAGACTTCAAAATTGAAAGTGCATAATTCATTATACCATCTAATTCTTCTAGGTACTGTTTCTAATTTTTTATTAGTGAGAAATTGTTTAACCGCTTGGTTGTCGGTTTTTATTATAAATTTTTCTGGTGCTAGATATATGAAAAATTTTTGTATACCATTTTTTATGGCTAACAATTCTTTTTCAAAAATTACATAATTAATTTCATTTGGTTAAAATTTTCTTGAACCATACCCACATACCATTTCTTGATTATCTATGATTCTAGCTTTTAATATATAACCCCAATATTTTTCTGAGGCGTCTGTTTCTAATATTAATTTATCTCCTTGTTTAGGAAGATAAACTTTTGGTATACTTGTAATTCCAGATTTTAGTTTTCTAATTATTTCGGAGTCTTGTTTAGTCCATGTAAAAGTGTTGTCTATTTTTAATTTATCATATAGCATGCCTATTTTTTCAGACAATTTTGGAAAGAAATTTCTACCATAGTTAACTATCCCAGGAAATTGTTGAAGTTGTTTTTTATCTTCAATATTTTCAAGAAATTCTTTTATTTTAATAATAATATGATCTTGGAGTTTAAGACCATTTGAAGATAATTTTAATCCTAAAAATTCTATTTCTATTTTTTCTAACTCTATTTTTTTAAAACTTAATATAATTCCATGTTTTATGAATTCTTGAGAAATAATATTTAAGTGTTTTCTATGTAGATCCAGTGTTTCTAAAAATACTAATATATCGTCTATGTAGACTATACAAAATTTATTATACTTATTAAAGATTGAGTCCATCCATCTTTGAAATATCTGTGGTGCATTACATAATCCAAAAAGCATTACTTTCCATTGATAATGACCACTAGGTGCACTAAAAGCAGTTAAAGGTTTTGATTCATCAGTAAGCATGATTTACCAAAATCCTGATTTGCAGTCAAACTTACTAAAATATTTAGCTTGTTTAGCTTGATTAATTAATACATCATTTCTTGGGATAAAATAACCGTCAAATATAATATTTTGATTTAGTCTTTTGTAATTAATAACCATTCTAGCTTTTCCTCTTTTTATTTCTGTATGATTTCTTATCATGAATGCTGGACTAGAATGCGGACTATTAGTGTGTTCTATTAATCCTTTGTCCAATTATTCTTTTATTTGAATATCAAATTCATCTATGTCATGTTTGGTATAGATCATGGGTTTTACTCTTATAATTTTATTAGGGTTTTCTAATTTTATACTACAGTATCTTGGACTTATTTCCCATAATTTTAATGGTTCTTCACTAAAATTATTTTCTAATATTTTGAATAACCAGTGATTAGTGTCTATTTGATTGATGCTTTCTAATTTTGGAGGTCTAAATTTGTCATCACATATAAACCTATAATTTTTTATTAAAGGAATTTCTATCAGTATTTTTTCTACAGATAAAGTAATCCTATTATTATCTATTGAGAATGGTAAATATTTATGGATAAAATTATTTCCTAGTAATATATCCCCATGCATGTGAGGAAAACATAAAAGCTTAGGAACTATGAATTTAGTTCCATTTATGTAAATAGGCACATTTTTGGCCTTGTACTCAATAATGGTTTCATTTTCATTCATTCCTATGACTTTAACTGGATTTTTCATTAATTGCCATTTTTGGCTAGGGATTGCATTTTTTCTACAGCTACTTGTTGTAGCTCCAGTGTCAAGTAGGGCATGTAAAGAATATTTTTTATATTCTTTAAAATGGAATATAATTTCTACATATGTATAATATTTTCTATGCTGAGAATTAGAAAAAGTATTATTGTAGAAGTTTGTATTTCCTCCATTCTACTGTTTCTAGAATTAACAGAATTTATTCTTGGTTTTGTAGGGAAAATAGGAATATTAACTGTTTTCATTTATATTGGTGCTAAATTATTTTCTTCGATTTCCTCTACTGGTTCTTCATTAGAGGTTGATGATAATAATAAATTTTTATTATCATTGTTAATAGGTGTATTCCTAAAGTATAATTTATCACCTGACGCAACATATTCTATTGTGAGTGCCAGTTTTGAACTACTTGCATCAGTAATCTTTTCTATCATCCAATATTTAGGAATAGATAGATCTTTTAAGTGTAATAAAGTTGGTTGTATTTCCGTAGTAAATTTATTCGGTTCAAAAAGTTTAATAATTTTGTTATTGACTTCTTTTATTTCCACCTCAGTCGTATTTGTATATTCATTGAAAGAGGTCCAACTAATTGCTAAGTCTTCTGCTAGGTCTTTAATATCAGAATTTTTTGTCTGAATTCTTAAGCATAAACATTCCTCTATTAAGAGATCTGTTATGGATATAAAGTAGTTTGGTTTAACTTTAAATCCTATTCCTCCTGTATGTAAATTTGATTGGATTCCTCCAATAAGTGATTTTACTGGGTTTTCAAATCTTTTATCTAAGAGTACAACTATGATTGGTATATCATGTCCTCTCCTAAATAAAGGTTTTATTGTTATCATTATTACTCCTAAATGTATATATCTAACTTGAGGATATTTATGTCTTATTTTTTTAATTTTTTCTTTAGTAAATAAAAGAATTTCTGTTAATCCCCCTCTAGTATCCTTAGTTACGGTATTACCACTAATTTTTTCTATATGTCTTTGAGTCCAGATTTTAAATTTTGATATCTTATAAATTTCTTCTTTAGAAATATGATTTTTATTAATTTTTTCTAATATATCATTGGAGAGATCTTTTTCTTATCCTATAATATTTTCTACTTTTATTTCTTGTTGTTCATTATTAGGAATTTCTTCCATTTGGGTTTTGGAATTATCCTTTATTTTTAACATGAAAATGTAGTCTTCACTATTGCTATCTGTATCTGTCTCTGATTCTGATATTAATTCGTATAATATTTCTTCAGGATTTATTTCCTCTTCAAAACATACTTCTAATTCTTATTCTTCAAAAGTTTTGATCATTTTCCTAGCATTTTTTCCTTTGTTAGGACATTCGAATGCTAAATGACATTCTTCATCACAGATAAAACACCTACATTTATTTTTATTGATTTTAAAGTTGTTAGTAGTTTTTCTTCTAACGATTTTTTTTATTATTATTATAAGGATACCTAGATTGTTTCCAAGGTTTCCATCTATATAGCCTATATCTTTTGTTTTTCTTTTTTGGGTACATTTTAGGATTTGAACGTATTTGTTTACACCCAAATTCCCACTCATTTTATAAGATTCTTGTACAATGCCTATCACTTAGCTTGTTCTTCACTTGTTTAGAGGCTTTTGTTTGAAGACAATGTTTTGTTATTCTTTCTTTTGCAAAGCTGATTCTATTGCCTATAGAATCTATAAACTTTGTTTCAATTCCTGCAAGGCTACCATATTTTTCAAGATAGGAATCATATTTGTTTATATAAATCTCATCCCATAGCGGTGGTAGTTTATGGAAATATTGTTTTTTCCATAATTTTACCTTATCATTTTTTAACTTTTGATACTCATGAAGGAATTTTTTAGAAATTCTTCTAAGTACCTAATATCACATAACTTTATTTTTGATAAAATATAATTAGCTTAACCGTCTTGATCTTGCTTATCAGTATAACCACAAAATTCTGTTTTTAGAATTGTTGTTAATCCTTTTAGTACATCTTTGGGCATTTGAATTTGGTTAATTAACTGTCCTTTTTGCTCTCTACCTATATCAGATTCTTCCCACCTACAAAGAAATTGTAACACATCTCCTTGAAAAGTTCCAACAAAGTAATTTAAAAAATTTTTTTTTGTCCAATTATTGTTATTTACAACATTTGTCATTGACTAAGCCCAATCATCTATAATTTTTTCATAGTCTGATATGGGAACATTAGTTAGATCTAAATATACTCCTCCTTGAGCAACATTTCTTTTATTAAGACTATCTATTACGTAAAGAACTGGTTGTGATGTTTCACCTGTTTCTTCAATTTTAACTTCATTGGTAGCTATATTTTCATCTATAATTCGGGTTGTGTTTTCAACCTGTTCTATTTTTTTATTAAAAGATCTTAATTGATCATCCTCAAAAAGGTCAGGGTATAATTTACTTTTTCCTTTAGGATCTGGATCTGGTGGTTCAATATCCATATGATCCGAAATTTCAATATTTTCATCAACTTCTGAGGAAGTGTTTTCTTCATCAGATATTTCATGGCTAGTTGTTTTTATTATTTCTAAGTCATCTGAACTACCACTACTGCTACTTTCAGTAGTATCATATTTTAACATATAATGATATTTAAAAAGTGCAAATAAATCTTTATGTTCTTCATAAAGCTGTTCAATTAATTTTAAATATTCTATTTTTTCATTTTTGTCCTTAGAATCCAAAAATTTAATTTTTCAATGCTCTATAAGTTCTTTATAGGATTGAAAATCATATTTTTGTTGAGATTTATACCTTTTTGATTTTTTCTTTTTCTTACTATTATTGGATGTTTCTTCATCTGATAAGGCGAATATAGTAGTACTATTATCGTAATATAAAGGTCCTAAATCTTCTTGTTTAGAAGATACCACAACTTGTTCCAATATATTGTTCATATCGGATAATAATTTTTTAGACTCATTATTTAGGTCTAATTCGGTTACTGCTCCTAAAGTAGTAACTTGTTGTTTTACTTTATTTATCTTGTTATACATTTTATTAAAATATACAGAAGTAAGATCTATTAGACTATTTAAACTTTTACTAACAGCTGATATATTGTTTTCATTTTTAGAGTCTATATGCATAATATGGTTGTAGTCTTTATCACTATAAAGGTAATCTGATTCTTCCATGATATTTTTTAAGGTACCTAAAATCGTCTGTTACTGTGAAGAACACAAGCTTAACTAAGATAGCCAAAAGTCTTAATTACAGACAGGGCTAAACGTAAGCAAAGTAACAGATATATGGGTTTTAAGAAAATTACCAGTGAAATTTCAGCAGAGTTTCAAGTTGAAAGACTTGCAATATATTATGATTTTCAGCCCTCCAGAAACGAAACGCTAGGTCCTCTAATACCAGTATAGTGATGGTGATGGTGATGGTGATGATGGTGATACCCCAAAATGGGTGTCTATGCATTGATTCATTGACTTAATTACATTTTTTAAATAAAAGTATTAAATTTTATTAAAAACACAAAAAGGTAAAACAAAAGATACATCAACATAAAAAGAAACTTGGAAAATCATGTTACAAAAAAAAACACTCATACATAAAAAAATAAACATAAAAAAATTCACTCTAGTATAAGACTCTTAACTTTAAGGTCTTGGGTTCGAACAATCGTGTGTTTTTAAAATGTTTATTTTAATCTCTATATTTTTCATCTAAAAAATATAAAAACCTAAAAGGTTTAAAGAAACAATAAAAACCTTCTTTGAATAACATCTATCTTTTATAAAAATCCAATAAATATCATCTATATATATATATATTAGACTAATATGAAGTTGATGAAGGAAACTTGTATATATATTAATTGGTAACTCTGTCTAAGATTCATATTTAATGTCGATTTTAGTACATTACTAATATATTATGAATTTTGAAATATTAGTAGAAATAAATATAAATATAAATATATTTCTTATCATATTTTAATTATTTTCTTATGTTTAGTAGATATATTTTAATTATTTTTTTTATTTCAATGGACAAATGGTCTTGGTATGAAGAGGCAATGAGGCATCATAGATCGTACGAGTCGTGCGTGGAAAGAAAAGACCATGTTGAATGTGCGGGGCCCATTTCACCCGTACTCGTTGTTATGCCGACGTGGCAGGACTGAGACTCACCGTGTTGCCCCAGTGGAGCCCACAACAGCGAATCATTGCTCGCTCATCTCCAGCTAAGTTTTAGTTCAGTGCGGTGAGAAGTTTGAAGTGAGAAAAGAGTATTATGCACGTGATGCGGGGTCAGACGGCACGTGATTTGTCTTGGGATCCGAACCTTGGGTGTGCCTGGTCCGATTATATGCTGCCACGCTGACTTTGCTTAGACGAAAGTACCCACAAAGATTTGGTTTTATTACTCTTTAGCATAATTTGATGTTGCTTAGATCATGTGTTCGGTGGGGCCACATTCCAGCATCAGCCGTACACAGACAATAAATGTGATATCAGAGACCTTGGTGGGCCCAAACTGAGACATTAACTTATAGGTCAAGAGTTAGGCAATTTTGGGTGAAAAACCCCTTTAAAAATATTATTTTTAATAATGGCTCCCAAAAATATTTATTTGGCAAAATGACCCCCTTTCTTGCCAGGTCGGCAGACCTCGCGTTTTGTAGAACGCGAGGTACGATATCGCGTTGTACAGGACGCGAGGTTTGTCGACGTGGCGTTGCAGTTAGTTTTAACGGTATAACAGTACCTCGCGTTCTGCAGAACGCGAGGTCCACGAGAAATTGAGAAGCCGACTTAGAATATATCGGACGGACCTCGCGTTCTGTAGGACGCGAGGTCTGCCCAATTCCAGCCTAAACCGCAAGCAAAAACATGCTAAGTAGGCCTGTTCGAACCCAATTTCGAGCGTGTAAATGGTATATTTTTAGCGATCATCGAGTTTGGAGTCGTAGTACTGAAAATTGTCTATCGTATGACACGAACATAATTAATTTCCGTCCATTCTACAATGGTTTAAAATGGCTTCGAAAACCCTATGCTAGCATACTTTTTTCGATTGAAGTTGTATTTCGACTAATGTCGATTTTCTGTTTTTTAATCCTATTAAATTTATTAAAAACAAAAATTAACTAAATATTATAAAGTTTAATTATAATATGCAAACAAAATTATAATTCATAAATAAAATTAGAATACGACATTATAAAATTTTAAAGTGTTTTACATAAATATTAAAAACATAAATAGAAAACAACAAAAAAAACTAAAAATGCCTATGTCCACCGGTTCCGCAGTCGGGTGGATGATGCTCACGATCCGGATACCTCCTCTGTCCATCGTGTGGTGGTCCCTGGTCCCTATCATCCTGACCATCGTGCGCGATCTGCGGATCTGTGCTGGGCCTAGGCGGGGAGTAAAACAAACTACCCATCGGCGTACTCTCCACCATATGAAACTCATACTGAGGTGGATAATCGATAAGTAGAAGGTCAGTCGTGGGCGTCTGGGGGCGATAGGCATCAGTGGAGCCGAACTGGGGTGGAGGCATCGTCTGCTGGAAAGTCGATAGACCGCTATGCAATGGTGGGGCAGAAGATGATGCCCCTGGAGTGTCATATCGTGGTCTCCGACCGCGCTGCGTCGACTGCCTCTGGGTCTGCCTCTGGGGCTGGGACTGGCTCTGGCTCGCTCGCCCGCTCCCGCGTGGGCGGTTTTGGGGTCGCTGGGGAAGCCCGGCTTGCAGCTCCTCCGGAGTAAGGATATGTTGCATCCCATTGTCCCTATACCACTGGTCATAATTGAGTAGGACCGAAGGACCCCCTTCTATAATTGGTTGGAGAAAATGTGGGCGTCTGTGAAATCGTTGACCCCAAAGCGCTATCCAGACAGCGTGGTGCTCGGCCCAGTCAGTCTCCGTCTTCCCCTGACGCGTAAGATGGTGGAACTTGTCCATATTTTGCGGAGGGCGTGGAACATCTTGGATGTACCCGAACTGTCGGAGTACCCGATCCGCAGAATGCCACACGCAAATTTCGTAGTTCAGGAGCGGAACTACGGAAATCCAGAGGTCTCGATGTCGCTGTTCCAGAATAGCTGCTGGAGTAATGTTGCGAATCTCCTCTGAATCGTAGGGCGTCCACACGAACTAAAAAGAATGAAAAAAGTTAGTAAAAATTTCTATATGAAATATTATTGGAAAAAATAGTATGGAAAAAACCAAAATAATTGTTGAATTACCTCGTCCTCCGTCAAGCCATCGAATGCATATCTGTATTCTTTCTGGGAGTCCGGTAGGCCGACGTGGGATAGGTTGGCGGACCACCTTTAAATAATGAAAAAGACCGTTAAATAAAATAATTGAATAAAAAAATATAGTAGATTATGTAGTACCTCCGTATAAGCGGAAATGACAGAGGACTGGGAATCCGAAGCTGTGGTGCCAAAGTAGGGATCCGAAGCCAAACCCAAGCCTGGAGGAATAAACAGCATCCTCCCATCGATGCTTTGGAGGCGTCAACGTTTCTGCAGAGGTCTCTGCTAAGAAACGCCAAGACAGCCGACCCCCAAGATTTTTGTCCAGACTCGGCTAAATTTGTTAGATGATGAAGCCACATAACGTGCACTTTGTTGCGAGTTTTGTCGGGCATTAATATCCCGCCAATAATGCGCAAGATGTGGGCTCGCGCATACCGCTGTGAAAATATAAATTAATAAAGGCATCCTAATTAAAAAAATTGTAAGTTCATCCTAATAAATAAAATTGTAAGTATCCTAAATATTTAATGTAGGCAACCTAAATATTTAATAAAGTATCCTAAATAATTATTGAATTCATCCTAAAAATTTATGATAAAAAATTGTAAGTATCCTAAATATTTAATGTAGGCAACCTAAATATTTAATAAAGTATCCTAAGTATCCTACTCATCATAAAAAATTCCCTAAACGCTAATGTGCAAATAAATAATTTTAATTTAATAATAAATGTAATAAAAGCATACTAAATATAAAAAAAATACCTCAAGTGTAACATCATCCGCATCGGGGGGAGGGTTTCCAAAGTTCTCCTCCAAGTACGGTAGAGAAATTTTCCCTCCGTCCCACGCTCTATCAGGGGGCATCACCCCAATTTGTTCAGCAAATAGGAGTGGCCAATGTCCCATCGCCACACCAGTAATAACGCTGCCATCTATAGGCAACCCGAGAATGTAGGCAACATCCTGCAACGTAATTGTTGCCTCGCCAAATGGAAGATGGAATGTGTGCGTCTCGGGTCTCCACCGTTCTATCAGCGCGCTGATCAACGACGGTCTAACCTTCACCCCCCCTATATACCGAGCTATGTGCCCAAAACCAGCCCGCTCAATCAATTGGGCAACAGCAGGAATGGGTGCGACGGTGATACGGTGAACGTAACATTGTAAGTTACGTTCGTATCCCTGAAAAAAATAAAATAAAATAGTTAGTAAAAATAAAAGAATAAAATTTAATAAAGTAAATTTTTTTAGAAATGAAAAGGGAAAAAAATTATACCTCTTCATTGTTGCGCCAATATTCACTGCAGTGTCTCGCTCGGTTGCGTAGCAAGGGCTCCATGTGATCAAACGATATATAAAAAATGCTGACAAATTTTTGTGAAATTTCTATGGAAATCGCGTTCTGTGGAGGTTTTTAGGAAAAAAAACCTCCAATTTATAGAGGACCTCGCGGCGCTTGGGAAGCGAGGTTAATGAACCTCGCGTTCTATAGAACGCGATTTTCATGTACCTCGCGTCCTATAGAACGCGAGGTTCACTGAAAAGGCGCGTCAGTGATCAGACACGTTATCTGAACGGTCAGAAAGGAACCTCGCGTTCTATAGAGCGCGAGGTTCTAAAGAAATCGCGTTCTACAGAACGCGAGGTCGTGGGATTTTTAAATTTGAGTTTTTAAAGCGGGAAACTCATTTAATATACAATAATAACAAAATTTATTTATTTACAATTACAATAAAAATAATAACAATAAAAATAAAAAGAAAAAATATAATAATAATAATAATAACAACAACAATAATAATAATAAATGATACTAACAATAAAAATTATTAGTATGATAGTAATTATAATAACAATAATGATAAGAACAATAATAATAATAACAACAATGAATCATACCGTATACGCGTTATATTTTCAGTAGTAACTAAAAATAACGACATAGCGCAATATTTTGGAAGTTAAATTAAAACAAAACTTCCAAAATATGCGCTATGTTGTCATTAGTAGCTTCAAGCGAAAACTGACTGCGTACGTGAATATGATGAAAAATTTATCTCGGTGCTCCTTGCCACTCCAGTTTGCTATTTATAGAGGTGAATGACGTGGCAACCTCGCGTTCTGTAGAACGCGAGGTCCGCCTTACCTCGCGTTGTACAGAACGCGAGGTCTATGTGTATATATATATATATATATATATGCAGGGAGATGGATTTTTGTAAGCAGTTAAGTTTAGTTTAGGTCAGTTGAATATGAATTCGTGTAATGCTGAGTTTTATTCCGTTGCAATTTTTATGTCCGAAATATTGTTCCTTTATGATAGTTGGAGTTCACTTAAAGATTTGTGTTCATCGGGGGTACATACCTTAATATTTACCGACATATCGCAATATTTTGGAGGTTGTATGCTGCAGTAGTGGCTTCGATGGCTGCTTCTGTAGCCGCCGTCGAGAGGATCCTCGGCTACAGTTGAGAAAAGAAATGACTTTTACGAAGCGGGGGCGGATTCAGATCGACATTTTCAGATGCGGCGAGTGCCGATTACATTTGTTAATGTGAATCAAAGCTGCTACCATTTACTCATTTCAGATGTGGCGTGGCAGTCAACATTTACATCTGGATTTCGCTCTCTGCTTCTTTTAGTCGGGACCTCCGATCAAATTTGCCCGCCGGAGCTACTGAATTTATTGTTTCGAATTTTATAGATAATTTATGTAGTTGTCTCAATTTACTTATTAAAGAATACATGTTGAAAGTTTTGTAAAATGAAATTCGACTTAAATTTATTTATGTGGTGTTTTTCCTTTCCTATAAATACCCACGAATTCCACCATCATTTACTCATTCCAAATTCTCTCTAAACACCCAATCCTTGCTCAGCTTATGGCAAAATTTAAGGCAACATTTTATTTTCTCGATACTTATTTTGAGTCAACAATCACCGGGAAAATGTTACTGAAAGATTTAATACAGTTGACAACAATCGAGGTTAGTAAACACACCGACAAACAAATTGCGGCCATGGAATGTCGAATCCCATCACCGTCAGCTAATGAAACGCAATACGTTATGAAGCTTACGAACGAAACAGACGTTCGTAACATGTATGACCGGCTCAATGCCGTCGGAGCTAGAGACGTCGATTTCAATGTTAAGTTTGTCAACGCCGGCGAAGGTAGTACGTCTGCACCCGTAGAACCTGCTCCGAACACTGAACACGCACCGTCTTCACCGGATGTTGATGCGGCTGTGGAGGAGCTGCAACTTTTTATGTACAGGCGTAGACAAAGAAAACAACAGATGATCGAAGAACTAAACCTTAGTTCAGACGTGTCCACTGACTACGATGATTCAGATTAACCATTAACTTATGAAATGATCTTCCAATTATGTTATATGACGTCTTATTTCATCCTTTATGAATGTTAAACGGACTTCAAATTATAAGCACCAGTAATTTTTAAATATACAATACTACAATTGTCTCAAATTCTCGAACATGTTCTCAATTACAGAAACAAACAAATAGTGAATAGTACGGTTATTATAACTTCTGACGGAATGTCTGAAACAAAGCATTTAAAGTGACATCGCGCTCTATAGAACGCGATGTCTTTATAACATCGCGTTCTATAGAACGCGAGGTAACATATATCGCGTTCTATAGAACGCGAGGTACTTATATCGCGTTCTATAGAACGTGAGGTACTGTTGTTCCCTGCCTCCCATCAAATCTATCCCTTACTTGTCGGACGTAAGGGGACTGCCTCCCAGGCACACACACGCCATTCCTGCCTCCCATCAACTCTATCCCTTACCTGCTTATCGATTTTAGGTAATGGACAAGCAAAGTAACGTCTCTGAACCATTATTTGCCTTACACAACCAGATTCTCCTGGATTGCAAGGGCAAATAATTTTGCCTATATATGAACCCTAACCATAAAACGAAAATATAAGTTTCAATTGGCAATCAATTCCTTCCTAAAATTTTCTAAGTATCAAAATTTCAAAAGTCTTTCAAAATATTCAAATGGCCGGACGAGGCGTTACTACGAAAGTTTACTATGATGGTCAGATATTCGAGGGTACTGAAGAGGGGGTCCTTTTTTACTGCGAAGATCCGGTAACGATAAAGCTTCCGAGGAGATTATCGTTCAAGAAGTTGGTCAAGGAACTGGAGGCAAAAGTTCCTCATTTCAATAATCATCGTTTGTCCGACGTGAAGTATCGGGTGCCAATATCTATAGACCCTTTACGGTACACTGTATGCCAAATTGCGGCAAATGCTGATGTGCAAATGATGATGGAAGCCCACTTCGAGTATTCAATCGGGGGGCCCCTCGAGCTGTATGTATCGTTCTCCGAGTCTCATCCAGTTGTCGAAATACCAAGCTGGGGCCGGGCGAATTTCGACTTCGATCCGAATGCCAACGTTGATAGCCCGACCGCAGGTCTACGACGTGATTTTGGCCTACTCTGTCGAGACAACGAAGTTGGTGCATCGTCATCTGCTCCTCCAAGGCAGTCCTGCGTAGCTAGTATCGGGTTCGACCTCAACCAACCCCCAAACGATGAATTCGATGCACCAACAAATGCATCGTACAGTCCATACGATCCATACAATCCATACAATCCTTATAGTTTTGGGGGGGAAGGAACGTCGGCTCCTTACGTTACGCACGACCATGAAGCATCATATGGCCGGCACTCAATGTATGTCTCTGGCACCGACTACGGTCAACCATCTATGGGGAGACATTCTTCTTTTGGGGGTGAGGGAGCGTCGTCTTCTTACGCTATGCACGACCATGATTCATCATATGGACGACACTCAACGTATGTCCCTAGCACGGAGTACGTTCAACCATCAATGGGAATACATTCTTCTTATGGTGATCTTGATTTTGGTCTTGGAAATGAGGTTCCTGAGCGATCTCGTGAGAGGTCTCCCGCTCCTCGACCCCAATCCTCGCCTCAAAGGGTAGTGATTCCAGAAGCTCTACTATTCCAGCTCCCGGAGGATGCTCCTGACGAAGAACCGATTAGAGAACCCGGGCCAGACGGAGACGAGCTGGGGCCATTCTATCCGGAACCAGAAGACTTGACAGAGTTACCAGAAGACCCAGAAGACACTGTCGTTCCACCACCAGATTTGGACGAAGAACCGACTGCCACCAACTTTCCTGTAGACGCAAGACCAATTTCTATGTTCCAGCCACCATCCCACTTCACAACGGTTGATATGGATGCAATGGACGTCCCTGATTTTCCCCATGACGACACAATAGATGGCCGAGTCCACCGTTCTGATGGTGAACTAAGAATTGGTATGGCGTTCGCGAACAAGGAAATTGCGGTGGCGGCAGTTAAGCAGTACAACCTTCGTCATAATGTTGAGACGACGGTGAAGAAAACCCAAGCCAAATACTACAAGGCTGAGTGCGTCCAAAAGGATCAAGGCTGTAAATGGAAAATTCGTATATCAGACTTGAAGAGGGCAGGCAACCGTTGGAAAATAACAAAACTTGAGGGGCCCCATACATGCACCGTTGGTAGCCTCAACCAGGATCACAAGAACCTGGATGCAAAGTACCTCGCGGACATCTTTTCCACACTGGTGAAAACAAATCCCACTGTGTCGGTCCCCACATGTCAGGCTGCAGCTCTAGCTGTCACCGGCTTCCGTCCAGGTTATTCGAAAGCATGGTATGCAAGGAAAAAGGCCAAAGAGGAATTGTATGGCCGATGGGAGGAATCTTACATAGAGTTGCGCCCGTGGCTTAATCTCCTGCAGAAACACATCCCCAGAATGGTTGTCAAACTTGATACGGTTCTGGCATACGAAAATGATCGTGTCGTCCGAGGTGTTTGTCAATTCCACCGGTTATTTTGGACTTTCCCCCAGTGCATCCACGCATTCAAGCACTGCAAACCGATGGTCCAAATCGACGGCACATGGTTGTACGGAAAATATACACAGATCCTACTTCTAGCTATAGCACAGGACGGCAATCGCAAATGCGTTCCTATTGCATTCGCAATCGTCCCGAAGGAGGATTTGGAGTCTTGGACGTTCTTCCTTACGAACCTACGAAAATATGTCCTTGATCCTGTAATACGAAGAAGAAGTGATGAAGGGGTGTGTGTTATTTCTGACAGAGGCACAGCACTGCTGTGGGCGATAGAAAATTTGGGTGATTATTGGAAGCCTCCATACATTCACCACCGTTTTTGCTTGCGACACATAGCCGCAAACTACCTGCTGAAATACAAGAATCGTGATGAACGTCAAATGGTGCTCGATATGGGTACGTCATTTATGTCATTTTCATTTACTATATTACTTGTTACTCGCTTCAATTTACGACCTTTTTCATGTGTTTTTCGACCATAACTATTCAACTGTCATCCCGTAGGCAACTCGCACTACAAACAAGAGGTGGCTGAACTGCTCGAGGAACTGAGAGCGAGAAACAAAAAGGGCGCAGAATACCTTGAAAAAATCCCAAAGGAAAAATGGCTTCGATCGTATGACGAGGGTAAACGTTTTGGTCACATGACAACGAACTTGGCTGAGGCAGTGAACTCATCACTGAAGGGAGTTCGGCAGTTGCCTATCACTTCCATTGTCAAAGCGACCTATTATCGTTTAGCTACCCTTTTTGCAACCTTGGGCAAGCAAGCAACTGAGTACATGGCAGGTGGACACAAAGTCCATCCAGATTTCCGCGACAGACTGCATATTCAAGTGGCCCAATCAAGACAGGTGCAAGCAACCCTCTTCTCGCGAGAAGGACACTTGTTTCGTGTTGCGGAATTTTCCAGGCGGATAGAAGGCATTCAGCACAACGCTTACGTTGTAGATCTGAGGGCAAAAACCTGCGAGTGCGGAATATTTCAAACTTTCAAATACCCGTGCGCACACGCCATTGCTGCTTGCACTAACCAACGAATAGAATACATGCGTATGGTTGATCCGGTATACTTACTCAAAACGGTGCTTAAAGTTTACGAAAAAGAGTTTCCTCCAATCGGAAATGAGGTTGATCCAAATGCTGTGGACACTGAACCGATCATACGCCCAGATCCAGCACTACTACGAGCCAAAGGACGTCCACCTTCTACAAGAATATATTGTGCCGAGGATTTGGTCGAACATCGAGAGAAAACCGGACAAAAGAAGCATTGTTCTATATGTCGAAATACTGGGCACACAGCTCCTAAGTGTCCTAATCGCTCAGCCCCTCGTATTAATTAATTATTTTTAATTTGTATATGCGAGTTCGCACATGACAATCTAATCAATAAAGTCAGTTTACCTCTATTTATACAGTACGCCATCTTATATTTTCAATCATTCAAAAAAATATTTTATGATAGTGTTTTCGAAGCAACGATAAGTCAATGTACAATTGACGAAAATTGACCGTGTCAGTGTCATACGATAGAGAATTTCCAGTACTACAACCCCATACTCGATGTTACCTAAAAATTTAAAATTTATACGTATGAAATTCTGCTCGAACATGCCTATCGACATTAGTTGAAATACAACTTCAATCGAAAAAAGTATGCTAGCATAGGGTTTTCGAAGCCATTTTAAACCATTGTAGAATGGACGGAAATTAATTATGTTCGTGTCATACGATAGACAATTTTCAGTACTACGACTCCAAACTCGATGATCGCTAAAAATATACCATTTACACGCTCGAAATTGGGTTCGAACAGGCCTACTTAGCATGTTTTTGCTTGCGGTTTAGGCTGGAATTGGGCAGACCTCGCGTCCTACAGAATGCGAGGTCCGTCCGATATATTCTAAGCCGGCTTCTCAATTTCTCGTGGACCTCGCGTTCTGCAGAACGCGAGGTACTGTTATATCGTTAAAACTAACTGCAACGCCACGTCGACAGACCTCGCGTCCTGTACAACGCGATATCGTACCTCGCGTTCTACAAAACGCGAGGTCTGCCGACCTGGCAAGAAAGGGGGTCATTTTGCCAAATAAATGTTTTTGGGAGCCATTATTAAAAATAATATTTTTAAAGGGGTTTTTCACCCAAAATTGCCCAAGAGTTAGGACTACATCATTGGATTTCTTGTTGGTCCATTTAACAATGAAGGCTGTGAGTAGGAGAATTTTTTAACACTCTTAAGATTATTATAATATAGTATACAGTATTCATACTTTTTTTTAATCCTTTTATTATGTAATATCTTACTGATAACATTATTCAAACTCAATTTTTATAAGATGAACATCACTCATTTTTCAATAAGAAAAAGTCAGTCGAAAATGATTGTCACAGTGTGCGTTGGTTTAAACCATCTTCAGGGCGGTGTAAATTAAACACTGATGGTGCAAGGAATACTGCAAAATGATATAGATCTGTGTGGTGGTGTGGTTCGGGATGATGTTGGGCTATGGAAGTAGGTCTTACTTATCAGAGACGGTTCAAAGATTTACGACATGTGCGGTTTATTAAAACGAAGCATTCTAATTTATAATCTTATAGATATATAAGATTTTTATTAAAAAAATATTTTTATTTTAGTAAAAATATAATGAGCCCTCTTTAAAGTTATGTATTTTTTTAAAATTTTATTACAATTTATTAAACTAAAATCTTTTATTTTTCTTATAAATATTTAATTCAATTCATTTGAATTTTTTTTGGAGGCTTGTGTAGTCACTGTTTTCGCGTTCTGTCCAACATCTCTACTATTATTTATATTAGGTCTCTCTTAAGTCGACATTGAGAGGTTTTATTTCAATATATGCGACGAGAAAGTAATCGACTTGCCGACGAAATTAATAAAGGACGACAACTTTGAGTGTAGTTTGTTTCCAGCTCCATCAGATATATTTCTAAATTTATTTTATACAGATTGTATTAATTATAGATATTAGTGATCCCTGCAGTTATTTGTTACTATCTTTTATTTTCATCGATATATATATATATATATATAATCACTATTCAGAATTATAAAAATTCATTTATATATATATATATATATTGATAATCACTATTCAGATTTATAAAAATTATACTCGTAAATAATGATTAAATTTGTCTTAGATGGTAATGAATATAAAAGCATTGTAGAAAAGTTAAACTCATTAGCATCCGTCCTACTTTTAACGATAATTTTTTGCTAAAGGGGTAATTTTACCTCTGAGTTCGACCCAAAAATGTAATTTTGTCCCTCGTTAAAAAGTGTATTTAATGTGGCCCTCCAGCCCATAAAATTGATCAAATTGACCCTTTGACCGACGTTGGCTGTTACGGTACTGACGTGACAGTTAACGATGATGACGTGGTTGTCCATGATGCTGACGTGGTGGTCAACAGTGCTGACGTGGCAGTACATGTGGGATGATGACGTGGCAGGAGGGGCTGAATTGATTATTGTAACCGAATTCGAAGGCATGGTTAATTTTTCCCCCAAGTTTAGAGGCGTAATTAAAAGTTCAATAACTTATTTAATCTTTAAGTTAAAAAAATAAATAAAAAAAAACTATTAATATATAAATATTAAAAAAATATTAAAAAAAAATATAAACCACCAAATTAAATATAAATAAAACATTAAAGTTATAAATATAAAAAATTAAAAAATATTTATAAACTATTGAATAATCTTTCGATTGTTTATCGTTATGCTACACATACTAATGTTCCTTGAACATATTTTAAATTGAGACATCATTGTATTAAAGTATTAATAAAGTTAAAATTTTCTTTCATTTTTCTACATCAAATATTAATGAGCATCAATTTGGTGTAAAAAGCGGGAAAAATTGAATTCTATTGTTACTCTAGTATAATGTTAATTCCACTAATTTTTTTAATGAATAGTAATACTCAAAGTAGAATTTTTTCTATAAAAGTGTTTAATTTTTTAATATTTTATAAAAAATCATTAAATTTTATTATTTTTTAATTTATAATATATTTTAATTTTTTATATAATTTTTATTTTCAGTAACTTTTAGAATATTTTATTTATTTTTATTAAATTTATAGATTTTTATAAAATAAATTGAAGAATATTTTGATCTTTTGTGAGAGTCTTCACTTTGTTTTTTTAAATTATCCTCACTTAATAAAATTATTTATCTAATTTTAATATTTTAATAATTTCATAAATTCTTATTTTTCAACTTAAATATTAAATAAGTTATCAAACTTTTAATTAAAATCAATTATGCCCATAAACTTAGGAAAAAATGAATTATGACCTCGAATTCGGTTAAAATAATCAATTCAACCCCTCCTGCCACATCATCATCCCACGTGTACTGCCACGTCAGCACTGTTGACCACCACATCAGTATCATGGATTGCCACATCATCACCATTAACTGCCACGTCAGCACCATAACGGTCAACGTCGGTCAAAGGGTCAATTTGATCGATTTTATGGACTGAAGGACTACATTAAGTGCACTTTTCATCAGCAAGGGACGAAATTACATTTTTGGGTCGATCTCAGGGGCAAAAGTACCAATTTAACCTTTTTTTTTTTTGAATATTTTAACGATAAAATTTTAAATTTACGTTTGATTCAATTCTATTTTAAATAAATATTATTTATTTTGTTTTAAAATATAACGTATTTATATTTTTGTTTAATCATTGGATAAACTATGTATTTAATCACTCAATTTTTGTAATATTTTAGTTTTGACCAACTAATTTTGATTTTCTTTTTATTTTACCATTCAATTTTCGAATTTTGTTTACCACCTTTAATTATACACACTAGCGGTAGTTTTTCCCTTGAGTTTTCTTAACTCACTATCAAGTGTCCTTTTTTGCTGAAATTAAAATTAAAATTACAATTACAAGAAACACATTCATACGAGTACAATTAAAATTAGTCAATATAAGTACAAAAAAAATTACAAATACAATTAGTATATTATTAATACAAGTGCGATCAATAACTCAACATCTCAACCTTTATCAACTTTGATAAAACATTACTACCATTTTAATTATTTGCCTAAATATGTTAGGAACTTCCCTGCAACGTTCTCAAAAGAAGTAGAAGAATTGAAGAAATAAGAGTAAGATAGAAGAGAAATGTTTCAATATGGAATATTGAACCTAAGAGGAAGTTTAGCCGCAGCCAAAAGTTTAACAAATATCACATAAAATATTCTCTAAGTGTTCCTAACTTATTTATATTAATATTACTGTAGCACAATTAAAATAACATTCCAACAATAGCAATTCTACATCTTCTTCATGTGCTCCCTGTAGCGACGTCTTTTTTGAAACACTGGTGTATATGTATAGGTGTAGGTGTATGTGTGGTGGGAAGGATATTTTAGAAATTTTGAAATAGGGGTTAAAAGGAAATTTTTGGAAAATTGTTTGGAAAAATATTAAGGAGTCGCCACCGGCCACTTTAAATGGTAGACCGGACACCGGAAATAGAAACCAGAGATTCGAAAGGGTTCGGGAGTCGGTTACACGCGAGGAAGGGTTAGCACCCTCGACGTGCCCAAAATTGGTACCAAAACTTTACCACTTAATTAAAATCGAATTTTACGAATTAAAGTGACAATTCTAACCGAGACTTGATTACATACGCGAGTAAATTTCGAAAATCCTAATATTCGAGACCGAACGTCCGAACCACCACCACTACGACTGGTACGGGCCTCGTTCGTTTCCGAATAAAAGGACATCGCACTTTGAAAACGATTTAACAAAACAAAATTAATTTTTTAAAACCTAAATGCACGAATATGTAAACATCCGAAATCACATCGAAAACAAAAAAATAAGGCGTAAGCCATTACGAATAAGTCAACAAAAAATACAAACAAATAATGATAAATGAATAGCATAACATATGAGATATAAGATAAACGCATAATATATACATATGTATATGTACATGTGAATATTAATGATATAATAGTATAAATGCGGTAGACTATAAAAAGGGAGACGAGATTTATAATATAATGTATATTATACTTGGTAACTAGGAAAAGCCTTGATATATATACATATATATATATTTATATGTAAGGGAAATAAATAAAAGGAAAAAAAACGGCATAATGGGGAATTAATTGAAAAACGGATATTATATATATACATATATATTATACCATACATATATTTATATATTATATATTATTATAGGTAGGTAATATTAGCCTTAATGTATATTATATATTTATATGTATATATGTAAAAAAATAAAACGGCATTATATCAACAGGCTAATAATAAGGCATATATTAAGGGCATTAAATATATGAAGTAATAATAAGGGAGGTTAACGGGTTAAAAAAAGTGAAAAGTCATCCTAATTAGTGATGAAAAATTATTAGGCGTTAGATTTTTTTTAGGGATTTCCTACTTCTCTTTTTACTTTTACCCTTTCTTTTCTCTCAGACGTTGGTGCCGCCGCCTTCCTTTAAGCCGCCATCGGCGTTGCTCCGACGAGTTTTTCGGCCATGCAAGGCCACCACGAGAGTGGTCTTGGCCTTCCCTTCCTTTCTATCGGAGCAGATTCACCGAATGGTCCTCGATCGTCCAGAAGAATGGTCGAAACGTTTCGATTTTCCCTCGCCGGATCTTGGCCGTCCACCGTTAGATTGAGCTGCGGCCGAGATATGTTGTTCCACGCACCGGGACGCGTTTATTCACCGTTGGGATCGGTCGTCGGAGGCCCCGGTCACCGAAGAATGCCAAAAGCCGAAGGTAAAAATCTCCCTTTTTAAAAACCCCACTAAACTAGGAGGGGGAAAAGAGTGCCCACTTTATTTGAATCTGATTATCAACACATACATAATATCCAAACAAACTTAACAGTCTTACACCCTTCTCCATACACTATGCTACTGCTACGACTAGCAACCAAATGAAAATGCCTACCAGACACACATAAATGGTGGAAAATAAGCTTACAACATGCAAGACTCGACAACATACAGAACTTGGTTAAAAAGATTTAGCTTCCCACACCCAATCTGACCGGCTTCTCACACCTTTCTTAGCTAATCTATGTGCTGCCGTATTTGTGGTCCTTGGAGTGTGTTCGATTTTCCAATTGATCCCTTTACCACGTTCAATAATCTTTAACACTGCTTCCTTGAAACAGCCTGCTGCTCTGTTAGAATTATCTATCCAAGTAGTTGCCATCTTACAGTTGGTTTCAACGATAAGTGATTTCTCTCGAAACCATTTGGATTCTCTGAAAAATGATATCGCCTCCAAAATGCTTCTTAATTCTGCTGTGGTTGGGTCAGCAAGGCCAATAAATTTTGAAAATTGAATTAGAATCTTGCCTACTTCATTCCGTAAAATGCCACCGATACTTGCCTCACCAAAACTTCCAAGGGCAGCCGCATCAACGTTGAATTTGAGCCAGCCCATCGACGGAGCTTCTCATAGTGAAGGATTTTGTTGGATATATCTAACCGCACGGCAACAAGCTTCCTGCGGAGATCTTATAAAATCTGCTATTGACACAAAGGAGTTTGGCCATAGACTATTGCACCAATGCCCAACTCTAGTAAAAATTAATTCCACAATGAGGTCTACAGTAAAGGATTTTTTCTTAAACACAACCTCATTTCGACAAATCCAGATGGTCCAAACACATCCGTACATAAGCATTTTCCATACCTGGGGAGATAGTATTGGGGATGCGATGTTGCTCCATACCTGGCAAAGAGATCGGACGTCTGCTGGCATCACAAACGATATGTGCCAAAAGCGGCAGCATTTAAGCCAAACTTTCCACGAAATTGAACGGTGGCAGAAAAGATGGTTCACCGATTCAATAGCAGCACCACACAGTACACACATGTTTGAGTTTTCCAGCAATATCTCTCGTTTATGTAGTTCCTCGTATGTGGGAACTCTATTATGAATGACTTTCCAGAAAAACAACTCCACTTTCGGGGGTGCAAGCTTAGACCAAACTAATTTCCAATTAAATCCAAGTAGAGATTCTTTTGCTGCAACATTAGCACAATAAGCTTGCGTTGAATAGAAACCGTTTGATACGCCCATCCACCTAACAGAGTCAACTTCCAGTAGCGTGCGCGATGCTTTGTTAATTATCTCCATAAAATTATCCCATAAATAACATTCCCACGAGAAAAGTCTCCTACGCAGCTCAATTTTCCAGGTCCAGGAATTATTCATTTTCCAACCAAAATCCTTTATTTTCCCAGATTTTTTAACAGCAACAGAGTAAATTCTAGGAAAGCTTATTTTTAGAGATGTCACCTCAGTCCATGGATCCGTCCAAAACTCGATTAGATTCCCATCACCACAAGCCATTCTGATGTTCTTAGTGTAAGTATCCTCAGCACTCGACAGAGGTTTGATGATGTTTCTCCATACCCATGACTTCTTCTTAATCGGTTCCAAGTTCGGTAATAGAGATAACTGATTATACCCATATTTGGCATCAACTATCTTCCTCCACAGGTTTTCTTTCTCGCATTCGTAACGCCAAATCCATTTGTTAAGCAATGATCTATTTCTGATTTTAATATCAACAATACCAAGACCCCCTTTATACAAAGGATGGCAAACATAATCCCATTTCAGCCAATGCATTACCTTCCCATTTTTACCTCCTCATAAAAATTTGGCAATGATGCTGTTGATTTTATTTGCAACTCCCACAGGCATTAAGAACAGCGAAAGATAATAAATCGGGAGATTACTCAAAGCAGCTTTTATCAGAGTTAATCGGCCAGCCATCGACAGGAAATTTCCTTGCCAATTTTCCAGTTTCTTTTGCATCCTTGCCACTAGTGGGTTCCAGATTTCGTTGAAGTTTTGAGTATACCCCAAGGGCAACCTTAAATACTCGGTTGGTAAACTACCTCAGGAAACATGGATCATCTTGCTCCACACGCTGATCTGCTCATCGGCAACATTTATGCCATACAATTTGGTTTTCTGCACATTTAGGGACAGCCCAGATGCAAGCTCAAATATTTTAAGTAGTCGCTTCACGTTTCTGATAGATTCCTCTTCAGCTTTGGTAAAAATAACCAAGTCATCGGCGAATTGAATGTGACTTACTGATAGCTCACTGGTTCCAACATTGACTCCTTTAATCAGATTTGAGTTCACTGCTTTGCACAACACAGCACTTAGAGCTTCGCCCAACAAATTGAATAACAAAGGTGACAAAGGACAACCTTGGCGAAGCCCCCTTTTTATCTTGAACCTATCGGACGGTGTTCCGTTGACTAAAACTGACATCGAAGTGGTTGAAATGCAGTAATGGATCCAGCCCCTCCATTTATCCCCGAAACCCATTTTCTCCATAACCATATTCAGGAAATACCAGTCTACTGTGTCATAAGCCCTTCGGAAGTCTGCTTTAAAAATCACTGCTTGCTTCTTCCCACGAGATAGCTCATCTATTAGCTCATTGGCAATGAGCGCGCAATCTGCAATTTGTTTGCCAGGAATGAAGGCAAATTGGCATTCGCCGACAACTTCTGAGATACATTTAGCTAGCCTCCTAGAAAGAACTCTGGCTAGTATCTTATATAGGCTTCCGACTAGTGAAATTGGCCTAAAATCACTGAATTTTGATGGGGCACTTTTCTTCGGGATAAGGGTGATGAACGAGTGATTGATGGACTCGTCATACCATTTCCCTTTATAAAAAGCGTTGAAGAACTTCATAACATCTTTTTTTCAGCCAGACCCAAAACTTCTTGAAAAAATCCAGATTGAAACCATCTGGACCCGGTGCCCTAGACCCGTCAGCCGAATCAATCGCTGCCCATACTTCATTTTCGGAAAATTTACCCTCCAACATAGAGACAGATTCAGGCTTAAGTTTTTTACAGTCTATGTTGAACTCTTTGAGTGGAATAGTCCTGGAATCATTATAGTTCTTTTTGAAAAAAATTTCGAAGGCCAAGGATATGGCTTTAGGATCTCTATATTCCACCTCTCTCGATCTGATTCTTGTTATAGTATTGATGTTTCTCCTCGCCGAAGCCATGAGGTGAAAATATTTCGTGTTTCTGTCTCCTTCTCTTCCCCATTTCAGTCTTGATTTCTGAATCCAATCTCTCTCTTCATTTCTTAGTCTCTTCCACAGTTCAGCTTTTAGGCTTCTAATATCCTCCCAACCAGCCTGGTTCGATCCTGAGAACATAGCTTTTGATTCCAATTCTTCAATTTTCTTTTCAAGGCAGTGAATAGGAATGACTTCAGAAGACTTGCGGTTAACGGCCCATTCTCTAGATACTTTTTTTATCTCGCGAAGCCTCTGTGAAATAGATGTCCCCTTATTACCTTTCAAGGAAACTTTCACCAAATCAGTGTATACAGGATCGTCAGCCCAGGATGAGAACCACTTAATAGGCTGTGGTCCCCTTGGAATATCCTCTTCACATATCAGCACCGGATTATGATCTGACACAGACCTTGGCATGCATTTCTGGTGAATATTTGTGAAATTAGCCAAAATTTCAGGCGATAATAAAAATCTGTCAATTCTACTTGCACTAACATTTGATCCACCCCTGAACCAAGTGTATTTGCCATCTTCAAGTACCAAATCCATTAGACTGTTCTCTGAGATGAAGTTATTAAAATCCGACATGGAAGCCAACCCATCCGAAATTCCTAATTTTTCCTCATGGGTTCTAACCGCATTGAAATCTCCACCAAGAACGACCGGAACACCAATAGACTCGATCAAAGTATGGAGGTGCCTCCAAAATACTTTCCTTTCTTGCTGGTTATTAGGAGCGTATAGGTTGATAAAACCCATCTTCATATTGGAATTGGCCACAGAGCCAACAAGAGCGATCACTCGGCTGGACTTAATGCTTGAGATTACATTGAAGAATTTAGGATCCCACAGTGTTGCTAGACCACCAGCAGATCCGTCTGCACCCACACAAACCGCTTCACCAAGATTTGACCTCCGAAGGCGATCAATTGGATAGAGCTTATTTTCAGCAAGCTTAGTTTCTTGTAGCAATATCATTCGAGCTTTGGATTTCTTTATTACCTGATTAACAGCTCTGACTTTTTCTGGTCGCCCCAGCCCTCTCACATTCCAGCTTAGAACAGAAAATTCCATATACAAAGATATATATATATATATAGTAATCACACTACTGCAAGGCACATACCTTTAAGGATTTAAATCCGATTCTTCAATCTCAACTAATCTGTCCACAATTGCTTCTTCTGTTGCATTGAAGATGAACCCCAATTGAGTTCCAAAGCTCAGAGTTTTATTTGCTTCGGAATAGTTCACAAAAGATGGATTCTAACTAGGAAAAGCCTTGATATATATACATATATATATTATATGTAAGGGAAATAAATAAAAGGAAAAAAAACGGCATAATGGGGAATTAATTGAAAAACGGATATTATATATACATATATATTATACCATACATATATTTATATATTATATATTATTATAGGTAGGTAATATTAGCCTTAATGTATATTATATATTTATATGTATATATGTAAAAAAAATAAAACGACATTATATCAATAGGCTAATAATAAGGCATATATTAAGGGCATTAAATATATGAAGTAATAATAAGGGAGGTTAACGGGTTAAAAAAAGTGAAAAGTCATCCTAATTAGTGATGAAAAATTATTAGGCGTTAGATTTTTTTTTAGGGATTTCCTATTTCTCTTTTTACTTTTACCCTTTCTTTTCTCTCAGACGTTGGTGCCGCCGCCTTCCTTTAAGCCGCCATCGGCGTTGCTCCGACGAGTTTTTCGGCCATGCAAGGCCACCACGAGAGTGGTCTTGGCCTTCCCTTCCTTTCTATCGGAGCAGATTCACCGAAAGGTCCTTGATCGTCCAGAAGAATGGTCGAAACGTTTCGATTTTCCCTCGCCGGATCTTGGCCGTCCACCGTTAGATTGAGCTGCGGCCGAGATATGTTGTTCCACGCACCGGGACGCGTTTATTCACCGTTGGGATCGGTCGTCGGAGGCCCCGGTCACCGAAGAATGCCAAAAGCCGAAGGTAAAAATCTTCCTTTTTTTTAAAACAAATTCGAAATAAAAACGAAAGTAAAATAAAAAGATATCTCTGAAAAATTTCTTGTATTGATTTCTTGAAAATGGTTACAACATTCTTTTTGGGTTTTTTTTTTTATCTCTGAATCTCTCTGAATTTTTTTTAGTTCGACTTTTATAGCCGAGATTACACAATATTAAAGAAAATGAAACAAAAACTGCCATTGGTTGCTCTGTGGCTTCTGATCTGGTCTGGTTGACCTTTCGTCGTTTTTGTTTTATCACCAATTTGGGTATTCTGACTCCTATCCTTTTTTTGTTGCATACTGAATTGGCTCGATCGGTGAATGCCGAGGCGTGATCGTGGCAGAAGGCTCAGGCGTCAGACGGTGTCGGGCGTGAAGCGAGGGGTCACGGGGTCGGAATGGAGGGATCTAGGCCGTTGATCGTGCCTAGATCCAACGGTGCGTGGAGAAGGAAGAGAGGCGTGCTAGGGTTTCCCGATCTGGGGAGATCTGGACCGTTGGATGACCCTCCCCGATCCAACGGTTTGGAGAGATGCGACGCAAGACTGAAGATGGGGCTCTCCTAGGGTTTCATCTGGAGGCCTGATCTGGATCGTTGATCTTGTGCCAGATCCAACGGTGATGGTTGAGGCGGCGGCTGCACATAAGAAAAGGGATTAGGGCTTCTGTTTTTTAAGGGCTTATCGGGCTTGGGCCATGTAATATTAGATACTATATTTTTTTTGGGTTTTGTAGATGTGGACTTTAAATTTAATACATATGGGCTTTTATTTATTACTTGATCTGTTTATTTATGTTATAATAATAATAATTTTGAACAATTAATGATAATGATAACAATAATAGTAATATTAAGACGATATGGGTAATACATATATAGAATAATATTAATAGTAAAACATGTATATATATATATTCATTTTTGCCCTTTTCTTTTCTTTTCATTTTTTCTTTTTTAATTAATTTTTTTAATTATTATTGTTATTATTTTAGCCCAATACAAGCCCAGAATGTGATGAAAAAGATTTATGTTTCGGGACTAAATTATTGATTACACTCCCATCGACATAGTCTTTTACAACATGATTCGATTCTCGGTTCATAACAAAATATCAATTAAGAATACAAAAAATTGGATTAATATTACTCCATTATCAATTCATCAAGTAATTCAATTCCATAATACATTCAAAACATCAATATATTTCTCAGTTTTTTTTTTTGTTCAGCAATGATTTTTTTTATTATCAATTAAACGAACCGACTTAAGTGCCTCATTAAAAACCTCCCTAAACCTAAATGGAGGAAAAGAGTACACTTAAGTCGGGTGATGTAGTACAAGCATTTCACAACCATTGAGCTACAAGACTGTGCATCTAACTAGAAGAGTTCCATTCCATTGAGATCTAATATGCCTAAATAGTTCCACCAGGACGTTTGCAGACTAGAATTAACCGTGAACTTACCAAAAGAGCCTGTAGTTGGAGAAGATTTCAAGACGCCATGAATGAATAGCTTACCACCATGCTTTGAACATAGTGCTCCTGTTTAGACCCATTTTCGCCAGATGATCCGCCATCGAGTTATAAATCCTGGGTGAATACGTGAAAGTGACTTGAATGTCGCAACGAAGTTTATCAATTTCATCGAAAATCTGCCACCATTTCCAAGGTCTAGAGGGGTTGAGAGAATCCAGTTAATAGCCACCTGGGAGTCGGATTCGATTACGAGGGGAGATGAGCCAGTCAGATCTGCTTCAGAGTAGATATGGAGGGCAGAATTGATTGCAAAGATTTCCGAAAAATCTGACCCGTTAGGAGGAGCTGGCCCTGAGAACATTACTTTTATGGTGCCACTTTTAGTACATAGTACCCCACCGCATCCGGCCGAATTCAAGGATGCTGCACCATCCACATTGAAGATGAAACAATCATCTTGAACATGGTCCCGTGGATTGAAAGGTGGCCCAGATTTTTGACTCAAGATACTGTCCATTGGGTTTGACCACCATCGAATTTCGTCCAGCTTAGAATCCATTTTTGTTGCCTTACACCAGATTAAAGCTCTCATCTTGGATATGAAGAGGAGATCCGAACTGTTCATGGATTTGTTTTGAAAGAGTTTCTCGTTTCTTGCTAGCCAGATACTCCAAAATACTGCAGCAACACAAGTTAACCAAGGGGAATTTGATCTATTACCCCAGTATAGATCTAGGCAAAAGTTGAAGAAAGTTTCCACCGTAATAGGATTCGGCCAAGGTATATTCCACCAATTGCAGAAGAGGGTCCAAAAGCTAACAGCAAAGTTGCATAGATTAAACAGGTGGTCCATGTCTTCAATTTCTGAACCGCACCATGGACAAAGAAGGTGAGTTTCGGACATAAGGATGCCCCTGTTCTTTAGGAATTCTTTAGTAGGCAGCCTTTTGATGATTAGCATCCATAGAAAGTTTCTCACTTTTGGCGGGGCTTTAAGCTTCCATATTTTCTCGAAATTGAAGGTGGGATCATCGATATTAGCATTAATCAGCAAATCAGTAAGCTTTTTGACAGAGAACATACCAGATGTTTCATGAATCCAAATTATGCGGTCGGCAACGCCCAATTTCACTTTGTAGATTAGTATTGAATTCTTGATTTTGTTAACGGTTTCCATTTCACGATCCAAAAAAGGCCTTGAGAATAAACATGACCAATCTTGTAACTGCCACTCTCCATTTCCTAACATTTCTGATACTGTGGTTCTCTTCCTGGTTAATAATCTGTAAAGTCGAGCGTAGATGATACACAGAGGCTTACTGTCACACCACGAGTCTTCCCAGAAAAGAATTGAATTGCCATCACCCAGTTGCCATCGAAAAGAGTCTGTGTTCATCCATACATCTACATACTCCTTCGATAAGTTCTTCATGATACCTTTCCAAATACTGGAGATGTTCTTCAGGTTCCCTATTTGTGGTTTCCATGAGGTGAGGAAGGGACCATATTTGCAGTGAATCACCTTTCGCCAAAGTGCTTCTTTTTCTGTGGCGAAGCGCCAACCCCATTTTGCAAGGAGGGCTTTATTTTTGGCGTCGAGATTAATAACTCCAGCACCTTCTTTTGATTTTGGATGGCAAAGTCTCCCCCAACCTACTCTAGCCATTTTTGGTTTCCCTTCAATTGATGTGCCCCACAAAAATTCTCTTCTGATCCTATCGAGCTTCTTCAGAACAGTTTTGGGAATTATGAATAGAGACATGAAGTATAATGGTAGAGCTGAAAGGACAGAGTTGATGAGCACCACTCTTCCCGCGAATGAAAGAGATCTACCTTTCCAACCGGCCAGTTTGGATTGACAACGCTCGACTATAGGATCTCAGGTTGTAATTTGTCTTGGGTCCGAGCCTAACGGTATCCCTAAATAGGTGAAGGGGAGTTTCATATTCAAACAACCACAGGTAGCAGCCAGCATGTTAAGGGTATCAGAATGAATTCCAACACAAGCAATTCCAGACTTTTTAAAGTTGATACTAAGACCTGAGCAGACCTCGAAACATCTCAGAATTTTTTTCACGTTCTTTAAATATCTCTTTTCTGGTTGAAGAAAGAGGATTGTGTCATCCGCGAATTGTAGATGGGTGATTGAATTAAGAGGTTCAGCTACCGTGATACCTCTGATTGCTCCTTTTGCTTCAGCTTCGTCTAGTAGTTTGTGAAGAGCTTCAGTGACGATGATAAAAAGAAAGGGGACAGCGGGTCGCCCTGCCTCAATCCTCGCAGCATTTTGAATTCCATAGTCGGTGTGCCATTTAGAAAGACAGATACCTTTGCTGTGGATACGCATTCCCAAACCCAACCTCTCCACTTGGGTCCAAAACCCATTTTTTCCAGGATCATATCGAGAAAGTCCCAACGGACACAATCGAAAGCCTTGGAGAAATCTGATTTAAGGATCACTCCAACGTTGCTACATATGTTTGATTTTAGAGAATGGATAATCTCGTTTGCAATCAAAATACCATCAAATATTTGTCTGCCTTTTATGAAAGCGCATTGAGTGTCGCTAATAATCTTGCTCATCACAGTGCTGATCCTTTGTGATAGTACTTTCGACATGATTTTGTACAAGGAGTTTATCAGGCTGATTGGCCTGTAATCTGAGATATTAGAGGGGTTTGGCGTCTTTGGGATGAGTGTGAGAAAGGATGAGTTCATGTTACGTTCCAATTTGCCGGATTTGTAGAATTTTTCCATTACCCCCTCAATGTCTTTGTGAATCAGATTCCAGCTTTTTTTTGAAGAATAATGAGTTGAATCCATCAGGCCCAGGTGCCTTTGAGTCATCACAGTTCCACACTACTTCTTTGATCTCTGCCGAGGAGAAGGGGGATTCAAGAAATTTTACCTCGTCTTCTGAAATTCTGGAAAAGTTAATGTCAAAGATTGCAGACAAGTTTCTCTTTTTGCTGCTGAAGTGTTTTTTGAAATGCTTGAAGGCTTTATGTCTGAGTTTTGCAGGATTATTTTCGCCAGGGATGCCAATATTTGCCCCCAAAATTAACTTTCTTTTGCAGCGAAATTTGACAGCTTTATGGAAGAATGATGTGTTCCCATCACCATTTTCAGCCAGTTGATCCTCGATTTTTGTCTCTATATATCTTCCTACGCTTTGAGGGAATCCCATAAAATCAAGTTGCAGTGCGTCAATTCCTTTAACAATTCTTCGCTTAAGGGGGAGGAGTCTCCCAGGCTTTCAATCTCATTGATCTGATTGACCATTGCTTTTATCTTTTTGTCGAAGTCATTACAATTCTCCAAATTCCATTTCTTCAGAACCAACTTTAGTTTTTTTAGTTTGAGGCTCAAGTTGACTGTTTTGAGTTCAGAGGATTCCAAGGCTTCATGGATGGTTTCGTTGTAGCTTTCTTGATTAGTCCATGCCTTGATGAATTTGAAAGGGCGTGGACCCCAATCGATCTTCTCTATAGACAACAATAAGAGGACATGATCTGACACTGTTCTTGGTAGTGCTTTTAGCATTGCATCAGAATTGTCTAACAGCCAATCTTCTTCTACTAGGACTCTGTCAAGCTTGCTTCTTCTGCTTTTGGGGCCGAACCAAGTGTACTTCTTTCCAATCAAAGGAAGGTCGAGAAATTTGCAGGTATCTATGAAGTTGTTGAATTCATCAATTCCAGCACTATAACTGTTGATGCTTCTTCTTTCTGCCTTATTTCGGACCATGTTAAAGTCCCCCCAAGAACCAGAAACAATGAGAGGAGAGTTTTAATGCTGTAATGTCTGACCATAGAAGTTTTTGACCAGGAATGGAGCAAGGCGCGTATATGTTTGCTAACACCAATTGTCAGTCATTATCTAGCCACTGACCTTCAACAATTAGTACGCTTTCCTTGCTAATGCAGGAGGTGGCATGAAATTTATGATTATCCCATATTGTTAGTAATCCCTCTAATTTACCAATCGAACCGGAGAACTTGAAGTCAAAGTTATCATTGACCTACAGTTTTCTGACAAACTCAACTGAAAGAGATTCTTTTTTAGTTTCTTGTATAAAAACGACATCCACTCTGTTTTCTCTAATAATCTTCTTGACTTTTGAGATTTTAACCCTCGAACCAATACCCCTAACATTCCATGTAAGTAGCCTCATATTCTTGTGCAGTTAATCTGAGTTTTCCATGAGAGCCAATTCTTTTACTACGTCTTCCTCAGAGCCAATAATTCGAATACCAAGGTCTTTACCAAGTGTGAGGGTCTTTCTTGCTTTCTTTGTGGGTTGTTTCCATCTTGTTTTCATGCCTGAGTCGGATAAGTATTTATCATCTGGATCGGAACTTGTTGTATTCTTCCCCTTCTTCTTTGGTTTTTTCGCTTGATTCTGTTTTCTCTGGTTTTTCAATGTTTGAGATGGTTTTTTCAGGTTTGTAGGATGTGGTGGTGAGAATGGGGTTAGGTTTGCTGAGTGAATATTGTTAAGGTTGTCAATGCTGTCGGCCCAATTGGTAGACACTTGAGGTGGATCATTCAACTTTTGTATGTTTACCTGGGCTAAGTCTTCTTTTCTGAAACACATTGCTAGCATATCTCTCATAGCTTGACAGCTTGAGTGGTCTGATTCCTGGTTAAGGCCCATGTCGACATTGGACATGATTCCAACGTCTACAATAGAGGCCCAAGTGGGGTTTTCCAGCACAACTTCCACGTTTTCCATGTTTAAAGCTGGAACGGGGTTTGAATTTGGAGTGACCGGGGTCGTTTCATAACCTATTACCTGGATCGGTGGATTATTATTGACTTCTATTCCCAATACATCTGAAATGTCTGCAAGCCTGCCCGCATTGAATTCCTGAGTATCTGTGCCAAGGTTGAAAATGTTCCCCATGCAGTTTAGGGGTAACGGTTCCCCTTCCAACCCTTTCGATGCAGGATCGAAGATTCCCTGAGAGATGCTCCGGCCGTGTTCGGAAGGATTTTTCGAGTAGTTTTCCGATGAAGATACTTCGGTGTCCACCCTTTTCTCTGGAATATCGTGAACTTTGCCTCCAAGGTTACTGGCCCCGTCATTCCACTCAGAGACTCCCAATTCAGTGGTTTGGATGAGAAAGCAATCACGACCTACTTCCAATTCCAGTGTTTCATCAATTTTATGCTTCAGATTCGTCAAAATTAAGAGATTCACTTTTCCCCATTAGTTGGAGAATTGGCATTTTCACCAACAGCAAGAAGGGATCCATACATGTTTGCTATGTTTTTCCACGTAGTATAGTTCCAGCAGTGTAATGGGAGACCGCAGATTTGGATCCAAGTTGCTCTGTCAGATACTCTAAATGATTCAGTCCATTACTCAATTTCGGAGAAGATTTCAAGAAGGTAGGACCAATTTAGATCCTCAAGGAGCTGGAGGAGGTCCGAGTCTTTAATTTCCAAAAGAAATTTTAAACCTCCCAGGTATTTGACTTCTATCTCGCCAAGGTTCCATTCATGCAGTCTGTCTTTCACTCGGGATACACTGCAGATGGTAGCCATGGTGCCTATCAAACATTTGTTTAATCTGGTAAGTTGTCAGGTATTTGATTTTTTCTCAGCTCTGTTAGGTTTGGGCTCTGTTGATTTGTCCTTCTCCTGGTTTGTGCTCTTCTGATAGAAGTTTCTTGTCTCATATTTTGCTTTACAAACAAGAATTTTGTAGCCAAATAAGATGAAACCATTGAGCTTTTCTATGCCCTTGTTTGCGTCCTGCTTGTTTGAGAATCTTACAAAATCAAATCTCTTTCCATACTTATCAAGTTTTCTGGGGATGAAAGATCCAATGATGTCGCCATGGCGCCCAAATACATGCCAAAGACCTTTCCAATGTAGCGCCGGTGGAAGGTTTTGCACAAACAATGTAGTTATTTCTTCGGCTGAGTTCCTCCCGTACACTCTTAAAGGTAGTTCTCCGTGTTCTTGATTGTTTTTTCTTATCGTTGCAACCTGTTGTACCTCCGTTGGACCGCCGGGCCGAATTTCCGTTGCGTCCTCTTGTCGCTGCATCCCCTTCCTTTATTGAGGGTTAATATATTTCTCAGTTATTATTTTTATTTAATATATTTTCTCTGAATATATGGGTCAAGTTTTTTTGTTGGGTGCAATTGTCCTATTTAAAGGAGGCGAAAAACTAATTTTATATTGGAAAAGAAATGAGAAACATTAAGAAATAAAAATGATATTTTTTAAAAATTATTAATATATCAATAATAATCAACCTTACAAGTGCTTTCAGTGAAGCGGGTGATGTTTATCCTAATAAGCTTGGATGTGTGTACATTCTCGAAGAATTAAATATATGTATAAACATATAAAACCTTATAATCACTTTTAAGTTATTAAAAACAAGAGAAGGGGATAATAAACCCCGTTAATAGTGAAAGTAGTTTTTTTGAAACAAAGAATAATGGTTGAATTTTATTTAAAGAGTATGTTTTTAATAATAAATATTGGAGAAACAAATTAAATTTTATGAGTATATTCTTAATAACAAATATTGAAAAAAAATTATGTCCTTATTGGATTTCTAATAAAAAATATTAAAAATAAATAATTTTTAAGAGAATGTGCTTAATAACAAATATGAGGGAATTAAGTCCCTAATTATAAGTATTAGAAAAAAATCGAGTCTAATAACAAATATTGAAAAAAACAATTAAGAGTATGTCACTAATAATAAATATTGGAAAAAATAGGCCCTTAATAATAATTTTAAAAAAATTGGACCCCTTATAACAAATATTGAGAAAAATTAAAATTTAAGAGTAGACTCATAATAACAAATGTTAGAAAAATTGAGTCCTAATAATAAATATTAAATAAATAAATTTTAAAAGTACACATCTAATAATAAATATTAGAAAATTAAATCTTAATATCAAATATTATTAAAAAAATAGGTCCGTCCATGACAGTCCTCCTGCCCATGCCTAGGAACAAGACTGAGGGTAATAGGCTGTAGCAGGTGGTAGAGACTGGTACTCGGTTGCGTAACCGGGTACGGAAAGTCCAAAAATGTAAACATGAATAAAAATTTCATAAATTAACCCGGAAATTCATGCACAAGAAGTAAGGCAAAAATTGTCATCGATATCTATAATAAATAGTTAAAACACACGGTCGATATTTTATCTTTCCTTTTTAAATTGTGCATCTAAAACTTATCATAAGTAAAATTTTCCTTTCCCCTAAAAATGTTAAAAAATAATTAAGGCGAAATTTTTTACGTGCGATGATTATTAATCGTGAAAACGCTGTATTCGTAACTATTTCCCTTTTGTTCTCTGTTTTTTCCACCGTTAGAAATTTATGAGTAATTTTTAGGTATACTTATCTATATTCAATTAATTATTTAATTATTTTAAATTAGATGTTATCAAAATTTATTGTGAAGTGATATTTTAATTCAATATATTTTATTCACAATGATAAAATTTGGACTTTTGATCTAATATAATTTTTTTAATGTTTCATCATAAGAAAATTTTACCACATTCGATGAACACCGTTAAACACTACTAAGGACGAACACCACTAAATACCATTAAATTAATTAATAAAAATTAAATATTTCAAAGACTCAACATATAATTATAAATTATTTAAAATAAAATTTTAATTAAATTATTTTTCATATATATATATATATATTATATTTTTAAATAATTGGATATTTTCAATTAAATTATTTAAAAAATAATAAACTCGTAACCTAAAACCCTAAGCAATAAACTTTAAACCCAAAAAATCTAAACCCTAAAATAATAAAAATATTTTTCAATTAAATTGTTTAAAAATGGAAACCCTAAACCTCAAATCAAAATATCTAATCCCTATACACTAAACCCTAAAACATAAACCATGAACCTTAAATTTAGTGTTCGAATTTAGGCCATGATTACTCGAACTCACTACCTCAAACGAGGTCGGCAACGATGGGAGAAAAGGCCATGATTTGAAGGTCTTCACTTTTTCTTTTATAATGGCTGCTATCCACGATTTTTCGTCCGAAAACAAGCTTGGAGAAGACGTAAAAGTCCTAACAATGGAGTTAAATATGTTCTGATTGACATTCAAGGCTCAGTTACAACCTTGGAGAAGGTGGTTTATGACTTAGAGTTTAGAGTTTAGGGGTTTAGATTTAAGGTTTAAATTTTATAATTTTGAGTTTTGAATTTAGGATTTTTATTTTTAAATAATTTAATTGAAAATATCTTTATTATCATGGTTTAGGGTTTATGGTTTAGTGTTTTTTATTTTTCAATAATTTAATTAAAAAATATCTTCATTATTTTAGAGTTGTGCTTTAGGATTTATGATTTACTATTAGGGGTCGTTTGGTTCACGGAATGTAAGATTACCTGTGGGAATGAGATTACCATAATGTTATATTACTTAACATATTACCCGGAATGTTATATTACCTTGTTTGATTTGTTTGGCATGAATGTAAGATTACATTGTTTGGTTGAAGGAATATAAGATATGAAAAATGTATGTTTTACCAAATTGTCCTTGAAATATATTTTCTTTTTTTAACCAATTGAACTTTTAAGATTAAAATCAAAATATTTACATAAAAGTTCATAGAAAATGTAAAAAAAATGATATGAGAACCTTTGTATGAAAATTGATCCTAAATAATAAATGTAATAAAACATATACCAATAATAAAATTTGAATCAAACACATATATAAAAAAATCGAAATAAAATAAAATTTTGATATATTTTTATTTTATATGCATCATATTATTTTATAAACCCTAAACCACTAAAAAATAAAATAGATTTATACTTGTGTAATTATATACAAAAAGGAAAGATATTTTAAAATAATTATATTTTTTAGGGGTATTCTTGTCCAAAGGGGAGAGAATTATCTAATACCTAAGGAAAGGGAGGGAATGACATTCCTGGGAAAAGACCCAAAAATAGCTATTGTTGGGAATATTTCATTACTCCTAAGAGGGAATGCTCTTGAACCAAACATGGGTATGTGATTCCGGAAAAGATTATTCCCTCTGGTAATGATCTTTTCCGCGAACCAAACGCCCCCTTAGGGTTTTGGGTTAAGAATTTTTTATTTTTTAAATAATTTAATTGAAAAATATTTAATTATTTAAAGAATTAGAAAATATAATATGTATGGAAAACAATTTAATTGAATTTTTATTTAAATAATTTATAATTATATGTTGGGTCTTTGAGATTTCTAATATTTATTAATTAATTTAATGGTGTTTAGCGGTGTAAGTCGTTAGTAGTGTTCGTCGAACGTAATAGACTCATCATTCATCATATTACATCAATAGATTGTTGATCGTTTATATTTTTTTAATATTTATTTTATCGCATATTTTTTTTTATAAATTCTCTACATTACTAAAATAGTAAAATTGATCAGTTATTTATTTATTTATTTTAATTTATTCATACTTCGTTTTGGGAGGTTAAAAAATTGTTTAATTAGATAATTGTATTACATATTAAATCGTTGGTACAAAATTTAATATTTCATGAATTCAAACGAGTGAACCCAATGGAAAAAAAAGATAGTATATATATTAGAAGACTCGCATTTATATAATTTTGTCTGTAGTGTATGTGCGCGTTATCAAAGAGTTAAAAAATATGTACAAAATATTATATTGTAATCACCTTAAAAATATTTTTTTTTTAAAATTCAATATTTCAAAAGATTATTTACAAAGAAATAGTAAAATTTAGGGTAAACTACAACATATGTCACTTAATTATGGGTAAGGTTACATTTGGGTCATCCAATTATTAAAAGTTACATTTGGGCCACTCAATTATGGATAAGGTTACATTTGGGTCATCCAATTATTAAAGGTTACACTTGGGTCACTCAATTATGGGTAAGGTTACATTTGGGTCACCTTTCATATTTTTAAAAAATACATCAACTTAGTCATTTTTTTCTTCCAAATCACTTGTATACACTCATTAACACTAAAGTACTTCATTTGAAATTATTAATTAATCTAATACAAAAATTAATATATATTTTTTAAATATGAAGGGTGACCCAAATGTAACTTTATCCATAATTGAGTGACATATGTGTAACCTTTAATAATTGGGTGACCCAAATGTAACCTTGTCCATAGTTGAGTGACTTACGTGTAACCTTTAATAATTGGGTGACCCAAATGTAACCTTATCCATAATTGAGTGACCTAAATGCAACTTTTAATTATTGAGTGACCCAAATATAACTTTACCCATAATTGAGTGACCTCTATTATAGTTTACCCTAAAATTTAACTACTTTATAGTAAGGGTGTGCATAATTAACCGTAATCGTTAACCGGTATAACCGTTACATTTTATAGGTTAATTAACCGAATTGTTAAAGTTAAACGATTTCGATTAACCGAACCGCTAAAAATAATGATTAATGGTTACGGTTATGGTTATGGTTACGAATTTTGACTACTGATCAACATATATGTTGACCGGTATTAAATTATTTATATATATATATATATAACAATTTTTAAAAAATTAACTAACGGATACAATACACGCCCCTTTTTTTATTCTAAACTCTATTTCTAAAATTATCAAACTTTGATGGTGAATTGCTATAATGTTGTGTGTTGCAAACTTTTGAAATTTTAAATTTTCAAATATTATGAAGCTGGTGTGTTTTGTCATGTGTTGAAATTTTATAGTAGGTAATTATTTTTTTTTAAATTATAGAGTAAGTGATTAAAATATCTTTATTTAAGTATTTTTATGAATATTTTAATATAAAATTTATTAGAGAGATAATTAAATTATTCTCTAAAAAAATAGTGAACATTGTTAGAGTTATGTGCGTTTTGTATTTTGTATTTGTTTCTAAAGAACTGTTAGAGTCAGTAGAGAAACAATTAGGATATTTGTTAGAGTCTGTTTTTCTCAACTAACTCCAACAATCTATCTTCCCTTGTATAAATGAGCCGACTTTCAATTGAAAGTATTACGATTTTAATCAACAAAATACACAGAGAGTATCGTCTCTCTTTCACCCAAACACCTCTCTCTCGTTTCATCTTTTTCCTTCCACTATTGTTGTTCGTCAACATTCTTAAATCATTTACCGTATCTTCACATGGTATCAGAGCTAGTTTCTCTGAGTTTGAAGGTGTGATTCTTCCGCGAATGAGTTGTGAGATTGGCGTTTGCAGGCTTCTTGAGGCATCAGAACAATGGCAATTGCAAAGCCAAATACATTCGGAGAATGGACCACAATTTTGATTTGCTGATTACAAGAATTTCAGTATTGGGAGTTGAGGAGATTAATGTTGAATAGTAATCTCATGCAGTCTGTTGTGGTAAGCTCTCCTAAACTTACTTCTAGTCTTTTGCGTCAGTTTGCAGATCTAAATTTTAAAGAAGATTATCTATTTTAGACTATGAGAAAATTTACTTCGTGAAGATTGTGTGAGGAGTAAATCAGTAGTCGTTTTTTGATATCTTTCATATCTGTAACTGAGTTTTTCATTGAATTGCTAAGTTCTCTAAGAACACTACTTTGCTCTGGTTATCTTGTATGCATGTTCTTGATCTGACTTGTTTGATATATGCTATATGTTTGAGAAAATACCTGAGAGAAGGTTTGATCTTTTTCTGTGTTCTTGATCTGAGGTTTTCAACGTCTGATATCTGTTTGTGAAAATACTTGAGAGAAGATGTGATCTGTTTTGTGCACCTGTGATAGTTACATATTGTTGTTTGATCAATAATCATGACACGAGGTGTTACTGATGGTGTTACTAATGGCAACACAAACACTAACTCAACCGTGAGTCAAAATGATGCTACTCTACCCAAAAACACAACTAGTCAAGATTTGTTGTCTGGTCAGTCTATAATGTCGCATGTTCAACAATTTCCTAAGCATGACACATTCAAGTTATCTGAGAGTACATACATCCTTTGGAAACATCAAGTCTCCCTAATAATAGATGGTTATGGTCTAATGAAATACATCACTGATGGTGTAATTGTCCCTGCTCAGTTTGATCGAAATGAGTCGGGTCAAGTGTTTGAGAATCCAACTTTTTTAGCTTATCATCAACAAGATAAGCTTCTAGCTTCTGTCTACCGTGACCACTGATGTTCTTCCCCGTTTGATTGGTCTAAACACCACACGTGCTATTTGAAGTGCCATAGCTCGTCTGTTTGGAGCTCGATCCAGTGCCAAAGTTTCAGCTTTAATACATAATTTTCATTCGCAAAAGAAAGGTGGTCTGTCAGTTAGTGAGTATTTAGCAAAGATAAAGCTTTTGTGTGATACTCTAAACATTTCAGGTAGCCTTGTCACAAAGTCAGAGCAGAGCATGTCAGTATAGTCCTTGTTGGTCTCACAGTAGAGTTTGAGTCTGTTATAGCCATAACCTCTAAAGAGACACTATCTCTTGAGACACTCACTGACATGTTGTTTGATTGTGAGGCTCGTCAGAAGTTGTTTCTTGTTGACAGTCTTCCTATGGTTGCTAATATGGTAACTCAACAAGGCTTGACTAGGGCTGAAAGTGTGGTTGATAGTGAAGAAAATGTTCAAGAAAGACAATTTCAAACTCAAAGCTACAACAAGTCAAGACGTGGTGGAAGTTTTGTTCGTGGTCGTGGGAGAGCAAATTTTAATAGACTACAATGTCAACTTTGTGGTCGTGTTGGTCATGTAGTTTAGAAGTGTTGGCATCGCTTTGATCATGACTATCAAGATCAACATGAGGATGCAGAATTGAGTCAAGGTTCAGGGAATCAGAGGCCTAGCTCAGGAAACACTTCACAAGCATTTTATCATACACCTGGTGTGTAGATAGCATGAGGTTCTTCTGCTAGCCCTACTCCACAAGTGTATTCTCACACAGTTGGTGTGTCCACTATAGGGGCTTCGCCTACCGTTTTTGCTCCACAAGTGTTTCTTTCGCAGTCTTTTTCTGGAGGTACTCCTTCTTCTAGTCAGATGGTCTCACCTACAGCTGGCATTCAGTACTTCTCCTCTGTTTCTAGAAGGCCACTTAACTTGGCATCTCATGGTGGCTCCATTGTAGCATCTTCTACCGGAAATCTGTTTTCTGGTGCTGCAAACTCAGTGTGTGGTAATCTAGTTTATCATGTGCCACCAACAACATCTACAACAATGTCATCACCTCATGTTTCTTTCTTTGCTACTTTTCTTGCTGGGTTTGGACATGCTTCTTCATCTTCAGGGGATACATCTTGGTATCCTGATTCCGGGGCAACCCATCATGTCACCAATGACAGTAGTGCTCTTCATACTTCTGAAATCTACAAAGGTACAAAATCTCTTCTAATGGGCAATGGTGGTGGAGTTTAAATAACCAAGGTTGGATCAGGTTATTTGCGTACTCAATCTAAGCCCTTATTTTTACAGAATCTTTTGCATGTTCTTGATGTTAAGAAAAATTTACTTTATGTTTCTCAATTGGCTAGAGATAATGATGTGTTTTTTGAGTTTCGTTCTAATGGGTGTGTTGTGAAGGATGCTCAGACTCAATCTACCCTTTTGGAGGGGGAACTCACTCGTGAGGGCTTGTACAGACTTGTTTTATTTGGACATAAAGTTGAAGTTGGGTCTCAAACTGAAGCAAATAATGTTTTAAATGTTGGTTCTGTTTTACTTCCTTCTCACTCTGATTCTGTTTTGTGTTTGTGGCATAGATGTTTAGGGCACCCTTCACATAGTGTCCTTAAGCGTGTTCTTTCTTCTTGTCATATTAGTACTAGTGAGAATAAAATGTCAAGTGTCTGTGTTGCTTGTCAGCAAGGGAAAGCTCATAAGCTACCCTTTCAGAGGTCTTTAAACCAATATGAGGCTCCTTTTCAATTGGTTGTTTCTGACGTGTGAGGTCCAGCCCCTGTTCTTTTTGATGGCTATGCTTACATGTCTCATTTGTTGATGTTTTTAGTCGTCATACATGGATATATTTGCTTAAGAAAAAGTCTGATGTTATGCAATGCTTTATAAATTTTTCTAAGATGGTTGAAGTACAATTTGGGTCAAAGATAAAGGCTTTTCAAACGGATGGAGGTGGTGAGTATCAGTCTCTTGCAAACTGGTTAGTTGTAAATGGTATTCAACATCGTATTTCTTGTTCTGGTACTTCTGAACAGAATAGTAAGGCTGAACGCAAACACAAGCATATAGTTGAAACTGGGCTAACTTTACTTGCCTAAGCCTCTCTTCCTTTAAAATTTTGGAATCATGCTTTCACCACAACAGTTTTTTTGATTAATCGATTACCTACTGAAGTTATAGGGCGTATAGGTGTTCCCTTTTTGTATGAGCGCAAGTGCACACTCCTGTCAAGTTATAGTATACAAGATGTCGAATCCCATGAGGACTGGAATAGTTTCTTCGAGTGTGTATCTGTACAAGAAATTTAAATGCACAATCAATTTCAGGTTTGGTTAAAGGAATAAAACTAAAAACATAATTAATTAAAGTAGGGGAGATTAGAGTAATAGAATGGGCCAAGTAATTACTGCTCAGTAGTGTGTAGACTGCATTGTATAGGTTAAGGTTGGATTGCGCTGCCACGATATGCTGCCTCAGCGGGTATGGCGGGCGGCAAACTACGACCTGTCACGCGGGCGCAACATGTCACTGCCACTGCAAGGGTGTGTACTGTCTTGGCAGGTGGAATGGAAAGACGTCCTGGCGGCAAGTCTGCCAGATACTCCAAGTTCGGTAGGATAGTCGACAGTGATCCCTCCTATTTCTAGGATATGATGCCCGAGATTGCTAACTTGAGGACTAGTGTGGAACCAAGTTAGTCACGCCTCCTGTTGTGACCGTACTTAACCCTTTCGTGAGCCTTGCACTTTCGTGCCCGACAAATAGATTCTCTCAAACGACTGGTGTAGAAAGATTGAAAGAATGAAGAACAATAGATTAAGTAAACTTGGAATATTTATTGCAAAACAACTTAACCGAATACAATTGTTTCTCACAACTACTTTACAAACAAAAGCCTAAAACCTAAGGAGTTTAGAAAATAGCCGACTCCCTCTCTCTATCTCTCTCTTTCTCAATCGATCTCTCTATCTGTCTATGTGCTTGATTTGGTAAATACATGAGGTTTATATAGGTAAAGATCTAGTCTAAGTCCTTCTTGGAGTAGAAATCCTTCTTGGAGCATAAATCCTTCTTAGAGTAGAAATCCTTGTTCAGCAAGTAAAGATAAGTTACTTTACTTATCGATCCTTGATCAGCTCTATGCTCCGCTTCAGGCCTCGAAAAAATGCAAGATTGGGCTCAATGGACTCAAAAAATGTCCTCTATCAAACGAGACTCATCTTGACTATGTTAGCGTATTGTTGTCTGGGCGGCATTCTGTGGCGACAGCGTTCTTGGCGGCGGTATTCTACAACGGTGACGTCTTTGGCGGCAACTGGAACTGCTTTAGTACAGCTCCTTCTGCTCCCTTCTTTCCTGTCCTCTATTCCTTTGATCAACAACCAGCACCTGAAATAGAAAACTAACTAAAACAATACCTTTTCTCTACCAAATATAAGATATTCAATAAAAGCATGGTAAAATAAGAAATACTATTATAATGCATGAAATGCAGCTAATTATGCCTAACTAAGCTTAAGAACAACAATAATAAGAGCATGAATGTGCATAAAATATAGAACTTCTAGACACTCTACAGAAGTCTTGAGTGAGAAGTCACCTTATGAAGTTTTGTTTAAACATCAACCTGATTATTTTTACATGAAAGTGTTTGGTTGTGCTTGCTATCCTTGTCTCAGATATTTTAATCGACACAAATTGGACTATCGATCTAAGCAGTGTGTGTTTCTTGGTTATAGTTCTTTGCATAAAGGGTATAAGTGTCTTGCTGAGGATGGGAGAATCTTTGTTTCTAAACATGTCGTGTTTGATGAGGGTGTTTTTTTTCGTTCTCTTAGGCTTACTTCTACTTGTCAAGATGTTGGTTTGCATGTCTCAGGTTGTTTACATGTTGTAGATTTTCCTGGTTCTAGACGAGTGCCTAACTTTGTGCAGGGTGATGGAGAATTCAGGCATGGTTCACATGATGATCCTCATGTTGTTTCTAAGTTACCAGAGCAGCTTGCTCAGCATGTGTGTGACCCAGTGGTGACTGCTCCAGCTACTCCACTTCATTCGCATGTTCCATTAGTGGATCAGTTGAATGTGTGCAATGAGAATGGTGCTTTAGTAGAGCAGGCTGGGGCTTCAGGTTCTGGTCAGCTAGAGAGGTCAGCCTCTAGTATGTTTTCGAGTAATAATGAAGTTTCTTCCAGTTCAGTACGCCCAGGTCATGATCAGAGTTCCTTCATGCCTGGATTTACTAATTCTCCTGTTGCTCATAATGAACTTTTGAATGAGGATGTCAGTCTTGTGCATGAGGGTGTTGAGCGTGGTGTTGAAAATGAATTACTTACTGAACATCATGGTATTGATAATGCCTTACTTACTGAATATGCTTCCCGTCTTGCTGATATTAATGCTGAGCCAGCTTTTGAGCAGCTTGATAATATACATGGGTTGCTGTTTGAAGTCAGAGGTGTAGAGGAGCTTGTTGATGACATATCCCAAGTGGACCACTTAGGTGGTAATACTTCAAGTCGTGTCACTACTATAAGATCTCATCATATGATAACTAGGAGTAAAAATGAGATTCATAAGCCCAAAAATTTTCAAGTTCAGACAGAAATTTCAGCATGCAATATCAAAGAACCACAAAATATAGTTGAAGCCACGAAGGATTCTCGTTGGAGAGAAGCTGCTCAAGCTGAGTGTAATGCTCTTTTACAGAATAATACTTGGGAGCTTACACCTCTACCACCAAATCGAAGGGCTGTGAGTTGCAAATGGATATTCAAAGTCAAACGTAATGTTGATGGGACAGTTGCTAGATACAAGGTACGTCTTGTTGCTAAGGGGTATTCCCAGGAAGCAGAAATTGATTTTCATGAGGTTTTTAGTCCAGTGGTGAAACCTGTCACTGTTAGAATCATCCTTTCACTTGCTGTTATGTGAGGTTGGAAGCTAAGCCAAGTGGATGTTAATAATACATTCTTGCATAGTAACCTAACAGAAGAAGTTTATATGCTTCATCCTCCAGGCTATGAGAAGGCAAGTGACACATATCAACAACTAGTTTACAAGTTAAACAAAGCCTTGTACGGACTCAAGCAGGCTCCACGAGCATGGTTTGAGAAGCTTAGAACTTATCTGGTCACTGAAAGGTTTAGTTCGTCTAAGTTTGATGCTTCTCTATTTATCAGGAAAGTTGATAGTTGTGTGGTGTATTTACTTGTATATGTTGACGACATAATTCTCACAGGAAATGATGACAGTGAAGTGCATCAGGTTATTGATAAACTGAATAAGGTCTTTTCTCTAAAAGATCTTGGCCAATTGAACTTTTTCTTGGGCATTGAGGTGTGATATCATTCAAATGGTTTGATCTTGAGCCAAAGGAAGTATATTATGGATTTATTGGTTCGAAGTGGCTTGGATAAGTCAAAGATCTTCCAACAACCATGGTATCTAGCTGTAAGTTTTCTGTTAATAGTGGTACCCCAATATCGAATGTTCAAGAGTATAGGAGCTTAGTAGGAGCCCTTCAATACATAATGATCACAAGGCCAGATATAGCTTATGCCTTGAATCGAGTATGTCAATTTATGCATGCTCCTTTGGATAGTCATCTGCAAGTTATTAAAAGGATCATGCGTTACCTTCAGGGAACAATTGATTATGGGTTTTGTTTTCTCAAGAATTCTCGGTTATCAGTTGTAGGTTTTGATGATACAGATTGGGGGTCAGATGCAGATGATCGTAGATCGACAACTGGGTATTACATTTATTTTGTTGGTAATCATGTCTCTTGGTGCTCTCATAAACAACATGTTATGTCTAGATCAAATGCTAAAGCGAAATATAGGAGTGTTGCATGTGCAACTGCAGAAGTGACTTGGATTGAAGCTCTCCTCAGTGAGTTGTGTGTAAAGCCTGAGGGGAAAGCCATCATTTGGTGTGATAACTCCAATGCTGTAGCAGTCTCTGCAAATCCTATGACGCATTCAAAGTTTAAGCATGTGGAGTTAGATTTATATTTTGTAAGGGAGAAGGTAGTTGCAGGACAGCTACAGGTGAATGAAGTGCCCTCGTATGAGCAAGTGGCTGATGTAATGACCAAGCCGCTATATGCTCCTATGTTTTAGAGACATCGAGATAAGTTGTCTGTAATCCTTATGACTGCAGGGTGAATGTTAATCTAAAAGCTAAGCTGGTTTGTGAAGAAGGTTTCATAGAAGATTTCAAGGGAAGTATCAGTAGGGTGAATGTTAGAGTTATGTGTGTTTTGTATTTTGTATTTGCGTTTTGTATTTTATATTTGTTTCTAAAGACTGTTAGAGTTAGTAGAGAAACGATTAGGATATTTGTTAGAGTCTGTTTCTCTCAATTACCTCCAACAGTTTATCTTCCCTTGTATAAATGAGTCGACTTTCAATTGAAAGTATTACGATTTTATTTGATAAAATACACAGAAAGTACCGCCTCTCTTTCACCCAAACACTTCTCTCGTTTCATCTTCTTCCTTCGTTTCATCTTCTTCCTTCCACCATTTTTGTCCGTCACCATTCTTAAATCCTTTATTGTATCTTCACAAATATGTAAGAAAAAATTGTAATATGTTATAGGTTAACTTATAACCGAATTGTCGGTTAACCGCATCTTAATGGTTAACCGTTGATGGTTAACCTTTTATTGACGATTAGATTACGATTAATAAAATTTAATAACTGTTATAACGGTTAACCGATCGTTTAAACTAAACAGTACAATTAACCTACCATAAACACTCGTGCTTTATAGTTTATATGTTATATATTAATAAAGTTAATAGTTCAAATTCACATGTCATTAATAAATTGAATTATTAACTTAGGGAAAATACCGTAATTAGATTGTTCTTTATAGATTTAAAAGATATAAAATTAGGATAAATATTGAAATTATACATAATTTTATTAAAATATATAATTTGATACATGGTTTTTTATCAAAATTTATAATTATTTAAAATTATTATCGACGTAGCATCAGTGTACCTTTACATATTACATATGCAAATAACTACTTTTTATCCATCATGAAAATAAAATTGATGTATTTATTTAAAGAGAGTATGTAATTAATTAAAATCAAAGTTCCACATAATAATTAAACCAAATCAAAATTCATGTCACACACTCACACTATGCATTTAAACCATATTCATGTATAATTTTAATAATTATCCCTATAAAATTTCAAGTTTAAAAATTAATTGATATAAAAAAGTATATTGCCATTTTTTTTTATTTTCAACTAGATTGAATCAAAGGCAAGGCAAACTAGAATTTGGATTTCAAAAAGTTGCGAAAGTGATTGGTAACAAACATACAAATATAGCATTCATGATTATTCATAAAATTTATTGGATGCCATTTAATAGTATTTTTAAATTTTTTATGAAATTTATGAATCTCACATATTCATATTTTTTATATTTTCAAATATTAACTTAAAACTCAACTACCTTTTTTTTAGTAATATATATCAAAACTAAATACGAATTTTGGTTAAATAAGTGATGTGATAAGTAAACTTTGGTTTGATGGTATTATTCATGTGAAATTTTGATTTTAGTTTAGTTATACACATTTTAGAAAAAATAATTATATTTTTTTATTATCATATTTGATAAATATAATTATTTGTGCATGTGTTACGTAAACGTAAAATGATGGTGCATTGACAACGATATCAATGATTTGTAAAAATTGTATCAAATAAATTTTTTCATGCATACAATCACGCAAATCAAAATTCATATCACATTACACGTTATACCAAAGTTCATATATAATTTTGATATTTATCCTTTATTCATAATGTATGTATTTCTTAGTTACAATTCATATAGCAATTGAAATCCAAATTTTCAAACATGGATTTCCAAACATAACATATGATTTGATAATTTTGACACAAACCATTACGCCTAGTAAAATGGGTTATTATTCAGCCGGTTTGGGCTTAACTTGAGTGATTTTAAATTAAGGGTTTCATTTTTTTTTCGAGGCACGACTCTATCCGACTCGACTCGTAAACACCTTCGATCATGATAATGTTAGCAATGCTTTGGATGGATCAACATGATTAAACCTGCATGTTCCAATAAGTGTTTCAGGGAGCTCTTCTGGTGTATTGCCCTGAGGAAGTAGATTTTGATCATAATCAATCCATCAAGCAAATTACAACGGGATGTAAGAGTAATTTAACACTTTCATACAATGTTATGACGAATCTAACAGGTTAATGTTTTCGTATCATGTTCGTGTTATTTTTTGATGTCATGGTTTTTTTCGTCATACCTATCTGTCTATGGTCATGCACGTTGGAAGAAGACTTACCTGTATAATAAAAGCCATTTCTAGGACCAAAGTGCTAAGATATCCAAGAAGAAAATTAGCTGCGCCCCGAGCCATTGCTGAAGATCCAATGTCAACGTCAACCTTCAAAATTTCAATATATTTCATCGTTAACCGCATCGTATACATATCCTACGTTACTTTGATTCTTCATTTTCCTTGAAATATCTGTATATAATACATATTCGTATACATATTAGTATGCGTCGGGGATAAAAACTAAAAAGGAACATATACACCTGTTTACTACAACTTCATCCGAAACTGAGTTATATAGGACATTATCAGCATCAATTTTCTTGCAGAGAAGCATACCAGCAAGTGAAAACAATAAAACAATGTACCTCCATGTAATTTTTCCCTCTGAAATAATGAGTTTCAATAGAATGACCCAATAAGGAAGCTCTCTTTCGAACAGTTTTTCTTGCTATCCATGATCCCTAAAGATACAGATTGTTAGTAAAATTATTATAAGTTTGAAATCCAAAACTCGAAAGGCTGCTATGCTGAAACACTGATATAGGTTTCTGTTTGATATTGGTATATTCAAAGGTTTGAAGTTTTTTACATATTTGAAGGACTTTTAGAAGTGGGATGATAACAGTTTAGTTTGGTTTGGTTCGATTTTGAGGGAAAATTTGCTCGTAATGTGCAGTATTCTGGTCTTTTCAAAATCAAACTGAAAACCATAGGCAAATGAACCGATCCAACCCGAATTACACCAGTTCGCATCACGAATATTTCAAAATAAGACAAAGTTGGAGCAACATATAGCTATATAGTAAAGCATTTCTCACCTTAGAAATGCATGGTATGACCTTAAATCTTGAGTTCCTAAAGGCATCGTCTCCATTTACAAATTTGTAAAGCAAAGGATGATCTTCCAAAGGAGATTCCATCATGTAGTACATTGCCAGTGTATATCTCGACTTTCCGGGAATCTGATTCATACTTGTGGAAATATATTATGTGACGGTTGATGAAAACAGAGAAAGGTAATTCAAAATATATAACAATTAAGCATACCTGGAAATTAACAATAAAGAAAAATTCTGATCCAGCTTTAGCTGCATGTTTCTGCAATGAATATAGCAACAAAGTTCATTTTCTAGCGCTGGTTTGTTTTCTTAGATTTTGTCTATGTTTTGCACTGATGTTAAGTAACATAGAATCGATTGTTCGAAATCATCTCATAATTAAAGGTGTAAACAAGACATTTATGCTGGCAAGATATCGATTTGATTCGAGAAAAAGAGTCAAATTTGAGCATTATAATTCTTGACTCAACCAGCTAGCAAGCCTAATTGTGCTCTTTTTTTATTTTCAATTAGGACTCAAGCACAATCATAAATAAATGAACTTGAAGAATCAAGCTTATTCTTTACAAGGTAAATGAGCCTAATTGAGCATGCTCGAACAGTTCAATCTTTATCTTGAAATCAAGCTTAAGCTTTAAAAGTGAAACTTAATTTAGCTTGAGTCAAGCTCGAGGTCCTTTAAGATTGGGCTCGGCTCAACTTGATTGTGCCCCTACAATAACAAGTTGTAACAGCTCAAACCTGCACGATACCACCTTGCCGGCTGCCAAGATCATCTTCTCGTTTATCGGATATTAACCAGTCTGCCCCTACCATTTGCATCAAGGTCCCATTTGCCGTAATCTACAAGAAAGGTTAGAAGTGTTTTTTTTTTATATTAGAAAGGCTATAAGTATAACATAGAGTGATGGAAAAAGATCTAAAAAGAAAATTACAAATGCAGATTTTGAAAGGGAAAAATCATTTTCAGCATTAAGGATAAGCTCTTGTGTTTCAAGTAAAACTTTGGGGATTGGAAAGATGAAGTTTTATGGATTAAGAAGCATTTTCTTGTGAACTCAACTAAATTGAAATTGTCTTTCTCTGCCCAGACTCTTTATTTTTCTTGAAGTATCCGTGTCTGACATTTGTGTTTGACATATTTCAGGACATGTGTTACGTGTATGGCATTCTGACCCATCAAGGACCCTCAAAATACATGAAAAACCTTAGGAAAATAATGAATTTACTCGTATCCAACACTCACATCCAAGTTTGAGCAAGTACATTCTGAAAACAAAACTGAAGTGAATGAATGAATTTGTACCTTTTCGTTGTCTTGCAAGTAATTTTTACCACGAATCACGAACCAAGATGAATCGCCGGCTGACCAACTGCAAGGTAAAGTACAGGTTGGGTCCTTTTGGAGTGAGTTTCCATAGCAGTAGAGCAGGGTGTCTTCCTCAGCCACCTCTTGTAAGTCCACGTAACCCTTCTTTTGAGCTGCAGCATGAATAAGATTGAACACTTGATAATCAGAATATAATAATTCCAAAACCACGAAAATTATGCATTTGGTCCATCAATCTATCTCAAGCTATGTTGCTTCGACATTCAAAACCAAGTCTGAGTAACATAGATCTCAAGAACCTTGGCTAGCATAATTTCACTCACTTGCAAGATCATGTAACTTTCTCACAAAACCAGCTGCTGGTGTTATTTCCGGGTGATTTGAGCCCTGCAGAAGTGAAATGAAAATGGGAAGATCAGAGAAATGAATTTCATTGAATGGTTTTGAAGTACAGAATAAGAACAGTGGAGAAAAAAGCTGTTAGTCTGATTTTGCTTGAAGCAGTTCGGCATGGAAAGATTTGATCCTGGAGAAAATCCTGCCTCATAATTGCATTGGTAGATTGATCAACCAAGGGTGTCATTGGTAGACACTCAAGTTGATCGAATTCCATTCATAGTTAGAAGTAAAATGCAGGAAAAACTGGCTCCCCATGCAGTTTATGCTACCATAAAACTATATCAACTTTGGTTTCGGAAATTTTGGTATATTACAAGGATATATAACAGTCAGAATCTGGTCTAGAGACAAAGTGAGTACCGATGGACACAGTTCGGAACTTGGTTCATTCTCCAATTGATCGCCATCCGTAAATTCAGATGTTTCAGGTACATCAAAGAATTCATCAGGCTCTTCATTCAGATCCATTAGACTAACGTACGCCGATGCCGGTTTTTCCACCTCATTCTCAATCAAATCATTAGTTTGAGGCAAGTGTATATGCCTTAGCCACTCCCTGGACAAGCATTTGGAAGAATAATTTCCTTGTTTGCCTTTGAACAGCTCTTTTAAGGCTGCAAATTGTAAGTGCAATAAAACATTTAACACACGTTTATGAAATGAAACTACCAGAACTTCGACTACTATTAGTGATTAGTCGGACACCTGCAACTCTCTTGAGCATCGAAATTGTCAAGGATCTGGCAGCAGATGGCTGGAGATAGAATTTCCAGAACTTCCAATCGATAGCAAGCATGTGCTTCACAATTGACTGTTGCCCCTGGTTCACGGGAGTGATGACATATCCCCCTCCTAGCATTTTCGTGTGAAAAGATTTCAGAACATAGATCAATATCCGAAATTAGATTAAAAAAAGTGATGATGTTTTGGATCCTGCCTCAAGAGGATCAAGAAAAAGAAGTATCTATATGACATTATAACTGGTACAACATTAAACTATAGATGTGGCTTGTGAGAATATCATCCAGTTTTCATTGAAAAGAAAACTAATACCATTTATCTGTAAATATGAAGCGTGGAAAGGAATGAATATCAAAATGGTTGAAGAAGTAAGGGTTGTGAGTGAAGAATCCCAAGGTTTCAATCAGAAAAACAGATTCAAATGCATATCACAGGAGAATGAACTGTTATAAATTCATATGCTCGCATACATTACTTTTAAGGTGAGCACGGACGTAGCCACTTTGAGGTGGACACTTCTTGTGGACCACGGAATGGTACAAAATCACTGCAACAAGAACAGATAACGGTTAGAAACTAACATTTCCAAAAAAAAAACCTTCATGAGTTTGCCTTAGTTAGTACCGTATGTGCCATCATCTTCTCGTCTCCAATAGCGTTGAAGTAATAAATCTCTTCGCTTCATTCCCCTGCAAGACCTTCTGTGATCAATTCGAAAAATAAAACGTGAATTATGTTTGGAGAAGGTATAGAATCTAACCAAGGAAACCAATCACTATATAACTTCTTGTGAATGATATCGGTATGACCATCAAGGCACTCGACAACACTGCTACTGTAGACACAGAAGTCCCATCTGCAAGACAATTGGTTATTTAACATCGGGAAATCAGTTCTAAGTTCGTTTGGACAGATATTTCAGATGAGATAATAGAACATGCATAAGAGGTAACTTTGCAGCAATCCTACTCTGATCTTGAGGGACCAAGAGACATAAGTGCAAGGAAAATGGCCTCTGAGGTCCCGTCCACCATGCTAACAGCCATTATTGCTGGATGATCATCCCAATGCTGAGAACAGGAAGATTCTTCAGCCATATAAAAGCAAACAAGAATTGAGTAAAACAATCATGAACGGTGTCCAAAGAGCAACATACCCCTCCATGTGAATCCCAAACTTTTGCTTCTTTGAAAAGCCGTAACCCTATAGTAGCAACACAAATTGGCAATGATGCACGCATTTATACACTTGATGGTGTATGTCATTAGGAGCTTACATTCTTACCATTTTGACAACCAAATATTTTCCAAGATGAGGGTGCAGTTACATCAGATGTCAGTGCCTCCGCATGAACCGATGAACGAAATGGCCAATGTAAAGAGTTCTTTTGGTTTTTGGTCCTCATGCTTTGGGACCTGCTGGTACAGGAATTTAAACTATATACCAGCTAACAAACTACAAAGGGAAGATACAGGGAAATTGCATACTCACTAGTCCATTAAAGCTAATAACATAATTTTCATGGTACTTCTGTTCACATTGAAAGCGTTGTCAATGCTTTCTTAGAGCTGAAGCTCGAAAGATATTGTAAATCGAATAGGGGGATATCAACTATTATTTACCTCAGAAATGGACATGTATTTTTAGAACTGGGGAAATTATTTGCTTGACATGGAGACGCCTGAAAATGAAATCATAGAACATAAGGCTTTCATCAGTCGAATAACTGATCAACTCGCAGATCATTAGTCAATTGCGTTAAACCTTTAATGCCGAATCCTTCAAGCAATGAATCCATGCAGCTGCTTCCTCTGAACTACTTGCTCCGAGCTTAAGCTGAATGTTAATATCTGAAGTGCTGTAAATGGTGAAAATGAAGAAGACCTGCATGGGGTAAACACTTCATAAGCTTTAAACATCGACATCGAAGCCCATGGGCGGAGTCACCTTATAGAAAGGGATGCCAATTGACACCAAAACTTTTTTTAAAAATCCTTTATAAAAATTTTATATAAAAATATATAAAAACAAAATCAACACCACTTTTAAAAATAATTAATACTATAATTCAAATTTTCTGATTCCGTCACTACTACGGACACACCTTTTTGTTAATGCTCTCCGTTCCGTCGTCTGTAACCCGAATGCACGAGTCAATCACTGCACTTCTAACTGGTTGCTGCAAAAGAAAGAGTTCAACATAAATTCAAATCACAAAAAAAAAAATAAGTTCATAAACTATGTCTCGTTTTTCTTTAAGTCTCTAACTTTATTTTGTCAAATACATGCCTATAATTTCATTTCGTTCCGTTCACAGTTTTTCTAATAACAGACTTAACCTGAAAATAGTAACGAAATTAAACTTATTTTTCAAATAGGTCATACAAAAAGAAGGCTTTGTTTCTGATGATATATGATACTCAAACTCCATGGGACTGAAATAGGTGGATTTCATAATTCCAGATCAGGAGATTTAGGCTTTGGTTGGTATAAAGGAAGGAAATATGGAAGGATGAAAAATTTATTAATTAAATGGTGGAGATTCATAACCACTTTCTTACTTTAAATCTTAACCATTTGATTAACAAATTTTCCTTCCTTAATACCAAGCAAAGCCTTAGTGTATATAAACTCAGAAAGCATACTTCCTCAAAGCCTTCAGCAGATTCTCAAAAGATCAAAACAAAAAAAGAAAGCCTCTAAATTGGCTATCTTTAATGTATTATTAGCTCCTCAGGTTCATTATTTCATAGCTCAAACAAAGTTGAAATCCATAACATCATAAATTTTCATTACAGTCTGCAGAAAGGGTTCCTTTCAGAACTCATGAAAACCCATTATTCAACCCAGAAAAAGAAGATAGAGACTGGAAATAAAGGGGAAAATAAGTAATTAAAAAAGTTTAAAAAAGAGTAACCTCCTTTTCAGAACTGGGGATTGTTTTAAAGCTCCTGAGAACAGTGTTATGAAGAATGAAGTAACGTTTGCGTGAGAATTGTAAGCCAAAACGATTGGAACGAATCGTATGTAACCAACCTTCCATTGTAGCTTCATTCTGAGGGATACCCATTTCTTTCAATCACTCAAAAACCCAACTTTCTCCACTTTCTTCCTTATTTATTACATCAAACCAGTAGTTCTTTCTTCCTCAACATTAATGGTGAACATTTATTGCATGACTCTGATTTTGTTGTTCTTTCTTTTTTTGGATTTCAATTACGTTTTTGAGGGGAGGAAAGAGTTATTCTGATCCCAACTAAGGGAGAATCAAAATAACGGGAAATCAACGTGCTTTCAAATTTACACTGAACTCAATTTCTATTTTTGTTCTTTGAGTTTTCTTTCTTTTATCCTCTAAAATAGTAAAATTTGTAATACAAGTTTTTAAAAGTCGTGTTCTATATTTTAAATAATAAAAGTAAATTAAATTATAAATAAAATTTGTAATATTACAAGTTATTGTCAAGGTTGTGATTGATGGAATACGATTATACGAGTTTAAAAGTCTACGAGTGTTCTCTATTTTAAATAATAAAAAATAAGGTGGTCACATTGATCCAATTTTAATAGTTTAGGTGATCATTTGAGTCGATTTTTTTAAAGTGGTCATTTTAATACATTAACCAAAGTATGGTGGTCAATGGTACAGTTTACCCTAAAAATAAACTATAAATAATTTGTAAGAATTGTTAATTGTTTTTGTTTATGGTTATATTTTGATCTGGGTAAAAGAAATACACAATCGTATTTTTCAAATTTTAAATTACTAATTTTAAAATTTAAAACCTAAACTATAACATTAAACTCTAATTGTAACCTTAAATTTTAAATAATATAAACTAAACCATAAATCTTAAAGCTTTTAAAAACAATATTAGTATAAAAGATTTTGAAAATTTATTAAATAAATATTAAAAAATAAAATAATTTCATTTTATTAAAAATAAAGTCAAGAAAAAATAATTAATTGATTAATATTAAAAAAATTGAGGACCGATACAAATCGATTTCATTCTAATTCAATTTTAATGTAGTATCTTAGTTCGATTTCAATTTCAAATAAATTTACGTACATCAGTAAACTACGCTACTCAAATCAGATCACTTACAAAGAAAAATAATGCCATTATTTACTATTGAAACCATTCAATATGTTCACTTAAAACATATTTAAAATTCTTGATTCAAAATTTAAATACTTTAAAAATAAATTTAGTAACAGGGTAATTTTAAAATATTATTGAAAAACTTAAAAAAATATATTTAAAATAGTGACTTAAGGGGTAATTTTACCTTTGTATAAGGAATGAGCTAGGATCAAATGTTGGGAGGAGAAAGAGTCTATTAAGCCATTTAAAGCTAAAAATTTGGAAGGACAAAAGCCTTATTTAATTAATATTTAAATTAAAAGGTACCTAAAACGTCATTATACAAAAAAAAATTGGGAGGGAGAATAGTCCCTCCTATCCCCTATATACCCTCGTCTCTACCGGATGGAAATTCTTTGCCCATTTTCGGTGCTCTACTTATGTCCTCACGCTCTAAATTAGGTTTAGGGTTTTATGTTATGGTTTAGAGAAGTTAGGGTAGGGTGTATTTTTTAGGGTATAGGGTGCAGGGTTTAAGATTTAAAATTTAAGTTAGAGTTTAAAATTTAATTTTATAATATTTTTTAGTATTAGAACATAAATAAAAACACTTAAAATAGATTAAAAATTTTTTACTATCTCTACCTTTGTAGTAATCTCAAATCAATACTAAAATAATATGTATTGTCTTGACACAAAGTTTAGAATATGTTTTGCTTATTTCATTGTGTGTGTGTGTTTTTACAATTTGTTTGATTTGTTTTAAAATACACAATTATGTTGGATTAAAATATTATTTGGTATTTAGTATTTACGTTTGATCTCATGGTTTAAAATAATATTTATATTTTTTTGTCAAAATATTTTTTTACATGAATTCAAATTGATAATCGAATGTGGATTCAATTATAAAACTGATACATATATTTCTAGATGAGTGTACCATGTGCGACGAACATCGTTGAACACCACTAGCGCTGAACATCCCTTAACACTATTAAATTGATTAATAAATATTAAAAATTTAAGTACTCAACATACAATTAATAATTATTTAAAAAAACAATTAAATTACTATATATATATGTATTAAATTCATGGGTAAACTACCTATTTAGTACCCCACATATGAATGTGTTTTCATTTTGGTACCCAACTAATTTTTTGGCAAAATAATACCTAACGTTATGTTTTGCTTATATTTTGGTACCCCACCATTAAGTCCCGTTAAAATTAATGGAAATGATGACATGTCATGGTATAATAACATTTTTAATCCTAAAATTTATACATTTTAACAATTAGGTCTTGATTCAAAATCATTGTCGTAATTTAATCATCATTTCAAAATTTTGGACCAAACCCCAAAATTTTCAATTTCTCATCTTCTTCCCCCCAACACCCAGTACCCAACAGTACCCAACCACCGTCTTCTCTACCTCAGAGCTATTGTCGTCTACCTAGAACCTGCAAATCGACTGCCCCCTGACGTCTCCTCCATCTTTCAACATCTCCTGCTCGATTTGCCTTGATTTGGTTTCTCATACTGGTGACAGATACAGGGCTAAGCTTTAATGTGGCAATTTTAGAAGAAAAATCATTTTTTAATTATTATTTGAGAAAATGGCTCCCAAAAAATCTTATTTGGCAAAATGATCTCCAAATTTGCCACGTCGGTGGACATCGCGTTGTGTAGGACGCGAGGTAGGATATCGCGTTCTACACAACGCGATTTCAGTCTACGTGGCCTTGTTGTTTGTGTTAACGGTTTTACAATACCTCGCATTCTGTAGAACGCAAGGTCCACGAGAATTTGAAAGTGCGGCTGAATATATCGCACAGACCTCGCGTTTTGCAGGACGCGAGTTCTGTGCAATTCTAGGCTGAAGAACAAGGGAAAACAAGTGTGGGTAGGCCTGTTCGAGCCCAATTTCGAGCGTGTAAATCGTATATTTTTAGCGATCATCGAGTTTAGGGTCGTAGTACTAGAAATTGTCTATCGTATGATACCAACATGGTTAATTTCCATCCATTCTACAATGGTTTAAAATGGCTTCGAAAACCCTATGTTATCAACCTTTTTTTAATGAAGTTGCATTTGAACAAATGTCGATTTTCGGTTTAGTAATCCCATAAAATTTATTAAAAACTGAAATTAAATAAACATGTTAAAGTTTAATTATAATAGATAAACAAAATTATAATACAGCATTATAAAAATCAAATGTGTGGAATATAAATATTAATAACATAAGTACAAATCAGTAAAAAAAAGACTAAAAATGCCTATGTCCACCCGTTCCGCAGTCGAGTGGATGACGATCACGAGCCGAATACCTCCGTCCATCGTCAGGTGGTCTCTGGTCCCCATCATCTTGACCATCGTGCGCGATATGCGGATCTGTGCTGGGCCCAGGCGGGGAGTAAAACAAGCTACCCATCGGCGTACTATCCACAATGGGAAAGTCATACTGAGATTGCAGCTGTGGATAATCGATAAGCTGAAGGTCAGTCGTGGGCGTATGGGGACGATAGGCATCAGAGGAGCCGAACTGGGGTGGAGGCATCGTCTGCTGGAAACTCGATGGACCGTTATAAGCATGAAATGGTGCGGCAGAAGATGATGCCCCTGCAGTGTCATATCGTGGTCTCAGACCGCGCTGCGTCGACTGCCTCTGGCTCTGCCTCTGGGTCGCTCGACGGGTGCCGCGTGGGCGATTTTAGGGTTGCTGGGGAAGCCCTGCAGCGCGCTCGGCCTGAGTAAGGATACGCGGCATCCCATTGAGCCTATACCACTGGTCATAATTGAAAGCGACCGAATCAGCCCCTTCCATAATTTGTTGGAGAAGTAGTGGGCGTTGGGCAAATCGATTACCCCAAATTGCTATCCAGGGAGCGTGGTACTCGGACCAGTCAACCTCCGTCTTCCCCTGGCGCGTAAGATTGTGGAAGCGGTCCATATTTTGCGGAGGGGCTGGAACATTTTGGAAGTACCCGAACTGTCGGAGAACCCTATCCGTAGAATGCCACACTCAAATTTTGTAGTTGAGCAGCGGCACGACGGAAATCCAGAGGTCTCGGTCACGCAGAATATCTGGATGAGTAATCTGCCGAATCTCCTCTGAATCGTAGGGCCTTCACACGAACTAAAAAGAATGAAAACGTTTGTAACGGTTATATGAAATATTATTAGAAAAAAAGTATGAAAAAATTCAAATTAATTTTCGAATTACCTCGTTCTCCGTCAAGCCATCGAAAGCATGCCTGAATTCTTTTTGGGAGTTCGGCAGGCCGGTGTGGGTCAGTGTGCTGCTCCACCTATAAATAATGAAAAAATCGTTAAATAAAATAATTTAAAAATAAAAAATATAGAATATTACGTAGTACCTCCGTAGAAGCGGAAATAACATAGCGGTGGGTTGTCTAAGCTGTGGTCTCAAAGTAGGCATCCGAAACCAAACCCAAGCCTGTAGGAGTAAACAACATCCTCCCATCGATGCTCTTAAGGCATCAACGTTTCTGCAGAGGTCTCTGATAAGAAACGCCAAGACAGCTGATCCCCAAGATTTTCTTCCAGACTCATTTAAATCTGTAAGATGACGAAGCCACATCACGTGCACCTTTGTGCGGGATTTGTCTGGCATTAATATCCCGCCAATAATGCGCAAGATGTGGGCACGCGCACACCGCTGTGAAAATAAAGATTTAATAAAGACATCCTAATTAAAAAAAATTGTAAGTTCATCCTAAATTTAATAAAGGCATCCAAAAAAATTAGTAAATGCATCGTAATTTGCAAATAAATATTTGTAACTTTATCCTAAATATTTAATGTAGGCATCTTAAATATTTAATAAAGTCATCATAAATATTAAATAAAGGCATCCTAATTTTCAAGTAATTATTTGTAATTGCATACTAAATATTATTAAAAGGATCCTAAATATTTGATGAAGTCATCCTAAAAATTTCATAAACCATCGTAATGTTCAAATAAATATTTTTAATTTCATCATAAATCTAATAAAAGCATACTAAATATTTAATAATGGCATCCTAATTTTTAAATAGAAAAAATATCTGAAGTGCAACTTCATCCGCATTGGGGGGAGGGGTTCCAAAGTGAGCCTCCAAATATGATAGATCGATTTTTCTACCGTCCCACACTTCATCAGGGGGCATCACGCCCATTTGTTCAGCAAATAGAGTTGGCCAATCTGCCAACGCTACACCCGTAATAACGTTGCCGTTTGTAGGCAACCCCAGAATGTAGGCAACATCCTCAAGTGTGATTGTTGCCTCGCCAAATGAAAGATGAAACGTGTGCGTCTCAGGCCTCCACCGTTCTATCAACGCGCTGATCAACGATGGTTTTACCTTCACCCTCTATATACCGTGCTATGTAGCCAAAACTGGTGCGCTGAATCCACTCCATAACAGCATCAACGGGTGGGGTGTTGATACGGTTAAGGTAACATTGTAAATTACGTTCGTATCCCTTCAAAAAAATAGTTAGTAAAATAAAAAATTTAATTAAATAAATTTTTTTAAAAATTAATAGGGATAAGTAATACCGCTGGATTGCTTCGCCAATATTGATTGCAGTGAGTCGTTTCGTTGCGTAATAAGGGTTCCATTATATCGAACGAAATATAAAAGTTGCCGATAATTTGTTGTAGAAAAGTTAAAGAACTCGCGTTTTGTGGTTGATATTGGGGGCAGAGCCTCCAATTTTTAGAAGACTTCGCGCCTTTTGGGATGCGGTGTTAATGAACCTCGCGTTCTGTAGAACGCGATATCCATATACCTCGCGTCCTATAGAACGCGAGGTTCATTGAAAAGGCGCGTCACGGAACAGACGCGTGAACTGAATGGTCAGAAGTGACCTCGCGTCCTATAGAACGCGAGTTTCTAAAGAACTCGCGTTCTACAGGACGCGAGGTCGTGGGGTTTTTTAAAGGAAGACTTCCCAGGCGGGAAAGTCATTTAATATAATTATTTTAATAATAATAATAATAATAATAGAAATAATAATAATAATAATTATAATAATAATAATAATTATAATAATAACAATAATAAACACAATAATAATTATAATAACAACAATACTAATAATCATAGTAATTATAATAATAATAATAATAACAATAATAATCATACTAATAATCATAATAATAATAATAATAATAATAATAATAATAATAATAATACTAATAATAATTATTATTATAATAATAATAACAATAATAATCAGAAAAAAACTTCCTAAATACGCACTATGTTTTCATTAGTAACTACAAATAACGACATAACGCAATATTTGGAAAATTAGTTTGAAAAAAAGTTCCCAAATAAGCGTTATGTTGCCATTAGTAGCTGCAAGCGAAAACTACTTACGTGAATATGTTTACGTGAATACAGAAAAAAAATTTTCTGTGGGTGCTCCTTGCCTCCCCAAGAGTTTGCTATTTATAGACGGAGGTGAATCTGATGACGTGGCAATCTCGCGTTTTGTAGGACGCGTGGTCCTTTAAACCTCGCGTTGTACAGAACGCGAGGTCATTTAGATGCTGGTATATGTATATGCACGACGATGGATTTTCGTAACCAGTTAAGTTTTTCTCAGTTGAATATGAGTTCGTGTCATGCTGTGTTTTTTACAGTTGAAATTTTTTTGTCTAAAATATTGTTCCTTAATGATAGTTGGAGTTCACTTAAAGATTTGTGTTCCGCAGGGTTCATTGAATAATATTTACCGACATATCGCAATATTTGGGAGGTTTTAGGCGGCTACATCCCCTTCAATGGAAGCTTCTGTAGCCGCCGTCGAGAGGATCCTCGGGTACAGTTTTGAAACGAAACGCCTTTTAGAAGTAAGGGCGGATTCAGATCGACCATGTTGCATAAGCAGCCATATTTTGCAAATGCGGCCGGTGCCAATTACATTTGCTAATGTGGATCAAAGCTGCTACCATTTCAGAAGAAATCTGATTATCGCGCTCTGCTTCTTTCACTCGGGACCTCCGATCACATTTGCCCACCGACATATCGCAATATTTAGGAGCTTCTGGGCGGCTGCCATTTACCGCCAAGTAGTGCCTTGAGAGTTTCCAGTAAAACTTTCGAGTCACTTCTTGGGGACTCTTCTCTGAAATTCGCAGCTTGCCTGCACAATCTGCAAAAAGTCTGGAGTTCAAGAAGTGATTAGAAAGACCAGACCTTTGCTTTCTTTTCTAAGCAAACCTCCAATCACATTTGCCCATCGGACTATTTTGCATATAGTGTTTTGACTTTTGTAGATATTTTATCGATTTGTCTCAATTTACTTATTAAAGAATACATGTAGAAAGTTTTGTTAAATGAAATGCGAATTAAAGTTTTCATTCGAGTTAAATTTACTTATGTTGCGTTTTTTCGTTACTATAAATACCCATCATTTAATATAAATATCGAACAATTCCACCATCATTTCGAATGAACGATAACATGGACAATGTCACTTATGTTAGGAGCTAGTGTTAAATGACTTACGAACATCTTCAAATGTCTGAAATATTCAAACATATTTTCAATTATTCAAACATAACACGTGTATACAATAGGACTATTATTAACTCTGAGAAAAGGTACCTCGCGTTTCATAGAACGCGAGGTCTGACAAACATTGCGTTGTACAGAACGCGAGTTCACTTTGATACTGTTGGGATCAGCACGCGAGTTTGATCTATATATTTGCATGCGGATGGATTTTCGTAACCAGTATAAGTTTTTCATGATTTCCAGCATATGCTGGAATTTTGAAGCTGTAATTTTTTTGTATTAGCTCTTCGTTCATGATTTAATACAGTTCAATCATGATTTTGTGTTCAGTTGGGTTGAGACCCCCGCATGATCCGTTGATTGAAGAATACTTACCGACATATCACAATATTTGGGAGCGTGTGGTCGTCTGTTGTTGTTCGTCAAGAAGTGCCTAGAGAGTTTCCAGTAAAACTTTTCTATAGCCTCTTGAGGAATATTTTGTGAAATTCGCCGCTTCCCCTAACCATCTAGAAGACTCTCGGTGATTCTTTTCTGAAGTCTAGGGTCAAAGAAGCAACGGCGGATTCAGATCGACCAGAGTGAAAGAAGCCGGTGCCGATTATATTTCTCCACCTAGATTTTTTTCATATACTGTTTTGTAAATATTGTATCCAGTTGTCTCAATTTACTTATTAACGAATACTTGTTGAAAGTTGAAAGTTTTGTTAGATGAAATATGAAATAAAGTTTTGATTCGACTTAAATTTACTTATGTGGTGTTTTTCCTTTACTATAAATACCCACGAATTCCACCATCATTTACTCATTCCAAATTCTCTCTAAACACCCAATCTTTGTTCACCTTATGGCAAAATTCCAGGCAACATTTTATTTTCTCGATACTTAATTTGAGTCAACAACCACCGGCAAAATGTCACTGAAAGATTTAATACAGTTGACAACAATCGAGGTTAGTAAACACACCGGCAAACAAATTTCTTCCTTGGAATGTCGAATCCCAACACCGTCAGCAAACGAAACGCACTACGTTATGAAGCTTACGAACGAAACAGACGTTCGTAACATGTATGACCAGCTCAATTCCTTCAGAGCTAGAGACGTCGATTTAAATGTTAAGTTTGATGAGGTTAACGCCGACGAAGGTAGTACGTCTGCACCCGTACAACCTGCTCCGAACACTGAACACGCACCATCTTCACCGGATGTTGATGCGGCTGCAGACGAGCTGTAGCTTTTTATATACAGGCGTAGACAAAGAAAACAACAGCTGATCGAAGAACTAAACCTAAGTTCAGACGTGTCCACTGACTACGATGATTCGGATTAACCTAAGTTATTCTGAAATTATCTTCCAATTATGTTATATGACGTCTTATTCCATCCTTTATTAGTGTTCAACGGACCTCGCGTTATGTAAAACTACTAGTATTCAATTACATTGCTAAACTATAATTGTCTAAGTTATTCAAACATAAATCGAGTTCATAGTACGAGTTTTATTAATTCTGACGTAATCTATGTCTCAATATATATAAAGGGACCTCACGTTATGCAGCACTTGTAGTATTCAATTACATTACCAGACTACAATTGTCTCAATTATTCAAACATGTTCTCAATTACACAAACAAACAATGAGTACACAGTACGGTTATTATAACTTCTGACGGAATATCTGCGACAAAGCAATTAAAGTGACCTCGCGTTCTACATAACGCGATATTTATAAGACCTCGCGTTGTATAGAACGCGAGGTACTAGTTATCGCGTTGTGTAGAACGCGTTGTTCGTTAAACCTGCCTTCCCGGTAACTTTATCCCTTACTTGTCCAAAGTTAGGGGACTGCCTCCCGAGCACCATTATTCCTGACTTGTTCATTATTTGCCTGCTTATCGGTTTTAGGAAATGGACAAGCAAAGTTACCTCTTGGAACCATTATTTGCCTTACACAACCAGATTCTCCGGGATTTCAAGTGGCAATAATTTTGCCTATATATGAAGCAGAACCATAAAACGTAAATATATGTTTCAATTGCCAAAACAATTCCTAGAAATTTCCAAGTATAAAAAATTCAGAAGTCTTTCAGAAAATATTCAAATGGCCAGACGAGGCGTTACTACGCTAGTTTACTACGATGGGCAGATATTCGAGGGTACCGAACTCGGCATCATTTTTTACTGCGAAGATCCGGTAACGCTAAAGCTTCTGAGGAGATTATCGTTCAAGAAGTTGGTAAAGGAACTGGAGGCAAAAGTCCCTCATTTCGATAACCACCGTTTGTTCGACGTGAAGTATCGGGTGCCAACATCTATAAACCCTTTAAGGTACTCTGTATCCCAAATTGCGGAAAATGCTGATGTGGACATGATGATGGAAACCCACTTCGACTATTCAATTGGGGGGGCCCTCGAGTTGTATGCATCATTCTCCGAGTCTAATCCAGTTATCCAAATACCAAGCTGGGGCCGGGCGAATTTCAACTTCGATCCGAATGCCAACGTTGATAGCCCGACCGCAAGTCTATGACGTGATTTTAACCTACTGTGCCAAGACAATGAGTTTGGTGCATCGTCATCTGCTCCTCCAAGGCAGTCGTGCGTAGCTAGTATTGGGTTCAACCTGAACCAACCCCCAAACGATGAATTCGATGCACCAACAAATACATCGTACAATCCATACAATCCTTATAGTTTTTGGGGAAGGGAACGTCGACTCCTTACGTTGCGCACGACCATGAAGCATCATATGGCCGACACTCAATGTATGTCCCTGGCACCGACTACGGTCAACCATCTATGGGGAGACATTATTCTTTTGGAGGTGAGGGAGCGTCGTCTTCTTACGCTATGCACGACCATGATTCCTCATATGGACGACACTCAACGTATGTCTCTAGCACGGAGTACGTTCAACCATCTATGGGAATACATTCTTCTTATGGTGATCTTGATTTTGGTCTTGGAAATGCGGTTCGTGAGCGATCTCGTGAGAGGTCTCCCGCTCATCGAACCCCATCCTCGCCTCCAATGGTAGTGATCGACGAAGCTCTACTATTCCAACTCCCGAAGGATGCTTCTGACGAAGAACCGATTAGAGAACTCGGGCTCGACGGAGACGAGCTGGGGCCATTCTATGATGAACCAGAAGACTTGACAGTTCTACCCGAAGACACTACCATTCCACCACCAGATTGCGACGAAGAACCGATTGCCACCAACTTTCCTGTAGACGCAACACCAATTTCTATGTTCCAGCCACCATCCCACTTCACAACAGTTGATATGGATGCAATGGACGTCCCTGATTTTCCGCATGACGACACAATAGATGGCCGAGTCAACCGTTCTGATGGTGAACTAAGAATTGGTATGGCGTTCTTGAAAAAAGAAATTGCGGTGGCGGCAGTTAAGCAGTACAACCTTCGTCATAATGTTGAGACAGCAGTGGATAAAACCCAATCCAGATACTACAAGGCTTATTGCGTCCAAAAAATCAAGGCTGTAAATAGAAAATCCGTATATCACAGTTGAAGAGGGCAGACGACCGTTGGACAATAACAAAACTTGAGGGGCCCCATACATACACCGTTCCTAGCCTCAACCAGGATCACAAGAACCTGGATGCAAAGTACCTCACGGGCATCTTTTCGACACTGGTGAAAACAAATCCCACTGCGTCGGTCCCCACATGTCAGGCTGCAGCTCTAGCTGTCACCGGCTACCGTCCTCAATATTCCAAAGCATGGTATGCAAGGAAGCGGGCCAAAGAGGAAATGTATGGCCGATGGGAGGAATCTTACAAAGAGTTGCGCCCGTGGCTTAATCTCCTGCAGAAACACATCCCCATAATGGTTGTCAAACTTGATACGGTTCAGGCATACGAAAATGATCGTGTCGTCCGAGGTGTTTCTCAATTCCACCGGTTATTTTGGACTTTCCCCAGTGCATCAACGCATTCAAGCACTGCAAACTGATGGTCCAAATCGACGGCACATGGTTGTACGGAAGATATACACAGACCCTACTTCTAGCTATAGCACAGTATGACAATCGCAAATGCGTTCCTGTTGCATTCGCAATCGTCCCGAATGAGGATTTGGAGTCTTGGAAGTTCTTCCTTCAGAACCTACGAAAATATGTCCTTGATCCTGTAATACAAAGAAGGGATGAAGGGGTATGTGTTATTTCTGACAGAGGCACAGCGCTGTTGTGGGCGATAGAAAATTTGCGTAACTATTGGAAGCCTCCATACATTCACCACCGTTTTTGCTTGCGACACATAGCCGCAAACTACCTGCTGCAATACAAGAACCGTGATGAACGTCAAATGGTGCTCGATATGGGTACGTCCTTTATGTCATTTTCATTTACTATATTATTTCTTAATCGCTTTCATTTACGACCTTTTTGCATGTGTTTTTTGCCCATAACTATTCAAATGTCATCCCGTAGGCAACTCGCACTACAAACAAGAGGTGGCTGACCTGCTCAAGGAACTGAGAGCGAGAAACAAAAAAGGCGCAGAATACCTTGAAAAAATCCCAAAGGAAAAATGGCTTCGATCGTATGACGAGGGTAAACGTTATGGTCACATGACAACGAACTTGGCTGAGGCAGTGAACTCATCACTGAAGGGAGTGCGGCAGTTGTCTATCACTTCCATTGTCAAAGCGACCTATTATCGTTTGGCTACCCTTTTTGCAACCTTGAAAAGGCAAGCAACTGAGTACATGGCAGGTGGACACAAAGTCCATCCGGATTTCCGCACAAAACTGCATACTCAATTGGGCCAATCAAGACAGATGCAAGCAACTCTCTTCTCGCGAGAAGGACACATGTTTCGTGTTGCAGAATTTTCCAGGCAGTTGGAAGGCATTCAGCACAACGCTTACGTGGTAAACCTGAGGGATAGAACCTGCGAGTGCGGAATTTTCAAAACATTCAAATACACGTGCGCACATGCCATTGTTGCTTGCGCTAACCTACGGATACAATACATGCATCTGGTTGATCCGGTATACTTACTCGAAACGGTGTTTAAGGTTTACGAAAAGGAGTTTCCTCCAATCGGAAATGAGGTTGATCCGAATGCTGTAGACACTGAACCGATCATACGCCCAGATCCAGCACTACTACGAGCCAAAGGACGTCCACGTTCTACAAGAATATACTGTACCGAGGATATGGTCGAACATCGAGAAAAAACCGGACAAAAGAAGCATTGTACTGTATGTAGAAATCCTGGACACACAGCTCCTAAGTGTCCTAATCGCTCAGCCCCTCGTCTTAATTAATTATTTTTAATTTGTATATGCGAGTTCACCCATGACAATCGAATCAATAAAGTTAGTCTACTTCAATTTATACAGTACGTCATCTTATATTTTCAATCATTCAAAAAAATATGTTATGATAGTGTTTTCGAAGCAACTTTAAGTCAGTGTACAATGGACGAAAATTGACCGTGTCAGTGTCATACGATAGAGAATTTCCAGTACTAAAACCCCAAACTCGATGTTACCTAAAAATTTAAAATTTCTACGTATGAAATTCTGCTCGAACATGCCTATCGACATTTGTTCAAATGCAACTTCATTCAAAAAAGGATGATAGCATATGGTTTTCGAAGCCATTTTAAACCATTGTAGAATGGATGGAAATTAACCATGTTGGTATCATACGATAGACAATTTCCAGTACTACGACCCCAAACTCGATGATCGCTAAAAATATATGATTTACACGCTCGAAATTGGGCTCGAACAGGCCTACCCACACTTGTTTTCCCTTGTTCTTCAGCCCAGAATTGCACAGAACTCGCGTCCTGCAGAACGCGAGGTCTGTGCGATATATTCAGTTGCCCTTTCAAATTCTCGTGGACCTCGCGTTCTACAGAACGTGAGGTACTGTAAAACCGTTAACACAAACAACAAGGCCACGTAGACGGAAATCGCGTTGTGCAGAACGCGATATCCGACCTCGCATCCTACACAACGCGAGATCCACCGACGTGGCAAGTTTGGGGGTCATTTTGCCAAATAATATTTTTTGGGAGCTATTTTCCCAAATAATTATTAAAAAGGGATTTTTCTTCTAAAATTGCCCTTTAATGTGGCCATGAATTTCATTTAGAAAATTTTCTTCTTTCTTAACTATTTTGTTTCCACAAAGATAAAACTACTTGATGATTTATGAGAATTTAGATAATTTACCAATGAAAATATTGTGTGATGGAAGTTTAGGTATATAATCTTAGTCAATTTGATATATGGAATTAATGATCAATGGGTAGCCCACTTGAAAGGCTGATAACATTTTAGCTAGGGTTCTGACAAGGTAAAGAGTAAAAGCCAAAGAGATTTTTAGATGAAACAAACTAAATGCATGTGTTGTTCTGCTTGAAGAATGTTGGATGCCTATACTTTGCTTCGTGTTTTCTTGTTTTCTTGTTCTGATGATTTGCTGCTAATGTTCCATACTCTGCAGATTGCGTATTGTTGGAGTAGACGACAATGATTTTGAGGTAGAAGTATGCGGTGGTTGGGTACGGGATGTTGGGGGAAGAAGATGACAAATTGAAAATTTTGGGGTTTGGCCCAAAATTTTGAAATGATGATTAAATTAGGACTTTATTTTGAATTAGGACCTAATTGTTAAAGTGTATAAATTTTAGGACTAAAAATATTATTATACCATGACATGTCGTCTTTTCTGCTAAACTTTAACGGGAACTTAATTGTGGGTACCAAAATATAAACAAAACGTGACGTTAGTTATCATTTTGCCAAAAAAAAAAATAGTTGAGTGCCAAAATGGAAACACATTTATAGGTGGGGTACTAAATAGGTATAGTTTACCCTTAAATTTAATATATATAAAAAATAATTTAATTGTTTTTTAAATAATTATTAATTGTATGTTGAGTGCTTAAATTTTTTTAATTCTTATTAATTAATTCAATGGTGTTCAACAATATTCAGCGGTGTTTGTCGCACGTTGTATAATTTTTCTATATTTCTCCAGCTAATTTGATATTTAAACTTAGTTTCTATTACACATTTTGGTAACTAAACATAATTTTATTGTCTTGACAGAATGCGTTAAAATGTATGATAGAAATCAAGTTTAAATACTAAAATATGTGATAAAAGTCAAATTCAAGTACCAATTAAATCTTAGAACTAAGATTGAGTATCAAATAATATATTAACCCTTGTATATTTTTCAAATAATAAATGTATTTACATGTAAATTTTGTTTAATTTAAATATTTTTAAACATTAAAATATAAAATTAAAACATATAAAAATAGATATTTCAATATAAATTAGATTAAGCATGAGTATATAAATTATATTAAAAATAAAGCAAGAAAAGAAGGATAATATACTAAATTCAAGAGGGGAAATTCCAAATTTTTCTTTCTGACAAACCGTCAAAGGAGACATTAGGGTAGTTAAGAATTTAATTAGAATTAGACCGGATAGTTGGGTGAAAATGATTGCTTTTTCAAATATAATTAATTAATGCAAACTTAGAAAGTAAGTATTGTATTATTTTATTATATACATTAATATATATATATATATATATATATATATATTTGAAATAATTGGTTTGGATTTCATAAAAGGAATGAAAAAACATCATACAACCAAGAAGTTTGAGTGATAAAACACACACAAAACTCATTACTATAGGGCTAAGCACGACCCTAAATTAACAAAAATCAGCTATATCAAAAATAGAAGGATTCGGAGTGCATTTAATAATGCAAATAACACTATATACGAAAGGACTTGTGCCACATTGTTTGCTTCTTGTTTGACAAAGCAAAACAAAATACTAACATTTTTTTTAAGCTTCTTTAATATCACAAATAATTGAACTGATTATAGATGTATCAAGCACTATATACCTCATTTTTTTTTATCACTCCCACTCTTGAAAAACTAAAATCTCTAATAAAATTCACAGCTTGTAAGCAAGCTAGAGCTTCAGCAATAAAAACGACTGCTACATGGCAATAAAGTGTAACAGAAGCTGCCATAACCAGCCCATCACCATCTCTGCAAATGACACCAAAATGTGACTTTTTAGACACACCTTAGGAAGCCGCATCAATGTTAAGCTTGACCATATTGAACCCAAGTGGATGCCATTTAACTTGAGACAACACAAACTTCGACTCTAAGGTGAAATTAAGGGTGTCAATTTTTTTTAAAGTAGCCGCAACAAAAGAGAGATCATCCTATACACAAGGCACAAAATTCTCATGTACTACCTTATTGCGTGTATAGCACACTACCCAATAAGAAACCATTAACACATAGCCACTTTTTACAGTGGGTGCATGGATAAAGTCAGACACCATCGTATAATTCACATTAATACGCTGACTTCTTAGACGACCATCGCCTGGACCAAAAAGCCATGGATCATTTTAAATATTTATTTTCTGACCTGATTCAATACGTCAACCAATGTCCTTCTCGATTAATCCCCGTGCACTCTTAATGCTTCTCCAAATATAAGAGGGGCACGGACCCATGTTGGCACTTGAAAAATCACCATAAGGATAATACCTAGCCTTAAGCACCCTCGCAAAAAAATTTTGAGATTGTGTAATAAGTCTCCAATATTGCTTGACCAGTTGTGTTGTATTAAAATGAGAGAGATCATGGAAACTAAGTTCATCATATTGCTTGGGGCGTGTCAATTGAGCTCATGAACACCAATGAATTCTCTTCTTTGTGCCACTATTATTTCACCAAAATTTCGACATAATTTGCTCCATAGCTCTGCATATACATTAATGTTAAATAACAGATTATGACCTGTGATATCAATTCGCTTAGAAAATGTATTAAAAACACAATTAAAATATAATAATAAATGAGTTAAATGATAATAATTAATTAAATTCTAAAAGTATAACAATTCGTTTACAAAATCTTTGTATACAAGATTTTGTTATAAGTTAGAGGGAGGGGAGGGATTAAAAATTTATGTCTCTTTTCGGTGTATCTTTCTATGCCTCAACACTACAAAAATTAAAAAAAATTAAATTTCAAAGCTTAACCCTAAAATTTAAACCCTAAACTCTACACCCTACCCCAAATTCTTAAACTATAACCATAAACCCTAACCTTAAACTATAGACTCTAAACTTAATTTTTATGATTTCTATTCGGAGGGGAGAGTGTAAGTAATAAGAAATACTTGCTAAAATTTTATGATTTGTACAAAAGATGTTATAATTTTAAAAAATTTATAAACTTTTACATTTAAAAAAATTCTGATATTTTAAAATTATTGCTTTAAAATGTTCAGAAAAATATCAAAATATAAATTTTAACTACAATTGATCAACAAAATAAAATATTATCCATTCATTTAATGTGTCATATCATCCTCATAGTTAATGAAAACTAATGATGTAGTGTTTATTTTGTAACAAAATTAAATGTTTAATGTCCATTTGTAACTTTTACAAATTTATAATGTTTTTTGTATTTTACCATAAATTTTTATTTCACTAACAAATTGTGGTTTTAACTGTGAATATAAGATAATTTCAAAAGGGTCCGACGTTAAACAATAAATGGATTAAATTGAATAAAATATTAAAGTCGAGACCAAAAGGGTCCGACTTTGAACAGTAATTTGATAAATTTCAGATGTTTTTTTTTTGTAAAATTACTATTTAAAGTCGGACCTTCTTGGTCCCGACTTTAATATTTTATTTAATTTAGTCCATTTACTATTTAAAGTCGGACCCTTTTAAAATCATCTTTATTCACTGTTCAAAATGCAATACTTTGGGAAATAAAATGACTGATGCCATATTTTGGGAAAAATAAATTAAAATATCATATTTATGGAAAATTCCAACACAATTAGTAATTAAGCGTGAACATTCAATTGAGTCAAGTCGAGTTAAATTTCTTTTGAGTTAGTTAAGTTAACGACTCTTATTTTATTACTCAAATTTTATTTGAATTTTTTAGTTGAGTCGAGTTTATTAAATTCTTGTTCAAATTTCTATTCAAAATTAATTGAAAACATTTAGGTACTAATTAGTTCTAAGGTAAATAACTTTCTATAACCATATACTATATACATATATATTTTTTCATATGTCATGTCGAGTCAAAAAAAATTATTTCTTTAGTCGAGTCTAATTTTTCTTACCCCTAATAATAATAACGAATCCACTTGAAAACCAAATAATGAAGCATGATCGCACCATAATGAGCGTATAGTCTTGAACCATAGTTATTGATATCACTTGTTGGAAATTTGTGGGCATAAAAATAACCAACACCATATGAAAATATGATACAAGGCTCCGTTATGCAGAGCTGTTAAAATACGGGATTCGGTGAAAAAGCTATATTTAAGGAGAAGTTGAAAATTTCAGTTTCTTTCAAAAGCAACGTTTAAAACAAAAAAAATGATAAAAAAAAAGACGGGTTAATATGATGAAAAGTTGGAAGTTCGACAAAATTTCTTAAAAATTGGGTGAAGGAGCAGCGCTCAACGAAGCCAACCAGTCACGCTTAAAGGAGACAATAGTTGATGCGATTCAATCTCTTCTCATCTTCCTTTATTCTATGGGAAAGTATAAGATACACTGGTGGTGAATATTTTGTTTCCACAAGCACCCTAATTTGAGGGGTTAATGTTTATAGTTTATAGTTTTAGGTTTATAAGTTTAGAATTTATGATCTATGGTTAAAATTTAGGGCTTAGGGTTTAAGTTTTATGATAATATGTTAAGGATTTAGGTTTTTACGTATAACCCCTAAAGTATAACCTTAAACTCTAAATTCAAACCACAATACCCAAATTCTAAGCACATAAACTTAAACTCCTAAACTATGAACCATAAGTTGAATCCCTAACTACTAAAATTAAAACGATTATAAAAGCAAAATATTTCCACGACTGGTATAATTACCCTTATTCTAAAGGTTAAATCCTATTATATATTTTATAAAGTCTTGATTATCAAATATCAATAATATTTAAGCACATAAATATTTATCCATCAAAATTTTCTCCCTATCCACTGTATAAATAAAACTTATAAAGTAATTTTTAGTCAATAAAATTACAATTAACAAAAGTTATCATTCAAATCTCTTCAAAAAACACAATCCTTTATTACTAAAGGCAATAAATCATTTAAGTTGTATTATTTTTTTTTGATTATATACATGTTCAAAATGTGAGGTTGTCTCTTCTAACAATATTGTCTTTAAAATTTAAATTCGTTATAATATACATTTAACTATTGATTGTATTTTTTTTTTCTTCTAAACATGTAGTTATGTTTCTTCAAAGATTATTTTATATTTTCTAAAAAAATGAGTTGAATATTAATAAATGATTTTGTTGAATTGATGTGGATCAACTCGTAAAGATACATGGTCAGTGGTGGACTTGCATTTATAACAGTAGATTGATGGTTGCCGTTTTGCCACCACGTGTCTTGGTGTTGGTTGGATGACACCACCACAATCAATTCTAAACAGTTTCCTTCCAATTTGTTTATGGGTACACACTACACATTTATTACCCAACCTGTTATCGTCATGGGCGTAGTTATAACTTATAAGATATGAGACTGACAGGTGCCTAACCCGTGGGAAAGTTTTAGGGTGAAACTTATTAAATTAGACTAAAATAAGGTAATTTATCGTAAGGATTTATATATATGTACCGAAATTCTTATAAAAATAGTAAAAAATTCGGTATATATATAAATGCTTACCACTTTTATGTATATACCGAAATTCTTACAAAGGTTATAAGTATTTGTGTATGTATCTTAAGTTTCACCATTTTTTAAGGATTTATGTATATGTACATAAATTATTACGAAAGTGGTAAACATTTATGTATATGTACATATACCGAATTTCTTATTATTTTTGTAAGAATTTTGGTACATATACATAAATCCTTACATTTTTGTAAGGATTTATGTACAAGCCTCATTTTAACGGTATTTTTTAGAATTTCCCCTAACCGGTGCAGCTTGTAGAGTTTTAAATTATTATTTGTCAATAATCTTTAAAGTAGGTGGGTAAATTTCTCAGTTAATACCATCACTTTCTTATAAGTTATGGGGTCTCCGTCTCATTAAAAGTAAAATTTGTTGTGAATAAAGTAAAGAGTAAGAACAAAATAGATGAACAAGAATAAGAACAAGATGAGAGACAAAAAGAGAGACTTGTATTATATTCTCAATGTAGGGTTGTGTACAATGCTTTCTTCAAACTCTATATTTATAGGCATAAGATGGAAACCCTAATTCCAATAGGTATTAAACCCTAATAATAAAGTACATTAAAGTCTCATTTAATATATGTATATCCACCATAAATAAAGATATTCATAACACCCCCTTTGGATATCCATGAAGATAGTGTGCATCGTTAAAACCTTACTAAGATAAAAATCATGTGGGAAAAAAATTTCTTAGTGAAGGACAAAGAGTACACACATCTTTGATACGCATAACATGTTGCCTCATTAAAAACCTTACCAGGAAAACTCATTGGGACAAAACCTCGGTTAAGGAAAAAAGAGTGCAACGCGTATTTACTCCCCTTCATGAAAATATCACATAAGATCTTTGAATCTTCATAATTCAATCTTGAATATAATATTCAAATGTTGAAATAGACTATGCACTAGTGAATAAATCTTTCAAATTACTGCTTGAAATGATTCATCGAATACTATTCTTCTGAAGATCACGAGGAACGAAATTTTGAAGAAATATGTTTTGTTTTGTCACATTTGACGTATCCACCTTGAGATATAAAATTTACATTATCTCTACACAAGATAGCTTGCATCTTATCTTGTGAAAGCAATTATTTACATGATCTGGAGAGGTATCGAGTTTTGAAAGATCTAAAGGTAATGGTCCAGTAGCACTTAGATAGTATTTTTGGACCAACTAAGATATGATGCTTCCAGATCAATTAATATATGTATATACATGGTGCTTTTGGACCAAGAATATCATCACCCTTTTCTCGAGGGCGGAATGGATCTTTGTTTACATTAAGAGACCTAACAACCTTAAGGGTGATCAACGAATATGCGTTATGCATGTAAAGTCTCTTTAAACATTTTTTTGTGTATGTCGATCGATGCACAAGATTCTATTGTTAAGGAGATCTCTTCACGAGTCTCAATATTCAAATCATCAACATACACAACAACAACAAAGATAAATCCATAGCTAAACCTCTTAATAAAAATGCTTAGGGAAATTGAATCATTCTTATAACCTTCCACTAATAAGTATTCATTTGAGGCGATTATACAATATGCGCCCAATTTGTTTAATCTATAAATAGATAAGTTCAATTTGATTGAATAGTGTTCTCGAGAACTTGAATTAACTGCTTCTGTAGTCTAAATTCTTCTGGAAGTTTCATGTCAATGTTATTATCAAGAAGCTCATACAAATATGATGTAACAACATCCATTAGGCGGAAACTAATTTATTTCATGTCTTTGAGAGAATCTTTTTGCAACCAAACGAGTTTTTATCTCGTGATTTCCCCTTTTTTATTTCTCTTTCTCACAAATACTCATTTATATCTCACAAATATTTCTCCCTTGAAAGATATTTTAGTTTCACCTCAATTGCCTTATTCTATTTTGACCAATATTTCTTTATTTACATTGTCCAATTGAAAATGGTTCATGGTCCACATCAAAATCTCTAGTGTTATATTGCATGCAAATGTGTTATCGACGTCGATTTGATTTCAGTTCCATTTGTTACATGACATGACATAGTTTATTTGAGATTTCATCATTATCAGGTACCCGAGTCATGTCTATTGTCTCTTCTGGAGACCTTTTAATCTCTTATCGAGATCTTTCATAATTCGTTGATTCTTCAATCAAACCATCACAAGATGTAGCTCATTTTCTTTTTCAATGGATTTTATCTTTGGAACCTACTTGTCCACCACGCTACAGACGTAAGTTAGACTCATTAGCAACTAGGGTTTATCTTTCCAAAACATCAAATTTAATCGAAGCATTCATAGCTGGTATATGTGACTTAGTCACTCTTTTAGGGTCAGCAAAATCATCTGGCAAATGATTTGCTAAGTTTTATAAATGAATTATCTTTTGAACTTATAGTTGACATTGTTGAGTACGTGGATCATAATGATAATTCATTCTAACTTATTTCTTTACTTAACTATTTATTTTCTCCCCTAATGTTGGGAAAACTGACTCATTAAAATGACAGTCAGCAAATTGAAATGTAAATGAATTGCCCATCAAAAGCTCATATATTTAATTATCGACAGGGATTCAAATGTGACATATATTCTCGACCTCCTTTGAATACTCATCTTTGTGCATTGTGGTGGAGCAATTAGAACATATACTACACACCCAAAATTCTAAGATGAGAAATATTTGGTTCATGGCCAAAAAGCCATATGTAATGGGGAGAACTTATGATAATTTGTTGGCTTGATGCAAATTAGTGATGCTGCATATAAAATGGCATGTCACCAACATTATCAAGACGAATTGTCTTTATAGCATAATCTGATAACAATAATACATATGACCATCTAGTTGATGTATCGATTAAAACCGTAAAATATCTAGATGATCTATAAGAAGGGTGTATGAACCCATATATATCACCTTCTATCCGTTCAAGAAAATTATTAGATCCATAATCTACTTAGTTGGTGATGGTTGAATAACCAATTTGCCTTGAGAGCAAGCATCACATGAAAAACATTACTTTAAATAATCTATCAGTTCTTCAATGAATAACCACATGAAGTATCAATAGCTTTTCGCATCATAATTGAACCGGAATGGCCTAACCGGTCATGTCAAATAAAATTATCAGTAAACTTCTGGTTTACAATAACATGAGCTTCAATTTTTACTAATTCTTGTACAGTACAATTCGGATGATAGTGCATGTAATTTTGTCAAGATTTTGTCTTGGTTATACTCGTAATATGGAGATGGTCAGCACCCCCTTGACTAATAGTCTCAATATGATATTCATTTTTGCGAATATCTTTTGTAACACCCGGGTTAGGGGGTCGGGTGAAAATAATAATTTAATAATGGTTCGGGTTTCGGTTCCTAATTTTTAAATAATAAAATAATGGTTTGGGCCTCGGGTTTTAAGACAAATAAAATTATGTTGGACCATTTTTAAAATAAGCCCAAATAGCCATGGGTGGCACCTATTGTGGTTTCCTTTTTTCATTAAGGGCATTTAGGTCTTTGAACCTTTGATTTTAAACTAACCTAAAATAGTGTTTTTTAGTCATCTTCTTCCCCTCTCTATTCTTCTTTCCAACGACAAAATGAACCCCTCTCCCCCTTGATACTATTTCATCCCATGTCTTGCTCGTTTTGAAGAGTTTCGCAAAGGTAAACACGTTTTTGACTTACCCTCGTTATTCTCTACAAGCTAATACCTTTTTCTTTCATTTTTATACATGTTTTTGAGATTTGAAAATTTAAGGATTTTGGATAAAAATGTTGCCTTTATGGCCTTTGACTAAAGATTTTGGTTTATTGTTGGTGTGGGGGTTGTTTGTAGTCCATGGGAATCAATATATGTGATTTTTAAAGAATTTTATGCTTATTCCTGGATTTAGGTTTTTGGGAGGTTATGGGTTGAGATATGGGGGTGTTTTATGTGGAAATGAGGGGGCCAATGGATAGGCTATATGTAAGGGCTGTTTTGGAGGCTTTAGGGAGTAATTTAAGGTTTGGAATCATTGGTTTAGGGTGAGTTTAGGGGCTGCTCGGGATTATGGATTTTGAGTTGTTTTCAATTGAAATATTTGATGTCTTGTGCTTGGTATGTAATCCGGGTTGACTATTTTGGAATGTGGACTAATTTGGGATTGTTTACTTGGTGTTGGAATGTTTAGAAACGAGAAATTTGGTTGGAGAAGCTTCGGGGACGAATCCGGGGATTTCGGAGTCTTGAGCTTGGTTTTCGATCTTCTCTTGGGTAGCAACGGTGAGTAGAATTGTTGATTTATGCATTGTGCTCGATATGGATCCTTTTGGGGTTTGGGTGGGACCTTGAGGGGTCACCCAAACCCGTGTGTAAGCCTCTCTACTCCCATGTTGTTGTGATATGTTGAATGCTTATATGTCATGATCATTAAGTGCATTTTGAGTTGTTAATTGTGTAGTCGAGTTGAGTTCGTGCCTCACGTGATGGTGGTCTAAACTACAGTGATGTGTAGTCCCACCGGTAGTGACTAGTAGGGTAGTACTTTGATGTGTAGTCCCATTGGAAATCTACTAGTCGAAACGGTGATGTGTAGTCCCATCGTATGTGTATGTTGGTTGTGCTTGTGCAAACCACGTGTTGTTGTTGAGATTGACCCTCGTGCATCCATTGCTTTCTTGCATACAAATCGTGTTTTAGAAAACTGCATGTTGTGAATTGTAGAGCCTCTCTCACTAAGCTAGTTGGCTTATGCTCTCTTTGTTTCCAACGTGCAGATCGTTAGAGTTCGGGAGGCAAACGGGCGAGGGAGGAGCTTTTGGAGTTCTCAAGCTAGTTCAAGTATGGTTTGCATTTTGTAATAATGCCTAGACGATGGGGTATAGAGTTTAGGAGTTGGTGTCAAACTCCTTAGGAATTTATGTTTGAGCATGTTAAACTCATGGTTGTGTTATGCTTTTGTTTCATGGATTGCGGTTTATGCTTGTTGTGTTGCTTATGTGAACATGCCTAAATATGTAGGTTGTTGGCCTATGAATGCCTTAAGCTTCAATATCAAGTGTATGGTGCCTTATGCTTGCTAAGTATGCCCCTTTTTGTGAAATTGCATGAAGTCTTGATTTGTATGATTTTCGTTAGATTAAATGCCTCGCATGTTAAATCCCGATTGTGGTTTGATGTATGTATGTTTGTATGTGCTTAGGGGAGTCCAAAAATGCATCTAGAGTCGTGTTTGAGGTCACCTAGTGCAAAATTGTGGAATTGCAGAGCAGGGCGTATTGGTACGCCTAAGGGCCGTATCGATACGGTCTTGCCTGCAGAGCTCAGTTTTGGCTGGGCGTATCGATACACGGGGGCGTATCGATACGGTTTTTGGTCACTGGAATTCTGAGAAATTGGGGAGTTTTTGGCGTATCGATACGGTGTTGGGGCGTATCGGTACGGGTTTATCTCGTTGACCACGAGATGTTGACTGAGGAAGGTGTATCGATACGCTCAAGGGCTGTACCGATACGGTCTTCTTCGAGTTGACTGTTTGGGTTGACCTGGTCAAGGCGTATCGATACCCCTAGTTAGGGTACCGATACGGTCTGCCTTGTAAGCTTAAAAATGGACTAAGTGTGTATGGTCGGGGTTCGAATGTGATCTTTTTGGATGTCTTCCGCTGTTGTGAATCACTTAGGACTTAATATTCCTCTAGAAAAGATTAAAATAAAAAGAAAAAAATAGGGTTGCTAACCGAGGGGGAACCTTAACGGGTTTCACTCGGTTTTCCCCGTGTGGCCCACTCGGGCCGGCCATCCGGCCTGACCGGGACGAGGGGGTTACATTTATTGGTATCAGAGCCTGAGGTTTCTGAGACCTCGGGCATGTGAGTGAGGTGAGTTAAGGTATTATGAGTGTCTTGCCATGTATTTCTAAATTTTGTCTCTAGCACGATGTATGAATGCATGCTATGGTGACTTTGCTGTTGTTTGAGAGTTGGTTCGAGTCCCCATTGTTAGGCGTTGTTGTCAAAATAAAAAGGGAAAATTGTTTTGGTTTAAAGAGCTTGAGAACCGGAGTCCTTTGCCCCTTTGCTAACCTAACGTTTCTTTGTTGTTGTGTGTTTGTTGTTTTAGATTACTTTAATTGCTATGGTGAGACCGAGGGGACGGCCTAGAGCGGGTGACCAGGCACCCGAGTATATGCCTCATGCTCTTAATGCTCCCGATGGTAATTGAGGGAACGTCGGAGGTGATGGTGATGGGCCTCAGACTGAGGCTAATGTGGGAGGTAATAGGGCTCAAGCGGGCCAAGGCCAGGCAGGGCCAGATGTGGCTCATTTGATTCAGACTATAGCCGGAGCTTTTCAGACAGCTTTGGCCGGTATGCAAGCTGCAGCACCACCTCAGGGTGCGGGGACAAGATTACCCCTAGAGAGGCTTTGTAATTTGGGGGCAGTTGAGTTTCGTGGGTTGTCTCCGGAGGGTTCGGAAGGGTGGCTTGAGAGCACTACTCGCATCTTGGGTCAGATGGAGTGTTCGGATGCCCGTAAGTTGGGATGCATCGTCTCATTGCTTCAGGGAGACGCTTATACTTGGTGGACCATTGTTATTTCCGATATGGCCGAGGCGGATGTCACATGGGAGTTTTTCAGGAATGCCTTCAAGAGGAAGTACCTCGGGGTTCGGTACTTGGATGAAAAGAAAAGGGAGTTCATGGCTTTGGTTCAAGGTAATAGGACCGTGTCTGAGTATGAGATCCAGTTTGTGAGGTTGAGCCAGTACGTGCCAGAGTTGATTCCGGATGAGAAGGAGCGATGCGAGTGTTTCAGATATGGGTTGACTACTGATGTGAAGACCTACATGTTGGCCTCCAACTACACTGAGTTCGATGTTTTGGTTTCTAGGGCCAAGGATATAGAGCAGAACCTAAGCTCTAGAGCACGTGCTGGTGGGTCTGACTCCGGAAAGAGACATGCGAACTGGGATAGGGATCATGCCAAAGAGGCATAGAGATAGGAGGTACCAGCTGGATACGAGACCTAGAGGTGGTAACCATGGTCAGGGCCGTCAGGGCCAAGGGGCCGTTGGACACATTCCGGAGTGCACTAGGTGCGGGAGACGCCACCCAGGTGAGTGTATGGGTATGTTTGGGGCGTGTTGGAACTGTAGCTCCCAAGACCATTTGAGGCGTGATTGCCCACACCCAGTTAGGGGAGGACCGGCTCCAGCGAGGGGTTTTGAGCATCAGAGAGGCCGTGGGCGCGGCCGTGGGAACTTCCAGCCGAGGAATGAGGGTCAGAGGAACTTGGCTCATGTTGTAGCAGTCCAGCCCGAGGGAGGAGGGCCGGCTAGGGTGTACGCTCAGCGAGAGGCTGGGAATGACACTGATGTCGTTGCAGGTAATTTCACATTACAGTCTTTGAGTTTGCTTTCTCTAATAGATTCGGGGTCAACACATTCGTATATTCTGGGTGAACACGCAAAGTCATTAGGTTTACCTTGTGATTGGCTAGAGGTAGGAGTAAATGTCACTAGCTCTTTTGGTGATACAGTGGTAGTTAGGAAAGTGTATAGGAGGTGTCCTTTGATGGTTCAGGGCCACGTATTTCCGGTCGACATGACGGAGCTACCCTTTTATGGCTTTGATATGATTTTGGGCATGGATTGGCTTGTAGAGCATAGAGCTAGGGTTGACTTCGAGACTAAGATGGTCTCTTTAAGGCTTACCGATGACTTTGAGGTTGTGGTAGTTGGGGAGAATGTCAAGTTTTTGTCCAATGTGGTTTCGGTTTTGGAGGCTCAAAGATTGTTGGGTTCAGGGTGTCAGGCTTACTTGGCTTATGTAATGAACCCGGATATGAGTGAGGTGAGACCTCAGGACATCATGACTGTATGTGACTTTCCGAGTGTTTTTCCGGAAGAGCTACCAGACTTGCCTCTAGATAGAGCTGTTGAGTTTGCTATTGAGACATATTCTGATTCTGCACCGGTGTCGGTTGCTCCTTATAGAATGGCACCGAAAGAGTTGAAAGAGTTGAAGACACAGCTTCAGGAGTTGACTGACAGAGGCTTTATTAGGCCTAGTGTTTCCCCGTGGGGTGCTCCGGTTTTGTTTGTGAAAAAGAAGGATGGTAGCATGAGAATGTGTATAGACTATAGACAGTTGAATAAGGTGACAATGAAAAACAAATATCCCTTGCCAAGGATAGATGACTTGCTAGACCAGTTGATGGGTGCTTCCGTGTTTTCGAAGATTGACTTGAGGTCTGGATATTATTAGTTAAAGGTAAAGGATGCGGACATACCGAAGACAGCCTTTCGTACACGTTATGGGCATTATGAGTTTTTGGTGATGCCTTTTGGGTTAACCAACGCTCCAGCAGCCTTTATGGATATGATGAACCGAGTGTTTCATAAGTTCTTGGACAAGTTTGTGGTAGTGTTTATTGATGACATCCTGGTGTACTCTAGGACCGAAGAGAAGCACGATGAACACTTAAGGTTAGTGCTTCAGACCCTACTTGAGAATCAGTTGTATGCCAAGCTAAGTAAGTGTGAGTTTTGGATTAGGGAGGTGGTCTTCCTTGGTCACGTAATCTCGGCTAGTGGGATTAGTGTGGACCCCAAGAATATTGAAGCCATTGTGAATTGGAAACAACCGAAATCAGAGACAGAAATCCGCAGTTTCCTAGGTTTGGCGGGATACTATAGGAGGTTTGTTGAGGGGTTCTCGAGAATAGCGGCTCCGTTGACTAAGTTGCTACAGAAAAATGTTCCGTATGAATGGTCAGATGCAAGACAAGAAGCGTTTGAGAAATTGAAGAAAGTTTTGACCGAAGCTCTTATTTTGATTCAGCCTGAGCCGGGGAGAGAGTTTGTGATTTACAGTGATGCATCTTACGTGGGGCTAGGTTGTGTACTTATGCAAGAAGGTAAGGTAGTGGCATATGCTTCGCGACAGCTAAAAATCCATGAGAAGAATTACCCTACATATGACATAGAGTTGGCTGCAGTGGTGTTCGCGTTGAAAATTTGGAGACACCATCTTTATGGTGAGAAGTGCACCGTGTACACCGACCACAAGAGTTTGAAATATTTGATGTCCAAGAGGGAGTTGAATCTTAGGCAACGAAGGTGGTTAGAGCTCCTTAAAGATTATGACCTTACCATAGAGTATCATCCGGGCAAGGCAAATGTGGTGGCCGATGCCTTGAGTAGGAAGGTGGCCGTTGAGTTACGAGCAATGTTTGCAAGGTTGAGTGTGTCTACGGATGGTGGGTTAGTAGCCGAGCTTCAGGTTAAGCCATCATTGGTTCAGTTGATCCGTGAGAAGCAGTTGCGAGATGAGTCTTTGGCACCTCACGTGCAAGACATAGCCGAAGATAGGCCTACCGAGTATTGTTTTGGAGAGAATGGGATCCTATGTTTCAAGGATAGGATAGTGGTTCCGGAGGATGCCGAGTTGAGGCATACGGTCTTGAGTGAGGCTCACAATAGTCCTTTTGCTATGCATCCGGGTAGCACGAAGATGTATCGAGGGTTGAAGGAAGAGTATTATTGGGTTGGTTTGAAAAAGGATGTAGCCGAGTTCGTAAGTAGATGTATGGTTTGTCAGAGGGTCAAGGCTGAGCACCAGTTTCCCTCAGGGTTGTTGCAACCGTTGAAAATTCCAGAGTGGAAGTGGGAGCGTATCACTATGGACTTTGTGTCAGGACTTCCGTTGACTCCTTCGAAGAAAAATTCAGTGTGGGTGATTGTGGACAGATTCACCAAGTGTACCCACTTCATACCGGTTCATACTACCTATACATTAGACAAGTTGGTTGATTGTATATTCGTGAGATTGTGAGACTACATGGGGTACCGAAGTCGATTGTGTCAGACCGAGATTCAAGATTTACCTCTAGATTCTAGGAGTGTTTGCATCGAGCCTTGGACACTTGGTTGAACTTTAGCACTTCGTATCATCCGCAGTCAGATGGGCAATCTGAGAGGGTAATTCAGATATTGGATGATATGTTGAGGTGTTGTATCATTGACTTTCAAGGGACATGGGAGAAACACCTACCGTTAGTGGAGTTCGCGTATAACAATAGCTTTCAGTCGAGCATTCAGATGGCTCCCTATGAGGCCTTGTATGGTAGGAAGTGTAGGACACCGATTTGTTGGGCCGAACCCGGACAGAAACTTGTGCCGATGCCCGAATTGCTTAAGGGAACTACCGAGAAGGTGAAGTTGATATGTGATCGCTTGAAAGCAGCTTCAGATCGACAAAAGTCCTACGCCGACTTAAAAAGGAAAGAGGTAGAATACTCTGTGGGGGATAAAGTGTTTTTGAAAGTCTCACCTTAGAAGAAAGTGATGAGGTTTGGGAGGAAGGGCAAGTTGAGCCCAAGGTACATAGGGCCTTATGAGATAGTTGAGAGAGTTGGTCCGGTTGCATATAGATTGAGGCTCCCAGTTGAACTAGAGAAGATTCATGATGTATTTCACGTGTCGATGCTTAGGAGGTATAGATCGGATCCGTCCCACATTATGCCAGTGGAAGAAATAGAGTTAAATCCGGACTTGTCTTACAACGAGGAACTAGTTGAGATACTTGCTTCTGATAGCAAGGTGTTGCGTGGCAAGACTATAGAGTTGGCCAAAGTCTTATGGAGACATAGAGGTGTGGAGGAAGCCACGTGGGAGAGGAAAGCTGACATGCTTGAGCAGTTTCCGTATTTGTTTCCGTCAGGTAATTTCGGGGACGAAATTCCTTAAGTGGGGGAGAGTTGTAACACCCGGGTTAGGGGGTCGGGTGAAAATAATAATTTAATAATGGTTCGGGTTTCAATTCCTAATTTTTAAATAATAAAATAATGGTTTGGGACTCAGGTTTTAAGACAAATAAAATTAAGTTGGACCATTTTTAAAATAAGCCCAAATAGCCATGGGTGGCACCTATTGTGGTTTCCCTTTTTCATTAAGGGCATTTAGGTCTTTGAACCTTTGATTTTAAACTAACCTAAAATAATGTTTTTTTAGTCATCTTCTTCCCCTCTCTATTCTTCTTTCCAACGACAAAATGAACCCCTCTCCCCCTTGATACTATTCCATCCCATGCCTTGCTCGTTTTGAAGAGTTTCGCAAAGGTAAACACGTTTTTGACTTACCCTCGATATTCTCTACAAGCTAATACCTTTTTCTTTCATTTTTATACATGTTTTTGAGATTTGAAAATTTAAGGATTTTGGATAAAAATGTTGCCTTTATGGCCTTTGACTAAAGATTTTGGTTTATTGTTGCTGTGGGGGTTGTTTGTAGTCCATGGGAATCAATATATGTGATTTTTAAAGAATTTTATGCTTATTCCCGGATTTGGGTTTTTGGGAGGTTTTGGGTTGAGATATTGGGGTGTTTTATGTAGAAATGAGGGGGCCAATGGATAGGCTATATGTAAGGGCTGTTTTGGAGGCTTTAGGGAGTAATTTAAGGTTTGGAATCATTGGTTTTAGGGTGAGTTTAGGGGTTGCTCGGGATTATGGATTTTGAGTTGTTTTCAATGGAAATATTTGATGTATTGTGCTTGGTATGTAATCCGGGTTGACTATTTTGGAATGTGGACTGATTTGGGATTGTTTACTTGGTGTTGGAATGTTTAGAAATGAGAAATTTGGTTGTAGAAGCTTCGGGGACGAATCCGGGGATTTCGGAGTCTTGAGCTTGGTCTTCGATCTTCTCTTGGGTAGCAACGGTGAGTAGAATTGTTGATTTATGCATTGTGCTCGATATGGATCCTTTTGGGGTTTGGGTGGGACCTTGAGGGGTCACCCAAACCCGTGTGTAAGCCTTTCTACTCCCATGTTGTTGTGATATGTTGAATGCTTATATGCCATGATCATTAAGTGCATTTTGAGTTGTTAATTGTGTAGTCGAGTTGAGTTCGTGCCTCACGTGATGGTGGTCTAAACTACGGTGATGTGTAGTCCCACCGGTAGTGACTAGTAGGGTAGTACTTTGATGTGTAGTCTCATTGGAAATCTACTAGTCGAAACGGTGATGTGTAGTCCCACCGTATATGTATGTTGGTTGTGCTTGTGCAAACCACGTGTTGTTGAGATTGACCCTCGTGCATCCATTGCTTTCTTGCATACAAATCGTGTTTTGGAAAACTCTATGTTGTGAATTGTAGAGCCTCTCTCACTAAGCTAGTTGGCTTATGCTCTCTTTGTTTCCAACGTGCAGATCGTTAAAGTTCGGGAGGCAAACGGGCGAGGGAGGAGCTTTTGGAGTTCTCAAGCTAGTTCAAGTATGGTTTGCATTTTGTAATAATGCCTAGACGATGGGGTATAGAGTTTAGGAGTTGGTGTCAAACTCCTTAGGAATTTATGTTTGAGCATGTTAAACTCATGGTTGTGTTATGCTTTTGTTTCATGGATTGCGGTTTATGCTTGTTGTGTTGCTTATGTGAACATGCCTAAATATGTAGGTTGTTGGCCTATGAATGCCTTAAGCTTCAATATCAAGTGTATGGTGCCTTATGCTTGCTAAGTATGCCCCTTTTTGTGAAATTGCATGAAGTCTTGATTTGTATGATTTTCGTTAAATTAAATGCCTCGCATGTTAAATCCCGATTGTGGTTTGATGTATGTATGTTTGTATGTGCTTAAGGGAGTCAAAAAATGCATCTAGAGTCGTGTTTGAGGTCACCTAGTGCAAAATTGTGGAATTGTAGAGCAGGGCGTATCGGTACGCCTAAGGGCCGTATCGATACGGTCTTGCCTGCAGAGCTCAGTTTTGGCTGGGCGCATCGATACACGGGGGCGTATCGATACGGTTTTTGGTCACTGGAATTCTGAGAAATTAGGGAGTTTTTGGCGTATCGATACGGTGTTGGGGCGTATCGGTACGGGTTTATCTCGTTGACCACGAGATGTTGACTGAGGAAGGCGTATCGATACGCTCAAGGGCTGTATCGATACGGTCTTCTTCGAGTTGACTGTTTGGGTTGACCTGGTCAGAGCGTATCGATACCCCTAGTTAGGGTACCGATACGGTCTGCCCTGTAAGCTTAAAAATGGACTAAGTGTGTATGGTCGGGGTTCGAATGTGATCTTTTTGGATGTCTTCCGCTATTGTGAATCACTTAGGACTTAATATTCCTCTAGACAAGATTAAAATAAAAAGAAAAAAATAGGGTTGCTAACCGAGGGGGAACCTTAACGGGTTTCACTCGGTTTTCCCCGTGTGGCCCACTCGGACCGGCCATCCGGCCAGACCGGGACGAGGGGGTTACATCTTTAAAATTCAACAAGTCTTTGTGCGACTTTGATGAGTATAACACAATGTGAATATGGAATTGAGTTTCATTTGACAATAACATATTTGCTCTTCCAAAGCCTTCTATGATATTAGTACTTCCGGATATAGTACTCACATTATTTTCTTGCATTGTTAAATGGGAAAATATGCATAACCATGCACCTTTTAATATGTGCTTTGTCCCATTCACTTTGGAGAATGAAAAATATGTGCTTTGTCCCATTCACTTCGTAGAATGAAAAATATGTTCTTTGTACCATTCACTTTGTAACACCCCAAAATCCGGTCTAGTCGGAATTGGGTTCCGATGATTGAAAATTTCGCATCGATAAAGTCTAAATATAGTATTGGCTAGTTAATCATTGATATTGGACTCTAATTGGGTTAAATCATTGTTATTGGACCCTATTGAATAGTATCAAAACCTAATTCGTGACTAAATTGAGGAAAATGCAAAATGAAAGGCAAAACCATAGTAAAGTGAGAGTTGAAGGACTAATCTTGCAATTAGTCCCTCCTTAATTTTAATATCCCAAACGTGGGATAATCTGGTGAAGTTACTTCACCAAAAGGAAAGCTAAATAAGATATGAATATATATATATATATATATATATATATATATTATACAAAAACAAAGGAAAAGGGATAGAAAGCTTACCTAGAGTTTCTTAAGCAAGCACCTCCCCTTTTGTCATCTTCAGTCTACCATCGTTTCATGAATCAAGGTTTTGCAAGAGCAAGATCCTGAGCTTCAATCCATTGTTTCTAAGTTATCGGACAACCCCGACTATAGAATTAATTTTGAAGGGCACTTGTGTTTTCACGACCAGGTCTGTGTACTTAATGATAAATCTCTTCGCACTGATATTCTCTCTGAAGCTCATTCAAGTTCTTTTTCTGCTCACCCCGGGTCTGTGAAGATGTATAAGGACTTACGTGAACTTTACTGGTGGCCGGGCATGAAGCAGGACATAGTCGACCACATTTCCAAATGCCTCACGTCCCAACGTGTTAAAGCAGAACATTGTGCTCCTACTGGATTATTGCAACCTATCGATCCAACAAAATGAAAATGTGAAAAGATCACTATGTATTTTGTTAGTGGTCTACCTTTAACTCCTGTGAAACACGATGTTGTATGGGTCATTGTAGATCGTTTCACAAAGTCATCTCATTTCATACCGGTTAGAATGTACTATGGTCTCCCAAAATTAGCTGACTTGTACATCAAGTAAGTAATTCGACTCCACGGAGTACCCAAGTCTATTATCTCCAATCGAGATCCTCGATTCACATCTCAGTTTTAGAGAACCTTACAAGGAGCTCTGGGCACCAGATTTAATCTTAGCACAACCTTTCACCCTTAATCTGACGACTAGTCAGAAAGGGTAATCCAGGTATTTATCGAAAGACTCTTCCATTGAAACCTTATAAATTTGTATTATTATTGAACCTTCCTATACAGATCTTAGAAGATATGCTTCGAGCATGCATCATTGACTTTGGTGGAACTTGAGAGAAATCCCTACCCCTTGTTGAATTCGCCTACAATAATAGTTACCAAGCATCAATCCAAATGGCCCCGCATGAAGCATTGTATGGTAGGTAGTGTCAAACTCCATTGTGTTGGTCGGAGCTTGGTGAGGGCAAGATGTTGGGTCATGATTTACTTCGAGAGACTAAAGAACGGGTCACCATCATTCATGATCGTTTGAAGGCTGCTTTTGATTGATAAAAGGCTTATGCTGGTCTTAAAAGACAAGACATTGAGTATGAAGTTGGTGACAAAACATTCCTTAAAGTTTCACCGTGGAAAAAGGTTCTGAGGTTTGGCAAAAAGGGAAAGTTGAGCCCCCGATTCATTGGACCCTTTGTGGTTATTGAAAAAGTTGGTCCCGTGGCATATCGATTATTGTTGTCCTCTGAATTGAGTAAAATCCATGACGTTTTTCATGTATCGATGCTTCAGAAGTATCGTTTTGATCCTTCACACATTGTCGAGTCCGAATCTGTAGAAATTTGACCAAACCTATCATTCGAAGAGGAACCGGTTTAGATTCTTGCAAGAGAATTCAAGAGGCTTCGTAACAAAACTGTATCGTTAGTTAAAGTGCTCTAGAAGAGCCACATTGTTGAAGAAGCTACTTTGGAACCTGAAGAGATCATGAAATAGCATTATCCACATCTCTTCGGTTCAGGTAAAAATTCGAGGATGGATTTTTCTTAAGGGGAGAGTTGTAACACCCCAAAATCCAGTCTAGTCGGAATTGGGTTACGATGATCGGAAATTTTGAATCAATAAAGTCTAAATATAGTATTGGCTAGTTAATCATTGATATTGGACTCTAATTGAGTTAAATCATTGTTATTGGACCCTATTGAATAGTATCAAAACCTAATATGTGACTAAATTGAGGAAAATGCAAATTGAAGGGCAAAACCATAGTAAAGTGAGAGTTAAGGGACTAATCTTGCGATTAGCCCTTCTTCAATTTTAATATCCCAAATGTGGGATAATCTGGTGAAGTTACTTCACCAAGAGGAAAGCTAAATAAGATATGAATATATATTATACAAAAACAAAGGAAAAGGAATAGAAAGCTTACCGAGAGTTTCTTAAGCAAGCACCTCCCTTTTTGTCATCTATATCATCTTCCTCCAAGCTAGCACCTCCATTGGAAAGCAATATTTAGTTTGGTTTTCCTTCGATTTATTGATATCAAAAAGTTGCTAGTGATCGGGTAAGTTTTTCCCCTCAAACTAATAATGGAAATCCATGGTATTTTGAGTTTAATCTCAAGTCAGGTTTTGGTCATCTATGAAAATTCTTGACTAATAAATATGTTGAGCTTGGACATCGATTTTGATGATGTTGTATTGATCTTGATATCATATTTTCGACCCTAACAACTTCACTATTGATTTTCTAGCTCAAAATGTGGAGAGAGAGGTTTCGCCATCTCCATCAAAGCTAGAAGCAAGGGCGTTGTCATCCGAGAGCTGTAAGAGCATCGAATTTTAAGGTGAGTGTAGTTGGAGTCTCGAGAATAGGCGAGGAGCCTTCATGAATCCATTATTGTTGATTTCGGTTTAATAGCTAACATTCCTTTTAAGGAAGTTGCATCGAATTGATAGCCGGATTCATTGGTAAGCATCGGTAAGTTAGTATTGAACATCAGACATAGTCATTGGTATTGTCATCATGTATTATTATCGATATAATTTTTGATAATGAAACATTGTGAATGAACCATTGGATAATGACATTGACATTGAAATTATGGAATATTGATATTGAGTCATGCTCATTATTGGTAACTTTAAAGACATTGGTTATTAGAGTTATTATTGATTATTGACATTGGTATTGAAACCTTGAACTTGAATGGACTTTGGATACAATTAGCATGTCATAGAATTCATGAGCTCAGTGTACGGGTGGACTACGTTCCTAGGGCTATGGCCTATATTAATTTGGCGAGGCGGAGGGATGTGTTTGGATATTGGTCATATTGGCGAGGCGGAGGGATTAGACCATTCATTGATTTGGCGAGGCATAAGAATTCGCGTGTCTACTATCTTGATTCAATCCAAGGGCTAATGATGAAATTAATATGTTATACATTGTATTTTGATGCATAATATTAGCATTGATGAGCATGAGATTGTATATATACTTCATACATTGTTGTTCATATTGTTGTAACTACCTCACTAGGCGATGTATGCCTAACGTGTCTCATCTCATGCATTTCAAGTTGAGGAATCGACCCCTTTTGAAGATCGGACAAGTCGCAGCAAGACAAGTCACTACAAGCCAAGTAGTTTAAATTGTCTTTAAGAACTCTTAGGAAGGTTGCAAAGTAGTTGATCCAGTCTCATATCCCTATTTTGTTATGTCCAATATGTGTAATAGTTGAAAAGTGGTTAAGGGCCTAAAAATGAATTTTGGTTTGGCTATAACTTGACAAAAATGGTATATTTGGCTCATGAAGGTCAAAGCCTAGTAAATGTATTCACATGATGATGAAATTTGGCATGTCAGTAGTTTATAACATTAAAAAGTTGCATGTAAAGTTTCATTGCATTTGAACATTGTTTGGTAGGTCAATTCGATTAAAAACCAACAAAAATCTGTCATTACAAGTCAGGTCGTATCGATACGGGTAATGGCGTATTGATACGAGTAGGAATAATTGAACTCATAGAACATGGCGTGTCGAAACGGTTTAGAGCCATACTGGAACATTTTGCTACTGGAATTCATTATTTCGATACGGGTCTTTAGTGTACCGAAACAGGTCAAAGTCAAGGTCAAAGAGAGTCAACCCGTAACGATACAGGGCTCGCTCGTATCGATACGGTATAAAGGAAAAATTTAAATTAGGTTGACCATCGTACACTCGTATCGAAACAGCCTCAAGGTGTTTTGATACAGGGTTAGTTAAAAGGGCTAAAACAGAAGGTTTGCAATGTTCATAGTTTGGTCACTGAATTTTTGGATGGATAAATTGAATGAGTAAATGGACTCCAAACTGCATGAAATTTTACAAGCTTGCTCATATTGTATTGAATTTCATTATGATATAGTCGATTGCATCGAAGGACCTCTAATTTGCCTGATTTACAGTTTAGTCCCTAAAACTTATAATAGTTAAGAATTGGTCCTAAGTGATTGGGTAATGTTTCATAATGGACTAAATGGACTAAGATGCTTTTCGATAATGTTTTAATGTATATTATTGTTTAAGTATTAATTATAAAAATGAATTTTTTATTGCACCGATCGTTGCACTAATCATCGGTGGCACCTTCCGATCCGGTTCTCGACCAGGCCGGGAAGGGGGTGTTACACACTTCAAGGAATGAAAAATATTAAATATAGCATATCAAATCAATTATCTATCAAAGATAATGCCACAAGAATTTATTATTCTTCCGGAGCATTGATATTTTAATACTTTAAGATATAGTTCTCACATTTCCCCCTTACATTTAAATGGGAAAATATTTCTTATGCTTAAGTATAGTATGAGTATTTGCACTGTCTGCTAAGCATAAATCGTCACAATTCATTGCATATTTTATTTCAAAAGTAAACATATTCTTCAAAGGAGAATATGTAAAACAAATTAACATAAAGCAAAATAAATAAATGTTTTAATATATAATATAAAAGCATAAATAAATAATATATAAAACAAATTAACATAAAGTAAAATAAATTAAAATATCAATAATTCCCTTTAGAGATTATAAGGAAATAATATAAACGGTGAACTATTCCCTTCAAGGGTTATGAGAAAATCAACAATATCCAATTGAGCTAGACCAACAACGCCATAATTATTTTCGCCATTTTTGTAAACAAAATTAGTTTATATTTTCTTTCCTTTATCACTCATGATTGTGTATAAAGGTCCATAATGCTTTGCGTATGACAAGTATGAGATTAATGGTTTGTACCATTACATAAAAAAATCATTTTCTTAATATATTCTTGTCATCTTTATAAACCTACTTCTAGTGGTTATAAACATTCTTAAAATGATCATCTTGAAATGTCTATGTTCATGGCTTCAATTGCGACCACAATTGCTAATGTGGCATTTATATTTTACGTTATAAAATGTCACATTCACTTCAGAGAATGGAGTGGAGCCAATAGGTCTTTAAAACCTTTTCACGATATTGTGTATATAGGACAACATTAATTGTGTGACAAGTGGAGTATGTTTTCTAACTTGTCCTCATCAGTGATACTCTAACCACAAAATTTCAATTTAATTTGAACTATTCACATAACTCAGTTTTATTCACTAACCATATATTGAATTATTGTAACCCCTCGACCCGATCTGGGCGAAAAACTGAACAGAACGGATCATACGGAGAATATTGAAGTAAACCGAGAAGTTTACCTCAATAAAAGACTTTTTTATTTTATCTTTTCTAGATGCTCATTATTATCCTATGTGATAAACATCGCAACGGAACGATTTGTAGCCTAATAAGACAACAATTATGGACTCAATTGCATGCAAACACATTTTAGGAATCATTTTATAATTTTACCAAATTACAACGACTTCTTCACTCTTTAAGTTACCAACCTTTAATTAATCACATTACATGCATTTCTGACAAATCTCAACTCAAAACAATCATTCAAACTCATTTAATTGTATCCACAACATTCAAGGACCAAAACATAATGAAACAAAACTTCAAAAAATCCAATAACTAACTTAACAGCTGAGTGTTTCGGTACAGGTTGCCATGTATCGAAACACCCATATCGGAACAGGGTCAAGTGTCTCGAAGCTCAGGGTCGTATCGAAACACCCTCTAAGATGTTTCGGAACAGGGTATTCTAGTAGCCAAATGTACCGAAACACCACTCCATGTTTCGAAACCCCTAGGCCATTTCAGGCACATTGTTTCGGTACAAGCTTAGGTGTACCGAAACACATGGGCCTGTAATGACACTTTTTGCTGGTTTTTCACACTTTAATCCAATCTAAAACAATCCAACATGCATACAACATGTATAAGCATCAATCCTCAAACATCCATGGCATATTCAACAACATAACATGAGCATTTGCATCAAAGGTAACATATAGACATGAAACCTATTGTTAAACCAAGCGAGATACCAAAATGCAAGGTAAAGCATAAATCATATACCAATGGTTATTTACAAGACTAAAATAGCAAACCAAACTTGCTCAAAAGGGAGTTTACATAAATCTCCCAATAATTCGATGAATCCTCCATTGCCCTTATTACTTTAGTCTAAACCGAAACATACATTCTTGAGCGAAGTCTCTTGGAATCTCTTGCCTCTTGTTGCCTCAAAAACTTCAATTATCTTCATTGATGGACAAATGAGAGCGTAAGCACACAAGTCTTTGTGAGGAGGCTCATAAGCAAAACACCATCAATGCATTAAAATCATTTTCATATCCACATTGAAATCTCATTACAAATTGCTAAAACCTCATTTGAAAACCATCATGCCCTTTTTAAAACCATGCACTTTCCTCAATCAAAACCATCATGTTAAACATCATGCAACATGTATTATGAATCCAACAACAAATCCTTTACTAACACTCAACTTAAGCCTTTCCATGCATAGCTACCATATGCAAAGCTTAAAGAGTAAAACATGCACTTACGTGTCATGCATCATAAACCATTTTATAATACACCATCAATTATATTGGCTTACAAGTGATCATCAACATGCTCATTTCTCAAAACCACATCGGATACACGGATTCACAAGTGTTGTCCCAACACTTCATACATTTTCACTGGCATCTCAAGGTTCATACATGGGAGCTACCCTCCACCGTTGTGACACTCGTGGTAGAGTATTTGGTACACCATATAAACCCCTTAACGCCACTCATCGGTAGATGTATAACCCCATTAACGAGAGACGAGACACCATACATTTTCCTCAATCGTTAGGGTACTTGGATGGAGTATTCAGTACACCGTATAAACCCCTTAACATCCAAGGCGACTTGTTTATAGTGCATTCAATCCTATAGCCAGCTAAATATATCCAATTTCATTTATAAATCATTTCTCAACATCACTTGCCAATATAATTCACATTTAATACACACCTCACTGTTTTCAAAGCATCATCAATAAATCACATTTCCAAGCATTAAACCATGCTTAAAATCACAAGTATAATTCATATACTTCAAGGATCACTTAACTAGTGCATCCTTCAACATTACATCATTAAAAACAATAACCACATTCATAAAAACATGCTTTAACAGTATGTAAACCATTAATTCAAAATAGTGCATAAATCATCACATAATAGCACAACCGAGAAAGAAAACCCTTTTACTTACTTTTGAACTTAGTTAAGCGTTTCAAGCTTATCACTAAGTTCCCAAATCACCTTTTAAACCTTTCAAAACTAAAAATAACGTTCTCACTCACCAACACGTGCAAACTCGACTAGCTGACGTGAATCCAAGCAACTGAAACTCACGAACCTTCACTGATTGCTTCCGATAAGTTCTCCTTGTTTATACCACACAAAAATAGAGGATTAATGCATCACCATGCATTAAAATCTCCAGCAAACAAGGCTACCTCACAGCTCAGCCCAAAAACACCAAAATGCCTATCCAAAAACACCTTAGATTACACTACAAACTCAGTCCAGCCAAAACCTATCACTTTCATCCATTTTTAAACATCAATAAACATTCAAAAATCAACCTAATTACAACCTTATACCTCCATCAACTCAGATTTCACACTAACACCACAAAACCCCCAAATCTAACAATCTAACTATTAGAGATCCAACTCATTTCGGGATTACTATTATAAAACCTTTATTTTAACATCCAAATCTTGATTAAAATCAATCTCAAATCAATCAAAACAGTACCATAACAAAAATCTTGAGAAATCCTTTTTCAAAGCTTGGTTTAGCCATTTTCATCAATTAAACATGAAATTTTGTTAAGAAAACATAATTAGAGAGCCAAATACTTGGAAATTTTAATAAAGAACCTTGATTAGAGGAGATAAAATAAAGATCCCCTCTAACACAAGCTTTCCCCCTTGATTTGCAATGATTTAGAAGATATCCTTTAAGAAATCTTTAACTAGTTGATGTAGAAATCCATGAGCATCATTTAGAAATCAAAAGTTGATGAAAATAGATAAATCCCTGGAGCTTTTAGTGATGAAAAGGTAGTTTAGCTGCTGGGAAAGTTGAGAGAAAAGTTTAGAAGAAAAGTAGTTACGTAATAAAATGTTTAGCCTTTTAAAATCCTTTTTATCACTTCTCATTTAATAAATCAATTAATTAAATCATTTTAAAACACAAAATCAAGGGAATAACTGATAACACCTTGGTTTAATATCTCCCTAAGGATTCTAAGTTTTGGCTCTCTTCAATTTAGTCATTAAAACGTATTTTGCAAAATTTACAAATTAGTCACCATTTTTAAAATTCCAATTAAATCAATCCAATTTCATCAAATTGAACTCTCTAAAACCTTCAAAATATTCTTTCAATATTATAAATATTTTTCCATATTTATTTCCCTCAAAAACCATTTATTTCAAATTAATCCCGAAACTAGCGTAACTCGCTCGAATCGGTTCACCCGAACCTCTTAGCCGAACCCGACTATCTTCTAAGCCCAAAATCGGGGCGTTACCATTATCATGTTTGCATTCACTTTAGGGAATTAAACAAATCCAATAATCGCATGGAATAAACAACATGCTTGCATTCACTCCAGGGAATGAAACAAATCCAACAAGCGCATGGAATAAACATCATGCTTGCATTCACTTTAGGGAATGCCTCCCATAAAAATTCTTGGATCAAGATGAATTTTCGTAACTTGAACTTGGGAGAAGTCTATAGTCGAGTTTTTCGCCACGGAAGAATTATTGCTTTCAAGCAAATATAGACTTTATAACAATCATACTATTAAAGAATAATTGATCAACCAATATATATAATACTTACCAGACTTAAAAATCAAGACGCCAAATAAAATAGATATTGAATTTGCCTTCAGTCTTTTTCTTTTGATTGAGATTTTCAATCACATAAAGAACCACACTGAAACCTTGTTCATCCTCGGTGAACCATGAAACAATCACACCTTTTCATCATAATGTTTTGTGAACCTTAAAAATCAAAATGTCAAATTTAGACAAAATAATAATAAAAAGGGTAAACTACTGCAGAAGTCACTTATGTTTATACTAAGTATAGAGTCAGTCCCCAAATTTGAAAAATGACCAGTAAAGCCCCAAACATTTTCGGGACGTAAACTTCTAGTCACTCAGCCGTTAAATCTAAACGGAAGGGTGATCTGACATAATAAAAAAATGATAAATTACTTAAATAATCCATAAACCATTACTTAACTTGTATTTTAACCACTGAAATAAAAATAATTTATATAATTTTACATTTAATCCTCTATATTTACAATTTTTTTATTTCTTTCCCCTTCACTACTCCCTACCGCTATGAGGCCTTCGATCTTTTCACTAACAGGTTCACTTTTCATGCTTTCAGAAGACGGTGGAGGATATATCACTGCAAAAGCCCTCACCGAAACATTCCTCATTTTGGTTAGCACTGGTTTTGTCATTGCCCGTTGCAAGTATGACATCGGATTTGGCAAAGAGCAATGAGGTTGTTGGATCTTTGTTTGCTATATTAGACCGTAGCACAGGGATTGAACCTGATGGATCTAATAGTTACCTTGCTGAGGAAATTGCAGGACGTGTGGAAATTTGTGACATTGATTTTGCTTATCCAACTCGGCCTAATGTGACGATTTTGAAAGACTTTTCAATCACCATAGAAGCTGGGAAATCAACAGCATTGGTGGGACAAAGTGGATCTAGTAAATCAACCATCATTAGTTTAATAGAGAGATTTTATGATCCTCTTAAAGGAGTAGTGAAGATTGATGGTCGAGATATAAAGTCATACAACCTAAGGTCATTGAGGAAACACATGGCACTTGTTAGCCAAGAACCGACACTATTTTCTGGAACAGTAAGGGAACACATTCTATATGGAGCATCGGACAAAACCGACGAATTTGAAATTATTGAAGCAGCCAAAGCAGCAAACGCACATGATTTCATTGCATGCCTAGTAGATGGTTACAATACCTGGTGCGGAGACAGAGGTGTGCAACTATCTGGGGGCCAAAAGTAACAGATTGCCATAGCCCGAGCCATATTGAGGAATCCAGCACTGTTATTGTTAGATAAAGCAACGAGTGCACTTGACAGTAAATCTGAGAAAGTGGTGCAAGAGGCATTGGAGCGAGTGATATTCGACCAATCCACCGTCTTCTGAAAGCATGAAAAGTGAACATGTTAGTGAAAAGATCGAAGGCCTCATAGCGGTAGGGAGTAGTGGAGGGGAAAGAAATAAAAAAATTGTAAATATAGAGGATTAAATGTGAAATTATATAAATTATTTTTATTTCAGTGGTTAAAATACAAGTTAAGTAATGGTTTAGGGACTATTTAAGTAATTTATCATTTTTTTATTGTGTCAGATCACCCTTCCGTTTAGATTTAACGGCTGAGTGACTAGAAGTTTACGTCCCGAAAACGTTTGGGACCTTACTGGTCATTTTTCAAATTTGAGGACTAACTCTGTACTTAGTATAAACATAAGTGACTTCTGCAGTAGTTTAGCCTAATAAAAATTAATCTCAAATGTATGTTTGTATATATATAAAGAAAAATATATGGAATTTTTTTTGTTAAGGTTCATATATCCTGCGAAATTCGAAAAACATCAATGTCAAGGGGAATAGTCAATCCACCAATTTCTTCACTTTCCTTAAAGTAGACGTTATTCATTCTATCACCATAATTTTCAAACTAAGTTGATCTCGTAGGTTTCGTTGAAGGCTCGATATTTGTTCCTAGAGTTATATATATAAACTCGGTGTAACAAAATGTCATTAAATATTATAACAAAATAATAATAAAATATTATATCAAAATACACTAACCTTAATATTAGAGTGATTAACCAACCACTATATCGATATATAAATAAGAAAACATACCAAACTTTCTAGTTAAGTTGGATATAATGTAAATGTAGTCACCAATATTTTGTTGAAATCTTTTTCGGGAATTGTCGACGAGAATTGCGGTTATTGAGTGAGATCGTGCTGATAATGTGTTGTGAATAAAGTAAAGAGCAAGAACAAAATAAATGAACAAGAATAAGAGCAAGATGAGAGACAAAGAGAGAGACTTGTATTATATTCTCAAAGTAGGGTTGTGTGCAATGCTTTCTCCAAACTCTATATTTATAGGCATAAGATGGAAACCCTGATTTCAGTGGGTTTTAAACCATAATAATGAAGTACGTTAAAGTCTCATTTAATATATGGATATCCACCATAAATAAAGATATTCATAACAAATTTTCCTTTTCCCTCCCCAGCATAGAAATTGTTCAAAAAATATTATTTGTTTTACTTGTTTTAATATCATAAAATGATTTTTGTCTTAGTGGTAATATGTGTAAGGGTATTAAGTTTGTTTTTAGTTAGATCAAATTTTATTGGTGACATTATTTTAGTACTTTGTTTTTTTTTATTCTCAATTCCCTTAACTATTGATTCATGGCTTCGCTCATGATTATCGTGTTTCTGTTTTGGTATCCCACCTATTAATTTTGGCAAACGAGTATCTAACATTACGTTTTTGTTATGTTTTGGTATCTCAGTTGTTAAAAATTAGGGTAAACTACATAAATAGTCCCCCGACTATGCTCTAATTATCTTTTACGTCCTCCAATTATCAGAAGTTACAACATGGTCCCTTGACTTAAAAAAAGTAACAAATTGGTCCATTGCCGTTAAAATTTTAACAACTGATGATGTGACAGTTAATATAAATTGATATAATTACATAATTAGCCCTTAACTTCTACACTTATTTTAATTTGACCATAATTCTAAAAAAAATACTCACATAATTTTAATAATCTATCAATTTAGTTCATCTTCTTTTCTATTTCTCATCCCCTTTAATTCTTCATTTCATTTTCACCCCAAAATTAACTAATGCAACTGTTATAATTTCCTTTAATTTACCATGAAATTAATCCCAGAATCATAACCAAACACTTTCCCATTTTCATTTCAAAATTTCAGAAACGAAAATAAACACTTGGTTTCATTTGTTTATTTATAATCTGGATTTTCTTTCTCTTTTGAATCTTAATTTATTTATTGTTGGATTAATTACGGTAACACATAATCAACAATTAAATTAAAACTTTTTTGTGAATTTTTTGTTTTCGTGCAATGATTAAATTCTGAAAAAATCCAGCAGTTGCACCGCCATTTTTAAAGAGAAAAACACAGCTGGAGTTTTTGTCTTCAAACATAGTTGAAGATGGACTTAATTGATAGACTATTAAAATTATGTGGGTTAGTTTTTTATAATTAGAGTCAAATTAAAATAAGTGTAGAACTTGAGGGCTAATTATATAATTATATCAATTTATATTAACTGCCACGTTATCAGCCATTAAAATTTTAACGGCATTGGACCAATGTGTTACTTTTTTTAAGTCAAGGGACCAGTCTGTAACTTCTGATAGTCGGGGGACGCAAAAGATAATTGGAGCATAGTCAAGGGACTATTTATGTAGTTTACCCTAAAAATTAACGTAAATAATAGCGTGGCTTGGTATAATCAAATTTTTAATCCAAAACACTTATATATATTTTATCAATTTACTCCAAAATCCATCAATTTAAACATCATCTTAAAATCTGGGGTAAAATTGCAAATTACCTAATTTTTCTTCTTCCTTGCTGGAGTCTCGATCAACCGACGAACACCATCATCTTCTGATTTATATTAGAAAGCGAGAACGGAGAAGACAATAATTCATTTTCATAAGGATAGGGAGGGCAAACTCCACCATACTTGACAAAGTTGACGTATGGAATCTTTTTAAAATCTCACATGTTTTAATTCAGATATTTAAAGTGTGATTAAATTGATAGAGTTTGTACCAAATTGATAGAAATATATAAGATTTGAAATTAAAAATGTTATTATCTCAAATAAGAATGGGCCACATCATCATCTTTGTTAATTTTTAACAGCCAAAGTACTAAAACAGAACAAAAATATAATACTAGGTATCATTTTACAAAAATAATAGGTGAAATACCAAAACAGAATAAGTTAGATATTAAATGGGCAGTTTATCCTTTCTTTTATTTATAAACAAATTGAAATATTACCAAATGTTTTAGTTCATTTTTCATTGTGCCGTAAATTCAGGGGGCGAAGTCATGATTTCTTTTAAGGGGCTAACTGAATTTAAAAAACTTTTGGGGAGTAAAATGTAATTTTTTTTGTGAACTAATTTACAATATCATGATCCTTTAAGGAATTAAAAGATAATTTTTCCTTTTCAGGGGAACCAAGGTCACTGCATGTTCCTTATAGTTACAACTTACATCCCTGGCGTCCGTGTCATCCTGCTAAATGTTAATTTTACTCGTGAAAAATCGAATAATTTTAATTAGGGACGGTACTAAATAGGGACAGCTGGACAAGTGGGGTCACCCCTCTCAAATTTTAAGTAGGGGTAATAGTAAAATTGTATTTTAGTCCCCTAAAAATATATAATTTAAATTATTATTCTTTAAATTTAAATATTTTAAATAACCTTTCGATAAATAACGTTAAGTTCAACCACTAATTATAAAGTTGGTGATAAAGATATTTTTATATTCTTTTTATATTTTTATAAAAACAAATTTTTAAAATTTACTGTTGTTCTTCTTATTAATGTCTCTTTTAAATTTGAACCTAAATTTTTGTACTAAAGTATAATATACCTTATTATATTCAAAATGTCAAAATTTAACTAACTTTTATATCTGATTTATTTAATATTTTCTACTAATTTAATGTTAAATTTAATTATTTGGGTAGGGATGGGAGAAGTGGTTTAAAACTTTAGTAACAAATAATAAATGCAAAAGCAGCAAAGCTAACTCAATCAATTCGCTCCTTCTGTCCAATCCTTTCTAGACTAAACGTTAAGAGAGCTTAGTTGGGAGCTACGAAATGACTCATTACTGCAATAAATTCGTTACCTGACCTCATCCATACACCTAGGCCTATAAATGGATCAAACGAACATAAACGAAGGTATATTTATGTTTGTTCGCTTAATTTTCAACGAAGCAAATGAACGGACACAAATAATTAAACATATATATTTTTTTGTTTATGTTCGGACGTTAATGAATATAATTATGTTCATGTTCGTTCGCTAAAAAGATAAACGAACATAAACAAAAATAAGTATGGTTCGTTCGGTTCGTTTACAAGCATGGAGTTTTTTTCTTAAGAAGTCTGAAGTCACATACATCGATTATTGTTTAATTTTTTCCTTTTTATTTCATATTTTTAATATGTTTTTAATTTTTTTTAAATATAACATTTTTGTTATGAAAAATAATAAATATAAATGGACATATGCCAATAAAATTAAACGAATGAATTACTGAACGAACATAAACAAATTTCATTCCGAACGGTTCACAAATGATTTGCTGAACGTTCAATTCGTTTACAACACTACATACACCAATTCAATTGTTATACTCTTCCGTCCCATTAATTTTTTCTATTATTAACTTTTTAAAAGTAATTGTTTTTTACTTTGACCATAATTATTTTAAATATTTTAAACAATTAAATTTTATAAAAATATATAATTTAATACTACTTATGGTTTATAAAATATTTTTATTCATATTTTTGTCAATAATAAATTTTAAATAATAATGACTCAAAACTTTTAAAAAAATATCAAAAATAAATAAATAAAGGACACATTTAATTAGATAGAGAGTATTACATTTAAAAAGTCAGAGTCGACCGTATTTACTCGGGTAGTTCTAGAAAACGACGGGTATTTTAAGGCTAAATACCGGCGAACCTGATGATCGGGTAAACATTTTGTACAAAGTTTGTTATTAATCATGTACATAGTTTGTTACCACTTTCTAAGAGAAAAAAGTTTATACCTAATTTCTTACCAAAATTTATCAAAGACCAATAGGGCTCATAGTCATGTAAGAATTTTTGTACATACCTTATTTGATACAAATGTACATATTTTCTTACAAGTTATGTAAGGATTTTTGTATGTACCGAACTTACTACAAAATGTCGATAGTTTGTTACCACTTTGTAATAAAATAAGGTTTGTACCGAATTTCTTACCAAAGGTTTTCAAAGGCCAAAAGGGCTCATGATCTTGTAAGGATTTTTCTATATAACCTATTTGGTACAAATGTACATAATTTCTTAGAGGTTATGTAAGAATTTTTGTATGTGTCAAACTTATTATCAAAATGTACACATTTTTTTAGTGTTTTGTAATAAAAAAAGCTTGTACCGAATTTCTTACCAAATGTTGCCAAAGACCAAAAGGACTCATAGTCTTGTAAGGAATTTTGTACATACACTATTTGTTACAAATGTACATAATTTCTTAAAAGTTATGTAAGAATTTTTGTATGTACCAAACTTATTACCAAAATGTACACAGTTTGTTACCACTTTGTAATAAAATAAAGTTTGTACCGAATTTCTTACCAAAGGTTTTCAAAGACCAAAAGGGTGCATGGTCTTGTAAGGATTTTTGTACGTACCCTATTTGTTACAATAAAATATATTTTTTTACAACTTCTCTAAGGATTTTTGTATGTACCGAACTTATTACCAAAATTGACACAGTTTGTTACCACTTTGTAATAAAATAAAGTTTGTACCTAATTTCTTACCAAAGGTTTCGAAAGACCAAAAGGGCTGATGGTCTTGTAAGGATTTTTGTACATACCGTATTTGATACGGTAAAACATAATTTCTTACAAGTTATGTAAGGATTTCTGTATGTACCGAACTTATTACCAAAATATACACAGCTTGTTACCACTTTGTAATAAAATAAGGTTTGTACCGAATTTCTTACCAAATATTTTGGAAGACCAAAAGGGGTGATGGTCTTGTAAGAATTTTTGTACATACCTTATTTGTTACAATAAAACATAATTTCTTACAACTTATGTAAGGATTTTTGTATATACCGAACTTATTACCAAAATGCACACAGTTTGATACCACTTTGTAATAAAATAAAGTGTGTACCGAAATTCTTATTAAAAGTTTTCAAAGACCAATAGGGCTCATGGTCTTGTAAGAAATTTTGTACATACTATATTTTTTTTTGAAGAAAACACAATTTCGTTTAGAATTTTCTATGATATGATATGTAAAAAGTTATAAATTAAATGACGAAAAATGACGTAAGAATTAAATAAATAATTGATGTCAACTGATTTACAAACAATGATATACTTTTAAATGGTTTAAACATAAATGTAACCCCTATTAAACAGATGTAAGCTAATCGATCAATCAAAACATTACATTGCATAACATTACTAAGCCCTATGAAACACATTATCATATTATACAAAATGTATATTATCACTTTATACAAAAATCAAACAGAAAAAAAGAACAAAAGCAACAACTATTTATCTCAATACCGTTCTTCCACAAAAAATTTAAAATTTAACTAAGAAAACATGAAGCTAGAGAAATGCCAACAAGAAGATGATAGCTCCAAGTTCGGCCCGCTCTTTCCTCACACCTCATATGAGCATACAAAAAATATTAGGAGGCCTAAATTATAATACTGAACCCATAAATTTCTGTCATTTGTTTTCTTTTTCACTTATAGCATTGCCACAACATTACATAAACTGACAATATTACAAACACAGTAATTATTCTTCTAGATCCCTCTCAGCTCAGAACTTAACTGTGTGAAAGATGCATAAATAAATCGTAGAAACATTACATCCACAATCTTTAAGAGGTATTGACGAATCATTAAGAAGATATTCAATTGCATTGTAAAATTTTGCATATAGGTATTGACGAATAAATTTAGCTCAAAACTTCGATTATTCGAATCATTCATCACCGGGTGATGGGGTGGGATCGATTTCTTTTATGTCCGATACACATTTGGATATAGGTATTGACGAATGATTTCACAAAAAATTTTGCATTGTTGAAACTTGAAACAATTGCATTGTAAAATTTCTAATCGGAAACTATTATTCATCAGTGAAAATTTCTCTGTTCTTTTGCTGTAATTGTAGCATACAACAGTTACAACAATGCCCTAGTTCTACAGTAGGCGTATTCTCTCACCTGAGTAAATTGGCATCACTGCAATCTCTAGGTGACGATTTATAACTATTTGCTAATTTCCGACTGTGAATACCGTAATGTTTCACTTACTAATGGAAAGATCGATGTGCAGGTAAGCTACACAAGCCACAAAAAACAAGAAGAACGCAGACGCCAGCATCAGAGGCTCTGCAAGCATGAAGATTGGCTTGAAGGTGTAGTAAACCTGCAAAGAGGGGTCCATAAAAATGTATTAGATTGACGAAAATCATGTTCCTCTAACTATAATGGACGTGCTTTTCAAACAAGTCCACATCATTTGATCTTTGTACATCTGCTATTGGCACCGAGTCTACAAACAAGTCCACATCAGCATTATGATAGTTTTCCATAACAGAGTTAGCAAATTTACTTATTTGCACCAATATCATACGTACAAGGAATAGATTACTCAGTTTTATACTACGAGGACTAAATTGCACTTTTGACTATAATACAGGGACTGCCTAGATGCTTTCGAACAGCCTCCAGAAGAGTACTTATGTATTTCATTCTTTCATCATTTGAAAGTTTCAGTTAGCATGGTGATCTATGCACCAAATTAGATTACCATGAGGAGATGGACTCATCATGGTCAGTGATAAAATCGATACCAATGAAAATATACATTATACAAATGGAAGACGGGATAAATTACCTGGAAAGGAGAGTTATGCACGGGAACGAGATTTTTCTTTTCAATGACCACCACGGTCCTTCCCACAACATCAAGGTAAGAATACTTAGTCTGCAAGATTGAAATGAAACACATCTACGTTGACGCATGACAGTGGCAGAAGAAACATTTTTCTTGCACTACTTCAGCAGAGTACCATAACATGCATACCAATACGAAAACTGCAAAGAGATTACTATATTGGGAATAATTACCTCGAGATGCTGTTCCACAGGAAAGGGAACCACAGCAGAAGGGTCTTTTGATCCCTCGGGTAACACAACCTGAAGCATAAGATATTAGTTCTGACCATAGTAAACTCATGTTTCCAAATTTTGGACAAAAGAAGAAACAACTATAAAAAGAAACCAAAGTAACCAATATGAATCCGAGATCATGAAACTAAACCTACTTTGACTGTTAACTTGTCAACCACTGTATCAAGAAGGGGGCATCCAAAGGTAAAGTTGAGGTAACGCCTGTCATCAGATGACTCAAAAAGGAAGTCTTGTAACGGTAGCCCATAACCGATGACAAAAGTTGCTTTCCAGCCTCCAAATAAAGGATATCGTGGTTCGATTTCCAGTTCTGACTGTAAGAGCATAAACTTAGTCAACGATCAACTTTACACAGAAAACAACAGCAATAGAAGGTTATAATAAAGATTCAAAAAACCTTTCATATTATGCTGACTTTTGCCTTAACTGGAAACATGGAAAAGAGATGCAGTAAGATATAAATGCATGATTACAAAACGGGAAAACCTTGTTGTACAATAGTAACAAAATATAACTAAGCCAGAAAAATCAAAACAACTTGCATTTGAAACGCAAGATGCAATGGACCTCTTTCCAATCTAAATGCATACGGAATAATACCCATTTTTCAGCAAAACATGTTTGATGTTCCTAACTTATTTCAAATAGGAACTTACAGGACACCAAGGAGAATTACAAATACAAGTGTTTTAAACATCCACACGGTCACACGTTCAGGAAACTGGGATAAAAAGCCTTTATATTTACGAATAACTCATAAATCACAAAATTTCCAAACCGAACAAGGTATGTGATTTGATTGTTACAATGTTTTGCTGCAAGGGAGAGAAAGAGATAGAGAATGGAAGAGAAACATTTGAATACCTTACGGGAATCTGTACGCAGGTGTGACGATGAGATGTTTCCTATTTCATCCCGGTAGTAGACAGAATGAACCCTAGGAGGTAGTCTTGCCAAAAGGTAACGCAATGAGGACGCACCATTCAGAGATGGCCTGGATTGGTAATCGACCCTGAAAACAGTATGCACCAAGAAGTGACTATGAAATCAATCATAAAAAAGTGCTTCATTTCTCGATCTTTCAAGCAGAATCCTAGTAGGCAGTAGCCACTCTACCTTGAAAATACACCTTTGTGCCGGGCACCGCCATGAACCAATGTGTACTGCTCTGTGACCTGAAGGTTGCCCCAATGAGATATCTCAACTTCACGAACAAGCTCCTCAACCACAGGAAATGGGCTATTATTCTCAAAATGTATAAGAATTGGAGAAAAAGAGTACGGAGGACGCTCCTCATATGGTCCATATTTCATTTCAGTGCCTGCACGGTTTGTGGGTTCCACCCTTGTGAACGATTCCACCTTAGTACTTGGTGTCTTAATAAAAGTTGTTTGTTGCTTAATATGATATGGTGACAATACTAACGCACTATCACGATAATACACTAATTGTGATTCTGATTGGCCTATCTCTGCTGGAAAAGGTTCCAGGGAGTGTGTAAACAAGTACAATACTTCTAGTGTCGTACTTTCACCGGAATTTAAGGGATTAGCCAAATAAATAGTAAAATATTTAGTCCCATTAGGTGCATCAGGCAGTTCAGTCGGTTTTACATCAAGACGGGCTAAAGTAGTCTTCTTCCGCTTTCCTTTAGTTACTAATGCTTCAACTGTTGCTAGATGATCAACTTGATTGGGTGGGAAAGCAAGCAGAATTTCAGAAGTAGGCGTGCTACCGGCATTCTCGACCTAAAAGAGAACCATACATACAGAAGTATTTATATACAATTATGCATAATAAAATACAAGAAAATCTTGAAATCTAGATATTAATTATCTAATCCTCATACTATTGATGCTAATACTTAAAAGATTTCTCGAATTAGTCTTTTTTGCTATATATAGTCTGCTGCATATTCAGAAGTTGCTATAAAGCAAAATAGTTGCCTAAAAATAGGTCACTGAAACATAATTGTTTCATATAAAAGTAAAATAAACATTTTGCTATTAAAAATTGTTTTTTAAGTTTCTTTTTTTAAATGTTAATCCTTCAAAAATATATGTATTAGACAAACAATTATTCATACACACACACACACACACAAATACATGTAATATATATTAATTAAATAAATGTGTAGCATTTAGAGAGAAATTACCTTCAAAGTCAAGTAAACTTTGACAATGTGGGAGGTCAAGTCAATCTGCATCAACCCAAAAGAATATTCAGAAATAAAGAAATAAGCTCAAAATAAGCCAAATTAGACAAAAAAATATATATATTAAGATCAAGCATATTGCAGTTTTTATTTTGGAACAATTGGAGCTTTTATAATCCAAATTCACATAGTTTTACCTAAAAATCAGTTCTTTAACCAAAAAAATCTTAAAATTTTGAACCATGTATCATAATTTAACAAAAGAAGCCAAATTAACCCCAAAACATTAAATAACTAAGCTCAAAAGAAACCAAATTAAAAAAAAATTAAGATCCAACATCTTACATTTTCTTTAACAATTGGAACATTTAAAATATAAACTCGTATATAATTCCTTACCTAAAATAAGTTCTTTAAGCAAAATATTTTCATATTTGAACCGTACATCATAATTTCCACAGCTTGGAATGAATCTAAGATTACAAAGTGGAAATACAGAAATGTGAGAGAGAGAGAGAGAGAGAGAGAGAGAGAGAGAGAGAGGTCTAATGCTTACTCTACGTTCGGCGTGGGAGATCAAGAGATTATGTGAAGGAGAAGAAGTGCAGACGAAAAAGAGAAGAAATAAGAGAGTGAAGCCTAGGATTTCTCTAGCCCTGATCGGAGCCTCCATTGGAGTTGACGAGAGAGCTTTAACAGTGGCTTCCACTTTGGGGCAACGTTGTCCAGGACTAGGAGGACCAAGAATGAAGAAATAATAAATGGTTGCCTGGCTCAACTCTATTGGGCCTTTTTACTGCAATATGAATCTTTTCATGGGCCTTGTAGGGGATTCGTTACAAATGAACTTTTCGATTCAAAATAGGATGATATTCAATTTGAAATTTATTTTATTCATATCAGTGCAAAAAAAAAATAATCAAATTGGTTATAACTTTAATTCTAAAAACTAAATGTCAATTAAAGTTTGAGTTATAGAACGAGACTAAAATAACTAAAAAAATTTAATAACTTCACAATCAAAGCATTTGAATAGACCCGAAAATTGGGCATTAAGTACGTACCACTTTTGAATAAGTATATTTAATTAGTTGACTAAGTTACTTATTTTTGTTTTCTCGTATTTTCTTAGACCATGGGTTCTAAATTCACTAAGAATATTCTTTTTTCTTTTTCTATAACCCACTTTACTCTTTTTTAAATAGGATTAGAGTTAGATTTAAGATTTGTATAAAAAAATGTACCACTTTTCACGCACTTGTTGTTTGAGCTTCCAAGTCAATTTCTTATTTATTTTTGTTGGCTCTGATATTTCCTCACGGTTAATCTTATGGACTTCACTTGAAAATTGTGGGTTCGAGTTCAACCAACTTTGTTATATTAACGGGTGGAGCTAAAATTTAAGGTTGAAAATAAAATATAAATATTTAAAATTATGGAGAGCAAATACATAAATAGATTATTTAAAAAAATTATATGAAAAAACAAAAATGAAAAAAATCTTGGGGTGGGTCCACCCACATATATTTCTGTCCTAATTATAATTTTTGCAGGTTTTCATGATGAACTTGAATAAGGAGGAATTATATTTTTTTTAAAATATTAATGAAGTAAAATTTTCAAAAAATACTATTTAGACTTATTCAAGAGTTGAATCATCTATTTATACTAGATCATTTTCATGTTGAACTTGAGTAAGGAGGAATTAGTTTTAAGCCAACCCGAAATAGATTTTATTTTATATAATGTGTAAACTATTTGGATCCTTTGATACTCATAGATTAAAGATTTTATTTTATATCTTAAATGTTACAATAACAATGATAAATCAACTTAAATTTTAATAATAATAATACAATTATTTTTATTTAAAATGAATTTGAATATATATTTTATCATTTTTTTAATTATTAGACTATTCAAAAAAAATATTATAAAATGACCTAAAATTTAGCATAAATTCAACCAAATCCATTTCTATCCAGCACCGTTGATGTTATTTCCATCATTTTTTAATACAAGTGGCCTAATAATAATATATAGTACACCCAATCTTACCTCATCATACAACAAAATATCGTACGGTCCACACAATCTGCATCAACATCCCCTTGCACGTTAGCCCTTTTCCACTCTCCCCTGCTAGCTTGCACCAGATGGCTTGATCAAAACCTAGCTTCCTCTCCCTGTTGTTTGCCGCTTTGTGAACACTAATTTCAAGATTTTCAAGCGGCTTTTGGCGGTTCTCCAGGTTTTAATTCCCCCAATTTATTTGATAGATGTTTCAAGCGACAAGTTTGGAACTTTTACTCTATAACTTTGGAGTTTTATGTAGTTTCGGTTGAAGAAAACAAGGAAACAAGAGAAACCCATGTCGGGAAACGTGTTAGAACAATGATATTTAGTGATTTAGAGAATTGGTTTGTTGTCAATTTCCATGCCTTTTACTTTGAAACATCAATAAGCAGTGTATGTTAAGGGCTAATGATTTGATTGGTTTATGTTCTTTGTTGTAAATGGGAAATGTGGAAATACCAAAATGGCTTAAACGGTTGCCGTTGGCACCTGAATTTCGACCAACAGATACCGAGTTTGCTGACCCCATTGCATATATATCAAAGATTGAGAGAGAAGCTGGTTCTTATGGGATATGTAAGATTATCCCACCATTGCCAAAACCATCAAAAAAGTATGTTATTAACAATTTGAATAGGTCGCTGTCCAAGTGTCCGGAATTAGGGAGTGATGTGAATGTTGATTCTGTTTCGAGTTTTGGGGATTGTGGTGGTGATGAGGGGGAAAGAAGGGCAGTGTTTACGACTCGACATCAGGAGCTGGGACAGAGTGGGAAGAGAATGAAAGGGGTGGCTAATAGTCCACAATGTGGTGTTCAGAAGCAAGTGTGGCAAAGTGGGGAGATTTATACATTAGAGCAGTTTGAATCCAAGTCTAGGACACTGGCAAAGAGTTTATTGGGCGTGCTTAAGGAGGTATCACCATTGCATATCGAGGCGTTATTCTGGAAGCTGGCTTCAGAGAAGTCTTTATATGTGGAATATGCTAATGATGTCCCTGGGTCAGCTTTTGGGGAACCAGACGGTCAATTTCGGTATTTCCATAGGAGGAGGAGGAAGAGGATGTCATACATGAGGGAAAACTCTGAATGCAAGAAAGATGAGATCGATACTGTAAATTATTCACACAGGGATGAGATTAAAGATACTTCCGTTAAAAGTGACCTAGATACATGTGTAGAAACACCCAAGTCATCAACCACATTGTCAACCATGGCATCAGATGGAAATTCTCATTCTAAAAGAAAGATTGGAAATGCTGGCAATGATATGGAAGGTACTGCTGGTTGGAAGCTTGCAAATAGTCCTTGGAATCTTCAAGTGATTGCTCGCTCAGCTGGCTCACTTACACGTTTTATGCCTGATGATATTCCTGGTGTTACTTCTCCCATGGTTTATATTGGCATGTTGTTCAGCTGGTTTGCATGGCATGTTGAAGATCATGAGCTTCATAGCATGAATTTTCTTCATACTGGCTCTTCAAAGACTTGGTATGCTGTTCCTGGAGATCATGCATTTGCTTTTGAGGAAGTTATCCGTACTGAGGGTTATGGTGGTAACATCGACCGTTTAGGTATGTCACTTTTTGTAGTTGTATATTAGGTTGTTGAGCATTACATCGGGGTGGGTTTTAAGAACAGCTTGCATGATTTCATTTCATGGTTTATGGACTATAGTAGATATTTTGTTGGACACTCTAATCTGGAATTGCTTCAATTTATTGGTCACCAGTTTTAGAATCTATGGAGGCTTATGAGAATGTGATTTTTCTTATTCTAGGATGCTTTAGAGCTCTCTCCCTCGAGTGGAACATTTAACATCTATCAGACTTAGTTGATTATTGCAACTTTTATATCTTACTTGTAACTCAGTTTCAGTATCCTTTATTGCCAGCTGCTCTGTCATTACTGGGTGAGAAAACAACTCTTCTATCACCTGAGTTGATTGTTGCATCTGGCATTCCTTGTTGTAGGTGAGTTGATCTTGTTCTTTTGAGTAATTTTATCCCTGGTCTCCCTTGATCTCCTAATGATATTGAACTTGCAGATGTGAGGATGTTAACATCCCATTATCGGAGAACTTTTGAGTCTTGCTGAACCTTCCGTTTGGTGCTTTCTTCTGGATATTGAAGTTCTACTTATGTTTATTCTGTTGTTTCTTCAGGTTAATACAGAATCCTGGTGAATTCGTCGTGACTTTTCCTAGAGCCTACCATGTAGGATTTAGCCATGGTAATTTCTTTATAGTTGATTTTCAACTTGATGATAATTTCATTGATTGTCTATATGGATTTAATAATACTTGCACATTTATGTTTTATTGACTATTAGAAGCATGAAATATATATTCTGCAAATATTAAATAAATGTGTATGTTCTTCGATGGCATAATTTATTCAGGAAAACATTTTTCACATCTCTCTGAATAGGAACACATTTTAGCTTGACATGATCTCGGAATAATGGATAGTCAATAGTGAGGTTCTAATAGGGGTAAATTATCTGAAAATAGTAGGCATGATGTAACAAATGTGTTTATATTTGCAAAATTTTGGGGCTCCATATGGGATTGATAAGTTTCACTTAGAGGTATAAATGAGACACTGACATTTGCAAGCTATTCGAGTTCGACTAAAAAAAAGTTCGAATTTGATACGATAATTAAGGAGCCGAACTCGAGAGCACTGTAATACCTGGCTCAAATGGCTTGCTAACCTAATCGAGCTTTTCAATTTTAATATATAATGTACTTTTTATATTTTTATATTACTAAATTACATTTTTATCCTCGTTATATATATTATTACCCCTAGACCATTTTCAAAATTTTTCCCAATTCCCATATATTCAGCCCACAACCCCTCCTTTCCCCAAACCCTTCAGCCCTTCACCTCTTTTCCACATCCTCAGCCGACAGGCACTCTCTTCCTTTCCCAAACCTTCAGCCATTCACTTTCAATTCTAAAACTCTGTTGCTTTCTTCAACAGCAAGAGAATGACTTGTTAATCAAGTGGGAAAACCTAACCTAGTGTATTTAAATGGACTTTTTATTAGATAAGTCTGGTGGTTGAGTCATTTTATTTTTTTTCTCATGCTTTTTTCATCAAAATTACCAGCAAGAAAAAGAGCTATCCCCCCCCCCCCCCCCTTTTGTCAGTTTTCCATTTCACACATGACATGTAATCTCTGGCCTTTGCTTTCCAGGTAAAGTTCTGGGTTTCCCCCCTTCTTTTCCCATTTGGATATTTCATATGTTTTCTATCTTAGCTTGTTTTTCTAAGAACTGATTGGCCTTATATTGGATTCTCAATTGTATAGTTTTTTTTGTTTAATTTGTTGGTTTTAGATTGGAATTTGGATTATCTGATTTTTTATATTCTTAATTGATGGTTTTGGGAGTAGATTATGGTTTTTTGCTGACCCTATTTTTTATTTAACTTTGTTTCTGAGCTTGTTCCTTTTGCAGATTCATGAATAATTATTCTCATCTTTTTTGTCTATATTGCTTAAAGGCTTTAAAATATTTTGGATTTTTGAAGTTTTTTCAAGTTACACATGATTTTATTGAGTATTATCTTTTCGAATACCAAAGGAATGAATTACACCTAAAAATTTTAGGTGGGAAATTGATGTAATAGAAGCTAAAACTCATCAGGATGTTGTATTTGATGTTTTTATGAAAAGGATGTTGTATTTGATTAGAATTTTATTTATATATTTAGAATTATTTGAATTTTGTTTTATTAAAATTTCATATCTAAGTACACTTAATTTGAGCTCAACCTTGAATACGAACGAGATTGAATATGAAAAAGCTTAACAGCGAGCTCGATTTTGATTTTGAATATGAAAATTAGTAATCCAGCTCAAGTAATCCGATTATACCTTGAGTTCAGATTGATCTTAGAATTTGATGTTCAGTCGAGCTTGAACCGAGTATCGGGCCCCAAGTATTGAGTCAAGCTCGAGCTGACCACTATTCAGGCTCGGCTCGATTACACTTCACTTTCTCTGACAGTTTTGGAAATTAATGAGTATAGTAATAATGAGAATAATATTTTTCTTTTCCCCTTTTAAATTTCGTTCCTTTGGGAAAAGAACTAGAAGAGAGGGGATGGGGAAGGATTTCATTGTCAAAGCATTTTGGTTTGGGTTGTGTCGGGGATGATGCTATCTATTTATCATTAGTGATCAAGGTCTTGCTGATGGTGATCTCACTAACGAGCATGTTTAAATGCATTTAAAATGAGTTCTGTAGGTGGACTTCTTATTTGAAAGGATCCTTGATGTATTGGATTTTGCCAGGGAACTAGAATTAGGACCAACAGAAGTTATCCGTGTGTATCTGTATTTCATAAATCGCCACAATCTGGAAGGGCTTTTTATTGTGGTCATTGTGAACCTACATCTGAATATTGTCTCAGACTATGTTGCTTCGCTTCTTCATTGTTTTCGAAGTACCAATTTCCATTGCATATCCAAACATATTTACGGAGATATGATCCTCCCTGAACCATCCAAATACATTGAAATATGTGAAAAATTGAACATACATTTACTGTAGACTTTGCTCTCATTCTAATTCTCATCGATTGTCGTGGTCAATTGTTTTACTAAACAGGTTTTAATTGCGGGGAAGCTGCAAACTTTGGAACTCCACAATGGCTTCAAGTCGCTAAAGAAGCTGCTGTGCGTAGAGCGGCTATGAACTATCTTCCAATGCTTTCCCATCAGCAGCTGTTATACCTTTTGACCATGTCCTTTGTGTCAAGGTCAGTTTGCATTAATTTATGCAATGCATGGACTGAAGTTGTGCTGTATCTGTTAGTTTGGAAACCTTGCACTATGAAGATTTATATTATTGTATTTCTTAGCTCAACGGATGAGGGTTGCCCAATGCAGATAGCATGTCAAGAATTGAAACGCTGGACCTACAGACAGCTGTTTCTGTTTCTAATTTAAAGTTAATAAATTTATGGCTCAGTATAGTAATATGCTATGTTGCTCCAAGCCTCCGACTCTATATTTGTTGACGACTTTTGTTGGAAACCCATGCTTTAGTTTTTAGAACAATCTGTAACAATAATTATTGCATTATTTTTGTTTATATAGTTTAATCAACTGCAGTTAATTCCTAAGAACCCACCAATTATGCCATCTTTGTTTTTTTAATTACTTTATATTTTATAACAATTTTAGACACAAAATGAACTGTGTTTTCATATTTAGAACAAACTGTAACCAAAATTATGCCATTTTTTTTGTTCTTTAATAAATTGAAGTTAATCCATAACTCACCAATTATGCCTTCCTTTTTTTTAATATCAAGCTTAATGGACAGAGTTCTGCATAAATCTTTTGTAATTTGCATTATTTTTTCTAAATTTTAGTTGTAATAATATCTATTGAGCTGTCTCGTTGTTTCTCAAGTTTGCTTCACTTAATTCGTTTCCATTTCAGAATACCAAGATCCTTGCTACCTGGTGCTCGCAGTTCTCGTCTGAGAGATCGCTTGAAGGAAGAACGAGAGGTGTTAGTAAAGAAAGCTTTTATAGAAGATTTGTTAACCGAAAATAAATTGTTATCTTTTCTTCTAAAAAGTGAATCGACTTATCGTGCAATAATGTGGGACCCTTTGTTACTTCCTTATATGAGCAAAGATTCCAAATTGCCCAGCGGAACTGCTACAGATTCTACGATTCTGCAAGAAAATGTTTCTGACATTCACAGTGAAGATAAATCTGATCACAAGAATCTCTTAGACGAGATGAGCTTCTACATGAAAAATGTGAACTATTTATACTCTGACGATGACGATTTGACATGCGATTTACAAGTTGATTCAGGAACATTGGCTTGTGTGGCTTGCGGAATTCTAGGTTATCCATTTATGTCCGTGATACAACCATCCGAAGGAGCAACGATGGAACTTCTACCTGCAAAGCATCTTTCAAGTCAAAGTCCAACAGTCTTGGAACCTAACAATACCCATTCTTGCCCTGTTGAGGGCTCAGTTTCGGGTATGGACCCCCTTCTAATAAATTTTTGTTTCTCAATTTTATTATCAGTTCATTTTTTACTTCGTGTTGTTCATCACTCAAATTGTCACATACATAGTCGGATTACTTTCCCATAAGTTAAATATCTGTTGCCATAAACTTGGAGGTTAGAACCTATGTTGCTTAATTTTTTCATTTTTCTTAAAGTACTCGCGTCCTACACTGATGTCTGACATATATGGACTCGGATACGGGGATATGTTGGACACACTTGTATCCTACACACACACCCAAGTCCAGTAGTAACATAGGTCGGATGTGCTATGATTTTCTCAAATATTCAGAGGTTTATGGAAGAGTGTTGAATGTTTTCCATTGAGGCTATAGTTGTTTTCATGGAAGATATCGAGAGGATTTAATTGAACTGGAGAAGTTTGCTTCACCATCTTTTTTTCAGGCTTCTCAAATATGTATTAAAGTAAATCTAGTGCTTTGTTCTGCAGGCAATCTCAATCATGTTGTGAATCTATCACTTCCTTCCAAGGATTCACCATTACCATCAATAACTAAGTTTTCCGAAGGATGGAACACCTGTAATAAATATCTGAGACCTCGGATTTTCTGCCTGGAGCATGCTGTTCAAGTCAATGAGCTTTTGCAGTCCAAAGGTGGAGCGAAAATGCTGGTAATTTGCCATTCAGGTAAGATTGACTTTAGATCTATCTGCCTCCATTATTCTATACATGAGATCAGTTTATCTTCGTTTAGGCTACATTCCTGTTGTTATCAACAACTGATCAAAAAGCAGAAAACAAAAGCAAACCCATGGGGGGTGAGTACCCATTCCCAACATCCGCTACCCAACCATATTTGGACTCTCGAGTATGGAGTGATCTTCTGAAGATCCTCCAAATACATGAAATTTATTAAAAAAGTTTGAACCCGTATCTATAACACCCAAGTCTTGAGTTAATAACATAGGTCTAATATTTGCTGCTATCCAGCCATTTCATATATTCGCTTCTTTGTTGTAGTCTTGAATTAGTTCTTTACATCTCTTCTCTGATCTGTTAGATTATCAGAAAATAAAGGCACAGGCAATACCTGTTGCGGACGCTATTGGTATCCCTTTCTATTATAATGATGTTCCACTAGATGCTGCATCCGAGGAGGATCTAAATTTGATCAATTTTGCAATTGATGATGAACATGATGAAATTCAGGAAGACTGGACCTCCGGACTTGGTGTTAACTTGCGATACTGTGTCAAAGTCCGAAAAAACTCTCCATTTAAGCAAGTTCAGCATGCACTGCCATTGAGTGGTCTTTTTGCTGATAAATGTAACAGTTCGGAGTTATTAAACATCAAATGGAAGTCGAGAAAATCCCGTTCAAAAGGCAAGTTAAACCACCCATCACCATCTGAACCACATGAAAGCATTGAAATAAAAGTAGATGAAATATTGGTGGAAAAGCTCGATAGCGACATTTCTAAATATGGACAGAAAATTATTCAGTATTCAAGAAGGAAGAAAAGAAAACCGGATTATTCAACTGGAGCTGGTAGGGGCAGTGAACTGTTGAAGAATGACTTGCCAAGAGAAGATTTGGCTGCATCGATTCAACTTCTTGATGAACATGGTGGAGATAAATCCAAGATAAATACCAGAAGCGAGTCAATTCGGACACAAGTTGAAATCCTGACTACGTCAGTGGTACAAAAGGACCAGAACAAAATTTTGGAGGAATCGTATCTGGATGATGAAAATCGGAGTTTGACAGCCTGTGCTAGTTCTCAAAAGCAATGCGAGATCAAGCTTATGGAGAGTAACAATGAGAGTGTTGAGATTTCTCCTGCTGACGAGTGTTCTAAATGCTGCTGCATTTTTGCGGATGATGAAAGATATGTGGAAAAAACTACCACTGCTACCGAGGTCTGCAATCCACTTTCTGAAGGACGGAGTGAGGAACCGGTTTCTGGCTATGGTTTGATAGATCTTGGTAATTCAGCAAGTTCTCGTTCTGCTCAGCAACATGCTGGAAGATTTGATCAAGGATTGGAGGACATAACTATTCCGAAAATTTCCATAAACTCATGTATGACATCTGAGAACGAAGTGCAACAAGAAACTGAAGCTACCAGCAAAAATAACTACAAGGCGGTGTTAAGATCTGAAGATCCGACGGAGCCCTGTGTTGCAGCAGATTCTTGTGATGGTACAATTTCTGAAAATAAAGCACAGAAGCAGGAAATCCAGATTAATGCAAGCAAGGAAGCGGGAATTGATCAGACTGCTAATCTCTCTGTTGAAAAATATAACCTAGTTTCCAATAATCCTTGTGCCAAAGAAGATTGGGATACTGATGTGACCTTAGATGTTGAAGTATTGCAAGAAATTCAAGCTACAAAAAGAACCGTTGGGGATGAAGTTATAACTGGTTCCGATTTGCCAATCCAAGAAAAGCAGCCTACTCAGGTGGTGATAGAAGCTTGCTCTGAGGTTCACCAAGGCGGTTCTCGGGAGAAGCCGTGTGCTGCTGCAACAGCAGATGAAGAAACTGTTTCATGCTGTCATAGACCTATGAATCAGCTGACTACCGCAATCGAGAAGTACTCAAGAACAGATAGAGATACTCGTACTACTACTGTGAATGTAAATGATGGTGGGGAAGTTTATTCGTCGGCATATAATGAAGATCATGAGTCTGTTATGGCTGATTGTAAATCAAGTGCCATGTATGGAAGAAAGAGGATGAGAGAACTGGAGGAAACACCTGAAAAGGTTGGTGCCGATGGCTTTATTAGAAGCCCATGTGAAGGGCTGAGGCCGAGGGCTCGGAAAGATGCAACCAGCGGTCTTAATGCATGTAAAGCATCTTCTGAGGGGCTGCCAACAAAAGAGACGAGGAAATCTTTAGTTCATACCCAGAGTAAGAAGAAAATAAAAGAAGGGTCTCATGGATGTGACCTGGAAGGCTGCCATATGAGTTTCGAAACAAAGGAAGAGTTGAGGTTGCACAAACGGAACCGGTGTCCGTACGATGGCTGTGGAAAGAAATTCCGTTCCCACAAATATGCAATCCTTCATCAACGAGTCCATGATGATGATAGGCCCCTCAAGTGCCCATGGGAAGGCTGTTCCATGTCATTCAAGTGGGCATGGGCTAGGACTGAGCATATACGGGTGCACACCGGAGAACGCCCATATCAGTGCAAGGTTGAAGGCTGTGGTCTTTCTTTCAGGTTTGTGTCTGATTTTAGCCGGCATAGACGAAAAACTGGGCATTACGTGGACTCTTTAGCCTGAAAGCTTGTCATTATAGTTAGGTTTCATCTGTAATGCACCAGGGTATAAGTTCCGGGGCCGTAACTGGGCTACCGGAATCATGTAAAATCTAGAAGATTCTGATTAGGCATAGTTTAGGACTAAACTGACCCTTTGGATTGGCATTCCCCAATCATTTGAATGTTGCTAGAGTTAGATTAGCATTGTTTTTGAAGTGTTGTGAAAAATATTTTTAAATTGTTTGATTTAAATTGTGTCTAGTATTTTTACTATAAAAATGCTTTTGAATAAAATAATCACATCACTTAGAAAAATATTTTGTGATATAAATGAAAATTTTTGTACAACATTTTTGACTGAAAAGTTGCGTGTCGTCCTCGAAAGTATCTTCCAAACACAATGTAAACACACAATAGCCTTCAGCAATCCTTTTGGTAGAAATTATTCCCCAATATTTCAGTTCTTTTTTGAAATTTTGTATTGGATATAGGCATATAAACAAACACGAATGAGGATGTGTTTGTTGAACGAATACAAACATAAACGAATACAATTCTTTTTGTTCGTGTTTATTCGTTAAAGAATGTAGCTTGCTTGTTTAATCAATAATTTAAATTTGAATGATCCTTTAAAATTTTAAAAAGAAAATTAAATGATTTCCATTAAAGAATTAAATATATCAATGCATTTTGCGTTAGTTTTAAGTAAATTTATTAATCTTTCTGGTGATAGAGCCTTGCCAAAAATATCTTGTTTAATTTGTGTTTTTTTCATTTATTGGATAAAGATAAAAAAAAAGAACTCTGGAATGAACCCATTTTTCATTTAGAAAGATAAAGCAGTAAGTCTACAGCACCATAACATAGAAAATTAGAAACCCAGCATTTCTGAAACAAACAAGCAAATATGAAACCTCTAAAAAAACACACATTCTTATTTCACTATCTTAAAGCTCATATAAAACAGCTAAACATTGGCATTCTGGTATGCTTGAAGAGAATCGCCGGTAAGCCTGCAAATCCTCCATTCAGGCAATACTTGAGCACCCATTTGTTCATAAAACTTAATGGCATTCACATTCCAATCCAAAACCACCCATTCAACTCTCCCGTACCCCATTTTCACCGCCTGTTTCGCCACCGCCGACAGCAACATTTTCCCAAACCCTTTCCTCCGGTAGCATTCCCTGACGAACAGATCCTCCACATAAAACCCCGGTTTCCCTAGAAACGTCGAGTAGTTCGGGAAAAACAAAACGAACCCAGCGATTACAACTTGATCGCTTCCATAATGAACCGAAAAGGCATCCTTTTCAGGGTCGTTCAAGGGAAGATCGAAGTTGAAAGTTTTCTCTATGGGGGTAAAGGAAGGGGAAGAGGAAAGGAGCGGAGGAATAGGAGAAGAGGAAACTTCGAGGAGGAAAATCGTGAAGGACTGGAAAGGAGGGGAGAGGAAAAGGGTGGAGGAGAGGGAGGATTCCGTGGCGGAGAAGAGGTGGGTCAGCTTTTCAAAGACGGCCATTTGGTGGATTAGTTTGTGGATGAAAGGGACGTCTAGAGGGGTGGCTAGGCGGATCCTGGTGAACATGGGGTGACCTATCGGGGTTGTTTCCGGGGGTGCCATACGTGGTTCCGGGACATCGGAAGGTGGCGGCGGTGGAGCTGCGGCTGCCATTGGATTTGGGAGTGAGAAGAGAAGTGAAAGATTAGGAGGGCTCTAGAGAATGAGATGTGGGGAATGGAGGGTGGAGTGGGTGGTAGGGAACGGATTTATATGTGGGGTTTTTGTGGTACAAATGTAATTTATGTGAAATTGGAGGGTCTTTTTCTTCAGGAGTGACTTCTTTTAATATATATATATATTTTACAAAAGTATATATAAAAAGAAGAGAGAAACGTAACGTAACCCACCCACTTAAATTGATCTGAAAAAAGAAATTATGAAATGAGAATAATAAGTTAAGATTCGTTAATGCTGTGTAAAATTTAATTTTTTTACGTATACTTTAAATCGTAATATTAATAAAAATTGATGATTAAAATTAAATTTTGATCTCAATTATTAAAATCAGTTAATTTAACTGTTTAAAAAAATATAAATTTCTTAAGTTTTACATTTTATAATTAGAATTGTTGAGATTAATAATAGCAGATTTTTACAAGAAAAATAATTAATTTTATCCTAAATAAAATATGTTGCCTTTTGTTTTATTTTTCTTTGTTAGTTGTAGTAGTCTTTAACTTGTTTTTCTTTTTCGTTGATTTTTCTTCCTCTTTTCCTTTCTTTTTTCCCCACTGAAATGAGATTTTATTGACGTGTCACTATTTTATTTTATACGAGTGTAAAAGAAGTGATTCAAAAAAAATTTAAACATTGGTGAGTTAGTTTGTCAAGATTATGGGTTGAAGTAAACAAAAAATTATGAACTGTTAAAAGGTTATTTCTAATAATATACCTTATTTAAAAAATTGAAACTTTAATATTTATTGATTTCAATATTTTATGTATCAACCATGAAAATTTTAATTTTTTCAAGAGAGTTTAATTTACGGTTTAAAGGTTTTATTTAAAAATCATATTTTAGGGGTTTAAAGTTAATGATTTGAATTTTATATTATGAAAATTAAATAGACATGCTTATAAAAGAAATTACATCACATATGCACCAAATGTTAACTCTAATTTTAATTATTAATAATGAATTGCACAAAAGCTTTTTTCAATAGGAATTGCACAAAAGCTTTTTTTTAATAGGAATTGCACAAAAAGCTTGAATTCAAAAAATTATGAAAATCATCAAGCTTAGGATTTAATATATTTGGTGTTGTACAAAACTTGAAGGTTCTCCTTTTACATCACCCACTTTCGAGCTCAGATAGTTCCTTTATCCAAATTCTCGAGCTTCTTCAATGCCTCTATGAACTGTCATTTCCATGGCTGCCTGAAAGTTCCGGATCCGGACTCATTGTTAAATGAACCTGCCATTGTCAAATTGACAACCACAGATTAGTATCAGATTGCACAACGGTGATCCAACAGTTAAGAAGTCCGGGTTTTAATGTTAGATACCAATATGTATTTAGAGATTTTGGAAGATCATATCCCTTTAGTTATGTTTCGAGTCGAGCAAGGGTGTTACAAGTCTAAGAGAAATGAAGAGTTGAAGTAGCATGTATGAAAGTGTCTAAGTATCATACAATTACAAAGAGGAAGTTGAGCTTTTTAAGGGTCGGGCGGTTCGAGCTAGTATGTCTTTTTAAAAAAAAATATATTTTCGAGCCGGCTCAAACCCGACTTGAATGTGTTTTAGTAAGGGATTTCAAATTCTAACCTGGCTCATGAACACATCTAATAGGAAGTACAACTACCATTTCATAGATAGGGCTTCTAATCATTTTGGGTGCAACCCGAACATCAAGTCAAGATCTATGTTATACTTATTCGAATTTGTGAGTGTTGGAGACGAGTGCATGACAGATATTGTCACATTGGTATTTTCCATTTTTTCTAAGCTTTTTTCTCGTATATTTGGGAGATAGTACCCAACTACCCATAAATGCATCGAGGAAAATGAAGATTCGGAATAACAAAGATGATCGAATTTCTTTAAGACTTTTTGCCATGACAATAGAAAATTCAGAAGAGAGGGTTACCTTAGTTAAGGCTTATTTCCAGACAATGTCACCCATAAATTTAAGTGCTGGAACACCTCTAATCTCCATGTCAACTAAGGGTGACTGGATCAACTTCAAGCTCAATAGCTCGGGGTCGCTCCGGATCACATCAAGAGCACGCATCTGATCCTGAAATATTAATCGAACAATGAGTAGAAGTGTAAGCCGAAAAGGAGATTGCCGCTGGTAATATTCCCAGTCATAGCATATTCTACCATTCAGCAAGTTATAGAAAACCGGTCAACCTTTGTCACAATACTAATGAGGGCTTTCAAATTTTCAGGTTGGCAATGAGGCAGACAATGCCGTTTTTTGCTTACCCTGATCCAACCTCTACATATATGTACCCAATACTCGTTCCGAACCTGATTTTATTTAACACTCTTGCCCCGACCCTGATCATCCCACCAAAAGTTTTAATTGAAAAAAAGGGTTCACCCTACCCCAAATCCGATTTTCAAAAGAAACTCATCACTATAAGGTCAAGTCATATAGAAACCCGTTGGATTCAGGTTATTTTGTAGACTCTACTTATAATCTTTCTATATAAGTAAAAATGCATACCCTTCCTTTTTCACTTAAAAAATTCTGCAGTCAAATGCCGATAGAGGAAGAATCTGAATTAACAATAGAGAACAGATCCACCCTACCTAGACCCAATATTGAATAAAAAAAGATTCATCCTGATAAGATCGGACCAGGTTGAAATCAGATGAATTCAATTTATTTTGCCAACTCATAGCCTTTTTATGAAAGTAAAAGATAAATATACCTTCCTTCTGACTGCACAAAACTTGCAGTCAGAGGCAGATGGAGGAAGAATCTGATTAACAATTAGTCTCTTCACAGGAACATTTTCTTTCTTCAACGAGGCACTTAACCTGGAGGACTCACTAACTGCCATCACCTAAGCAAAAGTACGTAAAGTATAAGCGATTTAATTGCAATAAACAATCGCCATAATCGCAATGGAGTGGAGTAGGACAGGGCAGAGCAGGGTAAGGGTTGAATTATCTACATCTGACTTCCTCTTGCATGAATATTAGAAACCTTTATCTCCATGAATATCGGTTACACCCGTAGCAGCTCCACCATGCGCTGCCTCAGTTTTCATTAAATATTTATGTAATGGAAGGAAAGGGCGTAAGGATAATGTAAATGATGCTAAATAATTGAATGCTGAAATTGAGGCTGAAATACAATTGTAAATGGCAATACCGTCGGGATTGTGACGATGACAAACTCTGTAGAATCTGCGTCACGGAAAAGGTCTCTCACTTTTAGCATCCTCTCCCTCAATTTCTCCAACTTGTCAGCCTGCACAAATAATATATGGATAAGTAGTATTAAAAATAAAATAAAATGGTTAAAAAAAGAAAACAAGATGCCAATCTTATCTATATCAGTCTTACAGCATTCTGCTGGGTTTCTTCTTGCCCAAAAACTGATTTTATGGCGGAGGTGGCTGAAGCAATCTTCTGTCTAAGCTGTATATGGCAATGACAGTGAAAGAAAAGTTAAATAAAGAAGTTAGTTCCTTCAGAACTAGATAAGAAAACATATATCATCAAATATAAAGTTAGTTCCGAATTCATAAAAATGATCAATTTGATTCATGATGATTCGACTTATTAGGCATCTATGTGGACAACTATGCCAAAAAAGACACTCTTCTGCTTACATTGTCAACCAACTCAACCTCATCTCTCTTGAAGAAGTGAAGGCTTTACAACTATGTTGCTAAGACTATTTTTTTTCTTTTAAGTATCTGAGTCCGATACATACTAGATTGTGGGTATGGAGATATAACCCTCTGAAGACCCTCTAAATACATGGGAAAAAACTTAAAAAGACATGAACATACCCATGTCGGACACATATTCATATCCGACACTCGCACACGAGACCTAGTAGCTTAGCGTTACATGTGAAATCAGTTAGACACGCAAACTATGTGAGTCACAATCACATGAGAAATCATCTATTTTAAATTTAAAAGCATCTCTAAATATAGTAAGGGTGAAGCAACAAAATACAGTAAGCTCCTTTTTTACGAGGAAGGTGTTACTTGTTGGTCATTTTTCATACCCGTGTCAGACACATTTGTATCCAACACTCAAAACCCGAATTGGAGTAACATAGATGATGGCATTCTCACCTTCAATATCTTGCCTATTGATGCATCCAAGAAGTCTGGCAATGACAAAAGTCGCAATGTATGTCCCTGAAAAGAACTCCCCGTCATTAAGGATTCATTGGGTTGATTTTGAAAATTAATTGCCACAAAATAAGAAGAATAAATTCATCACTCACCGTTGGCGCAGTGTCGAAAACTATTCGAGTAAACATATTATATTGCGGTGATTCAAGAAATTGCATCACCTAGCAAGATCTTTTGCGGTCAGTATACAAGCAAAGATAAGAAGCTGCAATAAAACAATGAAATAAGCCGAGCACATAATGTTACCTTTGAAATTGCAATAGCTTCATCTAAACCAGGAGGCGGAGTGTCGAGCAGCTCTCCCAATTTCAACTCTCCTAACTTTGAAGTTAAAGGAAGCATGAGAAGCACAAATCATAATTTTATAAATCCGAAAATGGGAAAAGAATAAACAAGCCGAGACCTCAGGAAAAACAGCTTACGTTAAGGGTTAGGACCCACATACAATCAGGAAATTCATGTAGCAAAATTTTCTCATTTTCCCTATGGTTAGCATTTTATACTTGCCAATTGCCGTGTTACTTTGATTTCATGTGTCAGCATATGCACGAGTATGAGCATGTGCATCCTGTGAGTGTCTTACAAATGAAACACAAGATGATGCATTGGCCATTTAGAAGAAACTTAGCTTATTAAAACGATTAATGGCCAAAACTTAGACAGTGAGGCTACACATGGCATTACACAGCAAAAATTAGTAAATAAAGCTTCACCTGTTCTGCAAGCATCCCAAGGCCCATGCCATCCATGAATTCTTTGACCCCAGTTCCACCACTCTTCTTAGTTGCATCTCGAAACTCTTCCCTAGCCTTCTCCGGGTTGATCTATGTCAAAGCTATAAATTTAACATACATTTACAGAGCATACAAGGCAATAAAAAACCATTAAAACTATAACTCGCAGATAGTTATCTCCTATGGAATACGTGATCTCAAGGATTACTTGCAACAAATGCAAAAGGACGCCCCAAAGAAAAAATGGCAGACAATTGGGAAATTTATCCCAGGTACCTCAAGAGCAAACAACGGAAAGTCAGGTCCTTCAACCGGTACTAGCATCCCTCCAGTCAAATCCTAGATCAAAGATAAACACATTAACAAAGCTCAAACGAAGATAATCACATGAATAAAAGCATTGAAACAAAAAAACAAGGGGGTGGGTTAAACCTGAGCAAAAGAATCACTCAAGGAATGAGCCGGATCAGTCGAAACCACCAGAGTATGGTGTCCATTATTTGCGAATTTAACTGCTAGTGAAGCTGCACAACTTGTTTTCCCTACACCTCCCTTGCCACCTAACATGTAATACTTGCGTTCGGTCCCGGAAACCATTTCGTCAAATCCTGCAACATCTTCGGCAGGAGCAGCCACAGATCTCACTGCCACAAAAGTATAGAAATGAATCATTCAGCAGCCATAAGCTATCCGAGGAAATGCCACAATGACCTAAAACTACGTTGCTCAAACTTGAGAGGACTGAGTGTTGATTCAGGTATATGTCTGACACTTGTATGCTCAATTTTAAAGTTTTTTCATATATTTCGAGGAACAGACCCAAAACCCTTTTTGAATGTGTGAAGCACAAATATTTCATGAAAATGAGGAGTCAGAATAACATGGGCCTGAAGCACTACTCGTCTACTCCATTGAACACAATTCCCTAAAACACTAAGCAGCATCTCATAAAAAGAATTTCAACCATGTCATCTTATTGCCTCCTATAAAATTTCAGAAAACAAATGCCTTTTAACTACAAAAATTTATTCACCAAATCATTCCAGCAAGGATGAACTCTAACTTTCTATCAATGTTGCTGTGACTCTACAGTTTTTTTGTGACATTTGCTCCAACTCTTCATTATTTTATTGAAGTATCTGTGTCCAACACATTTCCAGATGCGAGAAAAAGCATAGGACCCTCCAAGGATCCCCAAATAAATGAAGAAACTTGAAACAAAACGAAATATCCCATCGGCCATCACCATCTCCCAATTTCCTGTAATTTAATCATCTCGTCCACTAAAACTGGCATTTCATTCGCTTGTTTTTAACGAATATTTTACGTTTTATATCTACAACAATCCTCAATAGCTTAAAAAATTATATTACATAAAAAATTCATTACTTGTGAATTGAACTAACCAATGGAGCATCCACTGCAATCTGATGATAAACTTAAAAAATAAATCAAACTTTTCCTTTGTTTTTATTAAATTATACACCACTTCAAAATCTCACTACTTGTAAAGTTTAAAACTACCCAATTCAAAAATCCATCACAATAAACAAAAAGGAAGAAGAATTAATTAATTAATATAAAAAACTTTAAAAAAACCATTATAAGAAAAACAAAGCGAGGCCCCAGAAAGATAGAATCAATCTAGAAGAGAAGTAAAACAAAGTAAAGGAATTACCTTGAAAAGAGTTGTTGGGTCTTTTTGGTTTGATGGAAAGTGAAGGGAAAGCCGAAGAAAAAGTGTGGGTTCTGGGTGAAAATGAAAGAGAAAAACCAGCAGGTAGCATGGGATTCCTTGAAAAAGGAGGCGATGGTGAAGAATGTGAAGTAAATGAAGCATGCCAAGATGCTGCTTTCGCCATTTTTGCCTCTTCTCTTTTCCTTCAAGCTGCTGTAGTAGGTAGTTACAACACGTCAATGAGGTGTCTTTGAATTGAAACAGAGAAAACTCGGATAGAAATTTTAATCAACTTTGCCTAAATCGCCCATCCAATTTTATGTATTTGTATTTTTTTTAGAATGTCTATTTTTTAATACTTGAATTTAAAAAAGAAAGTTTTATTTTTTAAATTTCACAATTTATATTTGATCAAAAAAAAAATTTCACAATTTATAAAAAATTTACAGTTATGCTTATTTTATTCTTTTAGTTTATACTGTTTTATAAATTTTAAAAATTTATCATAAAAATTCATAGTTTATTTTCTTGAATTTTGGAATTTTTTATTATAATTTTTTTTGAATAATGAGATCTGAATTTTACTAACTATCATAAAATTACAAATACAATGCATTAAAAGGAGAAAAAAAATGATTAATTCACTAAAAAACGCATACAAATGTACAAAGAAAAGCAGCTACATCCACAAATATTAGCATATCATCAAAACTTAAAAACCTTCATGAGTCTACTTGTCTCTACTCAAATGAGACGTTTTACGGGATGAAAAAAAAGTCATGAACAAATTAAACTATCAAGCAGATTGCTTCGCTACACAGACGAATGAGAATTGATTTTTTTTATGAGCACTGACAAAATCAAATTAAAAAATTAACATCGTAAGAATTTCTATACGATCATCAAACGACCATTAAAATAAGCTGAAATCATGCCAAAAACTGATGAAACGAACTACAAAAATTAATAAAAAATGTGTCACTAAAACAGAAATAACACGTATCACATAAATTAATAAATTCCGACGGTCCAATAGTTTGCTACCCCGTCGACCATGTACAAGGAATATGAAAAAGCCTAGCGGCGCATACGAGAAGTGGAAAAAAATAGGTTTTACAAATTTCTCTTTTTTGATTAACCGTGTAAGACAATGCCTAATCGGCGTTCATTATTATTTTTCTTTGTGAAGTTTTGAATTTTTCATGTTAGGACTTCGGAGTATTAAGAATTTCAGAATAATAAATTCTCATGTTTAAATCGAATAACATTTCTCTTACATTAAAGAAATATATTCATAAAATATCAAACGAACATATTCGCAAACATGAACTAAAATTCCCATGTTCAAGTTCGGATAAATTCAGTTCATTTAATAATAAACAAGTAGGAAAAATGTAGAGAAATACCATCACTTTCATATTTACGCTTTTAGATGGTTCCCTTTCCAGCTAAATCTTCAAGAGTTAGATTCAGGGTATCGACTGAGCCTTTCTTCACTTCCTCGCCACGAGCAGCTAGATAATCCTCTATGCTTCCGGGTTCCCCAAACCACCCGAGCCGGTCTGCGATCAGATGTAAATTACTACACCCACCACATCTCACGACCACTACACCTTTCTCGTACGATTCGCGGCAGACTGTCTTGACAGACCGCGTTTCACAGACTTTGCATGTAAATACCATGGCAAGATCGTGCCTTGCCGATGTTTTTAAGTTAGATATAGCAGTCTGCTTCACGACAGAATCGCTCGTCTCAGAAGGTACATTAGCCAAGCAGGAAGCAGGATTTGAACTGTCAGCTTCGTGGTTTTCGGTATTGTCATTAGCCTGGCCGGAAGGATCAGGTTGATTCTGGAGCCATCTTCTAAAAATGTCATACCTACTGCCGAAGAATACACTTGCAGAAGATATGGCTGGTGAAGGAGATTCTGCTGGCAAAGAGTTAACATTCAGAACTAGAAAAGCAAAAAGAAACACAATCTATGGTTTTCCGAAACCTCATTTTTCTTTGAAGTACCCATGTCCGGCACATTTTAGGACAAGAGTACTGGGATATAACCCCCTAAAGATCCTCTTTTATATGGAAAACTTAGAAAACAATTGAACACATCCGTGTCTGACAGTATCCAACACTCACACCCATGTTTGGGTAACAAAAATTGCAATGATAACGTGACGACGTGTAGAACTGTTAATGTAATGATTTTGTGCTGAATTCTCTATCACAAAATGGAAAATCATGCAAGTTGGTAGTCAGCAATAAGTCACCAATTAAGTTAAATCTCACCATCTCTGAAATTTTACAGGCCTCCAATCCTTCACAAGCATCCAAGAAAGACGTATATGTATATATATGAGCTTGAATTTCTATCTCAGTATCATTTTCTTTTTTATACATTGTGGGGAAAAATGGGAAGGGAGGAGGTTATAGGCTATAGCCAATGTTACTTGGACTTGAGTGTGAGTGTTAAACACCCATGTCCGAAACGGGAACATTCAGTTTTTACAAGATTTCTATATATTTGGAGAATCCATGCATCAAATATGAGTGTCAAACATGGGTACATCAAGAAAAAGGAAGAGTAAGATAGGTTATAGGCTATAGCCAATGTGTGTAACTTTCTTGGCATATCTAATGACTCGAGTGTGTATGTCAATCACTCCATTTGCCGCTACTATATCATAAACTAGTTTCGATTTTCAGCTACCATTCCTCAAGAGAATCTGCTAAATGTGTAGATTAGACAAAAGTAGAGGAAGCTAATGCCTTTAATTCAGCTAAGAAACATCCTTCTAAGAGAACATCACTACATCAGTCCATTCCACTAAAATAATTATTACCATCCCAACGACCCAGAAAAAATTCGAACACAGAAGAACTAAATGTTAAACTCTGAACAACTAGTTCTCACCAAAATCCTTAGCACTTGATCTTTGAATGAAAATCCCCGTAAAAATTTCCAAACAACATATTTCTACTTTTGTTGGATAAGCAAAGATTCTACTAACAAAACCAACCAATGACCTAACACAATGAATGAAACTAAAAACGTGGAACTAGTTAAGGCCCTAGCTGTAAAGATGTTCCTATGTACAACATCTGCATCTATACAATTCAGAACTACTAATTTGATTCGAACAATTACTTTCATAAGGAAGACACTGACATTTACATAAATTCCTAATTTTCATAAATTGAACCTAGATTCATCACAATCACACCTGTATTCACACTTCCCCGGCATTAAACCACTCAAACCTTCGAGTTGTTTATCTAGCTATGCTATCATATTACAAGACATGATTCCCAGATAATACTACCAAAACATAAATAAACAGTACTTAATTCTTCCCTCTCCTAAGAATACAACAAATTTCACAAGCATAGCAATAATGCATTCTAATACACTTTACTACAACCCTACCCTCTTCATCCTTCATGAAGCACCCGTGTCTCGCCCATGTATTCGATGCATATTAATAGGACCCTCTATGGAACCTCTCTAAATAAATGAAAAAACTTGCAAAAAAATCGAGCATACCAATATCAGAAACATAATTATATCCGATACTCACACCCGAATTCGAATTATATACATATGAGCTGTTCTATAACATTTTGAAAACATCATATCAACATTCAACAAAATTTCCACAGAGCAAGAAAAGTGCAGGATATTCAATATATTCCACTGCCTTTCATTTCATAACATGCTCAAAAATGCAAGACAAGGAAAACCCAAAGTTTATCTTTAGAAATAATAAAACCCCAGATTTTCTATTGATTGAAAATGATGAAACAATGCCAAAGAAACTCCAATTTGTAAAGTTCCACATCACAGTTTCAGCTCATATAAATAAAACCCAAGTAATAGAAACAGAGAAAGATTAGAACTAATGTCGAAAAAAATAAGAAATAAGAATTCACCTTTGAAAAGAGAGGTTTGAGGATGATTTCGAGCAAGAAGAGAAAGAACCCGCCGAAACTGAGACATCTTTAGCCGAAGGACGCGAAAGAACGGTTTGAACCCGACGAACCCGAGTTTGGAACGAGGGTTTTATTTAAATATTGTTAATTTTCATGAATACTTTTATTTACGAGATTATGATAAAGTAATGGTTAAAATACGCTCCAAGACACTGTTCTCTTTGTACATTTAAAATTTAGTCCATTTATTTTTGTATCTAGAAACTGAATTTATTTTGTGATTCATCGTTAAAATTATTTCGTTAAATTCATTGATGCGAGATTTTAAAATAAAGAAAATGCTAACTTAAAAAGTCATTTAACCAATAAATGACATTATAATGAACTTGTATGAATTTAATAAAAGATTTTTTGTGTATCTGATGTGATCTTGTGGTAGTAACTGTTTATTTTTTCTTAATCTTTTTTATAATGTAAATACGCCTTGTAACACAAATTGTCCGAACTTAATCTTTACTTAAATCATTACAATAGCATATTTTAAACTTATCTTTAGTATAATGTTATTGTCATTTTAAAATGTAAAAGACTTAAATATACATTTGATACTCGAACTATACATCTTTTCTCAAGTTGGTACCTAAAGAATTTTTGCTCCTAAGTTGTTACATGAACTAGACATCTTCTCCCAAGTTGGTACCTAAAGAATTTTTGCTCTCAGGTTCGTATCTTAACTTTAATTTCATTCACTATTTTGATACTTTTATTAATAGTTTTAGTCCCAAAACTTATACATTCTATTAATTTGATCCTAATTAAAAATTTAATAAATCTAACTTTTCATATTTAAAAATTACATTAATTTAGTCATTTTTATGATATTGTCAAATCAATCGAATTAAAGTAACAATTGAATAACTACATTTTTACGATAAAAAATAATTTACTATTAAACTTTTATTATATCAAGAAATTGATATAATATTTTTGGGGAAGAAAAAACAATTTATGAGAATAAGAAAAAGGAAATTGATATAATTTTTAAATGTAGAGGGTTAAATTTATTGATTTGTTTCGAATTAGGACCAAATTGATAGAATATATAAGTTTTGATGCCAATTTGAGAGAAGGTTTCTAGTTTAAGTATTAAATTGGAAGCAAAAATTCTTTAGATATCGACATGGGAGAAAGTGCTTAGTTCGAATACCAATTTGGGAGAAAAAATTCTTTTAGGTACCAACTTGGGAGAAGGCCTCTAGTTTAGGTACCAAATATATATTTAAGCCTAATAAATAGTGATGGGAATCGGGTGGGTGGGGTGGGGACGACTTTGCATTCCCCACTCCGCCCCAACACTTGTGGTTATGGCTTTGAGGAATCTCATTAAATGCTTCGAGGATTTTTTTCGTCTCATGTGGATCCTCACGATTTTTAGGGAATTTCCATCCAAAAAATAAGGGTAAACTACATAAATATTCACCGAACTTTTAGCGTGGATTTATTTTGGTCATCGTACTTTTAAAATATTAGATAAGGTCACTCAACTTTTAGTTCGATATCAATATAGTGACCGAACTTTTAGTTCATTTTCCATATGGTCCTTCTCGTTACCTTCCTTTAGAAGTTGACATTAATTTTCATTTTTTCCTTAATAAAAAATGGGTAAACTACACCAATCACCACTTAACTTTTTTCTCACTCCTATTTTGGTCACTAGAGTTTTTTTTTAATTTAATAACTTAACTTTCGAATTATTCATATTTTAGACACTCTCAAATGACATGTTTATACAAATAGAAAAATTCGATTAATCCTTAAAAAAATATTTTGGTAAATTCAGATTATTCATTTCTCGATCTTATATTATACCAATTAAATCATATAATCGATTAACCAATTAACCGAAACATTTAATTTTGAAAATGATTTTTTACTTTATTTATTAAAATATCAAATATGATAATATAATAAATTTAATAATTGTTCGGTTGTGATAAAAGTGTAAAAACAACTACAAAGGTAAAAATTGAAAGTTCACACCTATTAATCATACCTATCGCCAAAACTTTAAAAAAATTAAAAGGGTATCAAAATCACTAGACTATAAGATATTGTAATGCATAAAATTTAGAAATATTGTATATAGATTAGATCGGTTAATCAATTTTGCTTAAAATTGTGAACCGTAACAGAATCGAAATAATTTATTTTAAAATTTTGTACTGAAATCGGGTTCGATTAATCCTTAAAAATTATTTTGGTTAATTGCTAAATTCAGATTATTTGATTCTCGATCTTATATTGTATCAATTAAATCAAATAATCTATTGACCAGTTAATTGGAATATTTGATTCGAGTAATATTTTTTTACTTTGCTTATTAAAATATCAAATATGATAAAATTAATAGGCAAAGTAAAATAAATCATTACCCGAATTTTTTATGGATTAATCGATTTTTTTTTGTATAACCATGTCATTTGAGAGTGACCAAAATATGAACAATTCGAAAGTTAAGTTATTGATTGAAAATTGTTAAACTCTAGTGACCAAAATAGGTGTGAGAAGAAAATTGAGTGTTGATTGGTGTAGTTTACCCATTTTTTTATTAAGGAAAAACAAAAACTAACATCAACTTCCAACGTAAGATAACGAAAGGGACCGTATCGAAATCAAACTAAAAGTTGGGAGACTTTATCGAATATTTTAAAAATACTATGAGTAAAATAAATCCACCCTAAAAGTTTGTTGACCATTTATGTAGTTTACCCAAAAAATAAACAAAATTACTATTTTACTAACCAAAATAAATGACCAATTTAGTTTAAAATATAAAGTTTGAGTATATCAATTGAAAGCAGATACGAGATGATAAAGATTGAAAATGTGTTGTGTTGGGGAAGATTAAAACGATGACTTTAATTTATATCTAAAAACTAAGATAGAAACATGTTAAGAAACTTGTGTGGGGTTAAGTTTGAGAGAAAGTTAAAGTGTTAATAATATAGTTAATTTTTTATTAAGATATATATTAGGGATATATAGATAAATAAGTATATTTTTAAAAATCTTGTAAAAGATCGGGATCTTTGCATATATTTTTTGGGATCCCACGATTATTTATACGATATCAGATTTGTTTCTCCAAGGTTTAGATATAGCAATCCCCGTCCTTATTTTTATTTGAGCTTCGGTGATAAAATTTCCCCCATCCCCATTCTCATGGGTAAAAATTTCGATTATTCCTCATTCTATCGGTTTAAATCCCCACAGTTTTCAAATATTCTTCCCCCAATTCTCACCCTTACAAATAAAAAACAATTAAATTAAAAATACGAGGGTATTTACGGTATCTAAAATAAAATTCGAATAAATATTAATCTATTAATGAGCCTTTCTCGAATTTCAATCACAACAATATAACCCTTCCATGAAAATTGTTAAACATTTTGAATGTAATTAATAATTATGTAAAAAGGTTTAGGTGTATTACCAACATGACTCTTTTCCAGGGTAAAAAAAAGAGAGATGGTGAGCGTGGCTGGGAGTCCAAAAGCCGCATCGGCAAATCTCCCCGGCGGATCTAAAGATGTTGCTAGAGCCGATGACTGGACCTTATTCATCGACAATCTCAGCAGGCGGGTAACTAGAATAGCGTTGAAGGAATTAGTGAGTCACCATGGAAAGGTTTTGAGAATCTTCATCCCTATCGTAAACAACAGAGCCAGATATTCAGAGTCCACCTTTACGTTTGTGACAATGGCTAGTCTTCAAGACATGGTGAACGTAGCAGAGAAAATGGATGCGACCCGCATTGATGGGAGGATTGTGAGTGTATCAAAAGCCAAGTACTTGAAGAGAAAGAGTCCGAGAAATGGGTTCACAAAGCAAAGAACACAAAAGGAAAACCAGAACAGAGGTAATAATGCTGAAAAGCCGCCGAGTAACAAGGTAAATGGTGGGAGGGTTGTCAATGATTCACCCATGGATGGCACAAGGAGAAAATCATATAAAGAAGCACTCCTAAGCAGTCCTAGAGCGGGGTATTTTGAAGAAGAAGTACTGAATCTCCCTATTGTAATAAAACAGGGTGATAATTTAGGAGGGATTTCGGAAAATATTCCCATCCCGACGACTGATAACGAGTGGTTAAAAAGATGCTTGGTTGGTTTAAAAAAGGTTTCATTCGAAGAAAGCTTAGTGCAGCAGGGTCTGGAGCAAGATGGGATCAACGCTAAATTGGTAAAATGGGATGGTAATTTAGATTTGTTTCTCATTGTATTTAACTCAAGTGCAGATATGGAGGAGCATTGGACGCACAAGAAAGAAGAGATCGAGTTCTGGTTCGATCACTTTGCGCCTCTCCTCATCAATGGCATCCCCCACCAATTATGTTACATAAATCTTATGGGTGTCTCTCTGAACTGCTGGAACGACAAATTCTTCAGCAGGTTGGGAAATCAGTGGGGGGTTTTCGTGAGTACGGAAGCATTCACACAAAAGAAAATGAGGCTAGACAAAGCAGACATGATAATCAGATCTGTCAACATTCAGGATATACCAAGAGAGATAACAGTAAGATCAATGGGTTCTGATTTTAAAGTTGAAGTGTTGAGTGGATCGAAAGATCGATATTTACCAAGAGGGGGGATGAATTGGAAATTTGAAAGATTGTAGTGGAAATTGGCAAATTAAAAATGAAGAACGAGGAATTTAGAGTGGTTCAAGTTCCAAATGAACTCTACATCCACTACCTTAGTCTCACTAAGGATTTGCAACAATTTCACTAAATTGATCTTCCCCTTTTCTAGGACAATGAGGCAACCCTTTACAATATCGGTTGATTTTTCTACCCAAAAATCAACCCAACCCTCACACAAGAGAACAAAGGAATTTGTAGGCTAATTAGGTATCTCTCAATACAAATGATAGCCCCGATACAAGCACTCAACCCAATTTTACAATATATGAATGAAGAACACAAATTGAGATTTTACACAAATTTTGGGATTTTTGCTCAAATGCTTGAATTTTATGTTTGGATGTTCGCTTGAAGTTCAATGATTGTTGCTGATGCTTTTGGATGTCCCTTTTATACCTTCTTATTGATTTCTAGCCGTTTGGGTGGTTGGGAACATAAATGGAGCCGTTGGAACCCTCTCTTACCACCATAAATGCACCTCTGCAGCTACGAGTATCGGTACTCGGGAATGGGTATCGATACCTGTCTCAGAAAAGAAAGAGCCGTTGCGTGCAATTAATAGGGCGTATCGATACGCGCGTAAGCGTATCGGTACACGGTATCGAAACGGCAAAGGCCGTATCGATACCTTTTTCTGAACTTAGCTCACTGTCAAAACGCGTATCGATACTGGGGTTATGCGTATCGATACCGGTCAACAACTTTTTAAAATTTGGTTACCAACCAACTGACACCAACGGTCATATTTTTAAACCGACTTAAATGCTTTAAAAATCTTTAAACCAGTATCGATACTGGTGTTACCGTATCGATACACTCTTTCAAACTCTTTGAAGTTTAACACAGGGGCGTATCGATACGAGGGTTTTCCGTATCGATACGTGTTCCGACAGTAGCCAATTTTGGCAAAAAGGTATCGATACACCTTCATGGGTATCGATACTCTATGACGATTTTCAATAAATTTGGCTTGGAACACTTAGAAAATATTTTGAGTTTGAGTTTTACAAATCAGTTTTAAAGTGTTGGTGTTTCAAAACTTGTTAAGAGACTTGTAAAAACAATTTTAAGTTTTTCAAATTGATCCTTAAAGATCTAGTTATATCAAAATCAAACATAGGTTTTACAATCTCCCCCTTTTTGATATAACAAAACCAAAACTTAAAATTTTGACACTTTTGAATAACCTTTACAAAGTAACTCCCCCTTAATATAAGCTTGATAACCTTTGAGTTAAAATCAAAATATTTTAAAGATGTGAGCAAGTTTCTTCTCCCCCTTTTTGTTAGATAAAAAATGCATGGAGACAATAAAGTGCATAATGAAATCAAAGGTATAATAATAATAAGCAACATGATTTTATTCATCATAGCATAAGAAAATCCAAACGAAAACAAACAAGAAATCAAAGCATAGGTTTTTAATCCTAAAACAAACTTAGTCCTAAAAACAGAAACATAGGTGCATAAAAATAGAAAATCCTAGATGATTATGAATGATATGCAAGAAGAGATGTCTAGGCATTGTCTTCGGCGTCATCATCATCTTCATCATCATCGACCATAGGCTCATTGCTCCGCATGCTATTACGCCATTCATCATGGAAAGCGGCAACGAAAATATTCAAGGAATTGTGCTCGCTTTCAAGGGATGTAAGGCGATTCTCCATACCCGTCATCCTTGTATCGAAGGTGGTTTCCATGGAGGTTAGACGAGTGTTCATGTCCGTGCGTAGCCCGGTAAATTGCTCATTGAGATAGGTCATGAGAGCATCCAAATTGGGCTGTGGGACTTGAGGAGCCGGAGGAGCTTGAGGAGCTTGTGGTTGTTCCAATGCGGCTGCGGCCTCGGGTGGAAGCTCGGAAAGACGTAACCAACTTCCATTAAAGTAATGGAACTTTCCCCGAGCAAGGGATCGCTCATCAATAGGATCGGTAAGAGGAGATGCAAGATCAAATGAGCAATCAATATCCTTTTTCATAAAATAGTAACTTAAAGCCGTACCGTAAATAAAAGATGTGATGAGAGAGGTTTGGCGATTTTGAACATGATAGACGATCTCATCGAACATGATTCGAGCTAGGTTTGGGCGCTTTCGTTGACGGAAACAACGGATCCAAAAATCATCCACTTGACGGATGGTAGAGTATTTGCCACCGGAGGGACGTAACCACCAAGACACCATCAAATGTAGGATTCGATCGTGAGCATTGAGGACGGTTACGGAACCACCGAGAACATGGCCCAAGGCATTCTCATCATTTAAGCCTACATCCTCTAACTTAAAAACCTCACAAATCCCTTTGACATCGAGAATGATTTGCTTCCCCATGAGATAAGAGCGGATGGCAACAACTTCCCCATTGCGAGAAATAATTTTGGCATTAGAATAGAAAATTAAAACCAAAAGATGATAGTAAATACCGGGGATAGAAAGAAACTCCATGAAATTCCAAGTGCGAAGCAACGGAAGATATTCAAACTTGAAGCGCTCGGAGTCGAGAAAAGGAATGGAGACGACCCTTTCCGCACGAATTTTGTAGTTCTCAAATTGGCGAAAATAGGGAAGACCCGCGGAAGTTTCAAAGGATTTGTTATAAATTGTAGCATAATCCGGGCGTGCAACCATTCCGGGAGTTGAAGATTCACCGGCATGAGTAACCCTCGGTCGCTTCCTCGAATGTTCTTTAGGTGCCATAATCTAAAAGAAAATTAAAAAAAAAGGTTTCTTCAATTTGAGTAAAAATCAAGGTAAAAAGATTTTAAAAAAATTTTGAAAAGCAAAGAGATTTAAGAAAACAAAGGGTTAAAAAAAACAAAAAAGAATAAAAAGAAGAGATTACCTTGAAGGAAACTTTGAAGATTGAAGAAAAACTTGAGAGAGAGCACAATTCTTTTCTTGATGCAAAAATTCTTTTAGAATTGAGTTGTAGTGTGGAAAATATAAAGGAGGAAGGGCCTTTTTATAGGCAAAAACGGCTAGGGTTTGTTAGGGTTAAAGAGTTTTAATTTTGGTAAAATTAGATCTCATTTAAGATTGATTTAATGCCATCTGCGCGAGAGGGTATCGATACTCCTGAGGGGTATCGATACGGGGATAAAATTGTCTTTTCTCAAAAATGCCCGTTGGAAAGTCGTATCGAAACGGTGGGGCCCGTATCGAAACGACCTGTATCGATACGATTTTAAGCGTATCGATACCTGTGAAGCGAGGAAAATTCTGGGAAACAAAATGAAGAACACGTATCGATACGCGTATAGCCGTATCGATACCATATGCCCAGAATGACCTATTTGGTTCTAAGAACAACCAAAGGCTCGAACTTAACACCTCCTAAAAGTATGCAAATGATGAATGAACAGTTCTAAGCATGTTTTAACAGAAGCATACTCCCCCTAACTATAAGCATGGATAAGATTAGGAGTTTAAACACATAAACATGGCAATTTCACAAAATCAAGCATTTTAAGCACAAAAGAGGTCCTAAAAGGTCAAGATAGGCTAGCTAGACCTAACTCTCTCCTAAGGGACCAAAAACGCTCTTTGTCTAAGGGTTTTGTAAAAATGTCCGCTAATTGATTCAAGGTGTCTACATACTCTATAACCACATCTTCCTTAAGGACATGATCTCTAATGAAATGATGCCTTATTTCTATATGTTTGGTTCTAGAGTGTTGGATGGGATTTTTAGTTAAGCATATTGCACTAGTGTTGTCACATTTTAGGGGTATAGTTCCAACTTTAATACCATAATCTAAGAGTTGTTGTTTCATCCAAATAACTTGAGCACAACAACTCCCTAAGGATATGTACTCGGCTTCGGTGGTAGATAAGGCTACACTATTTTGTTTCTTAGAGAACCAAGATATGAGCATACTACCTAAGAATTGGCAAGTTCCCGAAGTACTTTTCCTATCAATTTTGCAACCCCCATAATCCGCATCCGAGTAAGCATGTAGGTTGAAGGTAGAGTCTCTAGGATACCAAAGGCCTAAACAATGAGTGTCTCTAAGGTATCTAAAGATTCTCTTAACGGCTATAAGGTGAGACTCTCTAGGACTAGCTTGAAACCTAGCACACAAGCAAACACTAAACAAGATATCCGGTCTACTTGCGGTAAGGTAAAGCAAAGATCCAATCATAGAACGATAAAGCTTAGAGTCAACACACTTACCTCCTTCATCTTTGTCAAGCTTTGTAGAAGAGCTCATAGGAGTGGCTTGAGGCTTTGCATTCTCCAAGCCAAACTTCTTGAGCATATCCTTTATGTATTTTGCTTGGTTGATGAAGGTGCCATCCTTCTTTTGCTTGATTTGGAGTCCCAAAAAGAATGAGAGCTCCCCCATCATGCTCATCTCAAATTCACCTTGCATTAGCTTAGAAAATTCTTGACAATGACATTCATTAGTAGAACCAAAAATAATATCATCAACATAAATTTGAACTACTAAGATGTCATTTTTATACATTTTTATGAAAAGTGTAGTGTCCACCTTACCTTTTTCAAATCCTTTTTCAATCAAAAAATTTGAAAGCCTTTCATACCAAGCTCTAGGAGCTTGTTTTAAACCATAAAGAGCTTTGGTAAGTTTGAAAACATGATTTGGAAATTTTGAATCTTCAAAACCCGGTGGTTGTTCCACATACACTTCTTCATTTATAAAACCATTTAAAAATGCGCTTTTAACATCCATTTGAAAAAGCTTGAAATTATGATAACATGCATATGCAAGCAACATCCTAATGGCTTCCATTCTAGCTACGGGTGCATAGGTTTCATCAAAATCTATTCCCTCTTCTTGAGTGTAACCTTGTGCTACAAGTCTAGCTTTATTTCTCACAATGTTACCACTCTCATCTAGTTTGTTCTTAAAGACCCATTTAGTTCCTATTGTAGATTGATTACTAGGCCTATCAACTAATGTCCATACATTACTTCTCTCAAATTGATTTAGCTCTTCTTGCATAGCCAAAATCCAAAAGTCATCTTTCAATGCTTCTTTTATATTTTTAGGCTCTATGCATGAGATAAATGCAATATGGTTCATTAATTTAAGAGAAGAACGAGTGGTTACCCCCTTGGATGGATCACCCAAGATTTCACCATCTTTGACATAGTTCAACTCCCTTGGGTAGTTCACTTCCTTTTCCTCAATAGCCAAGTCCTTCAAGGCTTCAAGAGGTGGATCTTGTGTATCTTCTTCTTTTGGTTGAATCTCATCCTCCTTTGAAGTTTGACCTCCATCAAAGGCATTTATGATTCCTACATCATCATCATCACAAGAATCCTTCCTAGGAAGGAGGTTATCATCGAATACAACATGAATAGATTCTTCTACTACTAAAGTTCTTTTGTTAAATACTCGATAGGCTTTAGAGGTTAAAGAGTAACCTATAAAAATGGCTTCATCACTTTTTGCATCAAATTTACCTAAGTTATCTTTTCCATTATTTAAAACAAAACACTTGCACCCAAAAGGGTGGAAATAGCTAATGTTAGGCTTTTTAGATTTTAAAATCTCATAAGGTGTTTTCTTTAAAATTGGCCTAATCATTACTCGATTTACAATATAACAAGCGGTGTTTGTGGCTTCCGCCCAAAAATATTTAGGTAAATTGTTTTCACAAAGCATAGTTCTAGCCATTTCTTGTAAAGTTCTATTTTTCCTCTCAACTACCCTATTTTGTTGAGGAGTTCGAGGAGCCGAAAAATTATGGCTAATACCATTTTCATTCAAAAATTCTTCAAACCCTAAATTTTGAAACTCGGTTCCATGATCACTTCTAATGTGTGAAATTCTAAGTTCAAGATCATTTTGGGTTAATTTTGAAAATGTGATGAATTTTTCCAAAGCCTCATCTTTAGTGCTTAAAAAGAGAACCCAAGTAAATCTAGAAAAATCATCAACTAACACAAATGCATAAGATTTACCACCCAAGCTCATAGTCCTAATTGGCCCAAATAAATCCATGTGAATTAATTGTAAGCATCTACTAGTAGAAACATCATTAATGGATTTAAAGGAAGACTTATGTTGTTTACCCTTAGAGTATGCATCGCAAATTTTGTCATTTGAAAATTTAATTTTGGGCAAACCTCTGACTAGATTTAGAGAGACTAGTTTTTCCAAAACACTAATGCTAGCATGTCCTAGCTTCCTATGCCACAACCATGCATCATTTTCATTTTGAGCAACTAAACATGCATGAGATGTATGAATGTCATCTAAATGCACCATGTATATGTTTCCTATGCGATGACCTATGAGCATAATACTATTAGATTTAATGTCTACAATTTTGCATCCATTTTTATCAAAAAGAACATTAAATCCCTTATCACATAATTGACTTATGCTCAATAAATTATGTTTAAGACCATCGACATATAAGACATTTTCAATGAGAATGGTAGAGTGATTACCTATGGAGCCAATACCTTTAATGTGGCCTTTGGAGTTGTCACCAAAAGTTACTACTCCTCCACTTTTTGGCTTTAAATCCATGAATCGACTCTTGTCTCCGGTCATGTGTCTCGAGCATCCACTATCAAGGTACCACAAGTTTTGACTTTGTGCTTTGGCCTTGTAGCAATGCTCCCCCTACAAACAAAGATATTAAACCTTGGTTTTTGGTACCCAAATCATTTTGGGTCCATGAGTGTTAGCTCCCAAAACCTTGGTTCCCTTAGGAATCCAAGATGACATAGCAATAATATTATTAGATTTTACAAGTTCCTTAGGAACCCATACACTTCTAATTCTTTTAGCTCTACTATGTCTAGGGTAGCTACCTTGTTTGTAGTAATTAGTCCTTTTCTTAGGTTGGTGTGTTCTAGAGGATTCTCCTACTTCATGTTTGACACTACCAATATTTTTTAAGGACTTTTCGAGCTCATTTAGCTCACCTAACACCTTTTGGTGTTCACTATTGCATTGAGACAAAAGATTATTAAGATCAACATTTTCATCTTGAAAGAATTTAAGTTCATCTTTTAATCCTAAAATCTTTTTCTCAAATTTAGAATTAGCTTGAGTGAGTGAGTCATTTTTCTCATTTAGCTCTAAAATGATTTTCTTGTTTTTAATGACCGACTCTTTAAACTTCTCAACTAATTCATCATATACCTCTTGTAACTCGTCATATGCATCATTTAATTCTTCATATGAAAAATCTAAAGTAGATGAGTTAGAGGTTACCAAGGAGGAATCTTCCTCAAGTGCCATGAGACAAAGGTTAGCCACTTCTTGTTCGTCATCCTCCGATGACTCCTCATCACTCCAAGTAGCAAGCTTGGCTTTGAGTTTCTTCTTCTTCTCAAAGCCCTTCTTCTTGAGTTGAGGACACTCCGAACGGATGTGACCGGATTGTTTGCACTCATAGCAAATGATGGGATCCTTCCCTTCTTCTTTGTTCCTTCCTTTGAAGTCCATCTTTCTTTGGATTTTCCTTCCCCGGTTGGACCTCATGAAGCGTAAGAATCGTTTGGCTATCATAGCCAATTCTTCAAGTTCATCCTCCTCACAAGATGAGCTCTCATCATGTTGTGAAGCTTTTGCCTTGAGAGCTATTCCCATCTTCTTCTTCTTTTCAACTTCAAGCTTCTCTACTCTTTTCTCTTCTTTCTTTTTCTCATCTTCCCTTCCTTGCTTCATGATCTCATGAGTAAGGAGAGAACCCACAAGCTCATCAAGCTTTAATGTCTTCAAGTTCTTTGCTTCGATGATGGCGGTTCTCTTCCCATCCCAAGCTTCGGGAAGTGAATAGAGTAGCTTCCGGACAAGCTTGTCTTCCGGTATGATCTCTCCATAGCCCTTTAGCCCGTTGACAATTATGGAGAATCGATCAAACATCTTTGACACCGTCTCATCGGGCTCCATCTTGAAATTTTCATAACTAAGATTGAGAAGTCCAATCTTAGTTTCTTTGACATCATTGGTGCCTTCATAAGTGGTCTCAAGTGTGTCCCACACTTCTTTGGCATTTTCAATGGAAGAGACCTTTGAATAGATGTCCGGACCGAAAGCACAAAAAAGCATGTGGAGAGCTTTATCGTTGACTTGAATCTTCTTCCTCTCCTCTTCACTCATTTCGGTTTTCTTCTTCAACACCATCTTGCCTTCACCATCTTGCTTCAATGGAATGTATGGCCCATCCTCAATGACATCCCATACAAGGTAGTCACTTGACTTGATGAATAGCCTCATTTTGTTCTTCCAAAAGGAGTAGTTGTCACCATTGAAGAAAGGAGGCTTGGTGGTTGATTGTGACTCGTACATGCCGGAACCGGAGGTTGAAGCCATCTCTTGATAATTGGATGATCACACTCTTCCAAGGATCTCCTCTTGTGGTTGTTAATCCTCAAAGAGTTAAGCTCTGATACCAATTGTTGAGTGGATCGAAAGATCGATATTTACCAAGAGGGGGGTGAATTGGAAATTTGAAGGATTGTAGTGGAAATTGGCAAATTAAAAATGAAGAACGAGGAATTTAGAGTGGTTCAAGTTCCAAATGAACTCTACATCCACTACCTTAGTCTCACTAAGGATTTGCAACAATTTCACTAAATTGATCTTCCCCTTTTCTAGGACAATGAGGCAACCCTTTACAATATCGGTTGATTTTTCTACCCAAAAATCAACCCAACCCTCACACAAGAGAACAAAGGAATTTGTAGGCTAATTAGGTATCTCTCAATACAAATGATAGCCCCGATACAAGCACTCAACCCAATTTTACAATATATGAATGAAGAACACAAATTGGGATTTTACACAAATTTTGGGATTTTTGCTCAAATGCTTGAATTTTATGTTTGGATGTTCGCTTGAAGTTCAATGATTGTTGCTGATGCTTTTGGATGTCCCTTTTATACCTTCTCATTGATTTCTAGCCGTTTGGGTGGTTGGGAACATAAATGGAGCCGTTGGAACCCTCTCTTACCACCATAAATGCACCTCTGCAGCTACGAGTATCGGTACTCGGGAATGGGTATCGATACCTGTCTCAGAAAAGAAAGAGCCGTTGCGTGCAATTAATAGGGCGTATCGATACGCGCGTAAGCGTATCGGTACACGGTATCGAAACGGCAAAGGTCGTATCGATACCTTTTTCTGAACTTAGCTCACTGTCAAAACGCGTATCAATACTGGTTATGCGTATCGATACCGGTCAACAACTTTTTAAAATTTGGTTACCAACCAACTGACACCAACGGTCATGTTTTTAAACCGACTTAAATGCTTTAAAAATCTTTAAACCAGTATCGATACTGGTGTTACCGTATCGATACACTCTTTCAAACTCTTTGAAGTTTAACACAGGGGCGTATCGATACGAGGGTTTTCCGTATCGATACGTGTTCCGACAGTAGCCAATTTTGGCAAAAAGGTATCGATACGCCTTCATGGGTATCGATACTCTATGACGATTTTCAATAAATTTGGCTTGGAACACTTAGAAAATATTTTGAGTTTGAGTTTTACAAATCAGTTTTAAAGTGTTGGTGTTTCAAAACTTGTTAAGAGACTTGTAAAAACAATTTTAAGTTTTCAAATTGATCCTTAAAGATCTAGTTATATCAAAATCAAACATAGGTTTTACATGAAGTGAGTACTGGAAGGGGTAAGGAAATTCTACTGGAAGAAGATGGAAAATCTGTTGAAAACTACGCTGATATTTGGCCCCATAATCCATTATCGGATGAGGAGGTGAACGAAGAAAACTTTCAAGAGGCTTATTTTTAGTTTCCGGCGAGAAATTCAGTTGACGCGGCTGCCGACGGTGGGCACAGTACCGCTTCAATATCTGCGTCGAAGGAAATGAATGCGGGTGTTGATTCCCAGGTTGACCCAATTCCCAGGTGTAACGTCAATTTCCTAGATGTGGCTAATGAAATTAACCACGTGGGATTATCTGGGATTAGGCTTGGCCATGTGCCGGATAGTGGACCAACAGATGGGGCCCTATCCAATATCGTTCCCTTGTATAATAACCCTGTTGGGTTGGGCTTGGAAACCCCGGTGTCAAAGGAGCCAGGCAGTGATGGTATTAAGTCTATTAGCGGGCCCCAAAATTCGATAATTGTTTTGAGCTCCGGGCGGGTCCCTACCCATCAACACTCCAGTAATCTTAATAGTGGGTTTTCAGTGGAGATGGTCCCCGACAGCCTAGAGGATATCGTCAATTCTAAGGATATTCAATTCCATTTTGAGTCGAACGCCAGGAAAGAATTTCAATCTGAAAAAATAATCGAGAAGGGGTTTCTCCGAGCAAGTATTAGAAGAGTGATTCGACGACAAATATGAGATTCCCTGGAAGAGAATGATGCGTCTGGCACAGCCTTACTGCTGCCAAATTCCGAGACGTTTTTCCCGGTTGAGGAGGTTGAAGCCGAGGCAGTGTGGGAAGTGAGCAACCTCTTAGGAATCTCGTTCAAAGGGGGTAAAAATGCGGTCATCAACAGGGTCTCTGAGCTTGAAAGAGAGCTCCAGAATCGGTGTTAGGAATTTCGGGTAATTCATTTTAGTTTTTTTTATATGATGAATTTTTCAATAATTTCCTGGAATGTTAGAGGTATTCGAAAGAAGGAAAAAATCAGGGCGGTGAAAAATTTGATTCGCAAGAAGAAACCAGGTATGATTCTTATCCAAGAAACTAAACTTGAATGCATGGAACGTAGATTGATTAGGAGGTTATGGCAGGGTGATAGGATCAAGTCAGTTTTCTCCCCGTCGAGGGGTGCTTCGGGTGGTTTGGTTAGTATTTGGGATTCTGATTTCTTTAGCATTAGTGAACAACATTCATTCCCTAGATTCATTGGCTTGATTGGGAAATTAAATTCCAATAATTTGGATGTTGGCATTAGTAATGTGTATGACCCTGTTGTGGACGCGGAGAAAGAGGCTTTTCTACAAGATCTCATTGTCTTTATGAATAGTAGACAAATCGCTTGGTGTGTAGGGGGCGATTTCAACCTATTCCTAAAGCCGGAGGAAAAAGATGGAATGGCGATTAACATGGCTGCTGTTGATCTTTTCAATCATTTTCTTTTCGAGTCGGAGCTTAAAGATATCCCTCTCCAAGGCGGCCGCTACACGTGGGGAAACAATCGTGACCCTCCTACCTTTGTTCGCTTGGACCGATTCCTCATTTCCAATGAGATTGAGACCGCTTTTCCGGATATTAGTCAATGTGTATTGGACAAATCGGTGTCGGATCATAATGCTGTCCTTTTGGCAGTTTCTTCAGTAAATTGGGGACCTAAGCCTTTCAGGTGCTTCAATTTCTGGTATGAAGAAGAGGGATTTGAAGCTTTGGTTTTAAATTCACTTGCAGACTCGAAAAGGAAGAATTCTAAGGTGAAAATTGGAGGTTTAATCAAGAATACAAAATTGGTTTTGAAAAATTGGTCAATGAATTTTTCGAAGGGGTTCGATAAGCAGATTGCAAACACGGAGAAGGGAATTTCAGTTGTGGAATTAGCAATTCAGAATGGCAGCCGAGACCCGAACTTATTCTCTAAACTACACAACCTTAAGGCAAACTTATGGGACCTGTACCGAAAGGAGGAAAGCTCTTGGCTTCAAAAATCTAGATTAAGATGGTTCAACGAGGGCGATAGGAACACCAACTTCTTCCATATCACAGCCTCGTCAAGAAAAAGGTTAAATGCAATCAACAGGCTGAGGATAGATGGGGTAGAAGTTCAGGATCCAGTCAAAATAAAGGAAAAAGTGTTTGAGTTTTTCGCCAAGGCTTACAACTCAAACCAGGCACTGGAAATTGAGAGAATGGATTTGGAGTTCAAAAAAATCAGCAGTGAGACGGCTACTAGTCTGGAGCGCGAGTTTACTGAACAAGAAGTTTGGGAGGTGCTAATTACGGCCGATAATAACAAGGCCTCGAGGCCTGATGGTTTCAATTCAGGTTTTTTCAAGAGGTTCTGGCAAGCACTAAAACCGGACATAATGGCCTTCCTCAGAGACTTCCATAAGGGCAAAAAATGGGAATCTGGAACTAACCATTCCTTCCTAACTCCCATCCCAAAGGTGGGAAATCCGGTGTCTTTGGAAGAATTTCGACCTATCAGCTTGGTAGGAGGCCTATACAAGCTTCTTTCAAAGGTGCTAACTAGCAGATTCATGACTTGTATTGGACAAGTTATAGGGAACTCCCAGTTTGCGTTTGTGGCTGGTCGACAGATACTTGATTGTGCCTTAATTGCTAATGAGTTGATCGATTTCATTCAAAAGGCTGGGTTAAGCGGGGTAGCCTTCAAAATCGACTTTCAAAAGGCTTATGACACTGTGAGTTTTGACTTCGTGATCTATGTCTTAAAGAGATGTGGGTTCAGGGAGAAATGGTGCGATTGGATCCTCTAGTGCATATCCACCGCCAGAATTTCGGTATTAGTAAATGGATCCCCAACGGAAGCCTTTTCCATTTCCAGAGGTCTGAGGCAAGGATGTTCACTATCACCCATTCTTTTTAACCTTGTGGCCGAAGCACTGAATTTAATGATCAACAAAGCCGTTAGAGTGGGATTATTCATTGGGTTCTCAGTCGGAAGAAGAGACGACAATGTCATGATTTCTCATCTTCAATTCACCAACGACTTACTCATATTTTGTGGTGATTCAGAGACTCAAGTTCGAAATGTAAAAAAGGTCTTGAGAGTCTTTGAACTAGCCTCGGGGCTTAAACTAAATCTCAAGAAAAGTTCGATGATTGGGATTAATGTGGAGAACTCTACGCTTCAGGCATGGGCCGCGGGTATTGGTTGCACTGTGGAAAATTTCCCAACAAAGTATCTTGGTCTTCCCCTAGGTGCAAAAAAGAACTCTACAGCGTTGTAGGAACCTATAATCTCAAAATTCTCAAAAAAGTTGGAAGGGTGGATGCCTAAGCTTTTATCGATGGGGGGTAGACTCACACTGCTAAAATCTGTCCTGACCTCCCTACCAGTTTACTTCTTGTCCCTATACAAGATGCCGACTCAAATCTCGAACATGCTTAACATGATTATGGCTAGATTCTTTTGGGGTGGTGACATAAATAAGAACAAAATTCATTGGGTTCGTTGGTGCAACCTGTGTAAACCCTACAAGGAAGGAGGTTTGAACATTGCCAATCTTGATATCACCAACAGAGCACTTCTAGGCAAGTGGGTGTGGAGATTTGGGAATGAAACATCTAATCTCTGGCGCAGGGTGATTGATGTTAAATCTCCGGGAGGCAAACCCAATTTACTCCCGTCTAAGGCTTCGAACAGACGTTTTTTCCTGGATTTAGAATGGGATTCTGAAATCGTTTCATAGTGAGGACCAGTTTGGATTCTGCTTGAAATCCAATCTAGCCTTACAAGTGGGGAATAAGGAATAGATCTCCTTCTGGGAAGATGTATGGTTGGGTAACATGTCACTGAAAGCTAGATTTCCTCGGATCTTTGCATTAGCCCTTCACCAAGTAGGGTCGATCGCAGATTTTGGTACGAAAACGGAAGATGGGTGGGTGTGGAATATCCCATTGAGAAGAAGACTATTCGACCGCGAAATTCAAACCTGGGAGGAATTGATGCTAGGATTGAATAATTTCAAGTCAAGTGGTTTAGACCACGATTGGGTTAGGTGGATGGGTGCAAGTGATGGGGCTTTTTCAATTAAATCACTTAAAAAACCTTTTCTTGGTTCGATACCTTCGGAAAATTTCTAGAGTAAATTTGTATGGTTAAGTTTCTCCCCTCCGAAGGTTGAATTGTTCTTGTGGCTGGTTATGCTGAATCGGGTCCCGGTAAAAATAGAACTGATGAAAAGGGGAGTTACTATTGCCTCTAACTCGCTATGTCCTTTATGTGGTTTGTTTCCTGAATCTATTGACCATTTATTTTTCTCTTGTTGGTACAGTTGGAAGACCTGGATATATTTTTGTTCACAGTTAGGGACCGACTCAGTTTGGCCTAAGGATCCATCGGCCTTTCTCCAAGCTTGGGGGGCTCTTGCTGCTCAAGAGACAAGCGAGGTATGGTCTTTCATCCCTTTTGCAATAATTTGGACCATTTGGTTGTTTAGGAATGATATTGTTTTCAATGAAAAAAATATGGATTGGCTGCAAGTCATTTTATTAGTGAAACTTCGCTTGAGCACTTGGTTGAAAGCTAAATTTAGGGACTGCAAAATACCATTGAATAGTTTGATGTGTGATCCGTTGTTGGCTACTAATCGGTTCCTCAAGGCTGTAGTATCCTCGAAATCCCCCAAATGGTGCCCTCCTCCCGGTAATTATTTGAAATTAAATGTCGATGGAGCAGTGGATGATTCGAAAAACTTAGGGGGCATTGGGAGGGGGGGTCCTAAGGGACTCCAAAGGTAAGGTGTTGTTCCATTTTTCTGAAGATGTTGCAGGGGGTCCCCGAGTTTGATTGAATTGCATGCAATCAAAGTAGGCTTGAGAAAATATATGGATACGATATGGGTAAAGGACGTAAGGTTGGTGATTAAAACTGATTGCAAAATTGTGTGTGACTGGATCCGTTCGAATGTAGCCCCTCCTCCAAATGTTGAGGCAATGGTTCGTGAATTATCAAAAGAAATCAGCTCAAGAGCTTACTCCCTGATGTGGGTGCCAAGGTGCTGCAATTCCATGGCAGACTCTTTGGCAAAAGCAGGTATAGGGTAGATGTGATTCCTGCTTCTGTAGGTGGTCACTCGTTTGGAAGTAACCATGTTTTTCTTTTTTTTTTCTTTTTTTGGTATTAAATGTAATATTGTAATAGAACTCTTGCGTGGAATTAATAATGTTTAGTTGGGCACTCTTTTCCCCCTACCTAGGATTAGAGGGGGGGTTTAACGAGGCCCGAAAATTTTAAAAAAAAATTGATTTATTAATGAGATTAAAAAGGGGGAATGCATATAATTGTACCGTTTCACCGAAAAAAGAGGAATGCAAGTTGTGAGAGAAAGCTTGGAAGAAGTAACAAGAGAAGCAAAATGGATGAGTTCTGGGGGTTTGGGGGTAAGCTTGATACATGTGTAAGCTGATTTGGATAATAAAAAATACTAGAAAATTGGGGACATAAAATAAAGGGTAAAGTACACCAGTGGTCACTAAATTTTTAGGGTGCGTTTATTTTGGCCACCTAACTTTTAAAATTTTTATTGGGGTCATTGAACTTTTAACTCGCTTTCATTTTGGTCACTCTTGTTATCTTCCGTCAACAAATGCTGACGTGACCGTTAGTTTTCCTTTATTTTAATAAAATAATATACTTTATGGGTCCCACTGTGATTAAACCACTTGAACCTTTTCTTTCTTCTCCTTCTCCTCCAAACCTTGCAACTTTTTTTAAAATAAAATCAGTTTTCTAGTCTTCATTCTACAAAATATATGTAGCTGTTATTAAGCCTACAAATCAATTTAATAAATAAGAAGATAAAGTTGAAAGAGAAACATTCATTTCAATTCATTCTTACTTTCGAAAACCCATCTTTTTAAGATGTTCTGTAACCTACTTACATATCCTATAAGAAATAATCGGTTGTGATGATTACACTAATCTACCACACTTTTATTTGTATTGGGCTGATCACAATAATTCACTATTGGGCTAAACCATATTCATCTAATATTCACCAATCTGGTTGACACTTTGTTGAAACAGAGCAACAACTTCATCCTTGAAGCACACACTTAGCCTTTGATGAAAAATGGAGAAAGTGTTGACTGGTAAAGCCTTGGTTAATACATCCGCAAATTGCAGATAAGCTGGTATATAATCAACTTGTAGTTGCTTACTCAAAACCTTGTCCCCAATAAAATGAATATCCAATTCTACATGTTTGGTTTTCGCATGGAGAACCATATTGACAGCTAAGGCAATTGTGCTTGTGTTGTCACACCAAATCTTGAGAACTTCATTCAGAACTATGCCTAGCTCATCTAGCATTGATTTTAACCATGTTATTTCAGACGTATCATCAACTAAGTTACGATATTCTGCTTTTGATGTGGATCGAGAGACAACTTTCTGCTTTTTAGAGCTCCATGAGATAATATTTGACCCTAGAAAATTGTAAAAACCAGACACTGATCAACAATCATCACAATCAATGTCCCAATCAGCATCACAATAAGCAGTAAGTTCCATAGTTGCATTAGGAGTAAAGGTCAATCCATAGTCTAACGTACCTTTCAAATATCTTAGTATACATTTGACTGCAACCCAATAACTATCACGAGGAGAATGCATATATTGTGCAACTTTGCTTACACTAAAAGAGATGTCTAGGTGAGTGTGCATGAGGTAATGCAATTCCCATATGATGCTTCAGAAGTGATGGACATCCAGATATAGAGTTCCACCATCATCCTTAGATAAGCGAGGAGAGACATTCATTAGTGTTGGTACTAAATTTGCCTCTAGCATTTCAACCTTTTGTAATAGTTCTTGTGTGAACTTTCGTTGGTATAAGTGCAAACCATCTCCAACCTTTGTGACTTCTATGCCCAAGATGTATTGTAATTCCCCAAGATCTTTGAGAGAGAACTGAGTGTCAAGCTTTTGTATGATATTAGCTACCTCAACTTCTGAACTTCTGGTAATTAGGATGTCATCAACATATACAATGAGATACATAACCACATCACCCTGTCTGTAGTAAAATAAAGATGAATCAACTTTTGAAGACTAGAATTGAAGTGACTCCAAAAATTCTTTCAGTTTGGTGAACTAATTTCTCGGGGCTTGCCTAAGACCATAAATAGCCTTATGAAGTTTGCAGACTAAAGAATTCCCATACTCATCATATTGTTCAAAGTCAGGTGGTTGCTTCATGTACACATCTTCTAAGAGATTACCCTTGAGAAATGCATTGTTAACATCGACTTTTCGAATACTCCAACGTCTATTAACAGCTAGCGATAGAATAAGATTGGCAGTTGGCAATTTGACCACCAGACTATAAGTTTCATGAAACTCATGTCCCGGTACTTGTGAGAAACCTTATCCGAATATTTTTATACCACTAAATTTGGAATCCACTACTTCACCCTTATCCGAACCTACATCCCCTTTAGCAACTCCTTCCAAAACACCTACACTTATTTGAAACACATTCACTCCTTTTCAAAACTCCTCAAAACTTTTCGAAAACACCTACTCCTCCTCCTAAACAAATTTTGACCTATATAAGAAAAAAAAAATTATACCATAGGCTATTTTGTAATCTGACACTTGTCGTGAGTTGGATTTGAGTCCATCTGCCAATATGGAGGAGGAAGGTGATATAATCAGTGAGCCTACTATCCCTAATCTTGATGATTTTCCTATTGCTATTAGAAAAAGGGTTAGAAAGTGCACTAAACATCCTATTAAGAAATTTGCGGGATACAGTTCATTGAAGTCATCCTTTAAAGCCTTTACAACAAGCTTAGATAAAGAGCAAATTCCTTCCACAGTTGATGAAGCTTTAAAGCATCCCAAGTGGAGAAAGATTGTCGAAGAAAAAATCAGTGCTCTTGAGAATAGTGGTGCCTGAACAATAACTGATTTTCCCCAAGGTAAAAAAACCTTTTGGTTGTAAGTGATTTTTTGCTGTGAAATATAGCTCTGATGGTAGTGTCTAGAGGTACAAAGTGAGGCTTGTGGCTAAAGGCTATACACAAACTTATGGGATCGACTACACAAAAACCTTTGCTTCGGTGGCAAAACTTAACATTGTTCGGGTATTACTAAGTCTAGCTGTCAATTCTGATTGGAAGCTTCACCAACTTGATGTGAAGAATGCATTACTTAATGGGAAGTTAGAGGAAAAGGTTTATATAAAGATTCCACCTTGTCTGAAATCGATTGAAAGAGATCAAAAAGTTTGTAAGCTCAACAGGTCACTTTATGGTCTGAAACAGTCTCCTCGAGCTTGGTTCTACAAAATCATCGAAGCTATTCTAAAAGATGGATACAAGCAATCATTAGCGGATCGCACCCTATTCATTAAGGTAACCTCAAAAAATAAAAGAGTTATATTAATTGTCTATGTAGATGTTATAATTATGACAGGAGATGATGATGAGAAAATCGAGTGCTTGAAAAACCTTCTGCATAGAGAATTTGAAACAAAAAATTTGGGACAGCTTCGATACTTCTTTGGAATCGAGGTTGCTAGATTAAGTGAAGGGTTAGTGATCAATCAAAGGAAGTATGTCCTTGATTTGCTTAATGAAGCAAGGATGCTCGGGTGTAAACTAGCAGATACACCAATGAAAGCCAGCTTGTAATTCACTACGGAAACATGCACTTTAGTTGACAAAGAGAGATTCCAAATATTAGTGAAAAAACTAATTTATCTATCTTTGACGAGGCGAGACATTGTGTTTCTAATAAATGTGATTAGTCATCATATGACATCCTAATGAAGAACACATGGCAGCAGCTAACAGAATCCTCAGGTACTTGAAGAAAACTCCTGGACATAGTTTACTATTTAAAAAGACACATGACAGAACTGCGAGAATCTTTACAGACTCAAGTTAGGCAGGAGAACTAACTGACATAAGATCGACAAGTGGGTATGTGCATTTGTTTGGAGAAATCTTGCGACTTGGAAAAGTAAGAAGCAATCGGTGGTATCCAGAAGCAGTACTAAAGCAGAATTTAGAGCTTTGGCTCTAGGAATGCATGAAGGAATTTGGCTACTCAAGTTGCTTAAGGAATTATATACTAACCATGAAAACAAGTTCGGGGTTTTGTGTGATAATCAATCAGCCATTCAGATTGCAAAGAATCTAGTTCAACATGATCAAACAAAACATATTGAGATAGACAAGCATTTTATTGCAGAAAAATCGTCAATGGGATAGCTACTTTGTCATATATTCCCGCACGAGGCCAACTAGCTGACATTCTCACAAAGGCCTTATCCAAAATAATTTTTGATGACTTTCTATCCAATCTGTGACTATACAATGTATACTCACCAGCTTGAGAGGGAGTGTAGGATATTACGGCTTGTATTAGAATTAGAATTAAACTCTTAGAAGTTTGTTACTATATGTACTTATTGTTTTATGTAAATAGATTAAGATTAGAATTTCTAAAGAGTCCTAAGCCTTGAATAGAGTTGGAAGTTTTGTAGTTTTAGGAATCCTTATCCTAGTTGACCTCTTACATGACTATAAAAGAGTCTCATGTTGTATCTTTCTGAATTAATCGAGTAACATAAAAAGTATTTTGTTTTCTACTCTCTCTACAATCCAAGCTCATCCGCCATTTCACCGCAAAAGAGCTCTTGAGAGCAACAAACTACTATGATACTAACCGAATTATCTTTGTGAACATTTTTGCTTACAGAGACATTGTCATCGGATCACTAGTCACGTATCTCTACAACAAATGTTGAGTCAATACTGCCATGAAAATGCAAGTTGAGAATTGCAGTAGATTTAGCAAATGTTGTGACATATCTTCACACCGCATTCTCCAGACCGGTTGTCCATCATGACATTAAATGCTCATGTATCTTGTTGGATCGCAACAATGTCCCCAAACTCAATGACTTTGGACTATGCATATCCATTCCTCAAGGGCAATCACATATGGAGGATGTCGTTTTAGGGAGAACGGGGATCTTGGCTCCTGAGTATACGACCATAAGTTACTTAACAGAGACACCTGATGTTTTTAGTTTTGGCCATCATGTGCACGGTTACTGCATGCTGATGAGCAGTCATGTGTTGAAATTTTCAATAATATTGTGGATCTAAGAATATCGATTGAGGAAGAGCAGTTGCGAGTTTTGGAAACACTCTTTGCCAAATGCACCTGTTATGATGGATTAGAGAGGCCGACAATGATCGAGGTGGCTAAAGAACTCAAGCGGATTCTTCAATCTTGTCTATATCTCCTTGAGATTTTCATAATTTCTCTATAGTTGAATAGATCTTGTAAGCTGTCTGCAAGGTGCAAACACAACGAAGAGCCAATGCTACTCGGGCCATCTACTATCAACATGTCATATTCCTCCTTGCTATCAGTCTCCAGGATCACTTGTGGATATCCCAAGCACCAGGCACTCGTTAATCCCTCATATATGCCCCATAGTTCGGCTTCCAAAATCGAGCAAGCACCAATAGCTTTTGAAAAGCCAAAACACCATTTTTGACGTAACATCACTTCCGACTCACCCACATGTAGCCAAGCCAGTATTAGAATTGCGAGAGCTATCAGTATTAACCTTTATCCAGTTCGCAGGAGGTCGCTGCCATACATGCGGAACCCGACCCTGCACCAACATGGTTTGTCATCAGTGTTACATGGCCACGAGAGGTTTAACTGTCGCGATATACAGCAGTATATGTTGAGGGAGAACATTGCAAAGTACATCCCAACACCAATCACCATCCGGACCAACCATATCACGGACGAAGGTAAACAATGTTATACCATTGTTGATTTTCACCCCTCTTTTAAAAAATCTGGATCAACAAATTCACAAATGATGAAAATAGTATTTCAAGTGGGTACCGAAGCTAATATTTGAGTCCTAATTCTCCCCATGCACCTTTGTATTTCCCTTGCAACCAAGATGCAAGTAAGAATGTTCTTGTGAAGAGTAGATATCGTATTGGGAAAGCATTTTCGAGTTACCTAATGTTCGAGTGCAATCCAGTATTTATTACTAGGATTATGGGTAACACATATCGTTGAATGTGAATCGCATAATAAAGATATTAGAGGAGTCCGTTTTTTCTATAATGGATATTTCTGCCGACAAATTCCTGAACCACTCGGCTTCCTTGCATCTCTCTTTATTCATATTTAAAAGCTAATTTAAAATCCCACTTATGGAGTATTAAAAAATACTCATCCGCATAACCCATTTTCACAGGTTACATTTGCATTTATTATCCATCTCAAGCGTTTTGAAAGTCATAAACCACAAAATATTTATAGGCAAAAAACAAGACACCAAGAATCTGACCGAAAGAATCAAACCAGTCCAACCACTATGTTGCCCCCATGTGGGTTACAAGCAGGTGTTACCCCACTCGGCCATATTTAATTCGATAAAGCATCCACATTCAATAAGACATCTGTAAAATATTTAACCATCTCAAAAGTAATTCATGCTACCTGTCAAATATGACACTGACGATTTATGGTGTGCATATCACTGAGATAAGCTTTATTAAAAGCTGAATTTACTTTAATTTTCAACCACGTCTCATCAACAAATTTGCTTCAAAATTGTTAGTAAAACTCCAATAAAAGCTCAGAATTTTGTCTACCAACATTTCTAATACCTATATCATGAGAAAAGTAACAACACATGATGTTATAAGCTCGGAAGGAACTTGTTCACTGTTTGAAGGTAATCTAGAATCTTAGAATCCAAGTGTTTTTTTATAACTAAAATGGCCATTATCTGGCTCTGTTGACTTAATTAAAAATATCCTAATGTCAGGTGTAAATTGCGGTTTATCTATGGAGTTCAGACATAGCTTCTACAACCCTCATAAATGGATCTTAATCGTCCTTCGTGGAAAATGCTTTTCAAAATGATATAACCAATTAAATCTATCAAATAGTGGACTAACCTTTTTGTCCAGAGCACGGTTCAATTCAGACATACCTCATATATCAGCTTCCCTCCCCTGGATATGTGCCATGGTAAGGGGTTGATCATTGGTTGTTGGATGTGTACTGTCAACATTAGGAACAACCGTCTTAGTAAGTATTTAACATCAAGGGTACATAATTTCTAATCTAGAACCAATTGTAACTCGCAGAATATTGATCAAAAGAGATAATTAGGAATGAATGAAAGCAGAAAGGAAGCAAAATAAGAAAATGGCTCTCAAATGCGACGTGTTAATCCAAAATACATCAACATTTCTCGAGTTCCATTAAAAAACAAAAAAGGATACATTTGAACCCTAGGGAAAGAAGTGCAACAGGCCAAATCATCCTCGATTTACTTAAGTTGAAGTTTGAGATAAGGACAAAACGAGATTAAAAAGAAAACATGTAAAAATTATAACAAAGTCTTGAATTAACAAAAGTACATCATGTTTGCAATTCCTAGGCATACTAACCTTTATTTGGATTGGCCAATATGTTCGCGGGGCTGGTTACGTTCTCCAGATGCCCACTTGGAGTGTGTACGCCGGGCCCACCAAAATCTGAATGTCCATTCCCTTGAGACTCTTTGGGTGTCACAGGGAAATGATCAAAAGCAAGATTTTGCCTCCTAAGAGTTTCCGACAAAATTTTCAATGGGTTTAATGGCATGCAATCAATATCCTGTAATAGTCTATCTCTGAGACTTCCACAATGAGCACAAGATAAATGAACTGAAATGTGAATATATTATAAAATGCAATTACCGTAAAAATTCCAACTCCTAGTTCGGGACTATCAAACTGGACCCTTCATTCTCCATACTAAGTACTTTTCCATCGTTAACTTCCCTTGTTTTGGGGTGAATGGGGATTACTTGTTGTCCAAGTGATAAAGGATGTGTCAAATCAGTTGGAAGTACTTCCCTAGTACCAATGCGCGAGTATAATGTTTTCTCACAGACTCCCGATATTGTTTGTGTTTTCCCTCTCTTCATGCAAAAAGCGCTCAGAAAACCTCCGAGGTTTGCCAAGGGAGCTGTAATGACAAGTTGCATTGTAAAATCTGTTTCTGCAAATTTTTAACAGTAGGGATATTAACAAGCTTACCTTTTTATGACACCCCACTCAACACAAGCCATGGAACGCGACAAAATCCAACATGATTTAAGTACTCCACAAATTCCTTTTTAGCAAACCAAGTGTAAACAAAAGCACTGTAAACCATTCAAAAGAGCATTCTCTTCTTGCCAGATCAATTGATCAGCAGGAATAGAGGTTTTCCTGAAATTCAAAAACATTCATAAATAAGTTGAAAATGAGCAACTCTTTTGCCGAAGGGAAATTAAGGAAGCTTGAATTCTACCTTTAGTCTGTCTTGTGACAGAGATTGCTTGTTTGGTTGATTTGCTAAGGTGTACTTGGGAGTATTTTTATCCGTTGAAAGTAATGCTCTCTTCATTTCATTTTATGTCTACTTTGATGCTTATTTGGTAAACTAACAAGTTCATGTTCTACTGGAACTTGTAAAGTTGACACAACCGAATTGGTTTCAACAATTTTTGGCTCTTTATAAGTGGGGAAATCCTCTGGTAATCTGATTGGTTTCCATTGTCTTGATTGAACAGAAGATTGAGTGCTGCATTTACATTTAGTGAGCCATTTGTTAATTTCTTCAGCCACATCCTACAAGACATAAAAAAGCATTAATCCCGGAGAGAATATATACTATTAAAATAACATGATAGTATTTTGCTATCTTACATGCATAAATTGTCCAAGAAAAAACTAACAGACAAAAGATTAAAATATTCACCTACCTTATTATCAAAAGATTGTATGAAAGGAGAATCCGTTGGAGCTTCTGGATTTGAAATCTGCAGCTTGAAAAAAAGATTTTGCTATGAAATCTAGATTAGAAGTACAAAAATCATAATATTCAGCAGCTACCTGAGAAGAACGGAAGGATTTGCTTTTTCTTTTCTTCGAGTTATTGGTAGGTTCTTGTTGTTGTTTTGGTTCAGAAACAACATTGTCAGCTGTAGCTCAATAACTTCCAACTTTTTATTTACTAGAGCCTTCTTCAGCTTCGGTGATTACGTTGTGCACCTTTTCTTTTGGCCCCACATGATTAGTTTTATCTCTATGATGGCCTATACATGCAGTTTCACATTCACTAGACTACTCATCTGTTTCACGTGTAATTATCTTCTCTTTCAATTTGGCAGATGATTCTAAGAAAGCACAGATACAACAACAAAATGAATGAGAATAAGTATGCTTTCAGCAAGCATGAAGAAAACGGACCAGAAGAAACATATGAGTAACTAGAACAAGTTAAGTGACAAGAAACTCTATATCATAAACGACGCTTAAGCGGTAAAAACTGAAGTAGAGAAGCAATTGACACCTATCAGATTCTACTGTTGATGTTGGCAACATTGATGTAGACAAATTGGCTAATGTCAGCAAAGCATCTAGGGAAGTGCTTTCATATGCATACAAAAAAACAGTATTAAGTAACATCCTTTCGCATTTTCCGTCTTTTCCTTTGCTACATTTTGTGCCCCATCTAGTTATTATATCACACTATTCAATCCTAGATCTCAAGTTCATACCTCTAGAGACAATTTTCTCGCTTTTCTTCTTTTGACTCCCGGTGAAAGTATATTTTTGCACTGGAAATTTCCATATTAACTTTTACTTGGAAAACATTTGCAATTCCTTCTTATGTACCGCTACATGCTTCCCTATCATCATCAGATAAATTGTCCATGATCTCATCAACTTTCACTTTCTTCCGATAATTTTTCCTCTTCTGATGAATTTCATTGGTAGCTGCACCTTCTATATCTTCCATGGGGCTTGTCCCTCTTCTATAAGTTCCAATGATAAGTACCTTTTCCCAAAGCTTGAACGCCATCCGGCGATCATAGGAAAAACTAAGAAGCTTTGCCTTGGTTGTCTCTGGTTGTATCAACTAATTACACATCAATAGAAAATAAAAATATAGAACCATTACATAAATAATGAGGGTAAGAAAACTGTAGTAGTATTATAAATTCATATTAGTGGTCTTATACCATACAATCATAGCTCTCAACAGATGTGGATTTTCTACATTCAACTTTGTTATAAGTTTTTTTAGAAAACTTTGGGGAGCTTTCTCTTTGAAATGCTCATGTTAATGTCACTGCAGCGACACGTTTATTATCATTATCATCAGCCGCTGACTTTTTAACTCGTTTTTGGGTGGATCATAACTTTCAATATCGTCTCTCCTATATGAATATGAAATAGGGACCCGGGAGTCCTCCTAACTGCATGAGGATTTATACCTAAAAGGAATTCAAACAAATAAGGACCTCAATCACAATTATGTTGTCTCAAGTTATGTAAAACAGAACAAACCTGCATGGAAAATGATCAAGTTGAAGTTATCAGAGAAGAGATTTAAAATCGAAAAAAAGAATAACCACTTCTACATCAATTCATGGAAGCCACAAGCCTGGCCATTATATACAACTATACAAGTACCATTGCAATATGCTTCTTGAAAGGTCAGAACCTTTTAAACATCATCCTCCATGATAAGGGGCTGATCCTTGGCTGTTGGATGTGCACTATCAACATTAGGAACAGTCGTCTTGAATCGACAAAAGTACATAATGTTTGTAATTTCTAGGTAAACTAACCTTTATTATAATGACCAACATGTTTGAGGGGCTGGTTACATCCTCCAGTTGCCCATTTGAAGTGTATACCCCGGGCCTAACAAAATCTGAATGTCCATTTCCTTGATACTCGTTGGGTGTCACAGGGAAGTTACAAAAAGCAAGATTTTGCCTCCTAAGAGTTGCCGACATATTTTCCAATGGGTTTAACGGCATACAATCAATATCATGTAGTAGTTAGTCTCAAGACTTCCAGAATGAGCATAAGATAAATGAACTGAAATGTAAATATGTTAAAAAAATGCAATTACCGTGACATGTTCAATTCCTAGTTCGGGACTATCAAACTGGACCCTGCAACTGTCATATGCTCCACACTAAGCACTTTTCGATCATTAACTTTCCTTTCTTTGGAATGAATGGCAATTACTTGTTGTTGTCCGAGTGATAAAGGACGTGCCAAATATGTTGGAAGTACTTCCCTAGTACCAATGCGAAGTTGAATATAATATTGTCTCACAGACTCCCAATATTGTTTAAGTTTTTCCCTCTCTTCATGCAAAAAGCGGTCAGAAAACCTCTGAGGTTTGCCAAGTGAACTGTGATGACAAGTTGCATTGTAAAATATGTTTCTACAAAGTTCTTCATAGTAGGGACACTAACAATCTTACCTTCTCATGGCACCCCACTCAACACGAGTAAGCCTTGGAATGTGACCCAATCCGACATGATTTAAGTACTCCACAAACTCCTTTTTAGCTAACCAAGTGTAATCAATAGCACTGTAAAACTATTCAAAAGAGCACCATCTTCTTGCAAGATCAGATGATAAGCGGGAAGAGAGGTTTTTTTTGGAATTCCAAAAATTCATAAATATGCTGAAAATGAGCAACTCTTTTTCCGGAATAAGATTAGATTCTACCTTTAGCTTGTGACAGAGTCTGCTTGTTTGGAGTATCTTTATCTGTTGAAAGTAAGGCTCTCTTTGGGTTTATTTTACATTCGCTTTGATGCTTATTTGGTAAACTAACAGGTTTAAGTTTTGCAGGAACTTGTAAAGTTGACACAACTGAATCAGTTTCGGCAATTTCTGGATCGTTATTGGCAGAGGAATCCTCTGATACTCTGAATGGTTTTTGTTGTCTTGATTGAATAGAAGTTTGGGTGATGCATTTACCTTAGTGAGACTTTTGTTCACTTCTTCAGCCACATCCTACAAGACATTAAAAAAAACATCAGCCCCGGAGAAGTATTGAAGGATTTGCTAGTGTTTTACTATATACACACACATTAAATTGGCCAAAATAACTAGCAAAGAATAGGTTAAAACAGATTTTCACCTACCTTATCAAAAGATTGTATGAAAGGAGAACCAGTTGTAGCTTCTGAATTTGAAGCTTAAACAAAAAATCGTCATGAAATCAAGATTTGAAGTACCAAAATCAAAATATTCAGTGGCTACCTGAGAAGTACTGAAGAATTTTCTTTTTGTAGTTATTGGTAGGTTCTGGCTGTTGTTTTGGTTCAGAAACAACATTGTCAACTGTAGTTGAATAACTTTCAACTTTTTATTTACTAGAGGTACCATCTTCAATTTCAGTGATTAAGTTGTGCAATTTTTTCTTCTGGCTCTAATTGATTAGTTTTATCTCTATGTTGACCTATAGATGCAGCTTCAGATGCACGGACTTCTCATCTATTTCACTTGTAAGTCTATTCTCTTTCAATTTGGCAGATGATTCTAAGCAAACACAGATACAACAACAAAATGAAAAAGAATAATGTATGTTTCCGGCAAGCATGAAGAAAACGGACCAAAAGAAACATATAATGAGCAACTAGAACAAGTGACGAAAAATTCTATATCATATACGACACTTAAGCGGTAAAAACCAGATTCTACTGTTGATGTTGGCAACATTGATGTAGACAAATTGGCTAATGCTAGCCGAGCATCTGGGGAAGTGCTCTCATATGCATACAAAAGGGGGGAAATTAAATTTGTATGTAACTGAAAAAAGTACAGTTGCTTTGAACTAATTAAGCAACATGCTTTTGCATTTCTCGTCTTTTTCTTTGCTACTTTTTGTGCCTCGTCTAGTTAGAATGTTACATTATTCAATCCCAGATTTCAAGTTCATACCTCCCACCTCCCGAGATAATCTTCTTGCTTTTCTTCCTCTGACTCTATGGTGAAAGTTTATTTTTTGCACTAAAAATTTTCATATCAACTTGTCCTTGAACAATATCTGTAATTCCTTCTTTTGTACTGTTACATGTTTCGCCACCATCATCAGATAAATTGTTCATGATCTCATCAACTCACTTTCTTTGGATAATTTTTCCCCTTTTGATGAATCACACTGGTAGCATCACTTTTCTATAAGTTCCAATGACAGGTTCCTTGCTCCCAAGCCCGAACGCCATCCAACATTCAGAGGGAGAATTAGAGATCTTTGCATTAGTTGTCTCTGATTGTATCAACTAATTACATGTCAATAAAAAAATAAAAGTATAAAATCACTACATAAATAATGAAGGCAAGAAAATTGTAATATTATAAATTCATATCAGTAGTCTTATACCATATGATCATAGCTTTGAGGTATAGAATGTCTGCATTCAACTTTGTTGTAAAATTTTTGAGAAAATTGTGGGGAGCTTCCTCTTAGCAATGCTCATGTCAATGTCACTGCAGCTTAACATTATTATTATCATCAGTCTCCGACTTTTTTAACTCTTTTTTGGGTGGATCATAACTTTCAATGTCGTCTCTCTTATATGAATATGAAACAGGAACTCGAGGAGTCCTCCTAAAAGCATGAGAATTTATATCTAAAAGTAATTCAAACAAATAAGGACCTCAATAACAATTATGAAGATTATTATTATTATAACAAACTTTCAGACAGCAGCAACAGTTCCTATGCTTACTAGATAGTGAACAAACGATCTCAATTGCTCTTTCAACAAATGATGTTAATTTTAAACATTTGGTTTCCCTATAGATAAGCAACAGAACATGGATCGCTAAAGAAGACACTAATGTAAATTAGAGTCTTGAGACAGATAAAAATAATTTCAAGCACTATTCATTTTTTGTATAACTACATGTATCCGACTCATTGGTCGACTAATCCATATAGGGTTTTGCAAAGGCCTATTATGGGAGCAACCCTCCCAACCAGATTTTCTCCATTCACAACACCACGTTTCTAACCCCTACTCTTACTTAAGGGACCTAGCGCCTCATCTCGCTAGACCTCTTGTTGTTGGTATTTCAAGCACTGTTTTTTGATTTGCTTCCCACATAAATTTGAAAATTTTCAACTAATTTAACTCTACTTTTTCAGTCTCTTAGTTGCATCTACTGCAAAAATAAGAGATATAACTATGCGATGAAAATATTAAAGAGACTTGTGATAAATAAAGGAACCAAATTGAAGAAAACCATAGATGGTTGTTATTGAGTGCTAAGAAAGAACAGTGAATTTTACCATTAAGGACTATTCTTTCTATCGAAGGTTGGCATCCCTAACTAGATGCAACTGATTGGGGAAGAAAAGCATCATTTTTTGAGGAACCAAAATGAGCCTTTACCCGCTTATGTTTTTGAGTTTGTCGGGGTATTTCAGAAGGCTCATTGCTTTTTTCGCATCACTTCCTTCCTGTAAGTCGACATGGTACAAAACTTTCAACCCTTGACCAGTAGATAGAGCAAGAACATTAAGCGTTCAACTTATTTTGCAAGCCAAAAATGGAAAAGACGTAATTAACAAAAAAACAATCTAAAAAGGAAACGATTTAATAAATAATGGAGAGAAGTATACTTCCAAAAAATGAAGAGCACTGAGTAGCTTTAATTGATATCAACACTGGCTGCAAATATCAGACCTTACAATTATTTTAAAATGTCAAATCAAATCTCACCAACACCCCATAGTGATTGGTTCATTTTTATAAGGCCAATCACTGAAGCTACTCCATCTGGCAAGGATAAATATCAGACCTTACAGTATTTACAAACAAATATAGTTAAACTAAAGCAACTACATTCAATGTCTTTTGAAAAGTACATGATTCCACATATCCTCTTGAAGACTATCAATGAAGACAAAATGCTTATCTGACTTGAATTATAGCAGTGATAGTTGAGAAGTCACATTAATGTTTGAAACCATGGCAAATTAACTGATTAAGCAAACATCGCTACACACATGAGCATCCAATCCAAAAGCAAGATTAAGCAATCAAAGATGAATCGGATAATTGATTAGTGCTTAAAGCTACATCGAGACCTGATCATACCAGATTCACACTGTAAAAGTCCTACACCCTTTCAGTGGATCTATTACACACTGCAACAGCCACCTAAATATAAGCAACAACAAAGTTCTTGATGGAACATTATCCCAATATAAAAGAATGCCAATCATAAAACTTCTCTATGATACTTCCTAATGTATACCTTCATCCAATCTTTCTGATAAGCTTTATAAAACCGCTTAATCACTGCCTTGCTCCATGGAGATCTTAACTTGTCAAATAATTTCTTTTACAGCATAGAATACAACCAGCTGCGAAACTACCTTGAGACTAGTGGGTCAAAATATATATATAGTTCATTGTTGACTCCTCTAAATTTAGAAAAATTTGTTGAGTTCAGCCACTTATTATACAATAGAACATCCATCAAAACGACCCACAATTAGCATATGATGATGCTAAGTAAACCAGAGTACTCACCAAACAGCCAAAGAATAGAAAATAATTTGATATTAAATAAAATTTCCAGCGTCTTTAACAGAAGAGACTTCATATTTACTCGAAAACTTAGATTTTCTTTTTGGGGCCATCAATGACTTCCTTTATCTGTATCATTCCATCATAAAACATAAATTAAAAAAAGGGGGGGGGGGGGGAAATTGAAAAGGATAGTACAAAATTTAAAACCGATGACAATGAGTGAACTTTATTGAAAAATTTTAAACTCACAATCAAAATTTAATTCTTGAAACACCAAAAATTATATGTATTAAAAAAAGATTGCAAAAGAATGCTGCTCCTGAAACCACCAGAAAGGCAAAGCCAATTTAGCTTAATCGATATAGTCACCTTGAAAGCCGATTGAAACACACTGAAGTAAACCAAAAATACTTTTAAAAAATACAAGTTATACTATTAACCAAAATTCCTTTAAAATCGTAAAAGAAAAGAAAAACTCAAATTTTAAACCCTAAGTCACAGATCGGAGACAATCTCCCTTGTCAATTGTCGGCCTTTTATTGCATATAGTTTTTAGAACCAACAAAAAGAAACACTGCAAAATCTTAAACTCGCAATCAAAATTTAATTCTTAAAACACCAAAAAGTATACGTATTAAAAAAATTGCAAAAGAATGAACGCTGCTCTCAAACTACAAGAAAGGCAAAGCTAAGTTGGCTTAATCCACAAAGTTATCTTAAAAACCAATTCAAACCCATTGAAGTAAAACAAAAATACTTATAAAAGAAAAAGTGAAATTTTAAACTATTAACCGAAAATTTCTTTAAAATCGTAAAAGAAAAGAAAAACTCGCAATGGTGCTTTTAAAATCTCAAGTTCCCAGCAAAACCAATGCATTTAAGGGAAAATCCCACTTGCCAATTCCTGATCTTTTAATGCAAATAATATTTAGAACCAACAAAAAAAAACACTGTAAAAATTTTAAACTCGCAATCAAAATTCGATTCTTGAAACACCAAAAATTATACGTATTAATAAAAGATTGCAAAAGAATGTTGTTCTCAAAATACTAAAAAGGTAAAGTCAATTTGGCTTAATCCACAAAGTCACCTTGAAAACCAATTCAAACCCACTAAGTAAAACAAAAAAAAAACTTACAAGAAAATAAAAAATCAAAGTATTAATAAAAAAATTCTTTAAAATAGCAAAAGAAAAACTCACGGTGATAGTTTCAAAATCTCAAATTTTAAACCCTATGTTACAGATCAAAGACAAACCCAATTATCAATTGCCGACTCTTTCGATTTGAACCAAAACATCTAAGAAATATAAAGTTTAGAGAAAAAAAAGAAAGAAGAGAAATCTTAGAGAAACTTTCAAGAAAGAACAAACAGAATTTTGAGAAAGAACAATATTGACTATTGAGAGAGCGAAAAGGGGAGTTGCCGCGAAACTTGAATATAAAGGCGGTTTGGCCAATGAGGTTATTTCGTTTATTTTTTTATTTTAAAAAATCGGCATTTTCATTTATTCTGTGAGATGATGAATGACTTGTTAATCACCATACACGTGGCAAGTTAAATCACTGATTACCCTTCGGTCTGTTTTTGATATTATATAGGTTTGGGTTCATGTGATGAAGAATACAAAGGTCTAAAGATGAAAAGTGTTTTTTTTAAATCGTTTTTAATTAATTTTGAAATTTAAAAATAATATTTTGAATATAAAATTATTGAAACAATCACAGTATATTTCATATTGAACAGTGTTATTAAACATTGAATTTAGTAAATTGAACTTGTAATAATATTTATTTATAATATCTTATTTTTGTAAAATCACTAATATACATGTGTCATTATCTTATTAGTCGAATAAAATTAAAAAAATAATATACATGTGTCTCAATTAAAATTAAAATTATTTTAGGGAAAACTATCTAGGTGACCACCTAACTACTGGGTCTGACCTATTTTGATCATCGAAGTATAAAAATTTAAAATTTGACCATCCAACTATTTAATTAGACATATTTTGACCACCGGTCGTTAAAATTTAATAGATGGGTGACGTGGTTGTTAATAAAAATTGTATAACTACACATTTGATCCCTGCTAGTTATCTTGTTGAGATTTAGGAGGCTCGATTCCTTCAACTGTTCTTGCTCGCCAAGTGTGGAGAAGTTGAATAATTTGGGTGAAATTGTGGGAATGAAAAATTAGACAATTTACGCAAGGATTTATAGTGGTTCAACCTTCTAACGAAGGTCTACATCCACTACCTTAGCTTCCCGCTAAGGATTTCCAAACAAATTCACTAAGAATTTTGTCCCCTTTTCTTGGATTAGGAGGAAACCGTTACAACGATCAAGCTTTCTACCCAAAGCTTGATCAAACACTCTCTTACAAGAGAAAGACTTAGCAAACTAAAATCCCTCCAATAGGTATGTGTTTGCAATACTAAGCACTCACCCAAAACCTAAACATTTGAGAAAATTTTACAATGTTAAGCTCACAAGTGTTGTGTAAGCAAGAAATAAACAATTTAAGCTCTAGACAAATTTTGACATCATAATGTTGTAACAATTGAAGCATTAACCATTACAAGATGCTTGGAGGTCCCTTTTATACTCCTTGATGAGTTTGTGGCAGTTACTAGCCGTTGGGATTGAAGCCGTTGGAGCTTTTATTTCCCACCATAAATGCAATTCTGCAACTTGGCGTGTCGATACTCGGCAAACCGTATCGATACGGTCTCGATAAGGAATTAGCCGTTGGGCTTCTTCAGCTGATGCGTATCAATACGCTTACCTAGCGTATCGATATGGTCCTGCAAATTAAAAGACCGTTGGGAAAATGACCGTTGGGGTAGTTAAGCGTATCGGTACGCGATACACCCGTATCGGTACGCGACTAGCCGTTGGGCTATTTCAAAGCACACCGTATCGATACGGCTACGCGTATCGGTACGGGTTTTGGCTACTGGAAAGTTCATGTAGTTGAAACCCTAAGGCGTATCAGTACGGTCCAAGACCGTATCGGTACGGACACCTGAAGATCTTGGTTTTTACTACTTTAAATTGTTCCAAAGCCTTATAAAACCCTTAGACATATTTTCAAGTTGTTTTTGACTAAAAACACATTTTAAATTCTTTTCAATTTAGTCCAAAACATTTTTCAAATATTATATCAAAACACTTAGTTCTACAATCTCCCCCTTTTTGATATAATAAAACCAACTTGAAAAATTGTTTGGGATTCTCTCCCCTTTTATATTTTAAAAATTGAATAAGAGACTTTAAATTTAAAATTAATTAAGGCTCCCTCTTATTCTCTTGAAAAACTTGAAAAAAAATCAAATTTTCAAACCATTTCTCCCCATTTTTGTTATATCAAAAAGAATTTAAAATGACATTGAGCTCAAAATATCTTAGGAGGTAAAAAAATGACACACTTAAAAATTTGGTTTAAAAATTGGCTCCCCTTACTCAAAGCATCATAAGAATGTTAGTTCAACATATATGATTATCTAGTTGACATAAATGAAAATAAGTCAAATAAGAACAAAAACAACTAGATTTTACCACACTTGAACCCAAGGGAGGATGTGAAGTCTTCCTTCTCCAAGTGTTCTTCCTTTGTGTGCATAGAGCTCCCCCTCAAATTTGGACTTGTTGATCACTCTCCATCACACCTAAAACAAGACAATCAAGTAATTTTTGGTATCCAAATTGCTTTGGATCCATAGACGTTAGTTGCACAAAATTTAGTCCCCTTAGGAATCCATTTTTCAATTTCATCCTTTTTAGTTGAAGTGGTTAGTCCTTTTGGGACCCAAACACTTCTAAAACATTTGCCATTCACAAATCTAGGGGTACTAGATTGTCTTACATAAAAATTTGATTTACCAAAACTATTTTTCTTTTCAAGTTCATTGGAAATTAAATATTTTTCTTTTTGAACTTTGAGAAGCAAATTTTGTAAATCAAAATATTTTTGTTCAAAATCTTTCAATTTTGCTTCAAGTTCAAGATTTTTTTTGGAAAGCAAATCATTTTCAATTTTTATTTTTGAAATCAACTTTTTGTTCTTGGAAAATGATGCCTTGAATTCCAAAAGCAAATCATCATAGGCATCTTGCATCTCATCAAATGTATATGAATTTGAGATAGATGAGTTAGAAGTTACCTCCCCCTCATTGAGGGCCATCAAGCATAGGTGGGATACTTCATCATCGGTGGAGTCTTCATCACTCCATGTGGCCATATATGTTTGTTTTGAAGATGATCTCCTCTTTTTGGATTTATGGGAGTCCTTCATCTTCTTCCTCGATTCATGCTTGGATTTATCCATTTCGCTCTTCATGAACTGGGTGAATTTGTTGAAGAGATAGGTCATCTCTTCATCTTCACTTTCCTCCTCACTTGAGTTTACATGATGACATGTGGAGGATTTGAGAGCAAAGACACTTGCGTTGATGTCTAGCTCCATGATCTTCTTCTTCCCCATCGCTCTAATCTCTTCCTTCTTCTTCTCATCTTCTTTGTTTTTCTTCATTATTTGGTGAGTGAGAAATGACCCCATGAGTTCATCAAGCTTCAAGGTTTTGAGATTCTTGGCTTCGATGATGGCGGTCCTTTTTTAGTCCCATGACTCGGGAAGTGAGTAGATGAGCTTTCGGACAAGCTTTTCTTCCGGGATGGCTTCTCCATAACCTTTAAGACCATTGGTGATAGTGGAGAACCTATCAAACATCTTCTCGATGTTCTCTTCCAGATCCATCTTGAAGTTCTCATACTCTAAGGTTAGGAGCCCAATCTTGGTCTCCTTGACTTCATCGGTTCCCTCGTATGTGACTTCAAGCTTGTCCCATACCTCCTTGGCACTCTCACAAGAAGACATCTTCTCATAGATGGTTGGGCCAAAAGCACAAAACAAGATGTGCAAGGCTTTACAATTAAGCTCCATCTTCTTGCGATCGTCGGCGCTCCATTCCGCTTTGCTTCGTTGAGGCACGAACGAACCATCTTCAACTATGTCCCAAAGCTTGTAATTTCTTGACTTAATGAAGAACTTCATCTTTGTCTTCCAATGGGCATAGTGGGTTCCGTCAAAGAAAGACGGTTTGTCGATAGATTGCGCCATTTGAGTCGGTTGGTGAAATGATGATCGAGCTTGCCGGATCTTCTCAATAGGATGTGAATCCTTTTCGATTGAGCCAAACTCTGATACCAATTGTTGAGATTTAGAGTGCTCGATTCCTTCAACCATTCTTGCTTGCCAAGTGTGGAGAAGTTGAATAATTTGGGTGAAATTGTGGGAAGGAAAAATTAGACAATTTACACAAGGATTTATAGTGGTTCAACCTTCTAACCGAGGTCTACATCCACTACCTTAGCTTCCCACTAAGGATTTTCAAACAAATTCACTAAGAATTTCGTCCCCTTTTCTTGGATTAGGAGGAAACCGTTACAACGATCAAGCTTTCTACCCAAAGCTTGATCAAACACTCTCTTACAAGAGAAAGACTTAGCAAACTAGAAATCCCTCTAATAGGTATGTGTTTGCAATACTAAGCACTCACCCAAAACCTAAACACTTGAGCAAATTTAACAATGTTAAGCTCACAAGTGTTGTCTAAGCAAGAAATAAACAATTTAAGCTCTAGACAAATTTTGACATCATAATGTTGTAACAATTGAAACATTAACCATTATAAGATGCTTGGAGGTCCCTTTTATACTCCTTGATGAGTTTGTGGCAGTTACTAGCCGTTGGGATTGGAGCCGTTGGAGCCTTTATTTCCTAACATAAATGCAGTTCTGCAGCTTGGTGTATCGATACTCATCAAACCGTATCGATACGGTCTCGTAAGGAATTAGTCGTTGGGCTTCTTCAGCTGATGCGTATCGATACGCTTACCTAGCGTATCGGTACGGTCCTGCAAATTAAAATACTGTTGGGAAAAATGACCGTTGGGGTAGTTAGGCGTATCGGTACGCGATACACTCGTATCGGTACGTGACTAGTCGTTGGGCTATTTCAAAGCACACCGTATCGATACGGCTACGCGTATCGATACGTGTTTTGGCTACTGGAAAGTTCATGTAGTTGAAACCCTAAGGCGTATCGGTACGGTCCAAGACCGTATCGGTACGGACACCTGAAGATCTTGGTTTTGACTACTTTAAATGTACTTTAAATTGTTCCAAAGCCTTGTAAAACCCTTAAACATATTTTCAAGTTGTTTTTGACTAAAAACACATTTTAAATTCTTTTCAATTTAGTCCAAAATATTTTTCAAATATTATATCAAAACACTTAGTTCTACATATCTATTCTATCAATTTGATCTTAATTTTAATTTCATTTAATAAATTAATCATTCAATTAGATGTCGACACGTGGCATCACCTTATTGGAGGAAAATAAAACAAAAAGGGCTAATGGCTTGGGGGATTCAAACCTAGGACTCCTTGGAGTAAATGGCATAAGTTAACCACTAAACCAAGTGGTTAGTTAAGATATAAAATACACAATTAAATATATGTTTTAGTATGTTGTTAATGCAAGGAAGAGAAAATAAATATGGATTAAGAGAACTCGAATATAAAACGCTTAAGACACATAAAAAACCATGAAATTTTCACAAAATTTAAAAAAAAAATTGAAATCGATTCATACTTTTTAAAATATATATGCCCACTCATAACGTTGTAAAGTATTTAACCGTTAAGTGATAAAAATAAGAGCAAATCAAAAGTTCAATTATTAAATTAAAAATTTTAAATTTAAGTAATGAAAATAAGAGTGAGAAGAAAGTTAGGTGATAAATTTTATAATTTATCCAAAAAAGTAAAAGGTATCTCCTTTCTAACAAAAGAATTTTATCTTAAGAAAAGAAAGAAACAACAAACATAATACAGTTAATACACACCATCGAAAAATTAAAGCATGAAAAATTCATAAACACATTAAATCAAAAAAGCAAAAACCATCTCCTCCCGTGAATTATTCCTTCAACCGAAATTTAGAAAACTCCTTAAATAGACTAATTGATAACCGGGAGTGAGAAAATTCTACAACGTGCGACGAACACCGCTGAACATCACTAATGTTAAACACCGTTGAATACTATTAAATTAATTTAAAATTTTAATAACCCATTAAATAATTAATAATTATTTTAAAAAATTAATTAAATTATTTTTATATATATTAAAATTTTATTTTTAATAGGGGTAAACTATATATTTAGTATCTCACATATTTTCGTATTTCTATTGAACTCTCATTATTTAAATATTATTTTAATTTGACCTTATTCTTTATAAAAAATAATTTAACTCTTAACCCTCAACCTAAAATTTTAAACTATTAAACCTCAAACCCTTAAACCATATACCCTTAAAATAATTTTATTTAATAAAATCTATATATTTGTATAAATTTGGGGTATATATATTCATTATTAGTTTCTTTCAGGGAATTGTTCCTTCGATTCCCAAGTAGAATCAAAACTAACGGAGCCCATGTTTTAGGCTCACTAAAAGCTTTGTTTTTCGAATAGATTGTAAGTAAACTTGCTAGAAACCAAATGGTACCAAAGAAAACAGATTTGTCTTGGGGGACAAAACAAATAATATTTAAAGCATATTTCTCTCATTAGTTTAATCAGCACACCAACTTACACTTGGAAAATAATATTCTATGGCTGTTAATCAGTGTTTTCTGTTGGCCATTGAAATACTAGTATTAGTTTAATCTGCAATAATGGGTGCTATCACAATCTCTCATCCTTGACTTTCATTTGAACAGGAACAAAACATATGCTAAGTGGTTTGATTTATGTCGGAATGGAGCGTACCGACCAGTACCAGAAATAGGAATTGACTGCCATGGTACTCTAAATACTTAAAGTTTGTGATTATAATCAGTATGGTAGTTTATTTATGTAATAGCTTCAACTTTTATTATTGATACAAGAAAGGAATTTGTTTTTCATTTGCAGAGATAAATATCTGATATTGTCAAGTTTGTCTCCTAAAAAAATAATACATTGCATATCCAAGTGCACCCATTGAATCCCTCTGAAGCAACCTGAAACAATACATTGCCAATTAATACATGAACCAAGAAAATTTTTAAATCTGGGGTGATTTTTTTTTTAAAGTTAATTTACAATAAATTTAGCACCTACTAAGGTGAAGAAAAAGAACTCTAACCATGCAGCCCAACATAATTTTATAATCACATTGAGTTGTTACATGTGTATTTGTCATTTCCTTTATTTACTAAATAAATCCCTGAAAAAAAACTAATAAAAAAATAGGGTTGGAGTGAAAAATCTTGTTGATGGCTATAATTCATATAAACTATTTTATTAAATAAAATTATTTTTAAGGGTATATGATTTAGGATATAAGTTTAAGAGTTTAGGGTTTTAGGTTGAGAGTTAATGGTTAAATTATTTTTTATGAAGAATAAGGTCAAATTGAAATAATATTTAAATAATGAAGGTTCAATAGAAATACGAAAATAAGTGAGGTACTAAATATATAGTTTACCCTTATTAAAAAAATAAAATTTTAATATATATATATATATATATATAGAAAATAATTTAATTGAATTTTTTAAAGTAATTATTAATTATTTGATGGGTCCTTGAAATTTTAAATGTTTATTAATTAATTTAATGGTATTCATCATTAGTGGTGTTCAGCGGTGTTCATCGCACGTAGTAGACTCATTCGTCTAAAGTGCGGCCGATTTTAGAGTGCGGCTAAAAAACGACAAGTTTCAAATTGTTTTCAAAAACTTAAAATGTTTAACATTTTTGTTGATTTTTTTTTATTATTTTTGATAAGTTTCGATACTTATTTTTTTAGGCTAAAGGAGTTATTTTGGACCCCGAGTGACCCAAATTAACAATGTTGCCCTTCACGCGAAAACACGTTCAATTAGGTCATCCAGTTCGCACATTGCAACAAATTAGTCCCTTGACCAACGTTGACCGTTACGGTGCTGACGTGGCAGTTAATTGTGCTGACGTTGCAGTGCATGTGTGATGATGACGTGGCAGAGGGGTTGAATTGATTTTTTAAACCGAATTCGAGGGGATAATTGAATTTTTTTACCGAGTTCAGGGGCATAATTCATTTTAATTGAAAGTTTGATAACTTATTTAATATTTAAGTAAGAAGTTATTAAAATGTTTAAATTGAATAAATAATTTGTTTAAATTTTAAGTTAATTTAATCAATTTATTTAGTTTTTGAATAAAATTAGATAAATAATTTGGTTTTTCGAGTTGAACTTTTACAAATTGGATATATGAAAAATCGATTAACAAATTGATGTAAATATCCTTTGGGTTCCTGTAGGGAAGGCAACGGGCCCCGACCTATAAACTTCTAAACCCGACCCTGCCTCGCCCCGGGTAAAAATATTAATTTACTCGCTCCGCCCCGACCCGACAAAAAAATTTTAAAAAAATATTTTCCGTCGACGATAAATGTTAGATTCAATCGATCCATCATCATAGTCACAAAATATAGGTTTCAAGTGACCTTTAAAACTATATAAAAAATAAAATAAGATCAATTAAATTACCAACATGAAAAAAAAAACACATATTTAAAAGAATAAACTAGAACCATTGATCGTCGGAATCGGATATATTAAAACTCGAACAATTTCTAACAAAAATTTATGATAAACACAAACTAAAAAATAGCTTAAAATCCCTAAAAGTAGAATATATCGGGGTAGGGCGGGAAATTTCTACCTCATACCCGAACTCACCCTGCTCAGACTGAAAGCTTTTCAATACCTGCCCCGATCTCCAAAATTTATGAAGAAAAATTCAATCGGGTCGGGGCACACCGGGTCGGGTCGGGGCCTAAGTTTTTTTTTTTCCATCCCTAAGTTCTTGATAATTTTAAAATAAGCAAAGTGAGAACTCTCACAAATAATCAAAATATTCTTCAATTTAAAAAAATCCATAAACTTAATAAAAATATATAAAAAATTATTTAAAAAATTATTGTAAACAAAAACTAATATAAAAAATTAAAATGTATTTGAGATTAAAAATGATAAAATATAAATATAAAATTAAAAAATATTTATAAAGTATTAAAAACGAATACTTTCATCAAATTTTTTTGACTTCACCAGTCTGAGTATTATCATTCGTTAAACAAATTTTTAGTAGAATCAACCTTGTATCAAAGTAACAATAAATCTTAAATTTTCTTTCGCGTTTAAATTAATCTTCATTAATATTTGATGTAGAAAAATGAAGAAAATTTTTGTTTTTTCTACTTTAATACAAGGATGATTCCATTGAAAATATGCTCAAAGAAATATTAATAGGTTAACATAGACAAAAACATAGGGATGGCCAAATAAACCTAACCCGAACTGACTTGGTGTGCCCCGATTCGACCCGGTCGGATTTTTAACCTTGAATTTCGGGGTTTGGGGCGGGTCGGGTTATTTATAGTGTTGAGTTAGGGCGGCGCGAGTTCGGGTATATGCTAGAAATTCCCCGCCCTGCCCCGATATATATTTAAATAAATATATATTTTTATTATATTTATAAAAATACCGCTCCATATAAACACTTTTATGGTTGTTAAGCTATTTTTTTGTTTGTGCTTATCGTAAAAAAAATAGATGTTATTCAAGTTTTAACATATCTGATTCTTAGGGTCAATGATTCAAGTTTATTTTTTAAATATGTAAATTTTCATGTGGGAAATTTAAAATTGGCTTTTATTTTATTTTTATATGGGTTTAAAGTCTTTTGAAACTAAATATTGTGGCCGTAATGGTGGATTGATTGAATCTAACTTTTATCGTTATCCAAGATTAAGACTTTTTTTCAATTTTTCAGGTCGGGTCCGTTCGGTGTCAGGTTTAAGAATTAGTATATCTGTAACACCCGTGTCTTAGGCCTAGGAGTTAACCGAGATTTAGTTCAAGTTAAATAAAAATTTAATTAAGACAATTCAACTACAAATAATGACCAAATTGAGCTTTAAAATGAAGGGATGGACCTATGTTGTAATTTACCTAAGTTTTAAATAAAGCAAGACAACTTTAAGGGAAAAGTGTCATCTTCTTTCTCATTCCCCTTTTCCAACTTAAAGCCCCTCTCTTCCATTTTCAAACTCTCCTAAAACTCTAGTTACTATTCCATTGATTTTGCCACTCAATTTCAACACCAAATTAAAAGATAAATACATTTTCTTAACCTCCTTTCTATTCTCTATTTATCTAAGGTCTTGGATTTCAAAAATATGGGGTTTTGGAAATTAGGGTTTATGTGAAATTTGGGTTTTTAAAGGAGTTTTTCAATTTGTTTTGATAAATTGTATTGGGGTTATGTTTAATCATAATGAAATACACAACATATATTAATTTGGTTGATTTTGGATGAATTTTCGTAGTGGGTCCTTAGGGCAAATTTTAGAGTATGAAAACTTGAGTTTTTGGGAGGTTTAGTGTTGGTTTTGAAGGGCAGATGGTCTACCTATGTTAGGAGGGTGATTTGGGATGTTTTGGAAGTCATTTGGGTGCTTGAAGTGGAAGATTTTGGTGGGTGTTAAGGGCTGCTCGAAAATTATGTTTTTGGGGTTGATTTTGAGTGTTGGATGCTTGGTAATGTTAATCCGGGTTAGTTTCGATGATAAAATATTAATTGTGGATGTTTTGTTTGTGTTTGGGATTGATTAGAATCGAGTTTGGGGCATCGGTGAAGCATCGGAAGTGAATCCGGGAAGTTGAAGGTTGTTGCTTGCTTGGTCGTTGAGCTTGGGTGTTTAGGTGAGTGGTTAATTGCTTTAAATGATTTTAAAATAGTTGGTTCGAGTATATGGACTAGGTTGGGCTTGGTAGACCCACCTAGAGTTAGGATTAGGGTGGTAGCCTAATCCTAAGCTTGATCTAGAGCCCTTGGATGAACTCATTATATGGCTGTGTATGTCTCGTATGAAATGTGGTATGAATGCTTGTGTATATTGTATTATACATGTGGGTTGACATATGACTTGTGATGCTTGAGACATGCATGATGATGGTTGTTGGTGAGTACGTGCTAAGCACGAGATTGATTGAAATGAGTAATTTGAAGTGAGTAAATATTGGCACTAGTTTACTTGAATACAAATGATCGATCATTAGGATGTTAGTGTGTACACATGAGTCTAAAGTTGCGCGTGGCCTTGGTGGCGTTGAGTCACCAAGGAGGAGTACGGGTTCGCCCGGAATTGTATTTAAATGTAGCCGGTGATGAGTGGAATCCCATCGACGGGGCGTGAGGATGAGTGGAATCCCTTCCGCGAGACCGGTGATGAGTGAAATCCCACCGTGAGGTAATGTGGTTGTTGGATGTGAGTTCCAACATGTCTATCCGCGTATTCGGGTCTTAGCTAGGTGCCAATGTCGTTTGATGTGTATATCAAAATGTTGAGGTTTATGATCATTGATGAGATGCTTGATTGTGATTACATGTAATGTGGAGTTAAGCTTATGATCATGACATTATAATGTACATTGCTCATGCATTTTATTCTCATGACTCTTGTGAATCCTTGGTATGTTGATGAAATGCCTTGGCTAGATCGTGCTCAGACCCTGCAATGTTGAGGTTTGTTTTTAGAGCTTACCCTCACTAAGCATCATTGCTTACGCTCTCTTTGTTCAACATTGCAGATCCTTAGTTCGTGGGTTGCTCGGGCAAGTGGAGGGCCTCCAAGTGTGGTTTTTGGCTTGAGTTCATCAAGTATGGATTTTTAATGTTAGACATGTAATAGTTTGAGCAATGGGACATGTGTTGTTTTTGTTGGGCAGTTGTTGGTTGTTTAGGAGCATGTATAGACTCCTTAGTATCTTGCTTTTGCACGGTTGGTGTTTCCATGTTGAATTGTAGCTCATGCCTAATTGCTTATTTTGAATGTTAGCTAATTGCCTTAGAGGCTATCTTTATGTTTGAATGATGTTTGAATGAATGCATGTTTGTGAGGTTTTGCCTTAGTGTTAGACTTGTCTAAATCTTGTTGAAGCATGCTAATATAGTTGGTAAGCCTTAGGTTGAATTGCTATGTTGTTATAGGGTGTTTTGGTGATGTTTTGGGGCACCCTTGTGCCTTAAAACAGCCAAAACGTGTCTGCAGACAGGGGGCATTTCGGAACGGGTCCCCCTGTTTCGAAACAGTTCCTTTGCAAATAGCCTGCCGTTTCGAAACGGATGGGGGTCGTTCCGGAACATTTTTGCTACTGGAATTTTGAGAAATTGACGAGATAAAGACGTTCCGGAACGGGCCTCTAATGTTTCGAAACGGTCCAATCTCGTTGACCCCGAGATATTGACCGTCAAGGTCGTTCCGATACGGGTCTCCCCTGTTTCGGAACGGTCACCTTATGGTTGACCCTGGCCTGTTGACTAAGTCAAGGCGTTTCGGAACACCCTAAGGGCGTTTCGAAACGGCCTGCTGTAAAGGGGCTAAAATGAATTGTTTAATGATTGGTTGGTCGGTGTATGGTGCAATGTTTGTATTTTTCTGCTGCTGTGCTCTACATAGGATTAATTTATGCATATAGACAAGATAAAATAAAAAGAAATTTTTAGGGTCGTTAACCGAGGGGAAACCTTAACGGGTTTCGCTTCGGTTTTCCCCCCGTGGCCCACTCGGACCGGTCATCCGACCAGACCGGGACGAGGGGGTTACACTTGTTGGTATCAGAGCCTAAGGTTACCGAGACCTTGGGCAGGTAAGTGAGGTAAGTTTAAGTTTTTAAATTAAATTGCACGGTGTTTGCTTGTTTTGCAAGAATGATTGCTTGTGTGACAAGTATGCTGATTGTTTTATTTTAAAACATGTGTGTGTGGGTCCCATTGCTACTATTACATTGGAAAAATGATTTTTAAGTGAGGGAACATACTTGAACACTTGGAAGCCTTGCCTTGCTAACCCAACTTGTATGTTTTGTTGTTGTGGTTGTAGTTGATATCTGTGAGAGCGATGTCTAGACTGAGAGGTAGATCGAGGTTGGTTCGTCAGGAACCACGAGTTGCGGCTCCTATTGAGCCGACAGTTGGTGTGGAGGCTCACCTTGAAGGGCCGGTGGCCGCGGGAGTTGGCGCTCCTCCACCACCTGGAGTTGGGGGCGAGGATGGAGCCGGAGGAGATGGACCTCAAGGTGGCCAAGGTCCAGCTGGAATTGACATGACTCCGCGTGTGCAAGCAATAGCGGGAGCATTTCAGGCCGCAGTTGCTGGAGCTCAGGCTGCAGCTCAGCCCAGGTGTGACGATGCTAGTCTACCTTTGGAGAGGCTCCGTAGCTTGGGGGCCGAAGAGTTTAGGGGATCCACTCCGGAGAGGTCGGAGTTGTGGTTGGAGAAGACAGTTCGTATCTTGGCTCAGATGGGTTGTGCGGGCGCACGTAGATTGGGTTGTGTGATCTCATTGCTTCAGGGTGATGCCTACACCTGGTGGGTCACCATTACTACCGGGGTTCCAGAGACAGAGATTGATTGGGAATTCTTTGAGTCCGCTTTCAGGAAGAGGTACTTGGGACCGAGGTACCTAGATGAGAAGAAGAGAGAGTTCATGGCTCTCACTCAGGGAGATGCTTCTGTGACTGATTATGAGATCCGTTTCGTTCGTCTGAGTCAGTATGCTTTGGAGTTAGTGCCTACTGAGAGGGCTCGATGTGATCGTTTCAGATACGGACTTCATGAGGAAGTTAAGAGGTATACCTTAGCTTCTGATTATTCTGACTTTGATGTCTTGGTTGCTAGAGCCAAGGACATTGAGCACAGCTTGGGGCTGGCCAAGCGTTCTGGGGGATCTAATTCTGGTAAGAGGCACAACAACTTTGATGGTAGAGATGCTAAGAGGCACAGAGGTGGCGGACATCAGTTTGACCATAGACGTGGCGGTGACCACCATGGTAGGGGCCATCAGGGCCATAGAGGAGGAGAGCGTTTGCCCGAGTGTACCCGATGTGGGAGACAGCACGTTGGTGAGTGTTGGGGTAACTTTCATGCTTGTTCGAACTGTGGTTCGAGGGACCACTTTAGGAGGGATTGTCCGCATTAGGCGGCTCAGGCACCGAACATTGCTCAGGCTCCTGCGAGGGCTAATGATTTTCAGAGAGGCCGTGGGCGCGGTCGTGGCTACTTCCAGCCTAGGGCTGATGCACCTAGGGTAGATGCTCAGAGGAACCTTGCTCATGTTGTGGCTGTGCAGCCAGAGGCGGGAGGACTAGCGAGAGTCTATGCTCAGAGAGAGGCCGGGAACGACACCGATGTGATAGCAGGTAATTTCGAGTTACAGTCTATGTCTTTGCTTTCTTTGGTTGATTCGGGTTCTACGCATTCCTACATTTTGAGTGAGCATGCACATAAGTTAGATATCCCTGTTGAGATCTTAGATGTAGGCATGCATGTTACTAGTTCTTTTGGTGAGACAGTTGTGGTTAGACGTATGTATAGAAGATGTCCACTGAAGATTCAGGGTCATGTGTTCTCAGTTGATATGATGGAACTTCCTTTCTACGGCTTTGATATTATTTTGGGTATGGATTGGTTGGTTGAGCATCGGGCTAGTGTGGATTTCGAGACAAAGCGAATTTCTTTGAAGCTTTCTGATGACTACGAGGTAGTGGTAGTGGGCGAGAACATTAAGTTCTTGTCTAATGTGATGTCAGCTTTAGAGGCTCACAGGTTGATGGACTCTGGATGTGGGGCTTATTTAGCTTATGTTATGAATCCGGATATGAGTGAAGCTAGACCGAAAGATATCAGAACAGTGTGTGACTTTCCAGATGTGTTTCCTGAAGAGTTGCCGGGTTTGCCTCCTGACAGAGATGTTGAGTTTGTGATTGAGACAGTTTCAGGGTCTAATCCAGTTTCGATAGCTCCGTATCGTATGGCTCCGAAAGAGTTGAAAGAATTGAAGAGTCAGTTGCAAGAATTATTAGACCGTGGTTTCATTAGGCCTAGTAGTTCTCCGTGGGGTGCTCCAGTGTTGTTTGTGAAAAAGAAAGATGGTAGCATGCGCATGTGTATTGACTATAGGCAGTTGAATCAGTTGACTGTGAAGAACAAGTATCCGTTGCCTCGTATAGATGATTTGTTTGATCAGTTGAGAGGTGCTTCAGTGTTCTCGAAGATAGATCTGAGATCCGGGTACTATCAGTTGAAGGTGAAAGAGTGTGATGTTCCGAAGACAGCTTTTAGGACTAGATATGGTCACTATGAGTTTCTTGTGATGCCATTTGGGCTCACGAATGCACCAGCAGCATTCATGGACATGATGAACAGAATTTTCAGAGACTATCTAGACCGTTTTGTAGTTGTCTTCATTGATGATATACTTGTGTACTCGAAGACAGAAGAAGAGCATGATGAGCACTTGAGATTTGTTTTACAAAGATTGTTGAGCAATCAGTTGTATGCGAAGCTTAGTAAATGTGAGTTCTGGATTCGAGAGGTTGTATTTCTTGGCCATGTTGTTTCGGCCGAAGGTATCCGAGTTGACCCATCGAAGATAGAGGCTATTGTTGAGTGGAAACAACCTAAGTCCGTGACCGAGATTAGGAGTTTCCTAGGATTAGCCGGTTACTATAGGAGGTTTGTTGATGGCTTCTCTAGAGTAGCTGCTCCTTTGACTAAGTTGTTGCAAAAGGGAGTCAAGTTTGAATGGTCAGATGCAAGACAAAAGGCTTTTGAAAAATTGAAAGAAGCTTTGACGAATGCTCCGGTGTTAGTGCAACCTGTTTCAGGTAAGGAGTTTGTGATTTACAGTGATGCTTCCTACGTAGGCTTAGGATGTGTTTTGATGCAAGATAGGAGAGTTGTTGCTTATGCTTCTAGACAGTTGAAGATTCATGAGAAGAACTATCCTACCCATGATATAGAGTTGGCCGCAGTTGTCTTTGCATTGAAGATTTGGCATCACTATTTGTATGGTGAGAAGTGTATAGTTTACACCGATCACAAGAGCTTGAAGTACTTGATGACACAGAAAGAGTTAAACTTGAGACAGAGAAGGTGGCTAGAGTTGTTAAAAGACTATGATTTGACCATTGAGTACCATCCAGGTAAAGCAAACGTAGTAGCTGATGCTTTGAGTAGAAAAGTGGTCGTTGAGTTGAGAGCTATGTTTGCTAGATTGAGTGTGTCCGATGATGGTGGTTTGATCACCGAGTTGCAAGTGAAGCCTTCTTTGATTCAGTTGATTAGAGAGAAGCAGTTGCAAGATGCGAGCCTAGTTCCTCATGTTCAGGACATAGCCGAAGGAAGACCGACTGAGTATAGTTTCAGTGGTGAGAGCTTGTTGTGTTTTAGAGATAGAATTGTTGTACCAGAAGATGTTGAGTTGAGACGTCAGATTCTGAGTGAGGCACATTCGAGTCCCTTTTCTATGCATCCGGGTAGTACCAAGATGTACCGAGATTTGAAGAATGATTACTTCTGGGTTGGTTTGAAGAGAGATGTAGCCGAGTATGTGAGTCGTTGCATGGTTTGTCAGAGAGTGAAGGCAGAACATCAGGTTCCTTCAGGTTTGCTACAGCCTTTGAAGATTCCGGAATGGAAATGGGAGAGGATCACCATGGATTTTGTGTCGGGGTTGCCTTTGTCTCCTTCGAAGAAGAATTCAGTTTGGGTGATTGTTGATAGGTTCACTAAGTGTGCTCACTTCTTAGCAGTGAACACTACGGATTCCTTAGACAAGTTGGCAAACTTGTACATTCGTGAGATTGTGAGACTTCATGGAGTTCCGAAGTCTATTGTTTCAGATAGGGATCCTAGATTTACTTCGAGGTTCTGGAGTTGCTTGCATAGTGCTTTGGGTAGCCGTTTGCATTTCAGCACATCTTATCATCCGCAGTCCGATGGGCAGTCAGAGCGAGTGATACAGATTCTAGAGGATATGCTTCGTTGTTGTGTGATTGATTTTCAGGGTTCTTGGGAGAAGCACTTACCGTTGGTTGAGTTTGCCTACAACAACAGTTATCAGTCTAGCATTCAGATGGCACCTTATGAGGCTTTGTATGGTAGACGATGTAGGACTCCGATTTGTTGGGCCGAGACAGGTCAGAGATTGTTACCTATGCCAGACTTGCTTAAGGGAACTACCGAAAAAGTGAAGTTGATTTGTGACCGTTTGAAAGCAGTTTCCGATCGTCAGAAATCTTATGCAGATTTGAAGAGGAAAGAGATTGAGTACTCAGTGGGTGAGAAAGTGTTTCTGAAAGTATCTCCGTGGAAGAAGGTAATGAGATTTGGCCGAAAGGGCAAGTTGAGTCCGAGGTTCATTGGTCCGTATGAGATAGTTGAGCGGATTGGGCCTGTAGCTTATCGTTTGAAGTTACCTTCTGAGTTAGAGAAGATCCATGATGTCTTTCATGTGTCTATGCTTAGGAGATATAGATCGGATCCTTCTCATGTGATGCCCGTTGAGGAAATAGAGTTAAATCCGGATTTGTCTTATAATGAAGAGCCCGTTGAGATACTTGCTTCTGATAGCAAGGTGTTGCGTGACAAGACTATAGAGTTGGTCAAGGTGTTGTGGAGACATAGAGGTGTGGAAGAGGCCACGTGGGAGAGGAAGGCAGATATGGTTGAGCAGTTTCCGTATTTGTTTCCACCAGGTAATTTCGGGGACGAAATTCCTTAAGTGGGGGAGAGTTGTAACACCCGTGTCTTAGGCCTAGGAGTTAACCGGGTTTTAGTTCAAGTTAAATAAAAATTTAATTAAGACAATTCAACTACAAATAATGACCAAATTGAGCTTTAAAATGAAGGGAGGGACATATGTTGTAATTTACCCAAGTTTTAAATAAAGCAAGACAACTTTAAGGGAAAAGTGTCATCTTCTTTCTCATTCCCCTTTTCCAACTTCAAACCCCTCTCTTCCATTTTCAAACTCTCCTAAAACCCTAGTTACTATTCCATTGATTTTGCCACTCAATTTCAACACCAAATTAAAAGATAAATACATTTTCTTAACCTCCTTTCTATTCTCTATTTATCTAAGGTCTTGAATTTCAAAAATATGGGGTTTTAGAAATTAGGGTTTATGTTAAATTTAAGTTTTTAAAGGAGTTTTTCAATTTGTTTTGATAAATTGTATTGGGGTTATGTTTAATCATAATGAAATACACAACATATATTAATTTGGTTGATTTTGGATGAATTTTCGTAGTGGGTCCTTAGGGCAAATTTTAGAGTATGAAAACTTGAGTTTTTGGGAGGTTTAGTGTTGGTTTTGAAGGGCAGATGGTCTACCTATGTTAGGAGGGTGATTTGGGATGTTTTGGAAGTCATTTGGGTGCTTGAAGTGGAAGATTTTGGTGGGTGTTAAGGGCTGCTCGAAAATTATGTTTTTGGGGTTGATTTTGAGTGTTGGATGCTTGGTAATGTTAATCCGGGTTAGTTTCGATGATAAAATATTGATTGTGGATGTTTTGTTTGTGTTTGGGATTGATTAGAATCGAGTTTGGGGCATCGGTGAAGCATCGGAAGTGAATCCGGGAAGTTGAAGGTTGTTGCTTGCTTGGTCGTTGAGCTTGGGTGTTTAGGTGAGTGGTTAATTGCTTTAAATGATTTTAAAATAGTTAGTTCGAGTATATGGACTAGGTTGGGCTTGGTAGACCCACCTAGAGTTAGGATTAGGGTGGTAGCCTAATCCTAAGCTTGATCTAGAGCCCTTGGATGAACTCATTATATGGTTGTGTATGTCTCGTATGAAATGTGGTATGAATGCTTGTGTATATTGTATTATACATGTGGGTTGAAATATGACTTGTGATGCTTGAGACATGCATGATGATGGTTGTTGGTGAGTACGTGCTAAGCACGAGATTGATTGAAATGAGTAATGTGAAGTGAGTAAATATTGGCACTAGTTTACTTGAATACAAATGATCGATCATTAGGATGTTAGTGTGTACACATGAGTCTAAAGTTGCGCGTGGCCTTGGTGGCGTTGAGTCACCAAGGAGGAGTACGGGTTCGCCCGGAATTGTATTTAAATGTAGTCGGTGATGAGTGGAATCCCATCGACGGGGCGTGAGGATGAGTGGAATCCCCTCCGCGAGACCAGTGATGAGTGAAATCCCACCGTGAGGTAATGTGGTTGTTGGATGTGAGTTCCAACATGTCTATCTGCGTATTCGGGTCTTAGCTAGGTGCCAATGTCGTTTGATGTGTATATCAAAATGTTGAGGTTTATGATCATTGATGAGATGCTTGATTGTGATTACATGTAATGTGGAGTTAAGCTTATGATCATGACATTATAATGTACATTGCTCATGCATTTTATTCTCATGACTCTTGTGAATCCTTGGTATGTTGATGAAATGCCTTGGCTAGATCGTGCTCGGACCCTGCAATGTTGAGGTTTGTTTTTAGAGCTTACCCTCACTAAGCATCATTGCTTACGCTCTCTTTGTTCAACATTGCAGATCCTTAGTTCGTGGGTTGCTCGGGCAAGTGGAGGGCCTCCAAGTGTGGTTTTTGGCTTGAGTTCATCAAGTATGGATTTTTAATGTTAGACATGTAATAGTTTGAGCAATGGGACATGTGTTGTTTTTGTTGGGCAGTTGTTGGTTGTTTAGGAGCATGTATAGACTCCTTAATATCTTGCTTTTGCACGGTTGGTGTTTCCATGTTGAATTGTAGCTCATGCCTAATTGCTTATTTTGAATGTTAGCTAATTGCCTTAGAGGCTATCTTTATGTTTGAATGATGTTTGAATGAATGCATGTTTGTGAGGTTTTGCCTTAGTGTTAGACTTGTCTAAATCTTGTTGAAGCATGCTAATATAGTTGGTAAGCCTTAGGTTGAATTGCTATGTTGTTATAGGGTGTTTTGGTGATGTTTTGGGGCACCCTTGTGCCTTAAAACAGCCAAAACGTGTCTGCAGACAGGGGGCGTTTCGGAACGGGTCCCCCTGTTTCGAAACGGTTCCTTTACAAATGGCCTGTCGTTTCGAAACGGATGGGGGTTGTTTCGGAACATTTTTGCTACTGGAATTTTGAGAAATTGACGAGATAAAGGCGTTCCGGAACGAGCCTCTAATGTTTCGAAACGGTCAAATCTCGTTTACCCCGAGATATTGACCGTCAAGGTCGTTCCGATACGGGTCTCCCCTGTTTCGGAACGGTCACCTTATGGTTGACCCTGGCCTGTTGACTAAGTCAAGGCGTTTCGGAACACCCTAAGGGCGTTTCGAAACGGCCTGTTGTAAAGGGGCTAAAATGAATTGTTTAATGATTGGTTGGTCGGTGTATGGTGCAATGTTTGTATTTTTCCGCTGCTGTGCTCTACATAGGATTAATTTATGCATATAGACAAGATAAAATAAAAAGAAATTTTTAGGGTCGTTAACCGAGGGGAAACCTTAACGGGTTTCGCTTCGGTTTTCCCCGTGTGGCCCACTCGGACCGGTCATCCGACCAGACCGGGACGAGGGGGTTACAATATCGAAGCGGGGCGGGTAAACTAATATTTTAATCCAGGACAAGGCGGGGTCAAGTTTAGGGACTTATAGATCAGGCAGGGGTGGGGCGGCCCAAAAACCGACCCGCCACTCCCTGTTCCCATCTCTACAGAAACAATTGAATTTTTTTCCAAATCTTTATAAATATTTTAAAATTTTGAATTTTTTTATAAATTTCATATTTTTAATTTTATGTTTTTACTTAACTTTTTAAATTCATCGTGATATTTTTATTTTTTTAATATTTTATGAGTATTTAAATATTATTTACTTTTTTTAGTAATTTAATATTTTTAAATATATAAATTAAGTAAGTTATCGAACTTTCAATTAAAATGAATTATGCCTATAAACTCGGCAAAAAATTCAATTATGCCCTCGAGTTCGGTTTAAAAAATCAATTCAGTCCTTATGCCACGTCATCAACACACATGCATTGCCACGTCAGCATCATTAACTACCACGTCAGCACCGTAACGATCAGCGTTGATCAAGGAGCTAATTTGTTGTAATGTGCGAACTGGAGGACTTGATTGAACGCGATTTCACGCGATGAGCGACATTGTTAATTTGGGTTGAACTCGGGACAAAATAACCCCTTTAGCCTTTTTTATAACATTTTAAGTTTTTGAACAAAGTATCAAAAGTTATCAAAAATCATAAAAAGAAAACTAACCTAAAATATTATCTAAAAAGTCTAACATTTAAAGTTTTTAGACAAATTTCGAAACTTGTTGATTTTTAGTCGTAATCTAAATCTACCGCACCCATACTCACCCAATTGATAACATTGACAATGGAATGTCGAACGTTGATGTCGTTAATTCCTAGGATCTGCTGCACTCCAACATCTCCACCCTTAGTATCCATTAGTTTCAAGATAGACAAAACACACAGACAGTGAGTTTTCATTGCAGAACACTAGTTGGGAAAGATCTTAACAAACCCAGGGTACTGAATCAAAAAGATTCAAACCCATAAACAGAAAATCATCGTATTAAGTAACGGAAACTCGACTGTGAGTGCCGAATACAAGTATATATCCCGTACTAAACTACTAGTACTTACTAGTTACTACAGCATAATAAAGAATAAGAATCAAGTAGGAACTTAATCTGAAACAATTATGTATCAAAAGCTCTGCAAAAAAGACCTCAAAGTTCAATCTAGTAGTTTATGATCTAGGTTCGATTTCCACTATTTACAATGCTACTTACATTCAAAAAAAAAAACTTTACCAGAAAATGATCTCAAATCTATATAATATTCACAATATGTACAAATATCTATTGCTTAAAGGAATCCTGAATTGTAAAGATAGAAAAGCAAAATAAATCACTCTTAGATCTCCCTGTACTGATCAAAATCGGAAACCTCAAAAAATTTGCTCATGAAATAACCAAAAAGAGTTATCAATAGTGGCTTATTTCTACATTGCTCCCGCTCTTCATTTTTTCTTGAAGTATTCGTATTTGGCATTCATATTCGATGTATATTTGGATTTGAACATACTTGCGACCGGGGAGTGCCAATGCATATCCAACGCTCATCACCAAATCTGAGTAACTTATGCCCTTATTTACCTTGGGGCAATTGAGACTGAGATATCAGTAGGTAAACCAATAGTGTCAGCCCAATTCTTAGACTCCAAATACAACTTTGAAACCTGCCCTGCAACTTTGTTCATATCAGGCCTCTTCCCTGGATCTTCCTCACAACATTCCAATGCAACCAACACCATCATCTCAGCTGCTTCCACCGGAAAAGAGTCTTTCAACCTCCTATCTATCCACCTCCTCACCCCTGCACCGCCACCGACAGCCGCCTCCCTTGCGGTGTCTATAACACTCGTTCTTTCGTACCCTCCGGTCTCTTCATCAACCACGAACTTCAAAGCTTCCTTTCCACTCAAAAGCTCCAAAATCACAACCCCAAATGCATAAACATCACATTTTTGAGTCACCAAACCGGTAAACTGAAGCTCGGGTGCCATATAACCCCTTGTCCCTTCAATTTTCACAACTTTACTTTTTGATCTTCCAAGAGCTTTTGATGATCCCTCATCTTTCGGCACTTCCCCACATAATTCAGCAGTGCCAAAATGACAAATTTTAGCCATCAATGAACCTTCAGCTACTAAAATACTTGTGATCTTTATATGATTATGAATGAAGCTAGTTTCGAGACCCGAACAATGGTGAATATAATCCAATCCATGAGCAATATCAGTAGCAATTTGCATACGAGAAATCCAAGAAGAAAGTATAGTAAAACTTGGATTCTTGGGATTCCTTAAACAATCACCAAGGTTAACTCCTTGTACATAATCATAAACAAGATAAATATAATTCCCTGACAAGGAAACACCAAAAAGCTTGATTAAACTACTATGGTGACTCTTACAAATCACTGATAACTTGTGAACCAAGTCAGCTAACTCGATTGAACGTCTCATTTTTCTCTGGAAAATGACAACTTGTTTACCTTGAAGGTTACAGAGCCATGAAGACGAGGCCGAGGACGATGAAAAGCGGTTCGACCGGAAGTTATCGGTGGCAGAGCAGATGTGGGAGAAATCATAGATATGGGGATTTTCAGGGAGGGAATCTCTGATAGATGAGAGGTTTTTGGAGGTCTGGGTTGAAAATGAGTAATTTGAAGAGTTGTTATCGAAGTAGCTTGAAGAAAGAACTGAATTGTTGGTTATACTGGAAGATTGTTCAGACAAAGAAGATGAAGATTTCGAGGATTTTGAGGTTTTGGGTACTTGAGATGACTTTGGTGATCTCACTTGGACTACATCTGTGCTTTTTTTAGATCTACACATTGGGAAGGGGGGGGGGGGGGGGGGGGGGATGAAAAGTGAAAACTTTTATTGTTTGTCAAAGGGAAAGTTTGGGTTTTTGCAAAGAAACTTCGGTGGGGTATAAGTTGGGAATTGGTTGTTCGGGGTGGCTGTGACGGTGGAGCTGACGGCGGTGGAGGTGGTGATAAGGAAACAATTCTTCTGTAGTTTGGAAGATTGGCAGTGATGTCTTTATCAAGTGAGCCTCAGTTGTTGATTTTCCAGCAGGCACGTTGGGGGTTTTCTGTAGTTTCATCAAAAATTCTTCTGCCATGACGAAAAAACAAAATTTGCCATTGTTTTGTATTCAAAAGGATTTGTTGGATTATGTATTTTTCTTTTTCTGTTGCGTAATAAATTGATTCATCCAATGGATCAGGCGGCTGCCTAATCTCTTCTTTTTCTCAAATTCTTTGTATTAAATCAGAATAAACCTAGATTAAAAATCTGAATATGGTGAATCAAAATAAATTTAGAAAATATTTATCAGAGTTTGAATGTGTGTATATGTAATTGATAATCTAAGGTCTTTTTGGTAAATATTTTTTTAAGCTAAAATTAGATATTTGAAGTATTTTTAGAGGTTTAATCAGTCAAATCTGTTAATTTATATGTTTGCTAAATAGAGGACTATAATAACGGATAGAGGTGAAATTTCTCATTTTGAAAAAAAAATCATTTTAGTAGCTTTTTGAGTTAGAGGTTCAGATAAAAGACTTGTAAAGACTCTTATGTCTTTGATAATTATAATTTTCTCTCTAAATAACATAAATTTGATTAACTAATAAAATTAAATAAAATAATTTATATGCCTAGGTTTTTTCCAGGTGAGTCTGTCCAACCAAAGGAGATTATTGCGCAAGCTAAAGGTATGGCGCGGTCGTGGGATGTGGCTCGTCGAGAGGTGCAGCGCGGGAAGCCAACTGTCGGGGTTGTTGCGCCTAGAGTGCCGGCTGTTTGGTCTTGCCCACCATTGGGTTGGGTAAAGCTCAATTCCGATGGGGCTCATCGTTCGGTGTCGGGCAAATCGGCTTGCGGAGGAGCTCTCCGATCTGCGATGGGTGAGAGAATTCTAGGCTTTTCTAAATTTGTGGGTATTTTCTCGGTTCTTGAAGCGGGATTGTAGAGAGTATTGGAGGGGATGCAACGAACATGGTCTTTAGGTTTGCGGAAAGTGTGGATTGAAGTTGACAATGCCGATGTGGTTAGGATTTTGAAGGACAATGGCAGACGACACCGGTATTAGTTGATTGTTTATCATATTGGGCGGTTGTTACGCTTGGATTGGGAGATTCGCTTGACTCATTTTGGTAGGGAGGCAAACTTGGTAGCTGATGCTTTTGCGAAATATGGCTTAGACCTCGATAGTGGTGAGTTATGGTTTGCGGCATCGCTGGGTATTGCATGTGTCACGACCCAAACTTCTTGGCTTGAGACAGTGGCGCGATTATCCGACGGAGGGGTTCGAAACGAGGCAACAGACTTGCCAAGGCAACCATACTTGGCCCATGCCGAGGTGATGGCACGAGTAGATGTTCCATGCGGGACACTGGGCTTGTCAAGTTCATCAGACTTGGTCCAAGCCAAGACGAGGGCACAAGGATCCGTGGGAGTTGTTCTATGTGGGACATCGGGCTTGCCATGACAATCAGAAGACTTGGCCCAGTCCGAGAGAGTAACACATCAATCCGCCCATGGTGATGAGCGCGGAGCACCGAGCTTGCCAAGTAGATCAGACTTGGCCCAACAAGGGACAGTGGCGTATGAATCCGCCCAAGTGGTTGAGTGTGGACCACCGGGCTTGCCATGCTCACAAGACTGGGCCCAACACTTGGAGAATGCTAATGAGCCCGATCATGTCATCTTTTTAGAAAAGGCAAGAGGCAACAAATCAAATGGGATTGTGGGAGAATCTTGTCATATGAAGCGTGATCAGCTATCTGAGGAAAGAACTCTATCAATTGATGTAATTAGGTAGAGATTTGATTTAGTTTCCTTAGATAGTGTATCTTGTAAAGATAGCAGGCTAATCTGGGCCATCCGTGTAAATCGATCTAGACCATTGGTTAGGAGGGAGCTCAACTATAAATAGAGAGCTCCTCCTCTCATTTGTAATCACTCAAAAACTTCACTCTTCATTCATCTTCTCATTTAAGAGAGAGTAATAAGACTCCGAGGCATTTACTCTAGTTTGCTCGCTTGTCCTTTCAGTTTTTCATGTTCTTTGTTCTCTTTGTGTTTCCGTTGCCTCTCGAGTGGCTAAGAGTAGCCACACTTGTGCTTAAAGAGCTTCCGCATCCATCGAAGCCTTGAGGTCTTGTCTGAGCCGTTGTGAACAGGAGTACTTGCAAGGCGTGGTTAAAGCTTACTTACGCACAAGAGTTTGATCAGTTAGCGTCAAAGCGCCTAAGGCCGCACGTCCCCGACGGTGTGAATCTCTAGGGGCGTGACAAGTGGTATCAGAGCGAGCCGAGGGGGCTTGCGTTCGAGCCTACTTGGTGTTGCAGTCAAGATAGGCAATGTACACGCCAATTTTTTTATTTAGGGCCTAACATACAACCCGAATACGGTCCAACATGCTTAATAAAATAAAATAAAAACAAGGAAAAAGAAAAAACCAAAAAATTATGGAAAATAAAAAAAAAACAAAATAATGTGAAAATAAAAAAACCCCTAAAAACCTTAGTTCGCCGCCCGTAAGAGTCCATAGCCACGAGGACTCATCTACTTGCTCAGCAATCCCGTTTCTTGCGCTCTACACATACATTCCAGCTTATCCCAACGGTTTCCCTATGAATCCGGGAAGAAAAGACTTGAAAAAACCCTAATCTTGGCCTATAAATAAGAACGCCGAAAATTTGAAAAGGGGGAGGAAAAACGGGAGATAAAGGTTCGAATTTATCAACATAAAGGAAGCAAAAAGAGTAGTTCGATTGAAATCGGAAAAGAGATAGAAGTGGAATCATTACCCTTGGATTTTCGGCGATCGAAGTAACGATTGAGAGATCTGAACGGTGAAGAGATTCGCGGCCAAAAGTAGACCAGCATACTCGAAAATCAACATGATCTAACGGTGGGATTTCGAAATCAAGAGGTAAAACCCTTCAAAGTTTGAAACTTTTTTGTTTAGATCTGCCTGTATACTCGATTTTAAACATGGGGTTGAGCTAAAAAAAGGGAAAGGAAAAAACATCTTGAAATGCAGAGAAAATATGATGAGACACAGAGAAAAAATTCATTTTTTCTTAAGCAAGAGGATATGTGATTTTGTTTTTTTAGCAGGTAATATATGAATAAAGGGAAAGATGAAACGTCTTAGGCATTATTTCTGTAAACAACAGTGAATAAAAAAGGCAATAAAAATTAATTTAATGCGCATGAGAAAGTGGAATGGTCTTAGGGTATGTGAGATGTGAAACCAACTCATCTCCACTAAGTCTGCGCGTGAATTCAAAAGGGTAAGAAGTAATGGTCCAAAATTTTCCCCCTAATTTGTGCGTGAGTTTAAGATGACAAAAGGGGAAATTTTGTTTGATTATTTTATTTTTAGGGTAAAATTGCAAGTTAGGTCCTTCCTTTGTCTTAGATTCTTTTAGACTTCAGGCTTAGTTTGTTTCTTTTGATATGAGCCTTAATATTTAGAATCTTTTAATTAGGTCCTTAACTCTCATAATTAATTAGATGATTAAATAACGAACAATTCACTTAGGTTGCTCTGGTTAATTTTTTCCTTTTTCAAGCGGACGATTAATTATTTAATTGGATTTAAAATTGAGTTTAATTATTAATTAGTCTTGAATTTTGCGAATATTGTGATTTGGTCCTAAAAATGTTCGATTAATAATTCGCTTAATTTGAGATAAATTGTGATTTGGCTCAAGATTATGGTCTTCAATTAAAATATTAATTTTCTATTTGTTATTTTATTTTTTTACGTTTTTTAATTTATTCGATTTATTTGTATATTTTTGTCATGTATAATAGTGCTATTAACTTTATCTTTGAAGCCTTTTAGACAATACAACCCCTTTAGGTACCAATCTTGGGCGTCGTGGGGGTGCTATAACCTTCCCCACACGTAACCGACTCCCGAGCCCAACCTAACTCTCATTCAGACGCAGATTGGTTCTACAGGTTTTCGATCATACCCAACCCAAAATGACCGATGGCGACTCCAAACAATGACGAGCCAATTGAAGGCCCAATCAACTTCGGCCCGAACCAAAAACGACGTCGACAACTTGGCGACTCCGCTGGGGACTATTCAAGAGAGTCAGGCCACACAAAAAGGGGTACATGTTGTGTTGCATCATTCCATGAGCTTTCTACCCGAGCTTGGTCCCGTTTAAGTGGGGGCAAAACACTGCTCCTTCGTGAGGTTAACCTCCGTATGGGATAGTAGTCGCCTCCGGGATGCATATGATCTATGGCTTCGTGAGGGTAACCTCCGTATGGTCATAGGGAAGTGCATCCCCTCGAGTTGAACATGGTCCTGAGAACCTATAATGGGGGAGGACTATGGACCTTACTAGCCTTAGTAGGCGTCAGTGAGGACAATTCGGGTACCCTGTCTAGAATCGTAACCTCATATAAAAAACCGTAGAAACCCACCCATGTTAGAGCCATGCTGAACTCAAACCTTAAGGTGTCACCCATTTATATATGAACATGTGTTTTGTTTCGTTTTGTTTTTTTACTATTCATATTATGTTTTTTTTGCATTTAATTATTTGTTATATTTGTGCGACACTAATCAAATTTCTTTGGGTTGTTTATTGTTTATGTACACATGCATCATCATCATCATAGAAGGGTGTTGGTTATTAAATTAATTCGATAGAAAAACCTTCGTCATGGCCAAAAGAGTTCAGTGCTTATCAGAGAAAAATGATGATGTTCGAAAATGGTCAGAAAACACCCAGAGAAAGAGAGGCGATAGTATACTAGCAAGACCAGATGAACAATTCTCAGGATACGTTCACCTTCAAGTTAAGCAGAACGACACTCAAGAATTAGCGGAGATTTGGGGCCAGTGGAAGACTGATCAGAGGCAGATGTTGTATGACGCATATGGAGACATAGCCTATTTGTTGCAAGTACACGCAGATAAAGGGCTGATACGGGTTATGGCGCAATTTTGGAACCCTTTATACAACTGCTTCACATTCAATGGGGAAGACATGACCCCGACGATAGAGGAGTATGTGGCGCTGCTCCATCTAAGGAAGGTGCATGAGTTCGAAATTTATGTGAAAGGGGCTCGACCTAAGACATACAAGGAGAAGCTTATGACTTTGACTGGGACTAGCATGTCATGGGTGGAAGCCCAGTTTCAAGGCAAAAGGGGAAGTAAAGCCATCGCCTGGGATAGACTTCGGGCATTGATCCATTCTCACCCTGATCCGAGAAAGCATGTTGATATATTTGCCTTAGGGATTTATGGCTTGATCATTTTTCCTAAAGTAGCCAGACACATTGAAGCATCAGTGATAGATTTATTTGGAGAGCTCGATTCAGGCCTTAATCCAGTTATGGCTATCTTGGCGGAGACCTTTCGATCCCTTAATTTCCTCAAAAGGAATGAAGGCGTATATTTTATAGGATGTGCACAACTCCTCACCGTATGGATGCAAAGTCACTTGGGAGCCAAGAGGAAGTTGTCCAGACGCGTACATACTCCACAATATTCACCATTACGGGAGTTCTTAACAGAGGAGCCAAAAAAGGAAAAAACATCGGGAGAATGGGAATCAATCTTGCAAGACCTGAGGTTGGAGGACATTACTTGGCGGGTTTATTGGTTGGATTACAATTATATCTTGTACAAGTGTTGTGCCTTTGATTGGGTCCCTCTTCTCGGTATCTGGGGTGCAACTGGATATGCTCCTCTATTGGTATCAAGGCAATATGGGTCATTACAATTTGTCCCAGCCACGAGGGGATTAAGGTTGTGTGAGTTCGTCTTCGAGAGTGAGAAGTCTAAAAAGCAAATTCTTGAGATAGCCAGAGCTTGGGCTCACTCATACCAAGCCAAATTTGGACCTCTAAGGCTTACTTCGGATTACCAAATTTGGAGGACAATGAAGAAAAATTGCAACATCCCACCACCTAGCCAAGGGAATGCTCCAACTTTAGAGGAACGGTTCAGAGAAATGTCTACTGAAGTTGATATAGTTAGACAAGAGTGTGAGAAGGAGAAGAAGGCGCTGAATAAAAGGATTGCTGAGCTAGAAGCCAAAAATGAAGAGCTAGAGTACAATGCTACATATTTTAAAAAACAATCAAAGGGGTTTGAGAAGCAGCTGAGCATTGTGATTGGAGATTTAAAAGACCTACAAGGGGACTATATGGGACTTCAGGAGAAGATAAGGAACGCCAACTTGCATAAAACTCCACAAGAATGGGAGCAAGAGATTCGTGATCTGGAGAACGATACGAAGCGTTGTATGAAGCTATTGAAAACCAAAGAAAATCAAGTGGAAGAACTTACAGTTAATTTGCAAGCAGCCCAACGGACAAATACGACAACCCTTAATGATCTCATGGCTAGTCGCGCTCAGAATCAAGAACTGCAAGAACATCTTGCATCTCTGCAAGGGATTCTTCAAATCTACCAACAACAAGACTCGGTGATTGAGCTTGAAAAGGCGCAAGTTGAAAATGAGAATTTGAAGGAGTTGGTAATAGCATTAGAAAGTTCACTGCAACAACACAGGGACTTGATAGATGATATGGAAAGAGATTCTAAACTTAGCGAGGAACAGTGGGACCTACGACTTCGGTTTGCAAGGGGCGATATCAAGGTGAGAGAAGACTTGATAAGGGAAGCGGTCATTCAGATCCGGAAGACAGCTGAGCACATCACCGATTTGGCCAAGGAAGCAGGGTTGTTGAAGTTTTGGATCAATTCCTCGACACACTTTGCAAATGAATGGAAGAAGTTTTTGGGAAAAATTGAGAAGTTGGGAGATCAAGCTAACCCATACTGTCGAGTTTGATGTTAATTTGTTTTTTTTCATGTCATTAAAAACGTTGATTGGAGATTTTTTTCTTTCTTTATGTTTTTTGGGATATTATATTTTATATTTGGATGTTAGTGGATGATTTTTTTTCTTATTTTGGTGGATGGATTAGATTTTTCTTTTCAGTTATTTAATAAAAGTTTTTTTCTCGGTTCGTGCGAATATTCTTCTATCCTATTAATTTTCTAGCCAACACCTAGTTGCATTCATTCTTGCATTCATCATTACACATTACATTTATACAATGTGTTTCATATGCATTAACATTAAATAAAACACTAATCCATGGGAGTTCAATATTAGTGATACTGGAAACGAAGGACGATCAAAGCGACCATACTCGCTACACGCGATTCAAGGCTAGAAAAATGGAAGAGAGGCTCCAGAAGCTAGAAAATTTTCAAGAACAAGTCATTTAGGATGTAAAGGGCTTGAGAGATGACATAGGAAAAAGTCAAGAGACTCTTCTAAGTAAGTTAGAGGATAAGCTGTCACAGTTGTTATCCAAGGCAACAAACGCTGAAAAAGGAAAAACTTACGAAGTTCACGAGGAAGACTCATCATCTTTACCTTTTGGATAAAAAGAAACACATCATCGGTTTGTGTTCTCTACTGGCGGGTTAAAATCAAATGTCCATAACCAAACAAATATTCAAGGCGCTTCTGGTTCAAACATGTGGGCAAGCCCAATCAAACAAGAAATCCCAAATTTTGACGACCCTGATGAGTTGGAAAAATTGAAGAAAGTGTAACCCAAACTTTTTGGTATAAATGATGACAAGTTCAAGTGCTTGGAAGAAAGAATCAAAGCTATGGAAGGTACTGATGCCTTCATTGGGACAAATGTAATGGAGCTGAGCTTGGTCCCTGATTTGATTTTACCCCCAAAATTCAAAGTGTCAGAATTCGAGAAATTTGATGGCACGAGCTGTCCTAATGCCCACCTTACTATGTTTTGTCGTAAAATGATAGGGTACGAGAACGATGATAAGTTGTTAATTCAATGCTTTCAGGACAGTTTAGCTGGGTCCGCCTATAATCAGTTGAATAGGGCCCAAATAAGCACATGGGGGGAATTAACACGTGCTTTCAAAGAACAATACGAACATGTCCTAGACATGGTACCTGATCGTTTGACGCTCCAAAACATGAAAAAAAAAGCACAATGAAACGTTCCGACAATATGCTCAACGTTAGAGGGACATGGCTGCACAAGTCCAACCACCATTACTTGAGAAAGAGACGACAACCCTCTTCATTGATTCTTTGGAGTCAATATATTATGAGAAGCTTATTGGTAATACCACTAGAGACTTTGCTGATCTAGTGACAACAGGTGAAGCAATTGAACGTGCTATTAAAAACGGGAAACTTAGCAGTTTCGAGACTTCAAAAAAATCGTATACCAAAAAGAAAGAGAATGAAATTAATGTTGTGGGAGATCATAGACATCCATACCCCAGATATCAATCATCACCATAATTTGTGTATCGTACGGGATATTCGAAATCCACTACAACCTCTCCAAATCAAGAAAAACAACCGCAAGGAGGGCCCAAGCCACCAAGGACTAATACAGAAAGACAATCTTTCACGCCTATTCCAATTTCTTACAAAGAGTTGTATGCTAAATTATTGGAAGAACGATTGATATCCCCCGTCTTTCTCACACCGTTGCAACCACCATACCCAAAATGGTACGATTCTTCTGCACATTGTGAATTCCATGCTGGAATCCCTGGTCATACAATCGAAAATTGTCCAGCTCTCAAAAAAAGGGTTCAGAGCTTGATTAATCAAAATATCCTTCAATTCAACACACTAGAGGGGCCAAATGTCGCTAATAACCCTCTGCCGACACATGAAGAACCAAAGGTTAACGCTGTGATGAGAGGTGGTGAGTTTAAGATTAAGACACGACTATCTGAAGTGCAATCACCGTTAAAGTGGGTTTGGAAGAAACTAGCAGAAAGAGGATTGGTGAGTTCTAACCGCGGAGCTGTTATGACTAGTAAGGGTGATTTCTGTGAATTTCACGATGATGTGGATCATGAGATTCAACATTGTGATGAGTTCAGAAAGATTGTCTAGAAACTGATGGACAATAAAGAAATATAGTTCTTCGAAAAGAGTCAAGAAGTTAGGGATGTTTTTACTGTGGATGGACAATCGTCCAAAAAGAGTGATGAAGCCATACGACCTTTTGTGATTAATTGGCCTAGAATGCACGAAGAGGAATTAGAGAAGCCTCTGCCTCGATTGGTGATTGAGACTCCTTCTCCTTTCCCATACAAGAGTAATCAACAAGTGTCATGGATTTATGGTTGTAACATGACTATTACAAGAAAAGAGGATTCTGAAATTGCGGCTGCAGGAATTAGTGGAGTTGGGAACTTCACTCGAAGTGGAAGATGTTACTCTACTGAAATTGCAAAATCGGTAGAGATAAGAGATGTTGAGCAAAAGGGCAAGTTCCCACTGATTGGAGAAAAACTAGAAATTAATGAACCTGTAAAAGAGGAAGAAGCACGTGAATTCCTGAAGTTCATCAAGCATAGCGAATATAGTGTGGTTGAAATATTATACAAAGAACCAGGTCGTATATCTGTGTTATCCTTGTTGCTGAGTTAAGAGCCCCACAGAAATGCTTTGCTAAAAGTGTTGAACCAAACATTTGTCCCAAATGATGTTTTAGTGGATAAGTTGGTAAATAATCTGCATGCTGACAGTTTCATCTCTTTTAGTGAGGATGAAATTCCTCTTGAAGGTACGAGGTCCGTCAAAGCATTGCACATAACTACCTATTGCAATGGATATATACTACCTCATGTTCTGGTCGACAATGGATCTGCTTTGAATGTCATGCCCATGACCACATTAAATAGGCTTCTAGTGGATAAGGCTCACATGAGACCTTGTCATACAACCGTAAGGGCATTTGACAGAACCAGGAGAGAAGTCGTGGAGAAGATTGACATCCCACTTCTGATTGGTCCAGCTACGTATAACGTAGTATTTATTGTTATGGACATCACACCTGCTTATAATTGTCTATTGGGACGACCCTGGATTCACGCAGCCGGAGCAATACCTTTAACGCTTCACCAGAAAGTTAAGTTTGCAATTGACGGACGCCTTGTAAGCGTTAGCGCTGAAGACGATATCATTGCATCTGCATCAACGGAGACTCCATACATTGATGTGGATGAAAATGCAGTCAAGTGTACATTTCGATCACTCGAATTCGTGAATGCTACTTTTGTTACTGAGGGAAATAAGATCCCAAAACCCAAACTCTCAAAGAATACTATGATGGGAATACAGCTCACCGTTGGGAAAGGAGCCAAATCAGGAAAAGGACTTGGGAAATATTTGCAAGGGATGCATACGGCGATACAACCATTTCTGAAATATGATCGAAGCGGTGTTGGATTCCAACCAAATCCACGTCAAAAGATGAAGAAAATTTTGAAAATAAGAGCAAAGAGAAGGGCCAGACTGATTGGCCAGAACATCGAAGGGGAATTGATGGTATTTCCCCATATTTCTGAAACCTTTGTGTCCGGGGGACACATTCATTCTAAAAAGGAAATCCTAGTGGTACCTCCAGAGAGGTTCGAAGAATTGAGCATAAATGCTATAGGGGAAGAGGAAGAAATCACAGAAAATTTGTCAAAAATTTGCCCGTGTCCTCCGGGTTGTGTCTTGGATAATTGGACCGCTGTTGAACTCCCCATTTTTTTTAAATCTTTATCAGAGTAATGCTCGAAACTTGCCCCGCTACTTAAGCCCGAAAGTAGTGGGGATTTATTGTAAGGGCCATCATTTAGGCATCAGTTTATCAATTCAATAAATGAATGCATTTTCCCTTTCAATATGGTCTCATTGTTTGTACATTCTTTTCTTTTGTTCACTTGTCCCATTTCATTAAAACATTCTACACTCCCCTTTCTTGTGCCTTGTATATATATATTTCCTCTTACACGTTTGCAGACCTTTAGATATCAATTGCACGAATGACATTGCTTCGAGCTCAAAAGTCAACTTTGAACAGACTATATGCTTAGGAGAGTATGAGTCTGACGACAACTATGAGGAACATGAATTGTCTCCTGATCTACTTAGACTAATTGAGCATGAGAATAAACAAATTCTTCCTCACCAAGAACCAATGGACATAGTGAACTTGGGAACTCAGGACGACAAGAGAGAGATAAAGATCGGTACTTTCATATCTTCAGATACAAGAGACAAACTCATCTCCCAACTTCAAGAATTCAAGGATGTGTTTGCCTGGACCTACTAGGATATGCCCGGATTAAATACAGATATTGTAACATACGAAATTCCGTTGAAGCCAGAATGCAAGCCTGTACAACAAAAGCTCAGAAGAATGAAGCCAGATATGTTACTTCAGATACGAGAGGAAGTGGCCAAATATCCAGAATGGGTAGCTAACGTTGTTCCGGTACCAAAGAAAAATGGAAAGGTGCGAATGTGTGTTGACTACCGAGATCTTAATCGTGCTAGTCCTAAGGATAATTTTCCTCTACCACCTATAGACACGTTGGTAGACAATACAGCAAGACACCACTTGTTTTCATTTATGGATGGTTTCTCCGGCTATAATCAAATCAAAATGTATCCCGACGACATGGAGAAAACTACGTTTGTAACAGAATGGATCACATTTTGCTACAAAGTGATGCCTTTCGGTTTGAAAAATGCAGGGGCAACATATCAAAGTGCCATGGTGACATTGTTCCACGACATGATGCATAAAGAAATAGAAGTTTATGTGGATGATATGATCGCCAAGTCTCGAACAGAAGAAGAACACATCACAAATCTTAGAAAACTCTTTGAACGTTTGAGGAAATTTCAATTGAAGCTAAATCCGGCAAAATGCACCTTCGGAGTTGCTTCAGGCAAATTGTTGGGTTTTATTGTCAGCAAGCGAGGTATTGAGGTAAATCCTGATAAAATCAAGGCTATCCAAGAGCTTCCGCCTCCACGTACTCAAAAGGAAATTCGAGGCTTCTTAGGTCGTTTAAATTATATTTCTCGGTTCATCTCTCAATTAACCGATAAATGTGATCCCATTTTCCGACTCTTAAGGAAGCATAATACAGGCGTATGGGACTCAGCATGTCAAGAGGCCTTTGATAAAATTAAGCAATATTTGTCAAAACCTCCTGTATTATTTCCTCATGTATCAAGCAAGCCTTTGATTTTGTATCCAGCTGTATTTGAAAACTTTATGGGTTGTGTATTGGGCCAACACGATGAAACTGGGAGAAAAGAGCGAGCTATCTACTACCTCAGCAAAAAATTTACCGATTGTGAATCGAGATACTCTTCTATCGAGAAATTATGTTGCGCATTAGTCTAGACGGCTCGCAGGCTTCGTCAATACATGCTATACCACACAACATGGTTGATTGCAAAACTGGATCCAATAAAATACATGATGGGATCGCCAGGCTTATCAGAAAGGATGGCTCGATGGAAAATTTTACTTTCTGAATATGATATTGAGTATGTAAATCGGAAAGTCATCAAAGGTAGCGCTATTGCGGACTTTTTAGCTAGTCGCGCTTCTTCTAAGTATGAACCTTTGAGTTTTGAGGTTCCAGACGAAGACCTAATGTGCTTAACTGCTAGTAAAGAGGAACCAACTGGTAGGAAACCTTGGAAAATGAATTTTGACGGAGCTTCAAACGCATTTGGGCATGGAATTGGGGCAGATTTAGTGTCTCCCAAAGGGAATCATTATCCATTTACGGGTCGACTGAATTTTGAGTGTACAAATAATATGGCGGAATATGAAGCGTGTATAATGGGACTTCGTGCGGCAATCCAACGAAAAATTAAAGTCCTAAAAGCATACGGCGATTCGTCGTTAGTGGTTTATCAACTTCGTGGAGACTAGGAAACTAAAGATGCAAAATTGATTGAGTATCAAAAACTCGTCCTTGAATTAATAAAAGAGTTCGAGAAGATATCTTTCCATTACCTTCCCCGAGAAGATAACCAAATGGCTGATGCATTGGCAACTTTGGCTTCTATGTTTAAAGCAAATAAAGAAGATGATATAATGCCCATACAAATGAGTATTTATGATTCACCTGCTAGTTGTTATACCATCGAAGATGAGGTAGATGATCACCCTTGGTATTACGGTATTCTACAATATATCAAGTATCAAAAATATCCTGATGGGGCAAATGATGCGAATAAAAGAACAATTCGAAGAATGGCTGCAGGGTACGTCCTTGACGGAGAAATTCTATACAAAAAAGGGAGCGACCAAACGCTGTTCAGATGTGTAGAAAATCATGAGACAAAAAAGATTATTGAGGAAGTTCATGAGGGAATTTGCGGAATTCATGCAAATAGCCTTAGTATGTCTAGGCAGATTACGAGGTTGGGTTATTACTGGCTGTCTATGGTAGAAGATTGCGTCAACTTTGCTCAGAGATGCCATAAATGTCAGATTTATGGAGATAAAATTCATGCGGCATCTTCACCTCTTCATGTTATAACGGCTTCGTGGCCATTTGTAGCGTGGGGCATGGATGTGATCAGACTAGTTACGCCAAAAGCATCAAATGGACATCGTTTCATTTTTGTGATGATTGATTATTTTACCAAGTGGGTGGAAGCTGCTTCGTATGCCAATGTAACCAGGTCGACAGTATGCAAGTTCCTAAAAAAGGAAATCATTTGTCGATATGGTCTACCAGACATAATTATCTCTGACAATGCTTTAAATCTGAACAACCAAATGATGAAGGAAGTGTGTGAGCAGTTTAAGATAAAGCATCATAAATCACCACCTTATCGCCCAAAAATGAATGGGGCCGTAGAAGCAGCCAATAAAAATATCAAGCGGATTATGGAGAAAATGGCAATAACATATAAGGATTGGCATGAGAAATTACCTTTTGCCTTGCTAGCGTATCATACATTAGTGCGAACATCTACGGGGGCAACTCCATATTCTTTAGTTTACGGAATGGATGCAGTATTACCGATTGAGGTTGAGATTCCATCTCTTCGAGTCTTAATGGAACTTAAGTTGGACGAAGCTGAATGGATTCGAGTTAGATATGACCAGTTGAATATGATAGAAGAAAGAAGATTGAAAGCAATTTGTCATGGGCAGATGTACCAAAAGCGAATGATTTGAGCTCACGATAAGAAAGTCCGACCAATAACGTTTCGAAAAGGGGATTTGGTTCTAAAAAAGAGGTTGCCTACGTAGAAAATGGATGCCAAATTGGGAAGGGTCGTTTGTTGTGAAAAAAGCTTTTTCTGGTGGGGATTTAATCCTAACCGAGATGGATGGGAACGAGTTATCAAATCCTGTGAATTCTGACTCGATGAAGAAATATTATGCTTGAATTCATGACATACCAAGAGGTGAAAACCCAAAAGGGCCCTTTTGGTAAAAAAAGAAAAGAAAAAGAAAAGCCAAGAGGTGAAAACCCGAAAGGGCCCTGTTGGTAAAAAAAAGAAAAAGAAAAGCCAAGAGGTAAAAAGCCCGAAAGGGCGTTTGAGAATCAATAGAAGATTCAAGGGTCAGAAGCTCAAGAATAGTCCAAGTATGATCAAGGGAAAATCTACATGCCTTCAGATGTGGTCCAAGAACTCAAACTTTATTGGGCAGAGGTCATATTCAAAAAGATCCTTGAGCGAAGTAGCAATTGAGTCCTCGCAATTGATATTTAGGGGCATTTTCTTTTTTTTTTCCCTCTTTCTTTTGTTTTTGTTTCCCTTTGACCATTTGTTGTCTTAGACGTTTGATTATCATCTATCAAGACTCATACCATTTTTGTTCAATAATATATATATATATATATATATGTATATATATATATATTCTACCTTACATTTCCTTGTACTTGTCATTTGGACATTTGTTCATTCTTTTGATTGGTAATCTCGTTGCTCTACCTAAGGGGGTTTACAATATATTTTGATGTTCGATGTATTACTCGAAAAGAGATTTTAGAACATAATAAGGCTAGAAAATGCTCACGAACACTATTCTTGGATAAATGGAAATGAACGAATTCAATAGGCACGATACGAGGCAGACAGAAAAAGTACAAGGACTTTTATCTCAACGAAAATAAATTCAGAACTTAAAATATATACAATTTTCATGCATTTAGAATAGTGGAGCATTTTGCATGTAAGATAAATACATTAGAAACACATGCATTTTTTTATCAAGACAGGTTGACAGGAATGTCATTAATCGCCTTCAAGATGAAGTGTCGTTATATGCTTCCAAGAAGAAATGTTGTTAATCGTCTCCAAGAGGGAATACTATGATTCACCTTCAAAATAAAGTGTCACCATTTGCCTTCAAGATGAAGTGCCACCAATCGCCTTCAAGATGAAGTGCCACCAATCGCCTTCAAGATGAAGTGCCATCAATTGACTTCAAAATGAAATGCCATCAATTGACTTCAAAATGAAGTACCTTCAAGATGAGGTGCCGCCAATCGCCTTCAAGATGAAGTGCCACCAATCACCTTCAAGATGAAGTGCCACCAATCGCCTTCAAGATGAAGTGCCACCAATCGCCTTCAGGATGAAGTGTCATCAATGGCCTTCAAAATGAAATGTCGATGTATGCTTCCAAGAAGGAATGTTGTTAATCGCCTCCAAGAGGGAGTGCCATGATTCGCCTCCAAAAGAGAATGACATTATCACTGGAAAAATTGTTGTTTCTGGTCTTTGCTTCATTCCTCTCATTCGAGCAATGAGCAAAGAGGGGCAGCTGTACACACCAATTTTTTTATTTAGGGCCTAACATACAACCCGAATACGGTCCAACAGACTTAATAAAATAAAAAAGAAGGAAAAAGAAAAAACCAAAAAAATTATGGAAAATTCAAAAAAAACAAAATAATGTGAAAATAAAAAAACCCCTAAAAACCTTAATCCGCCGCCCGTAAGAGTCCATAGGCACGAGGACTCATCTACTTGCTCAGCAATCTCGTTTCTTGCGCTCTACACATACATTCCAGCTTATCCCAACAGTTTCCCTATGAATCCGGGAAGAAAAGACTTGAAAAAACCCTAATCTTGGCCTATAAATAAGAACACCGAAAATCTGAAAAAGGGGAGGAAAAACGGGAGATAAAGGTGCGAATTTATCAGCATAAAGGAAGCAAAAAGAGCAGTTCGATTGAAATCGGAAAAGAGATAGAAGTGGAACAGTTACCCTTAGATTTCCGGCGATCGAAGTAACGACTGAGAGATCCGAACTGTGAAAAGATTCGCGGTCAGAAGTAGACCAGCATACTTTAAAATCAACGTGATCCAACGGTGGGATTTCGAAATCAAGAGGTAAAACTCTTTAAAGTTTGAAACTTTTTTTGTTTAGATCTGCCTGTATACTCGATTTTAAACATGGGGTTGAGCTAAAAAAGGGAAAGGAAAAAACAACATCTTGAAATGCAGAGAAAATATGATGAGACACAGAGAAAAAATTCATTTTTTCTTAAGCAAGAGGATATGTGATTTTGTTTTTTTAGCAGGTAATATATGAATAAAGGGAAAGATGAAACGTCTTAGGCATTATTTTTGTAAATAATAGTGAATAAAAAAGGCAATAAAACATAAAAAGCAATAAAAATTAATTTAATATGCATGGGAAAGTGGAATGGTCTTAGGGTATGTGAGATGTGGAACCAGCTCATCTCCACTAAGTTTGCGCGTGAATTCAAAAGGGTAAGAAGTAATGGTCCAAAATTTCCCCCCTAATTTGTGCGTGAGTTTAAGATGACAAAAGGGGAAATTTTGTTTGATTGTTTTATTTTTAGGGTAAAATTGCAAGTTAGGTCCCTCCTTTGTCTTAGATTCTTTTACACTTTAGGCTTAGTTTGTTTCTTTTGATATGAGCCTTAATATTTAGACTCTTTTAATTAGGTCCTTAACTCTCATAATTAATTAGATGATTAAATAACGAACAATTCACTTAGGTTGCTCTGGTTAATTTTTTCCCTTTTCAAGCGGACGATTAATTATTTAATTGGATTTAAAATTGAGTTTAATTATAAATTAGTCTTGAATTTTGCGAATATTGTGATTTGGTCCTAAAAAATGTTCGATTAATAATTCGCTTAATTTGAGATAAATTGTGATTTGGCTCAAGATTATGGTCTTCAATTAAAATATTAATTTTCTATTTGTTATTTTATTTTTTTACGTTTTTTTAATTTATTCGATTTATTTGTATATTATTGTCATGTATAATAGTGCTATTAACCTTATCTTTGAAGCCTTTTAGACAACACAACCCCTTTAGGTACCAATCTTGGGCATCGTGGGGGTGCTATAACCTTCCCCACACGTAACCGACTCCCGAGCCCAACCTAACTCTCATTCAGACGCAGACTGGTTCTACAGGTTTTCGGTCATACCCAACCTAAAATGACCGATGGCGACTCCAAACAATGACGAGCCAATTGAAGGCCCAATCAACTTCGGCCCGGACCAAAAATGACTTCGACAGGCAAGAGTTTGCTTCGAAGTAGTTCGTGGCAAATAGGTGATCGAGATGGCGAAACAAGGAGATGATGCTTCCACACAAGAAGGCAAAGAGTGTCGTGGTGGAGACTATTGGAGACGACTGATATTGAGCGAGGTACGAAGTACTCTTGGTGAATTCGACGAGAGAATTTCCTCTCTTAGTTCATAGGTGAACCACCTGGGGGTAGCACCAAAGATGGAAGTTGAAGACACGGACTCCATCAAGGATGAAGTCGTGGGAATTGTTCTTGAAAAGCTCAACAATTTCTACGAAGTGCTGAACCACACAGTTGATACCCTTCAAGAGAAATTGGACACAACATCGTTGGAGAAGAGGATCGTTGTACTTGCGGAATTCGAACGAAGAGCGAAGGAGACCCAAGGTGTTTTCGAGTCCTACCCTGAAAAAGTAGAATCCATGGAGGATCGATTCAAGGACGAGATGCGACGAGTCCTCATCGAGTTGGTGACCGTTCGAGGGAGTAATGCTTGCGAAGCCGAGGTGAAGGCTTTGTGAATCGAGATGAATGAGCTCAAGGAAGAGCTACTCAGTTGCAAGGTTGCAACGAGGGAATGGGGTGTGCTCAAGACCGTCTTAGAGGGACTTAGACCGGGGGTAAAGCTTGCATTGGAGCAAGGTGACGCCCAGATGTTTTCAAAGGCCCAGGATGCGGCCAAGTTGCGAAGTGAACTTGCGGAAGACAAGCCAACTAGCAAGGAGACGCCCAAGCCCACGATGAGTGATAGTGGGATTGGCGAGACTAAGCCCGTGCCGACTAAGAAGGTGAGCAAAAGGATCAAGTGCTATTTCTGCGATGAATCTCATGTGATCAGAGACTATCCCGAGAAGAATCGCCCTTCTGCCCTCATCAGGAAGAAAGATGAGCCAAAAGGAGAAATAGCATACCTTGGCGCTATCGTGAGACAGTCAAGGAGAGATCTTGGTGCGACTACGTCTGTCAAAGTAGCCAACCTAGGATCGAGACCGGTGAGATAGCGAGTGTTAAAGCAGTCGAGCTGAGTGTGACAAGGAAGAAACTAGAGTGCTACCATTGTAAAGGGTCACACAAGTTGCAAGGATTCCCAGTTCGAGTCCAGCCAACCAAGGAGTTGGGTGAGCCCACGATAAACGAGGCCACACAACTTGATTCGATGAGTTCTGCCAAGGCCAAGGTAGACCGAGAGCAGAAGAAAGTAACCATGTCAAAGAAGGCTACAAAGGGGTCCAACAAGCATGTTCGTGAGAAGAACATGGCTACAGTGACCAAGGTGAAGCGGGGGTCGAAGGGAAAGCTTTTTGAGGATGTTCTTGGGGAAAAGAACATTGCTTCAAAGGTCACGAGTATAGTAGAGCCGAAGGTAAAGGTAGCCGAGGGTGTTCGTGTGAAGAGCACTTCTTCAGATGCCAAAACTATCGAAGTGTCAAAGGAAAAACAAGCCGAGGGTGTTCATGTGACGAGCACTTCTTCAGAGACCAACATCAGAAAAGGGCCAAGTAAGGCCAAGCCGTTGAGGGACATTGGGTCTGTGGAGATGCCACTCATAGGCAAGGTGGGGGAGCGAAGGGCTTCGGGTAAGAAGCGCCGACGCAAGAGAAAGCACCGATCTTCCAAGAAGAAGGATCGATGCAAGAAGAGTGCACCAAACTTTAAGTTAGAAGGGCGGATGCAACAAGGAGCAACGAGCCTTGTGAAAAAGATGCCGATGCATAGTAGAGCGACGGACTTCGTGGCAGAAGGGCCAAAGCACGCAAAGAACTCCAATGTGGGAGGTTCAATGCAAAGGGGGGCAGACTTCATGGAGACAGAAGGGCTGACCCATTTTAGAGTAAATGCAACATCCGAAAGGAAGGTACATCTCAAACCCAACTCTTGTGGTTTTGAGTTTGATTTGCCACCATTGATGAGTGTAGGTCGAGCTAGACCTAGCTTTCATTGCGGAAGAGACGAAGCTTGGAAGGGACCTTTCAGAGTTCTAAGGAGCCAATCAGATGGGCTGACGAGTCTGAGAGTTCGTCCAGTGTTCAATGTGGTGACACCCAAGACTTCGCCGCGGGGCCATGAGTGTCCGAGACAAGGCAACTCAAAGTGGGTAGGAGAAGACTCCCACAATCGAGATGTATCCGATGGCGTCGTAGCACGTGACATCACTTGGCAAGCAGGTAGCCGCCAAGGTGATGTGACGAATGAGGTAAAGGATCGAGAGGTTTGATGGCGACAAGAGCCGAGGCGAGCAGTTCATATGGGGGAACTGCACCAAGCCGAGGCAACGAGTAGTAGCAGCATCCAAGGTAGACCAGCCCAAGATCGTTCTAGTAGAGTGACAGAGGCGTCGCTAAGTTCGGTGGGGGAGAATGTTACGGCCCAAACTTCTTGGCCCGAGACAGTGGCGCGATTATCCGACGGAGGGGTTCGAAACGAGGCAACAGACTTGCCAAGGCAACCAGACTTGGCCCATGCCGAGGTGATGGCACGAGTAGATGTTCCATGCGGGACATTGGGCTTGCCAAGTTCATCAGACTTGGTCCAAGTCAAGACGAGGGCACAAGGATCCGTGGGAGTTGTTCTATGTGGGACATCGGGCTTGCCAAGACAATCAGAAGACTTGGCCTAGTCCGAGAGATTAGCGCATCAATCTACCCATGGTGATGAGCGCGGAGCACCGAGCTTGCCAAGTAGATCAGACTTGGCCTAACGAGGGACAGTGGCGTATGAATTCGCCCAAGTGGTTGAGTGTGGACCACCGGGCTTGCCATGCTCACAAGACTGGGCCCAACACTTGGAGAATGCTAATGAGCCCGATCACGTCAGCTTTTCAGAAAAGGCAAGAGGCAACAAATCAAATGGGATTGTGGGAGAATCTTGTCATATGAAGTGTGATCAACTATCCGAGGAAAGAACTCTACCAATTGATGTAATTAGGTAGAGATTTGATTTAGTTTCCTTAGATAGTGTATCTTGTAAAGATAGCAGGTTAATCTGGGCCATCCATGTAAATCGATCTAGACCATTGGTTAGGAGGGAGCTCAACTATAAATAGAGAGCTCATCCCCTCATTTGTAATCACTCAGAAACTTCATTCTTCATTCATCTTCTTATTTGAGAGAAAGTAATAAGACTCTGAGGCATTTACTCTAGTTTGCTCGCTTGTCCTTTTAGTTGTTCTTGTTCTTTGTTCTCTTTGTGTTTCCGTTGCCTCTCGAGTGGCTAAAATTACCCACACTTGTGCTTAAAGCGCTTCCGCGTCTATCGAAGCCTTGAGGGCTTGTCCGAGCCGTTGTGAGCAGGAGTACTCGTAAGGAGTGGTTAAGGCTTACTTAGGCACACGAGTTTGATCAGTTAGCGTCAAAGCGCCTAAGGTCGCACCTCCCCGACGGTGTGAATCTCTAGGGGCATGACACATGTCAGGCGTTTCAGTTGGATTGTTTTCATTTTTCTTTTTTTGATTCTTTTTGCTATTTCTTGTTTTTAAGTTGCTAGGCATACTCTTTTCCTCCATTTAGGCTTAGGGAGGTTTTTAATGAGGCACCTAGTTAACTCCATCTTTTATAAAAAAAAATAAAATAATTTTATAAATAAGAAATTAATAAATACATATAAATTTAAGGGTAAACTACATAAATAGTCCCCCGACTATGCTCCAATTATCTTTTGCATCCCCCGACTATCAGAAGTTACAAATTGGTCCCCTGACTTAAAAAAATAACAAATTGATCCAGTGCCGTTAAAAATTTAACAGCTGGTGACGTGGCAGTTAACAAAAATTGGCATAATAACACATTTAGTCCTCAACTTTTACACTTTGTTTAACTTTGCCCTAATTCTAAAAAATGACCTTGCATTTATCACTTGGATTAATCATAACTATCATTTGAAATGGATTTAAACTTCTCAAAAGCTTTGAACTTGGATTTCCCCTTTTGTTAAAACAATATTAAGATTTGCATCTCTTTGTACTGAGATCTACTGTTCAGTGCCGAGCTTTTCAACTTTCAGTGATGCTTTTCTTTCTGGATTTCCACTAATATGATTTGGACCTTGCATTTATCACTTGGTTTTGTAAAAAAAACATTAAAAATTGGACTGTTTGATTGAGATCTAATGAATTATTCCAGTTGGTTTTCCTTCTGGAGTTTAATTGTAATGGTTTACAAATTCTATTTTCAACTTGTTTTTTTTCTTAAGCTTTGAATCTGATGATTTTTCAATTCAGAGTATAGGATTGGAAGAACATAAGTTTTTTCTTTTATATTTGATTGCTGCATAATAAATCTGTTTTTTCTGTTGTTTTATTTGATTCAGAAAATGGCCTCCCACATTGTTGGATACCCCCGCATGGGACCCAAGAGAGAGATTAAGTTTGCTTTGGAATCTTTCTGGGATAAGAAGAGCAGTGTTGAGGATTTGCAGAAGGTTGTTGTTGATCTCAGGTCATCCATCTGGAAACAGATGTCTGATGCTGGAATCAAGTACATCCCCAGCAACACTTTCGCTTACTATGACCAGGTGCTTGATACCACGGCGATGCTCGGTGCTGTTCCGTTCTTGTTTAGGATTGTGTGGAGAGAAAATGGATTAAATTGATAGAATTTAGAAATGTTAAGGTCATTTTTTTAGAATTAGGGCAAAGTTAAACAAAGTGTAAAAGTTGAGGACTAAATGTGTTATTATGCCAATTTTTGTTAACTGCCACGTCACTTGCTGTTAAATTTTTAACGGCACTGGATCAATTTGTTATTTTTTTAAGTCAGTGGACCAGTTTGTAACTTCTGATAGTCGGGGGATGCAAAAGATAATTGGAGCATAGTCGAGGGATTATTTATGTAGTTTACCCTAAATTTAATAATTGATAAAATTATATTTAAAATATAATTTTATAGATAAAAATTAATATATATATATATATATCTAAATTAAATAATTGTTAAAAATTATATTAAAAAATAATTTTAAAAATAAAAAATTAATATGTACATCCTCATATATGCTCAGTAATGATATTTAAAAAATTAATTTTCATAATTAATATATACAAAATGTTAATAAGTATTAAATTATTCAAACAACCATCAAATATAATCATGTTTTTATATGTCATTTTGCTTGTTCAAGTAATCAAACAACTATCGGCTATCAATTAATTTTATCAAATACTTTTATAAAATCGGCTAATGTAATCCGCTGGTCGAATCAGCTAATGCTATTAGCTATATGTTATTAGCTAATGTAATCCGATATCCGCCATCAATTATCCGTTAATTGTCAAACATGGTCTAAATCTTTGAATATGTATAATCTAAAATCACAAATAAATTTACATTTTTAATAATTTAAATATATTTATTCATGTATTCTGTTATTTTTTTAAATTTTTATTATTTTAAATATTATTTTAAATATTTTAAATAAAATAACTAAGATAATTATTGAAAAAATGCAAAATAAATAAAGTTAGTTTAACAAATTTATTATACTATTTTTCCGTCGATTGATTTAGTTTCACGAAAAATGCAACGTTTCTTACGAGACGTTAGAGCAACCTATTGACTAAAGAATGCTTGAAGGCAATTCGGAAAAGAAAAAAAAAAGTATGCTTGAAGGGGTTAGACCAACCTATAATTAACGGGTCAAGGCCCAATGATAACCAGGCTCTGGGGCTCAAGAGGCGTGGAGCCATGATTTTTTTTAATTAGTTGTATTAAACTTATTAACCGACTAATTTTTTCATTTACGATATTATTATTTGAATTACTGACCTTTTTTAAGAGACCTAACGTACGTAGGTAGGGACGGAAGTATTAAAGGGGTGAGACTGTGAAAGGGACTCATGTGCCAATTTCTAATCTTAATTTTGTCCCTAACTTAACATTTCCTCCCGTTAAACCAATTTATTATTGGTTTTAGTTACATTCATATTCGCACCTACAACATTTTATTTAGTATTACCCTGCCGAAATATTATTTCGACCTTAGACGATTCGTTCGAGATTTATTAGAGAACATCCCAAATCCCAACGACGCTTCTTAATTTATATGTGCTTTCACTATATATTCATAATCTCATCTAAACTTTCCAGATTAAAAAAAAAAACATACAATTTGATGACAGACAAATGCTTCAGATCATGGATGTTTCTCTTGGGAATTTTGTAAGCAAAGTCAAATGGTTTCATAATAATTTTTTTTTATCAAATATGAAAAATCTTCATTGATAGAGAATGTTTATATGAAAAATGGCTATGAAAGCCAAGAACAAACATTCGAAACATCACAAGTCAGGGCACCAGGTAACCTTGGAACATAGAGTCAAAGATAGGAGCCACCACATGATCGAGCGAATGGAGGAGAAACAGGCTGCAGTGGCCATCAAGAGCGACAGAAGAAAAAAAATTAAACTTCAGCACCCACAAAGGATATACAACCAGCTTGGCGACGAGTACTGATGACACCGAAGTGAAATCTAAGTGCTAGGCTGACTAGGACGACGGAAGAGGCGCCATTCGAATGAAAAGACCTCTTTAAGAGAAAATTCGTCATAGCAGTGGGATCCAAAAGTCACATGCACAGAGAACAACGAAAGGAGGAGTTGCTAAAGCCACCATCACCACCGACATCCATCAAACCTACAAAAGCAAACGATGAAGAAAAGAGCCAATAAAATTAAAGGCACAGACGAAAAAGACCAGTGAAAACCGAATCTCTCTTAATCTTTCTCGTTCAGAGCTGATAGAGAGGACCAACCATCCATCTTCTATAAATGAAGTCTAAACTTGAACCATGACGGTTGAAGATGACTGAACTTACCGAAAACGCAGAGAAAAGTAGAAGAACAAAAATCGAAAGAAAAAAAGTTAATAAAGGACTAAAAAGAGAAAAAAAGAAAAGAGGAGGTCAACTGAGAGTATCTGTTGAGCGAGTGGGGGTAGTTTGTTGTCCCCTTAATTTGTTGTTTTTGTGTGTAAATTTTTGTACTTGGTTCTTCTACTCTTTTCCCCTCAAGTTTAGAGAAAGTTTTTAACAAGGCCGTTTACCTTTTTAAAAAATAACTACTACTATAATTTGATTAATCTATCATGAACACTCCTAGTTGGTATATACTAATATAGTTTGATTAAACTCAATTAATAAAAAGTCTAAACTCGAGTTTAACTCAAAATTTAAGGTTCAATTTAAATTTGTTTAAACTCCATTTTTAATGTTCGAGATTAAAATCAAATTGCTTGAACACAATTGATTAGACTAGTTTACCTTTAAATAGAAATGAACTTCATCAATTATTTATGCTTAAACTGAAAATTTTCAACACTAAATAAAATAAAAATATATATATAATAAAAAACTCAATTAAACTTATGAATTACTCGAGGGACCCGTTCAATATCTGGAAGTAATCTAACTCGATTTCAACAATGAAAAATGACCAAATAATTCCAATTTTCTATTCAAACTGAATCCCAGAATTCAGCAGCCCGATAAATTATTAGTAGCTCATGTTTGATTTTCTACAAAACCTAATCTCAATGTATGTTAATTGAAAAGTTCAAGAGAACACAATTGATCTTATATATATATACACACTTTTAAGATAACTTTTTATGTTGTAATGCTAAAAAAATGCCCCTACCGTTCAACGGAGTATAAGGCCGGAATTCTCTTCGGGCCCATATTATAAAATTTGATTATTTAATAATTTTAGTTTAATAATAATGTAATCTCTGTAAAAAATAATTATTTAAATTAAAAAATATAAGAGCTTATTAACTATATAATCAAGTAGGGGTTGAATTAGGGTTGAAATGAACTAAGCTTGAACGAATAAAATTTTGTTCATATTCGTTTATTTATATTTAAAGGTGTTCATGTACGATTTATTTATATTTTAACATCATTTTTGTGTTAGTTTATTTTATTTTATTTTTGATGATGTTCATGTTCGTTTGTTTAACGTTCACGAAAATGTTCGATTAACGTTCGTGAACATATCCGTGTAATGTTTGCGTACGTGTTCATTTATATCTTCGCCAAAATGGTGGAATTACACCACTACTCTTTAAGCACATTAGGCTTCACAAAGGTTAACCACATGTTCAATTTAGTCCATACATTCACCAATATTTAAAATGTAAAAATGAAAAATAAAAGGGAAAGAGAAACCAACTAAATGAGCTTATAAATGAGGCAATAAATGAACTTTCTCGTGAGCATAAACGAACGAAATAAACATATGTTCGTGTTCGTTTGTTTATTAAATGAACATAAAAATTGTTCATACTCGTTTATTTAGCTTAATAAACGAGTGTTATACGAAATGAATGGTCCGCTAACAATTCGTCGAATGCTCCATTCATTTACACCTCTAGGTTGAACTAAAAAAGAATGAGCATGTATCCTCAAGTTTTTTGGTCCAATAACAATTTAGGTCCTTATAGATTTAAATAATGGACAAATTAGGCCTTGCCCCATGAGTTTTGAGTTTAAATACGTAATAAGCCCTTGTATTTCTAAAATTCAATATTTTGGCCCCTGTTAATATTCGATCTTGGCTCCGTCCCTAACTGAATAGTCATTTTGGTTTCTATTCTTTTTTGAATCATTTTAACTCCAATATTTTATTTTGGGTCAAAATGACATCTCTGCGGATGAAAATTGTTAGCCAACTAACGACAGACAATTTAAAATGACTTGACAGAATAACACATCAACAAAAAATAACTTTATATAATTTTATAAAAAAATTCTTTTTAACTGATGTGATATTTTTTAAGTCAATATATTTATTTGTATGACATTATGTGTATTACTATGTATGTTTCTCACGTGATTTTAAGTTATTTATTGTTGAAAATCAAATGTGAAGATTAAATTAATTCAAAAGAATGAAAATGGGGTTTAATTTTTTTTCTCAACCCTACTGGCTATTATTAATTCCTGTTGGCAGTTGAGCTTCGTGGCAAAGACGATCAAATTTCCATGGATTAAAATATTCACCATATAAACAACAATATTTCTTGCTATCTAAAAGCTGACAATTATGCTAATTAAACGCTCGAAAAAGCAATAAAAAAATTGAGTAGAATATGAAGATGAAGATGAACATGGGTGGGAGAAAATGTTTAATTATGGAATTCAAACACAATAATCAAATGACGCATTGACTTCTCTCATATCGAAATGATTGTATACTAGTACTACAGCTTATGCATACACAGCAAAAAGATTTTATAAATTTTGACTTATGATTTGTCTTTTTGCATTCACTTTTGATTTTATGGTGTAAATCAAGTATTAAACAGTTTAAAGCCAATGGCTTTAAGCTATGTTGATGGCTCCCACCTTCTAAACTACCATTCTCCCTTAAAAATATACTTCATTGTATTCTAGAGCGGTACGTGTCTTATAATTTATGTTCAAAGAATTACACTGTATGTACATATATGTATGTGTGTATATATTATATATATATTCGAATATGCGTTGGATGAATTCTCTTCCACTGGTTCGAAATCCTTTCTTTTGAAGAAAATGACAACCACATCTTTTCACTTTTTCCCATTTTCACTGCATTGTTCTTCAAGTCCTAGACAAAATACCTTAATCTGATTTTGGTTTTTATTATATTCTGTGGAGGGTTCTTGGTGGGTAAGCTACTTGTTGCTTTAGATCATGGACATCTCTTTGTTATTTCTTTGGATCCTCTAAATTTTACTCTTTTTTTGGATTTCTGGGTATTTGTTTAACATCAGAACCTGTAAATTATAGTACTTTGTTATTGATTTTTTGTTTGTTTGAAACATGAGTAAAAGGCGTGTTCTATCTTGAAATTGTTCCCTTTCTGGCAAAAAAAGTGTCTTCAATTGTTATTTTTGGTCTTTTATGGTTCAAAATGTTGCTGAATTTCTTTGCAGCAGGTGTAATAATTTACATATTTTTCAAGGTTTCTGGGTTTGCTGAGTGTTTGAGAACTTAATTGCACTGGGAATTGGTTCCATTTGAGGCTTTGCTACAATCTAGTTTTTGGATTTGGCGATTGGGTTTTCATTATTTTGCGTTAAAGATCAAGTCTTTTTTTCTATTTAGTCTATATGCCTGGTTATGGAGTTTTGTTGGAAAACATGAAATGTAGACAAAGAACACTGGCATTTGGCTGTCATGTTTGACTTTTAAGGTTAATGTCGTCTGAGTTCATAATGGTGTTTTGTCTCATGTTCTGAATATTAGCTGGAAAGTGTAGTTTGCATCGATTGCTTTATAGAATCCATCAACATGTACCTCTGAAGCTAGTTTCTGGTTGGTCCTGTTTATATGTAGTGAAGCTGTTTGATTCTTTGGGGCAATGAAGTGTTTTTATTTCAATAGTAGAGTGAAAAATGATGAACCAAAAACTACAAAGTCCATTTCAATGCAATCCTCCACATCTGTTTCCATGTCAACTGATAGCGGAATGAGAAAATTCGGGTCGGAGTCGAATTCCCGGAATGTATCAGATTTTAGCTCGGATTCATCTACCAAGAACTCATTTGCTGTTATGTCTCAAAGACAAAGTAATCTCAGAGAGTTCACATTCTCGGAGTTGAAGACCGCAACAAAGAACTTCAGCCGGTCCCTCATGATCGGTGAAGGTGGATTTGGTGGTGTTTATAGGGGTATAATCCGAAGCTCGGAAGATTCCCACAAGAAAATTGACATTGCTGTTAAACAGCTCAACCGAAGAGGGTTTCAGGTCAGCTTTCTGGATTTTTAACCACCGGTAACAAAAATGGCTTCTGAAACTTCAATATATGCTTTAATTTGGTGTCAATTCTTTTTGGATAACATGCCTGCAAATTTGTACCGACTCTATTCTGTACCGAGAAGCCTACAATTTAGATAATATAATTTATACCTCCTTGATCGACACTTGAACGGCAAGCTCATTAGGACTGTCGTTCGATCTCCAAAGCGGATAATATCTCGTACTGAAAAAATCTATTCATGTTGTATGTTCTTTTATGTAATATTGGGTTGTCACGATTTAATCCTTATAAAGTATGTTTCCACTTTATGTTCACAGGGGCACAAAGAATGGGTGACGGAAGTAAATGTGTTAGGGGTAGTTGAGCACCAAAATCTGGTGAAATTAATGGGTTACTGTGCTGAGGATGATGAAAGAGGAATACAGAGACTACTGATATATGAATATATGCCCAACAGGAGTGTGCAGGATCATTTGTCAACTCGGTTTCAAACAACTCTTCCTTGGGCAACCAGGTTGAAAATTGCCCGGGATGCTGCTCGAGGCTTAGCATTCCTCCATGAAGGAATGGATTTTCAGGTAATTTTAGAGTTAGTTAATGTAAATTGATCCGAACTAAGGTGTAAATGAGATATTTGTGCTTATAAACTACTCAAGTTTGATTAGAAAGGAAAAAAATCGAATCCCGCATGTAGGATCATTCATCAAGTTGGTTTCAACGAACTCTGCCTTGGGCCACCATGTCGAAAGTTGCCAGGATGCTGCCCAAGGCTTAGCATTCCTCCGTGGAGGAATGGGTTTTCAAGTGCTTTTTAGGGTTAATGTAATGTACATTGACCCTGAGCTAAGGTGTAAACGAGAAGCTTGTACTTGTAAGCTACTCGGGTTTGATGTGATCAAAAAACTTGAATTTTCTACTTGGCCATTGTTGAGTTGAGCTTAGGCTCAAGGTGAATTCGAGCTCACCACTTGAATTCTTTTGTACCTAATGGTTTGAAGTGTATGCTTCGAGGGCCAATTTACATATTAACTCTACATATTACAGGGAAAAAAATGCAAATTTATCTTTTTATTTGTTAAAGTAATTCTATTTTATGATTGCAACAGATTATCTTCAGAGATTTCAAGTCTTCAAATATTCTTTTGGATGAACATTGGAATGCGAAGCTTTCGGACTTCGGGTTGGCCAGATTGGGACCTTCAGATGGATTAAGCCACGTCTCAACTGCGGTAGGTTTGAAGTTGCTATGAACTATTTTAAAGTTAACTTCTTCTTGAAGAAATTGTGTTTGATATTTGTATCCGATGCATCTATGTATCAACTACTGCACTTTGCTGAGCAGGTTGTGGGAACCATCGGATATGCAGCGCCCGAGTACATTCAAACCGGACGCCTCACAGTCAAAAGTGATGTTTGGAGCTATGGAGTCTTCCTTTACGAACTCATAACCGGCAGGCGTCCTTTGGATCGGAACCGTCCCAAAGGTGAAGAAAAGCTCTTGGAATGGGTCCGACCACACATCTCCGATCTAAAAAAGTTCAGGTTGATCATCGACCCTAGGCTGGATGGCAAGTACTCAATCAAGTCAGCTCATAAACTCGCAGCAGTGGCTAACAAATGCTTGGCCCGTCAAGCCAAACTACGACCCAAGATGGGCGAAGTTCTGGAAATGGTGAACGGGATTGTTGAATCGGCTGATCTGGTGAGCCCCCAACAGGATTTGAAGAGTTCAAATCTAAACACTGATTTCGAATCGTCGAAAAGAGAGAGCTTGCAAAGAAGGCTCCTTGATCTAATAACCGGGGATAATGGATGTTTGATTCGGCGAACATGTTAACAGACTGTAGTTTGCATTTGGTTGAATTCTTACAATCTTGCTAAAAACCATTGTAGAGGTTTTATTGAGATCAGTTATTCTGGTTCGGCTGAGTGAATATACATTACGTGACATTTTCATTTAATTTTTTATTATTTTAAACATTATGAGTTACTCCATATTTAACACACTATAAGAATAAGATTTTTTTTATTACAATTCCTCCTATTAATTTAATTATTTGCATAATCTAATACATATTGTTACCGTCTAGCACCCTAGGGTCCAATCTGCCGCACACCTAGGGGCCATTTCCAGCACCCATGGGGCCTCAATCCGCTCAGCCCGTTCTGCCGCACCCATGGGGCTACAATTCAGCCTGCCCGCGCGCACCCAAGGGCCTGTCCGCCCAGCACCGAGCAGGCCGCCCAGCAGCACCCGAGGGCCTGTCCGCGCAGCACCCAAGGGCCTGACCGAGCAGCACCGAGCAGCCCGGCCTTCAGCACCCATAGGCCTGTCCGAGCAGCACCAAGCAGCCCGTCCAGCCACCCCTATGGGCCCATCCGAATTTTCACCATCCATGGCCATTCAAGCCCATTCCTTGGGGAATATCTACCCCTTTGACCATGACATACAAGGCAACAAGCAAGCATCCATCCATCCCTCGATTCATGGAGAATCATTCCCTTTCACAAGGAAAGAAGATCACCCAAGATGGAAGGAATCCTTAATAGTAAACTCTTGCCTTTATTAGATAGCCTAGGCCAATCTTGGCCATCCATTGTAATCAATAGTGACCGTTAGATCGGGAGGTGCTAGGCTATAAAAAGGGCCTCACCCCCTCATTTGTAATCATCCTGAATTCTCTTTGTTTTCATCTTTTCTCTCATCAATAAAAAAGCTTAGCAACGTCGAGTACTCTTTTCCCCCTAACTAGGCTTAGAGGGGGTTTTTAACGAGGCTCTTCGTTTTGCAAATCACTCGAGCCATCTTGTTCTTTCTTTCTTCGCAACGCTTCCGCAACTCTAGCCAAGCCAAGACTTAGCTTTAAGGCTTACTTGGTCCCTTTCAAAGTTCGTTTCCCGACCAAGTGTCGCACGAGCTAGCCATATAAGCCTAGCCCCGTGACAAGTGGCATCAGAGCCAAGTTTTAGCGAAGAATTGTTCGAGATGACAAATCCAAGTGACGCTCCTATCGACATCTCAAAGCCAATGGAGACTCGTGGTGGAAAAACCAAGAGGGCTAGTTCGAGAGATGCCATCTCAACCTTGCAAGACAAAGTTACCCGTTTGGAGGACAACACGAATGAGTCGAGAGATAGACTCGATGTTGTCGAGAGCCGACTAGATACGTTGGAGTCTCATGGTGGTGATTGCAAGGGTGATTCCCAGGACCTCGAAGATAGACTCGAGACCGTGGAGTTGGAGAATCGTTCTCTCAAAGATGGGCTAACCGAACTAGAGAAGGCGATGAATGTGATAAGGGCCGAGCTCAACATCTATAAGTCCGCCGTAGCCAACGGAGTGGTTTCAAGTCCGAGTAGAGTGCTAGTCGATGTGCCAAAACCAAAGGAATTCAAAGGATCGAGAGATGCTCAAGAAACCGACACTTTCTTGTGGAGCATGAACCAATATTTCCGCAACACCAACGTCGTGGATGAATCCACCAAGGTAAATATTGCTTCAAGTTATTTTACTAACAATGCTCTTTTATGGTGGAGACGTAGGTGTGCCGAGGAGTCCGATAGAGACGTCCCCGTAGAAACTTGGGAAGAGCTTCAAGATGAGATCCATGAAGCGTTCTATCCCAAGAATGCTCAAAGAGAGTTGCGCTCAAAGCTACGCCAACTCAAGCACGACAACAACATCCATGAGTACGTGAGAAAGTTCACCGAGTTAAAGCTTCAAATCACCAACTTAGGAGAAGATGAAGGCTTCTCGATTTTCATGGATGGGTTGAACCGATGGGCTAACATGGAGTTGGAAAGACGTGGTGTCAAAGACCTTTCTCATGCCCTTGATGAAGCCGAGGCGATAGCCAAGTTTGAAAAGCGAGACTCGCCCAAACCAAAGCCGAAATCTAAGATTTGGGGAGACAAGAATGCCAAAGCCGGAGGTGAGAGAGTTAACCACGAAAAGATTTCCAACAACAATCGACAAGGTCGATCTACTAAGCCACATGAGAGACGAGGTTTGGAATGCTTTCATTGCAAAGGACCTCACCATATTCGAAATTGCCCACAAAAGACAAGCCTTTACACCGTCAAAGTCAACGACGAGCCCACCGCCCAGCTTGGAGCAATTGTAAGTAATCTCCAAGTGAATTCATTATCTAACAAGCCCAAAAGTGGTCTTATGTTTGTAGAAGTCACAATTGCCGGAAAGCAATTGCGTGCACTTGTGGACACCGGAGCATCCGAGTTATTCATTTCCGAAGGAGCCGCCCAAAAACTCAAACTCAACGTGTTGAAGACGAGTGGGTGGATCAAGACGGTCAACTCGAAAGAAGCGCCCATTGCCGGAGTTGCAAAGAGGGTCGAGATCCAACTTGGAAGTTGGAAAGGTCGTGAGGATATTAAGGTAATTCCTCTTGACGATTACGATCTTGTGATTGGTTTATCTTTTTTGGACAAGATTAATGCACTTATCTTGCCTTTTGCCGATATATTGGTTGTGCTCGATCGCGCCCAACAATGTTTGGTCCCCGTGAGTCGAGATGTAGGTATCCAATCCAAGATGTTGTCTTCCATCCAGTTCCGCAATGGTGTGCGAAAGGAGGAAGAGTCTTTCCTTGCCGTGCTCAAGGAAGACGAGGCGATAGAAGCCGAAGAAGTTCCCGAAGAAGTGGAACGTGTGCTCGTAGAGTTCGAGGACACCATGCCTTCCGAATTGCCGAAGGCCTTACCACCCAAGCGAGAGGTGGATCATCGCATCGAGTTGGTGCCAAATGCCGAGCCGCCGAGCAAAGCACCCTACCGAATGGCGCCACCGGAGTTAGAAGAACTCCGAAAGCAACTTGGAGAGCTCTTGGATGCCGGGTACATTCGCCCATCCAAGAGTCCGTTTGGAGCACCCATCCTCTTTCAAAGGAAGAAAGACGGTAGCTTGCGCATGTGTGTCGACTACCGCGCTCTAAACAAACTCACGGTAAAGAATAAATACCCTATTCCTTTGATTACCGATTTATTTGATCAACTTGGAAGTGCTAGATTCTTCACAAAGTTAGATCTTCGCTCGGGATATTACCAAGTTCGCATAGCCGAAGGTGACGAGCCCAAAACCGCGTGCATCACAAGGTATGGATCTTTTGAGTTTCTTGTAATGCCATTTGGCCTTACAAACGCTCCCGCAACGTTTTGCACCTTAATGAATAAGGTACTTTCACCTTTTCTTGATCGTTTTGTTGTTGTCTACTTAGATGACATTGTCATCTATAGTGAGACTTTCCATGAACATTTAATGCACTTGAGGAAGGTTTTGCAGGTTCTTCGTGAGAACGAGCTTTACATCAAGCGCGAAAAATGCAGTTTTGCTCAACGAGAAGTTCCGTTCTTAGGCCACATCATTGGAGGTGGTAAGATCCGAATGGATCCAAACAAAGTTCGAGCCATCGACGATTGGGAACCGCCGACTAAGGTAACCGAACTTCGTTCTTTTCTTGGTTTAGCTAACTATTATCGTAAGTTTGTGCAAGGTTACTCCGCCATAGCTACACCTTTGACCGAACTCTTGAAGAAGGACAAACCTTGGGAATGGAGTCCAAGTTGTCAACAAGCGTTCGAAAGGCTTAAACAAGCCATGGTAAGTGAGCCCGTTCTTGCCTTGCCCGACCATTCCAAACAATTTGTCATCCACACCGATGCATCCGACTATGCCATTGGTGGAGTTTTGATGCAAGAAGGCCATCCCATTGCCTTCGAAAGCCGAAAGTTGAACGACACCGAAAGGCGCTACACCGTTCAAGAGAAGGAGATGACCGCCGTCATCCATTGCCTTCGCACATGGCGACACTACATATTGGGTTCCAGGTTTGTCGTCTTTACCGATAATTCTGCCATTTCTTATTTTCTAACCCAAAAGAAATTGTCTCCTAAGCAAGCTAGGTGGCAAGATTTCTTGGCGGAATTCGACTTTTCAATGGAGCATAAGCCCGGAAAGACCAACACCGTGGCCGATGCGCTTAGCCGAAAAGCTAGCCTTGCCTCCATTAGCCAACCTAGTGGTGAGATGTTAGAATCCATCAAGGAAGGCTTGACGCATGATCCCACCGCAAAGAACCTAGTCATCTTTGCCAAAGAGGGTAAGACACGGAGATTTTGGGTCGAAGACGATCTTCTCTTCACAAGAGGCCAACGTTTGTTCGTTCCCTACTTCAACAATTTGAGAAAGACATTGATGAAAGAATGTCACGATTCGAAGTGGGCCGGACACCCAGGTATGCATCGTACTTTAGCTTTACTTAATGAACGTTACTATTGGCCTCGTATGAATGAAGATGTAGAAGCGTACGTGAAGACTTGTCTTGTTTGCCAACAAGACAAGATCGAAGCAAACAAGCCGATGGGACTACTCCAACCTTTGCCAATACCGGAAAGACCATGGGAAAGTATTTCTCTTGACTTTATAATTGGCTTTCCTTGTGTTAATAATTTTTCGAGTATTATGGTTGTAGTAGACAGGTTTTCAAAGTATGCTACTTTTATACCCGCCAACAAGACATGCCCCGCCGACGAAGCCGCTCGTCTTTTCTTGAAGCATGTCGTGAAGCTTTGGGGTATTCCAAAGTCAATAGTAAGTGATCGGGACGCTCGGTTCACGGGTAAGTTTTGGACCGAGTTGTTCAAGTTGTTGGGTTCCTCCTTGAACCTTTCAACGAGTTTTCATCCACAATCCGATGGGCAAACCGAGAGGGCCAACGCATTATTGGAGATCTACTTGAGGCATTTCGTCAGTGCATCCCAACGAAATTGGCCCGACTTGCTAGATGTGGCCCAATTCTCCTACAACTTGCATAGGAGCGAAGCCACGAACCAAAGTCCGTTCGAGATAGTGATGGGCCAACAACCGCTCACACCGGACGCCATTGTGACTAAGTACCAAGGTCCAAATCCAGTCGCCTTCCATGTAGTGAAGGACTTGCAAGAGCAACGAGACTTAGCCAACGCTTGCCTCCACAAAGCAAGCAAGCGAATGAAGAAGTGGGCCGACAAGAAGCGACGCGACGTCGAATTTCAGGTAAATGATTTAGTTTTGGCTAAACTTAATCTAACACTTCGAAATGCTTCTGTTCACAGGGCTCTTGTGAGGAAGTATGAAGGCCCATTTCGTGTGATCAAGAGAGTAGGCAAGGTGGCCTACAAGCTAGACTTGCCATCCAACATCCAAGTTCATCCCGTCTTCCATGTGAGTGTTCTCAAGCCCTATCACAAGGACGAGGAAGATCCGGAAAGAAACATCTCCAAGCGTGCACCCGTTGGAGTTAGGACTTCGTTCGAGAGAGAAGTCGAAGCCATTGAAGCCGATCGAGTCATTCGACGCAAAGGCTACCAACCAAGGCACGAATACTTTGTGCTTTGGAAGGGTCTAACCGAAGCCGAGGGTAGTTGGGAGCTAGACAAAGACTTGTGGCAATTTGAAGACAAGATTGCCGATTTTGAAGCCCAACGAGCGACGAGGGCGTCGCTCAATTCGGTGGAGGAGAATGTTACCGTCCAGCACCCTAGGGTCCAATCTGCCGCACACCTAGGGGCCATTTCCAGCACCCATGGGGCCTCAATCCGCTCAGCCCGTTCTGCCGCACCCATGGGGCTACAATTCAGCCTGCCCGCGCGCACCCAAGGGCCTGTCCGCCTAGCACCGAGCAGGCCGCCCAGCAGCACCCGAGGGCCTGTCCGCGCAGCACCCAAGGGCCTGACCGAGCAGCACCGAGCAGCCCGGCCTTCAGCACCCATAGGCCTGTTCGAGCAGCACCAAGCAGCCCGTCCAGCCACCCCTATGGGCCCATCCGAATTTTCACCATCCATGGCCATTCAAGCCCATTCCTTGGGGAATATCTACCCCTTTGACCATGACATACAAGGCAACAAGCAAGCATCCATCCATCCCTCGATTCATGGAGAATCATATCCCTTTCACAAGGAAAGAAGATCACCCAAGATGGAAGGAATCCTTAATAGTAAACTCTTGCCTTTATTAGATAGCCTAGGCCAATCTTGGCCATCCATTGTAATCAATAGTGATCGTTAGATCGGGAGGTGCTAGGCTATAAAAAGGGCCTCACCCCCTCATTTGTAATCATCCTGAATTCTCTTTGTTTTCATCTTTTCTCTCATCAATAAAAAAGCTTAGCAACGTCGAGTACTCTTTTCCCCCTAACTAGGCTTAGAGGGGGTTTTTAACGAGGCTCTTCGTTTTGCAAATCACTCGAGCCATCTTGTTCTTTCTTTCTTCGCAACGCTTCCGCAACTCTAGCCAAGCCAAGACTTAGCTTTAAGGCTTACTTGGTCCCTTTCAAAGTTCGTTTCCCGACCAAGTGCCGCACGAGCTAGCCATATAAGCCTAGCCCCGTGACAATATATAAATACTAAATATTGATAATCAATAAATTATTTAAGTAAGTATTGAATATAATCATGTCTTTATATATTATTTTGTTTCTTCAAATAAACAAATAATTATCAACTATTCGTTATTTATTAATCATTTTTATACAATCAATTAATATAAATATAATTAAGTAATATAATTTAGGGTAAACTACATAAATGATCCTCTAACTATGACTCAATTCTTTATTGAGTCCCCTAACTATGAAAAATTATAAATAGGTCCCCCGATTAATCGCGACTAACATATCGGTTCAATTTCGTTAAAAACTAAACAACCGATGACGTGATAGTTAATAAAATTTGTATAATATCATATTTAACCCTCAACTTTTACATTTTATCTTAATTTGATCCTACATTTAAAATTTATTTTCTCAATATTTAAATATTACAACATTTTAATCCCTTAAATCCTAAACTTCATCTTCTTCTCTTATAAGAAAACAAACCTCCTTTGATGTTAACGGTAGCCATCTGCAACCCCATTTATATGAGCAATGAAAAATCGTTGGAGAATCAAAACCTCCATTGATGTTTACGGTAGCCATTTACGATGAGCTACTCACAACATGAGATGCATACATTTTATTTTTAGAAGGGAAAAAAGATGAAGTTTAAGGACTAAAATATTGTAATATTTATATGTTGAGAGCTTAAATTTTAAATTTATGACTAAGTTAAAATAAAATGTAAAGGTTAAGGGTTAAATTTGTTATTATACAGATTTTATTAACTGTCACGTCATCAACCGTTTATTTTTTAACGAAATTGGATCGATTTATTAACCGTGATTAGTCGAGGAACTTATTTGTAACTTCTTATAGTCTGGGGACTCAACAAAAAAATTGAGTCATAGTTGTGAGAACATTTATGTAGTTTATCCTATAATTTACTATCAATTATCAATTAATGTAGTACACTATCAACTATCTATTACTGCAATTTTATATTAATTAAACAATAAATTATTTAATTAAATATTGAATAAAATTATATCTTTATATATTATTTTATTTTTTTTAAATAAACAAACAACCATTAACTATCCTTTAATTTTATCAATCATTTTTATACAATCAGTTAATGTAATCACCTAATATAATTTTGGGAAAACTACACCGGTGGTCCCCTAATTATTACCGTCTTCCTATTTTGGTCCCAAAACTATTTTTTCTGGCAAAATCGTTCCTTCTGTTAATTTGTACCAATTATGTTTTTAGGTTTTTTTGGGTTAATTTGTACAGCTTAAATATAAGTGTTAGTAGATCTGAATTAAGTATCCAGCTTAGCCTAGTTGGTTTAAGCGTGTGCTTTGTGTGCTGGTGGTCTTGGGTTCGAATCCCAGTAGCACCAAGTTTGTTTTTCAGGATTTTTTTTTGGGGGGGGGTCACCTAATAGTGTAGTGACACGTGTCACAACATGATTGGGTGAATAAAATTAAATAAAAATAATATATAAGAGGAGAGAGAAATAATTAAAAAAATATTAAAAAATACCACGTCAGCCTTAAAAAATATTAAAAATGCCACGTCAGCCTTAAAAAATATTAAAAATGCCACGTCAGCCTTAAAAAAATATTAAAAAATGCCACGTCAGCAATTCCGTTAGTTTTTAACGACGGGGACCAAAACAGGAGAACTATGTAACAAAAGGGACGATTTTGCCAGAAAAAATAGTTTTAAGACCAAAATAGGAAGACGGTAATAGTTAGGGGACCACCGGTGTAGTTTTCCCTATAATTTTCTATCAATTATTAATTAATATAGTACGCCATCAACTATCTACTTCTGCGTTTAGCTCTTAATCGCGTTTTCACCGTTGATTTTCTGCTAAAATTATGTTGTTGGAGAATGCTTATAAGTGAAAACGTGATTTTTTAGCCTAAACTCTCTTCCGAACGGCCTTTAGTTGTAGGGCTGTTTAAAATTACCCGGCTCGAACTATTCGACTCACCGACTCGCATATTTAAAATAAAATTATCGAGTACCCAAAATAAAATACTCAATTTTTTGGGCTGATTACCCGGCCCGCTATTTTTTAGGGTATCCGGGTCGAGGTTGGGTCACAAAATGTCCCTTAACTGGGTATTCGACTACACGGTTTATATATATATATATATATATATATATATATATATATATTAATTTTTTTCATTATTTGACTCTTGAGTTTATATTTTAGTATTTTTTTTTGTCTTACTTTGATATTCAAATTATTATGGTATGTGCCATATGGCGCATTTTCTATTGTATGCCAAGAATTAGTGGCACCATCAAACTGGAATAATTTAATTTTAGTTATTAAAATAAAAAAATGGTTATATGTTATAGTTTAGATAATAAATTTTATGCTTATTTTTTGTATAGTTATACTTAGAAGAGAATGAGAATACTAATAATTTTAATTATTTCATTTAAAATACAAAAGTATCAAAAAAAAAAAAACATAATTTCTGAATACTCTATTATCCGAATTAACGGGTACCCGCATTTTTCAGGTACTTGATTTATATGATCTAGGTAACGGACCGAAATTTCATTACTCAAAAATTTTAGGTACCTGAATTTTTGAGTACCCGGATTTCCGGGTACCCAGTTTTGAACGCCTTAGTTGTCGAAGAAAACTTTAATTCCTAAACAGACCAAGAAATGAAAATCAAATTCATACAACCGGTTTTAGTGTTTGGACCGGTTTAAAGGCCCAATAAAACTTAAAATAAAGTAATCCTATTTAAACAAGAGAAACCCCAAGTCGACATAACTGAAACCGGCGAGATATGGCTACCGAAGAGGAATCCATAGAACAAGCAGCTGCGTCGCGTCGAGAGAGACTTAAGGCTCTTAAAGCAGCCCAGGAGCTATTGAATGCCCCAGATGAGGATTCCGCTCAAGCTGCGGAGAATCAAACGGATGAAACTAATGAAGAAGAGTAAGCACGTAATATTTATTTTCTTAATTTTCTTTGTTTATTAGCATATAATTAATATGCATTATTTTTAACAATGGGTTTTTGTTCATCTTCTGGAGATATGGGTGTTTTGGACTATGGGTATAGAAATAGCATGAAAAATCTTATATATTCTGTTTAATTTCCAACCCTAAATTGTTTTTTTAACAACTGGTTTCATGATGGGTTTTTGTTTATCTTGTGAAAAATGGCTGTTTTGGACTAAGGGTAAAGGAATATCATGATTCATAGTTAAAATTGACTAGTGTACCTAGGGTTTAAATGACTCGAGCTGAGTAGAAACACTATGCTAGAAACTCGAGCCTCGACTGTTCTTTCAATTCCAACTTCTTTAGTCTTGATTATGTAATAAATAAAACATACTTATAATCTTAAAAAAAATTAAGAAGCTCAGTTAGTCTTGCGAGGTGCTTGATTCAAGTACTAAGATACTGGGATATGAATTGCTTGACTTGCTTGACTTGCTTACAGCACCAAATGGAACTTAGTGTGAAAAATTACTTCCATATGAAGTTGCTTGCTGGTTTTGAGTGTCCTTTTGAGAACTAGAAGAGTGAGGAGAGGCTAAGGTTTCATTTTTTATGGATAATTTGGAAATAAGAGGAAGGCAGGGAGGTTTTTGGTTGTGTGGTGGAAAGGACCCGAGATTGCCTCCGTAAGAGGCTTTGCTTGTTAAGAAGGATGAAAAGTTGGGCGGATCTGGGAACTTCTATTCCAAGGGGCATGCTTGCTAGTGTTGTCGGAATGGGGTTTACATAAAGTTCTGGAGAAAGTTTTTCTATCCTTCTGATTTCCTGTTGAACCAAAGTTATAAAAGTTGATAGGAAAATTAAGGATGAGGCAATGATCTTATCCATTCATATCATCTCAGATTTTGCAAGTTGAACAAACGCTGGATTGTAGGATGTTCTTTAGATGGGTGTCCTTTACTACTTGTACCAAGATGAATTACATAACTTATATTAAGAGGGTTATCTGTTTACTGTCCTTGAACCAAAAATTTCAATCATCAAAATGTACTACTTTGCTGCTGGTTTTTTTTTTTCGTACCATGGAGTTTTGAAACATTGATCATTAACATGTGTGCCTTCTGTCTTTTTTGTTCTGCAGTAACCCTAGCATGAAGTTTCGAAATTACGTACCTCATGATACAAAGCTTCAGGAGGGTAAGGTTGCTCCTCCCGTGCTGCCGAAGTTTGAAGACCCTGTGGCAGCAGCACCTCCAGCATCCGAAGAAAAAGAGGTGCTTGTTTATCGTCAATATCATGTTTAACAAAAGATGGTGTTTCTTTATGTTTCTTCTAATTGTGGATCAAATGGTGTAGGATCCATTTGTCAACATTGCTCCCAAGAAACCGAACTGGGATCTTCGAAGGGATGTGCAGAAGAAGCTCGATAAGCTTGAAAGGCGCACACAGAAGGCAATATTCAAACTTATGGGTAAGCAAATCTACCTATTTCTTCTACACATACAGCTCATTCAAATTAGATTCAATTTTCATGGGAACCTTTGAATAATTTTAGCCATAAAAATGAGTTTCATGCTCCCAATCTTCTTTAAAGTCAGATTAGCTATGTCGTTTGATTGGATACAAAGTATATCAGCTGACTCTTTTGTTGGACACATTTTTGGACATGAGTATGGGGATATGACCCTCCAATTATGTGTACAACTCAGAAAAAAAAATCAAAGATATTCTAACACTCGCACCTAAGTCCGAGTAATATAAGCTTATTGCCAGTTAAAGAGCTGTGTACTGTGTGAAAATGCATATATATATATATATATATGTATTTGATACGGGTAATGTTAGATATTTCCATTTTTGCCTTATATTTGGAGGATCCTCGGAGATTATATCCCATACATCTTGGAAAAAAATAGTTAGAACAACATAGCTACATACATATGGACATTCCCCAGATCCCATGGACATATTACCTTTATTTTATACTTGAATTTCTGGGATCATGTGCTATCCTGTAATTGACTGACCGTGATTACTTAATGTCAAAATCTGTTTAATTGGTGTCAATTATTGTGTTTTGCAGAGCAACAAGAACAAGAAAAACAGTCGGATGAAGGAGGAAACCCCATGGAAGATTAGAACTCGATATCAAACTCAAAGACTCTGTCGAACCTCTCCTGTCATTAACTTACAAAGAATGTATGTCCGGTGAAGCAGTGAAACATTTGAGGTTACTCTGGTTATTCAACCGACTTTATCGGTTCACAAGAAAAAATCGATATAATGCTGTCGATTCGGTATTTTGTTAACTTCGGTGTATGATTCCCTGTTTGCCAAATGTTTTAGTCTTCACTAGAATTCTGAAATTGTACCAGAAATCAACCCCTAAATATAAACCAATTACATGGATCAAACCAGCAAAGAGTCCACAGCTGGATTTGCAGACATCATCTTTGATAAGTTATAATAATGTTTTCTAAAAAAGTATGTAATGCAATGCGTCACGGAATTACAGTTTTCAACATTTCTTTATTACTAAGTTTCCCTTCCGAGGATAATAAGTAACACATCACATGGGCCCATTTTTTTTAATATCGCTTGACAAATGACAATCTTCCATTAATGGTGGCCTACAAATGCCCCAAGTTTCAACTGTTTTTGTTGTAAAGATGATAAGGAACAACTGAATAAGCCAAGAATTAAGTACCAAGTTGTTCACACGTTCTTCTGTTGCATTTTAGATATATTTAGTTTTAAAGTTGTTTTTTTAATATTAAAAAAAAATTGCTTTTTTTTAATCGTTTCCCCATTAATTGGGTTAGGTTTGTATGGTAAATATTACTTCTTTGAGTTTTGATTTTATTTCTCCAACTTGAAACTCTTCTTTTCAAATCTCCTTTTTTTAATCGTTGTTCTATGTAGTGTTCCTCTCAACGTTTGTTTCTGATTTGTATTTGTCGATAGTCATAGATAATTTCATCCTTTTTGTGGTTGTCTATCGATATAATCAGAAATGGAGCGGATCGACTCCTTTAGAACCGACGCGAAAGGTATTTGCAGTTTTTTTAGTGGGAACTTTATCTAGTTCATGTGACAACTCCCCAATGACTCTTCGCAGTGTACTTTAGTGATTTATTGTGGTGCAAAAAAAATGTCTAATCTGAATGGAGCATCCTTTAGTTTTCTTTTAAGATTTAGATTTTTTTTAATATTTTTTAATGTTGTGAAACCTGGATAAGTTTTTGTTTTTTTATTAATAAAGTTGTATGATTTCAAGTTTAAAAAAGATATTTTAATTTTTTAAATATCAATATTCATGTTTTATAATTAAATTTAATAAAAAATATCTAATTAACTAATAATTCAAGCTGAATCAATCTAAAAAATTACGGCTATTATTCAATTTCAATTGATCTCATCCTATCGAGTTTTTATTTTATTTTATTTTTAAATATTGTGTTTAGATTCATTTCAATTCTTGAACCAATCCAAATAGCGCAACTTTTTTTGAACACATGTTGTGGGTTCTTTTATACGATTTAATATACTAGAAGCTATTTTTATATTGATTTAATATAATTTCTTATTTAAATTTAAGTGAAATAATATAAATTCGTTATTTTCTTATACACCATTTAACTAGTAACAATATACTTTCAAAAAAAAAAAAAACTAGTAACAATATCAACTAATTAAAATGTGGTTGGCACTTTCTCTTCCCTTAAATTGTGAGTTTTAAATTTGTTAGGAGTAAATTTCCTCTTTTCTTCTCTTAAGCAAAAATCGTTTAAAAAATGTAATTGACAATATAAATTTATTATTAATTAATAATCCAAATTGTGTCAAATTGATTTTTTTTTTCTAAAAAAAAAACTGCTATAAAGTTTGGCACATAGGATTTGAGTCAGAATTGACACCATAGTTCGACGTTAATGCGTTTAATGATTGTTTAAAATATAATATATATGTTTAGTTTTTTTTATTAATAACTGTTTTTTATCAATTATCTTTTTATTGATATCTATATTTTAAATTCGTTGGGTTAAAGAATTAAACCCAACCAACAAGTGTTGAGTGCATTGGTAAGACATATTACACTCTCAAAAAGAAAGTGTGAATTCGAACGTTAGAGAAGACATTGTTGAGAGGGACAATCTCATACCCCAAAAATAGATCGCAAGACATGTATATTACCAAAAGAAAAAATTAAACTCAATTAAAAAAATAAATTACATTCATAACATGTCAATCAATTACATAAGATTACAATGGTCATTGAATTGTGAAAAAAATAATTAATTGATCATAAAATTAAATCATTTTAATTTTAATTTTAAAAATAAAATAAATTATTTTTTAACTATAATCATGTCACTTTTTTATAATTATAACTAAAAATAAAATAATTTATTTGTATCTTTTTGAAATACTATGAATCATTTATGATTTTACTAATAATTAAATGGCATAGGTTGTAATTTAACCTAAAATAAATAGAACTCTGACGGAAATCGGGTGGGTAAAGCTCCAAAAGAAGACAAGTATAAAGGTCTCAACTTTGGCTTCGGCTTCGGCTTCTCCTCCATGCTTACATTCTCTTCATTTTCTTCAGGTAGGTTTGTAAATAATTATTTATCTTTTTTTTAAGATTAGTTTTTATTTCATGATTCTGTTTTAAAATCCCTAATTTCACCACATATTTCTTTCCTGATTTGTTGTTCATACATTGTTCAATTATATATTTATTTTTTAAATATCCCTTAAAGTTTCCGATATTGGAAATATTCGTAAGTTTCATGGAAACCTAGAAGATGAATTGAATTTCTGATGGCATGAGAAAAGAGTGATTGTATATCGGAACCTTTGAAGCATGTATTTTAAGAGATATGTACGGAAAATTAATGATATTCAATTCAATAATCTGTGAAAGAATCGAACCAAGAAGGATATCAGAAAATCTGGTGGAATTGATTAGTCTCTTGTTAATTTTAAAACTTGTAGTATAATATAAAGATGTGAGGAAAAGAATCTGAATGCAGATGTTAAAAAAATAAATCTATTGATTAGATTATATATAATCTCAATACTGTAATTGAAACGGAGACATGAATCTGGATTTAAAAATTCATTCAAAATTGTTAATATGTAATTCAAAATATAGTCTAATATAAAGACACGGTGAAAACATTAAATGATGAGATTAATATTCATTGTATATGTTAACTCTCACTGATTCTTTTAAGTAACATGGGGAATTTTTTTACTGGTTATTGATGGCCGTACCTTTATTCAAATCAATTATATCATCGTGTTATCGAACCTTTTTTTTGTAATGATAATTGTTGCAATTGTTATATTGGGAATATCATAAACCTTTTTTTTAAGAAATTGGAATATGGAATTAGGTTTTTGTTGTTTTAAACTTTTGGTCCTTTTGTTCTTGCATGCAATGATTGCTTTCTCTGTTTTCTAGGTTTATGTTATTGTGTTCTTTCCAGAATCTATGTTAAGAAATTATTATGTTAGTTTCTTTGGACATTTTGCATATTGTTGTTGTTGTTGTTATTATTGTATGGTTATATTATGGTGTGCTAATTATGATTAATTTACTTTATGTTCTTGTCTGCAGAATTTCTTTTGTGGAGTCTACAAATTCAGTTAGGAACGTGGACGGTGTTCTCTTATAAATTTTAATAATGATTACATTTGATATAGATCCTGATGTTGTTCGTTGGGGTCTCCAAGATCTTCAAGTTTGCGTATTTAGCCATTCTGGTGCCAGTGGAAGTGTCACTCAGTATGACAAAGACGATAGTCAATCTGGATATATTAGAGAGGGTTATCAAGAACCTGAACCTGAACATGTAAATGTGGAGAATGATGCGGTTATCGCACATGCCCTTCAAGAAGAACTTTCACGACTTGCTGCTGCAGAGGCATCCGGATTTAACAATCCTAGCCAAGATTCCATTCTTGCTCAAGATTGGGTTGGTCTTCCAGGAAGACAACATAGTTCTGGTAGTAGGAACTTCTCAAGTTTCCATTCTGACTCAATGATTGTATTGGCTTTTACTAATGTAAAATGTTGCTATTGTGTAGATCAACGTGACCAGCAAACCATAGAAGATCATAACCAAGGACGTGGAAATGAACTTAAGCATGGGAAGTGGGATTTAGGTGATCCTATTATAAGTAGATTTGAACAAGGTGGTGACTCTGGCATGGGAGACAAGATTTCTCTTGGTGAAGCCATGTTGCGTATTGATAGAATTGATCAGTCATCTGTTCTTGATGGTCAAGTAGAGAAGAGGTTGAATGACATGGTTGCTATTCCTGTAAGTACAATCTTGGAAGGTTTTGTTATTTATTAGGGTTTGCTTTCAATCTCCAGTTGATTTTATATTTATTATAATTTTGATGAACTCATTGTGTTTTTTAGTTAGGATTTTCCCATGTGTTTCTTTTTCTCTCTTATGTATTGAAAAAATGTGGTTAACATGTTTACTTTAATGATGATTGCCAAACTCTGCAAATTGATTACCAAATTTTCTAATGAATTTTATGAAATCTATTTTAGTTGGTGCATACTTTGTGGTGTACAATGTTGTGGGAATGGAAAGATTACTGTTTATCACATGCTGAAATTAACTCACTTGATATATTTTCTTTGTATAAACTTAGTGTTAGAGTTTAGTAAATTGGTACTGCTTGAGGTGTTTCAAGGTTTGCTACTATCCTATGCATATGGATGTAACTAGTAAAGGCAAAATTTAATTGTGCTTATGGATGTGATTTCATGACCTTTAACTCTTTAGCAATGAGTTCAATCAGAGTTGACATCGCTACTTTTGTGATTTGCATTGTACAGCATGTACCTAAAATTAATGGAGAAATACCATCAGTTGATGAAGAAACTTCAGACCATCAAAGGCTGCTTGATAGGTTCGGCTTGAAAATTTCCTTTATATAGTTAATGACATTTTAGTCTATTCTTTAAAATGTTATTTTGTGGCAAATAAATTTCATCACCCTATTTTAGGAAATTTCCTTTGCATCTTTTTCCTTTTAAAAATAGTCCGATGATAAATTTACTCTTTTTTTATTTTTTTGGGGGGGGGGGTTATTGTAATTTTGTAAATTGTTTCAATTCTTGTATTGGTCCATTTTGGTAAAGTAATTTCCCTTTTCCCCTTTCCTCAATCGTTTTCAATACTATTGTTAGCCAACATATTCTTGATTAAGTTGTTTTACCAAAATGGTTCACCATTTCGTTTTACTTCTCCATTTTCTTAAAATAAATAATTTGCAGTAAAGTTATTAGGTTAAGTTATTTTGCTGATTTTTATGATTGTTTTATTTTAGTAGCGTTCTAATTTAGGATTAATTGTTTTACCATTCAGGTTGCAGTTGTATGGTCTGGTTGAGAATAAGGTTCAAGGTGACGGTAACTGCCAGGTTGGTTTTCATTTTATTTGTCTAGTAGAAAGATACGACATATTGCATAATAATATGCACAGGTGTTTTCTCTTCTGCATTTGTGATATATAGATTCACACACAAACATATTGGTTGAAAAGGGGAGCTTAATTAGGCACATGAACATATTGAATGAAGATTCTATTGAAAACCTTTTGATCTAATTGTAATAATATGAATTTCTTGCAACACTTCACTGTATATAATCTTCGTGGTAATTCTGTAGTGTCTGCTTAGAATTGTTTTAGGATGGTGGAAATAAGGTCTTCTAGCAATCACTTTACTGCTCATAACTTAGTGTATGTGGTAAAAATGCTCAGTATTGAAATGTGAATAGTTTGGCCCCAAGTTTGTATAGACTTCTAAAGTAATGAAATGAGGAAAAATCAATTTCATTTGTCTTCCTCTCTGTTTCTTTTGTACTTGGTTGAAAAGCTTTTGTGTTTTAAAACCTTGACAATATGTATGGTGATTCTTCTGGTCATTAGTTACTTAGATTATCCATCCAACAAATTGAAGCTCACGGAAACATATATATCTGCATATAACTAGAGGGATTAGTTTGCAGTTCTCGGTTCCATTTAATTTGGCTTTAATTTCCAATTGAATTGATACAGAAATTTAGTCATGAAACTCTGATACATTGTTTAGGGCTTATTTTCTCTAGAATATTGTCAGTGATTGATGCTTAACTTTTACAAAGGCAAACTTGATGACCACACAGCCTCTCTTGTAATTTTTATCAGACCACTTTGTTAGTACCTTAAGTAACTTCTCTTATTTCATATGTTCCAGTTTCGTTCATTATCAGATCAACTTTACCGTTCTCAAGATCACCACAAGTTTGTGAGGCAGCAAGTTGTTTACCAGGTTGGTTGGCTTTTTTGTAAGTTCCACTTTATCTAGCTAAGTTAGTTTCTTTGGTGCATAGTTCAACCTGTTGATCTTATGTTTCTTTTTTCACATGATATGTTGATTTCATTAGCTTAAATCGAATTCAGAGATGTACGAGGGTTATGTTCCAATGGCCTATGGTGACTATATGAAGAAAATGATCAAGTATAAATTTCATTTCAGTTCCATTTTTTTACTCGGAAACTTTCTAAGAACACTTTCATGCTTATTATAGTTATTTACATTGATGAAGCAGGAATGGTGAATGGGGTGATCACGTTACATTGCAAGCAGCTGCAGATTTGGTATGCAATTACCAAACTCTCTAATTTCTAACGTTATTTTACCACATTTTTTCCAAGTGACTGTTGAATTGCAAGAACTTGAATCTAGACCATGAGTTCAATGCTTTTCAATGGGTGGAAAATTATCTGAGAGCAATGTTTTGTTCATATTGCCTAGATAATAGTCACAAATTTGTGGACTATGTTGCTCCAAGTCTTTATTTTTCTTGAAATTCCAATGTCTGACACCCATGTCCAACTTCCAAGGACGCTCCGAATATATGAGAATCTTGGAAAATAAATTGAGCACATCTGTGTTGGACGCATACCCATGTTAGACACATACCTGAGTCCTAGTAATTTAGTTTGCGTCTCGTTCCGGTTCCTTAGTTTCTAAGGAATTAACCTTGGGTAATAAATATATCTCATAGTACAAAATATAGTATCGTGCAATTTCAAGTTCTATTTTAGAAATTAATGGACTTTATTTCTATTTTTTCTAGGCAATTACTAATTGTGAAGTGAATTACTTTTTAGGTTCATGCACAATATGCTTGACGAGTTTCTATGAGAAGCGGTTTTTATGGATATATCTTAACAAAATTAAGACTTAACATTCATATCTTGCATTATTTTTGCAATGCCATGTTTTGCTTGTTCTGATCTGGACCATTTAATAGATAACTAATGTAAATTTTCTGTTTGATTGCAGTATGGTGTAAAGATATTTGTATTAACTTCATTTAAGGATACATGTTATATTGAGATCCTTCCACACTGTCAAAAGTCTGAACGAAGTAAGATCTTGATGCTTTATATCCTTTTCTTTTTCTTGGGTTTATTATTGGAAGTGGTAATAATATAATTTGATCATGGTTTTTATAAGTAAAATGTTCAGGTATATCGTTGGTTTTTAAAATTTCAAGGCCAATACTCAAGTTATAAGGCTTGTTTATTGCACATATAATATTTTCTGCAGTATAAAACCAAAAAACCACAAATTGTAGATATGTAAAAGTATATCTGTATGTTCTTTATGCTTGTGAATGGTATAGGTTGTGGAATTCATGGATCCTTTTATCTTCCTGATCTATACATAAACTACATCTGTATGCAGTTTATGTTTCCCAATTATATAGAAGTGGATATACTTCCACTGCGGTTATAGTTTTGCGAGATTTTCTTTCTCACACCATGGTCCAAATTGATCATCAATTTGCATTTTTACCCCTTGAATTTGTATAAAATAGTATGTTTGAGTTGTCTGTATTCGTTGGAAATTATTGTACTATGTAGTATGTAGTTATTTAGAGATTTCCATCATATAGCGAAGACTGAGAATGGCACAATAAAGGAACTCTCCACCATCTCGTAGAATAGGTTTACATAATGTTATATTTTTCTAATACTGCTGTTCTGGATGTTTGATTTTATGTACTTCTCTTGATACTCACTTCCATTTTGCTTGTTGATGATTTGTGGATTTTGCAGTTATTTTCTTGAGTTTCTGGGCTGAGGTGCACTATAATTCGATTTATCCTGAAGAAGGTAAACCTAAACACAGCAGTTGCATTTATTTAAACTAGGTTGCGATCCTTAGTTTAACTTGAGTGGCACATAGATGAAAATTGAAAACATACCCCTGGAAGTTTTTAGTTTTCTGCAAGCTCACCCGTGGCAGACATGTACACGTATTCAAGATTTCTTGTTTCTCTTCAGACAAGATCATGTAGTTGTTATCATCTTTAGCGGAGTTATTACGAATCATAATCCATACTTGTATTGACACAAATGTTGTTTTACGTTTTACATCCAGAACTACCGGTGCTAGAGAGCAGGAAAAAGAAGAAATGGTGGATACTATGAAGGTAGGAGGATGGCAGGCTAACCATGTCGACCATAAATTTAGATCGAAACCTCTTTTCGAGGGACATTTTATATGGCTTCTGGTCTCTTTCAAAAGGTTGTTGATTTCCTTTGGGGGAGCCTTAGGCTGCTTTTGCTAGTACACCTTGGAGAAAGGTACAACTAACTATTCTTTCGTTCTTTGTACATGCAATTTTCTTGTGTGTGTATATATATATGACCTTTTCGAGACCCATTTATTTTATTTTTAATTTTCAAATTTCAAATTGGTGCTAGGGAAGTAGTTTAATAGCATAGTGTAACGATTCACTGATTATTTCCATTTATTTATTAAATTTATACATGAACATTACAGGTTTAATAGAGACAAACATAGTGTAATGAACGACAGATCCATGTTTATGTTAATAAACGTATGATATCATATTTATGTTAATAAAACCATGTAATAATCCATATTTATGTTTAAGATAACAACACAAGGCCGCTTCTTGCATCTGAAATTTTTTCATTAATGCATCAATTTTTCTCTCTCGTAAATGTATTTATTTTAAACCAGTTTTTTTAAATGATTGAATCGTTTTATCATGGTAAACTTGTATGCATACAATGGAAGAGAAGCTTGATATCTGATCTACATAATCTCAATTCGATTGATATTTTTACTACCGTGATTTCTGACTTGCAACATTTTGAAAACCGTTGGTTTCAACATATTAAAAGTTGATACCCAACTATTTCAGTTTTGTTTTAGTCATCAAACTATTATTTTATTACGTTTTATTTTTATTTTGGTCGTCTGCAGTTAAAAATTCACAGAAAATTAAGAAACAAACAAAAGATTGGTGACCAAAACATAAAAATAGTAACGTTAATGATCAAAATAAGGAAAAAAAAATAATGTTAGTAACGATTTTACACAAAAAATAGCTTGGTAACTTAAGTTTGTGAGAGGAATGTATAACAACAGAAGGGTTCAGTAGCATTGCTTTCTAATAATGAAAACCAATTGACGAAATGGGAAATAAACTGAAGTTTATGGTCAAAATTTTCTCTTAGCCAAGGACGAACATGAGTATCAAAAAAGGATATGTACCAATACCAGTATACTCAAATTTTCTTTAAAAAAAAATGTTAAATGTTGTCATCACTCACAACACGAGGTAAATTGATTTTGTATCATATGGCGTATTTCGTTAACAACCAGATATGCTTTGTGGCCACCAATCACCTCACTCTGTTTCTTGCTATCTCTCCATAACTGTATCAATAAACACCACTATCAGGTCAAAAACAAGTGCACCCCAAGACTGTAAGCAAATCAAACTATTTTCAGATACGAATATGTGTCCAACATGCATGTACTTGTACTCATTGTAGGATATGGGTCGGACAAGGATTTTTGAAAAGAAGAAAAAAAATGAGAAGCTGGAATGTAGAAATTATGTTTTTCAAAGGAATGATACTAACCTGTATTGTTGGCATTTTCTGGGAAGTTGTCGTTGAATCGGAACATGCATAAAAGAATAATGAGTTCAGTCAACCATTCATAACATTGCATGATGTATTAGAAGAGATCCTATAGTGGGAAAGTGTAAAAACAAATAAAATAAAAAACTCAAGATGATCCAAGGATATGGTAACTGTATGTTAGATGCTTTTCTTTCTCTACGAGTATAGATACAGGTATATGTCCGAGACATGTGTGTACAGTTTGTTCTAAGCCTTTCCATGCATCTTGGTATCTGTATCCGGAAATGTGCCAGACACGAGTAATTCAAGAAAAATAAAGTTGGAGTAACATAGGTGATAGGATATTCGACTTTAGAATCTAATGTTATTGTACACAAAGGACCGAAGAACAAGTTTGGCAACCCGATATTTTAGATTATAGGCGATTGCTATCCTATATTTACATTACGCAAACAATTGAATGATTTAGCAGCGTTTTAACTACAACTGAACGATTTAGCAGCGTTTTAACTACAAAAGCATAGTTGTGTTTGTATAGACTGAGATTGGTAAAGCAACTGGTAGTCGAAGTTATGTGACAGACACTTACCGTGACTCCAGCACGAGCGACAAGGTTGTGCGGAACAGTGTTTACATCTACACAATAAAACCGCAATCTGCACAAACCATTCTAAAGAAGATCATTAACCATAATAACCGAGCCAGCTTGTTTGATATCAAACACAAAAAACTTCAGGCAAGAAACAAAACCCACATGACACAAACTATTTTTAATACATATGAATCATGATCGCGGAATTTGGACATAAATTTCAGCCATTGGATTATCTGGGGATGCAGAAGCAACAGATAAAAGCCAAAATCGTAAGCAAAGGAGAAGAATTGATGAACTGAAGAATTTCAGTAGCCTAGGAAATACCACAAAAGTCAAAGCCAATGGCAAATTTGTATATGGATAGAAAAAGTTTAAACATTGAAGTTAGGTACTACAAGATTCCTACACCGCTCCTCATACTTTAATGGGAAAGACATCTTAACGTTTCATCAGCCGCTAGAAAGACAACACAATGAAAGGACTAATAGCAAGCTTTTCGGGGCTATCTAAGGAGGAAGAGAATTGGTTCATAGCCAGATGTTATTTGCATGAGATGAAGGAAACAGTGGAAAGATGTAATTAAACCCTTACTTTACAATGGAAGAACTTATATGAATTCAGGAAAGTGGTTGCTCGACTCGACTCCATCATCTATCATCCGTGGTAACAAGGATTAGAAGAAAGGAGCCAAGTATATGAACATCATGAAATGCTGAATCCTCCAAACTAGCTGTAAAACATTGATTATATTTTCAGTTTGCTAGTTCCATGGAACGATCAAAAAACAACTCAATATACACTAAACGAGTCAAGAGATCCTGGTCTGAATGAATGGTAGGAAAAGATTCATATCCCCCAAAAGACTCCAAATTAAAGACACACCAGGCGGATTTAAATACTTATATAAGATTACTCAAATTTGGGTGCAACCACGGACGGACCCAGAATTGAACTACTAGGGGTTGACCGATTAACTTTGAAACGAATAGTGTCTGATACTGAATGTATCCAACATGGAAAAATTCAGTTTTTTTAAGCATTTACAGGATATTCAGAAGTCCTTGGGGATTCATATCTCTATGTCCATATTTGAATTTATGTTGGACATGAGTATTTCAAGAAAAATAAAGAATTCAAGCAACATAAACCAGAATGATTTGAGAAACAACAAGGCAATTTATCTAACCTTGGATAGAAATCAGCAGCCAACTTTTCCAATTTCGGTTTCAAATATATACATTTTCTGCACCAGCTTGCCATCCTACAAGTTCAAACAACTTTGTTTTCAAACTCGAAATATTGATAAGAAAATTAACTCTTTCTCGGATTCTACAAACAAAAAAAGAAAGTAGACGAATTCATATCAAATCAAAACCACAAACCAAAGAAATCATATTATAAACTACCCAGAAATATATACAAACCACAGAATAATCAAAGGCTCCTCAAGTTGTTGAGCTTCAGCAATGATACTATCAAATTGGCTCTCACTGAAAATCTGCTGCAATTCAACTGTCAATGGCGCTTCCAAATTCCCTTCTTCTCTCCAAGCACTAATGCTTCCAAGTTTCCCCCCAAACCCATTAGTTTTCTCATCGAACCCCAATGTTTTTCTCTTCAAAGAAAACACATCAAAGCTTGAAGATGGGATTTTCAAAAAGGGTGCTGAAAAACAAGGTGAGTTGTCTCCAGGAAGATTGAAATTTATCGAAAATTTGAGGGATGGAGAGAAGCGTAAGGTGAAGGATTGAGAAATCATTGAACGGAAGGAAATGTTTTTTTTTTTGGCAGCGAGGATATTTTAGACAAGTTTCAGAGTTCGTGGGGCGGTCCTATGTTAATATGGGTAAAACACACCATAAGTCATACTATTCTTAGTTTAATTACAAACAGACCACTTTTTTTTCTTCTAAAAAGTTCACTTTAGTTATTTAATTAAAAAAATATTATAAACATGTCATTGGATGTTAAAATGCATAAAATATGGTGACATGGTCTTGTATATAATGAATTTTTATCGAAGGTATAGTAATAATTTTAGTCTCCACACTTATATATTCTATTAATTTGACTTTAATTTGAAAAAAATTAACAAATTTAACTTTCATATTTAAAATTCTATCAATTTAATTTTTATTTTTCTCTTAGAAATGTTACATTACTTTCGTGTTGCAATTATCCAAACGCTACCTTTATCAATAACTTGTTACTTTATGGTAGAATGCATTTATCCAATTACTGCTTAGATTAGATGGACTCGCTTTATTTAACATTAAAAATATGACAAAATGGGTTAAATTTATTGAATTATTTAAAGTTAAAACTAAATTGATCAAGTGTATAAGGTTGAGGACTACATTATGATTATATCAAGTCACATTAGACATCTATCTCGATTTTAACGACGGATTAATTTGTTTGTAATAATTTTTTAATTGAATGACTAAATTATGATTTTTAGAAAAAAAATAGATTAATTATAATTAAATTAATAATTGAGTGATTTGAGATGTATTTATCCTTAACAATTTTAGGATTATGGTGGGTTGAATATTATCGACCTTAATTAAATTTAGTAATATATGAGTATGTTATAACTACTCTTTTTATATAATTTTAAAGGATAATTATTTGATACATTTCGGTGAAAATTTTTAATTTCTATAAATCTTTTAGTTTTAGGATTTTAAAGTTTAGAGACTTAATTTAAGGTGTAGAGATTATGAGTTTAGGTTCAGTAGTTTAGAATTTAGGAATTGTAAATAGAATTTAGTGTTTAGGGCTACAATTTAGGTTTTATAGGTTAAAACCTAAATCCTCAACATATTACGATACACCCTAATCTCTAACCTCTAAACCCTAAATTCTAGCACTAACCCCTAAATTCTAACCATTACCACTAAATTCTATATACATAGACCTAAACCCTACACCTTAAATTAAGTCTTTAAACCTCAAAACTAAGACATTTGTAGAAACTAAAAGTTTCTACCGCCAGTGTATTGGATATAAATCTAATTTTAAATTACCTTCGAAATGTGAGAGTTTTGAAATTTTCTCAATATTTTTAGTGATATTATTCATTTTACTTTTAACCCTTCGAGTAACATTTCAACTATATGTAAAAGTTTATTGTTATTATTATAAGCTGAAAAATAAAATAAAATATGCCTATTACAATTTGTCTGAAATATTATTTTTACAACAATTTTCCCATTTTTTTTTATCATTTTCACATCTACCAAACTATAACATACGAGTAAAAATCTCATGCCCCTAACCATGCCTCTTCTATGTCCCATGCCTAAAAATACTTAAAAATTAAATCTTGTCCCGTAACCCTAATTTTTATATTCTAAATCCCAAACCCCAAACCCTAAAAAAATACACCCTACCTCTAATTCCCTACACCCTAACTCTAAGCCCCAACCTTAAACCCCAAACCCTAAACCCTAAACCCTAAACCCTAAACCTACTATTTTAAAGTGGGGCACAAATGGGGCATACTTTAGGGGCAGATGATTTTCATCCCTAACATACAACATGTTTAGTAAAAAAGTGTTTTTCTTCTATTTGCTCCCATCACTTTGTACAACAAAGACGCCCTAACTGCAGAACCAACAACACCACTCCAACAGAGGAAGGCTTGGTCCCATGCAAAAGCAACAGACCGCAACAGACCGCAACTTCTCTGTCATTTTCAGTCGGTAGGGGAGGGGTGAGCAGTGTGCCAGTCAGACAGTCGATGAGGCATGATCTTCGGATAGTCGATGGCGGTTGTTAATTGTTGTTGTCATCTGATAGTTCCAACAAGAACGAGATCAATGTTCCAATCATTAACCAATGTGAAGAGTGTAAACAATATAAGTTGCATATCTAATTCAATCAAAAGATGAAGAAAAAATGCACAAGTCAAACCTTGAGTTAAGGAAAATGAAGGGAATACCTTGCCTAAGAAAGGTAAGGGACTCGTTCATTCAGACATTTCTATTCTCTGTCACTTGTCCCTTCTACATAATGACTTCATTGTCCATTTTAATGACAGGGATGTGGGAAATGTTGTGCCAATCTTTTCCTTTCTCCTTTTGGCAATGTTGCTTCAGCAATGGACAATTTACAATGAACAAATACAAAAGAGAAAGTGGGAGCATCTTTGTTGGCGACTGGAGCTTTGGACAATGGTAGATGTACAATCGTTGAAGAGATGCGAGGTGTCGAAAGCTCCTAAAGTTCAAAGACTTAAGATTTGGAAGATCAGAGATGGTGAGAGATGTAAGAGAAGAGGGCAGCAGATGTTCATCCGGAAAATGCTTCATCTCTAACTCTGAATCCGAGAGTTCGAAATATGTAAGTGAAGGAAGTGTTTGCAAACAACGTTCCTTTTTCCCAATCAAGCTCGCTGTGATCTTATCACTCCCGAAGATAGTGATATACTTTAATGTGGAGGGCAAACCTTCTTCTGGAAATGACTCTATTTCCGGACAATCTCCTATTTGCAACATCAAAAGCGATGGGAAGACAGAGTGAATTTGCTCTGGCAATGATTTTAAACTTCTACAACCCCAAAGTTGAAGTTCGGTCAAGTTTGTGAAGGGCAATCCATCTTGGATTAGAAAAGATGTAAAATTTTGGCAGGAATGTATACTCAAAGAATTGAGACTTGGTAGATGCTGCTGGTGAGAATCCTTTGAAGCACAAATGAACTTCAAGTCTTCACATCCCCAAAAAGAAACATTATTTAACTTTGGGAATGATCCTAATGGGAAAGATTCTAGTGAATGACACTTGTTACTTCTTATCTGCAAGGATTTAAGGGATGTATACAGCAAGGTTTTGGAACAATCCAAGACTTTGCAGCTTATGATGCACAATTGCTTCAGCTTAATAGGCACACTAGAGTCAGGAAGGGATCCGATACCAGAACAATCCCGCATGGTCAATTTTTCAAGATGAGTGCATTGTTGCAACATCTGTTCCAATATGGAATCGTTGATATTTGAATCTCCTATCACCAACTCTCGAATCCCACAGGGCAATGGCTCCAACTGCAATGCATCGCAATTCTCTAACTCGAGTTTGAAAATGCTTGGTGCTGTTGGAAGCGAACCTCCAAGCTTCTCGCAATCTTCAATCTTCAGTTTCCTTAAAGAAGGGAGGTGTTTGGGCAGACATTTTGTCAGCTTGGGACAGTTTCTTAGGCACAGCTCTTGCAAAAGTGAGAAAACTTGATCACTCCAGCAAAACCATTCTTCCCACTCTGCCATATCCTCAAAGCTTAGAATTTCAAGGGATCCAAATGGTTTATTCGAAGCGTGCCCATTCCCGTAGAATTCATCACCCACTGTTACCACTCCGCTGAAGCTTGAAATTAGGAGAGACTTCAAAGATGATAATTGCCCAAGTGGTGGCAAGGAAATGCAGAATTTACAATTCCATAACTCCAAAGATACCACATTTGAGAAGGAAGAGTGCCCCACCCATTCCGGAAATCTTGTACCTTTATAACTTGTAATAACAAGATGTTCCAAGTTTACATGAGGCTTCAGTTGTTCGAATACTTCTCGATCATGCTTCGAATTGTCATCAATGTCATCGTTTTCACCCCATATCAATTCCAATTCCTTAAGATTCAACTTATCTTTCAAATTGGCATCTTTGGCATCCATTGCACATGCAACAGTTTCTAGGCCTGAAATGGCAAGTCTTCCACGTAGATGCTTGAGCTTTCCCAACTCATTAATGCTTGAACCAGTTTGCTCTGCTAAAACAAAATTTGTTAATGTTCGAAGATCTTTCAACTTACCCATTCCTTTCGGCATCCTTGCTATCTTTGTTTTCCTAATATTGAGATGCTGCATGTTGACCAATCTCTCCATGTCTTTTGGCAACTCACAAAGGTTTTTGCATTTAACCAATGTTAAAGTTTGCAGATTACACAATGTACTCAAAGAGTTTGGCAACCTTCTAATTGATGTTTCTGAGAGATCCAAACTTCGCAGATGCTTCAAATTACCAATTTCTTCTGGTAATTCACTGATGTTTTCATACTTAGCCAAAGAAAGCACTCGAAAGCTTGATTTCACCAACAAATCATGCATTAGCACATTGCTAACATAGGAACCCCACAAAGACCTCATGTTTAGGAATGTACGTAGGCCTTTTGCTTTAGGTAAAGTCTCAAATTTCTTCCGCACATCATATTCTTCTTGGACATTGGACAAATGACGAGTCCTTTCAGTTATTTCACATGAACCAGCAATAGCACTACCTTCAGGTAAAGTCTCGAATCTCTTTCGCACATCATATTTTTCTTGGACACTGGACGAGTGGCATGAACCACCGCCGCCGTCTAATCTACAAACAAATTCTCCAGCGATGGATTTAGCCAAGTCACTAATTAGATCATGCATGACAAAACCAGATCTCTTCCCCTTTGATTGTTGAAAAAATGACCTCAATCTCAACTCTCTGAAGTACTCATTACCTCGTTCTTCTGCACTACCATTGTTTTTGGAAAACTCTAACAGACCTTCAGCCATCCATAAGCAAATGAGTTCTTCTTTCTGGAATTCATAATCTTTAGGGAAAATTGAGCAATATGCAAAACAACGTTTTAAAGGTGAAGGAAGATAATAGTAACTCAATCTCAATGCCGGAAGAATACTGCATGCATCATCTGGTATGTCCCAAAAGTTGCTATGTAATAGTTTCCTCCATTCATCAGCATCTAGTTTACAACGCAGAAGACCTCCAAGTGTTTTTGCAGCCAAAGGGAGACCATTGCATCTTTTAACAATCGCTTCACCGATTGCCATCAGTTGGATGCTTGCTGGGGCCTGTATCAACAAATGCATGATTGGCAAATAACTTCCAGCAATAATCATCTGATAAGACATCAAGATAATAAGTCGGAACGTTCCTCGTGATTGCTGCAACGTTATCATCACGGGTTGTTACAATAATCTTGCTGTTCTTGGCCCCAAAAGTGAAGGGACTTGAAAGCTCTTTCCAATGAACATAATTATGGTTCCAAACATCGTCCAGAACAAATAGAAATTTCTTTCCCAAGAGCTTCTCCTTAAGTTGAAGTTGAAGCTGGTTTAAGCTCTGGCAGGTTCTATCACAGCTAGAAGTGATTTCTTCCAGAATGGTTTTGGTTATCCTGAAAGCATCAAATTCTTCTGAAACACACACCCATGCTTTGAGCTCAAACCATCTGTCCACTTTCTCGTCATTGTAGATCAATTGTGCAAGGGTGGTTTTGCCGAGCCCACCCATACCCACAATGGGAATCACATCTATCTGGTTTTCAGTCAGATTTTGAGGGTGCAACAACTTCATTATTTCCTCCTTTTCACCTTCTCTTCCATAAACATCAGATTCATCCACCAAAGAAGCTGCAGGTACTCTTTGAAACGCCTTTTCTCTACAATTCTCCTTCAGACCCAGGATGTCTTTTTGGTTGACAAGGTACTCTAATCTCCCAAGGATTTCCTCCAGTTTTGATTCCATACCATCTTTAAAAGGATTGAGAGAAGAGAAAAAACGACTGACCTGCTTGACTGCAGTACTACTAGTTTGGTTCTCGGATTCCATCTTGTTTCGAAGAGCGTCAGTAGCAATCTCATCAAGGAGGTCCTCCGCATCATAAACAGCATCTTTGAGTTCATCAACCCAACTTCGGACAGCTCGGTTGGTAATCTGCTTACTTTCAGCATCATCCAACACCACTTTCACGGACATCAGTGTTGGCTTCAGTTTCTTCAACAGCACAGCTTCAAGTTTCTTTCCCTTGGTAAAGTTCAAAACGTCCCGAGAAACAATTGTATCGAGCAAGACCTCCAAGGAAGCAGATAGGAAAGCTTCAGCCACCATAGCCATTGCAAACAATGGAAAAGGAAAAGAAAAAAGAGTGGTAAAAGTGTTGAAAGACTACAGGGAATTGCTTTAGAGACTAGAGTTTCAACAACTTAACACAATGATCATACTGCAGGGAATTGCTTTAGAGACTAGAGTTTCAACAACTTAACACAATGATCATACATGGTTGACTGTATTGGAAAAGTAGTAGATAAGGTTAGGTGAGAAGTGGCCAATAAAAACATCGTTAAAACCCAAAAAAGGGCAAAGTTTACAAAATGGGCATTAAACTTTGATTTTTGTTACAAAATAGTCATTGAGCCGTTGACTACCGTTGAATGGATGACATGACAGTTAAAAATATTTGTATACTAACGCATTTAATTTTCTATATTAATACATTCAATCAATTTAGTCTTGATTCAAAAATTCAATAAAGGTAGAGATTGTAACACAAAAACCCATTTTGTTGAGGAGTAAAAAGGGTGTGGGGTGGTGGGGAGGGTACCATGAAGTTGCCTCTTCAAGAGCAAAGAGGACACCACCAACTGGAGCACGAAAAGCAGCAGCCACACCAGCAGCAGCTCCACAAGTTATCAAGTTTCTTCTGAAGCGATCATTTGTAAAAATATCTAAGCCATCTCCAAGTCAAACCGTATTTACAAGAACCTCATTGCCCAATTAAAGAAGCTATGAAAGAACCTGCGTGAACAATAGGCCCTTCTTTGCCAACAATAAATCCAGCAGCTACAAAAAAAACTGAACCAAAAATCTGCAAGATATAAAATAAGAAAATCAAACATATGTTCGCAAACGGAAAAACAATTTCAATCATCAGACAATACATAGAAGCGATATGCCTTGGCTTTCCCAGACTATATTTTTGTATGGAAAGAGATGCAAATATGGTAAACCGGTTTCAGGAGCACAATAGATAACAGACAAAGAACCTTCTTAAATATTGGTTAACACTAAGAAGGCCATTCATGATTCACCTTTACCAAAAGAGTACTTGGATCCAGTATTGAATATGCATCCACACCACTGAGGTATGCTTAGGGCTATAATAAGTGCAAATGCTCACTTTAGCAGAACATACTGAAATACTTGGATCTTCCTCCTCAACCGCCAATCCTCATCGACTAATTCATTCTCTGAAATCCTGTTATACACAACAGATATATGAGACAATACCTAGTTGCTAAGACTATATGCTTTATACGACACATTTTCGAAGACTTGAGCGAAAACTTAAAAATAAGCCCCTATAAAAGGAACAAAGGTATATGTTATTACTTTGAACAATTAATTAACCATAAAACATAACCAAACTTTGTCAAACACGTTATTCTCATTATTTTGTCAAGAAAATATCTTAAATATAACTAAAACAATAAGACACAACCACACTTGTAAGATTATCACTTGATAAATTACTAAAACTGAGAAAGTAGAAAATAGAGCTCTGAGCAGGAGCTCATGTTGCTATCCTTCTGAGTCGGCACTAACGACAAGAAGTCTAGGGCATTTCTAACATGATTACAATTCCATTCTTCGGCAAATTATTAGAAAATAAATGAAGAAACACAGGGGCAGGGGTTACTTACTCGTAATCAAGGCTCTCGACGGGGCAAACATTGGCTCCGGCAATAGCGATTATCATACATCATAATTTTTGTTGTCATTTACAACCGAAGATTAGCTTTGGTTCAGTTCTCCCCATTTCTCATTCTTTTCCCAGGTTCAAGTCCCTCGCCTTCATATTCTTTCATTTGTTTTCTTAAATAATCAAATAGATAGGACCAAATTTTTTTTTAAGGGTAAACTACCTGAAATACCACTCAACTTTAATGTGTGACTCTAATATGCTACTGAACTAAAATTCGATACTATAATACCATTGAACTTCACTGTGTGATTCAAAGTTAGCACTCCACCGTTACTCCCATTACGAAATTCTGACGTGGACTCTAACTCCCGTTACAGGGATGACGTGGCCGATAAAAAAATAATATCTTTTTCCAGATATGATCCACCTCATTATATTTTATGTTTTATTTTTACTATAAAATCTCTTTTGGCTGAAAACAAAACCCTAATTTCCTATTTTCTATTTCCCAGCATAGATTTTGAAGCTGATCCAAATCAATGGAGGTAGAATGGCAAAGATCAAGTGAACGCAAGGTTGAAGTAGAAGAACCCATTTCATTTTCGGTGTGTGGATGCGGATATCCGACAAAGCTGACTACATCGTGGTCTAATGCCAACCCTGGAAGGAGATTCTTTAGCTGCAAAAATTACGGGAGTTTTCTTCATAAACATTGTAGATTTTTTTGTTGGTTTGATCCTCCAATGAGCCCACGTACAAGAGTTGTTCTCGTCGGACTGCTAAACAAAATCAAGACGAATAACATCCAAAGAATGAATGAGAGATTTGTTTGGATTTTTGTTTTGATTATCAGTATTGTACTACTGTGGTACTTAATGCACTAAGGGGAGTGGAAATACAACTTATACCGGTATAAGACTTAAAGAAAGAATAAAAGAAATACAACTTATATCGGTATAAGACTTAAAGAAAGAATAAAAGAAATACAACTAACTAATTGAAAAGGTAGGATCAGCCTTCCATTGTTCCAAATATTTTTTAGCCAACCACTTGTAAGTAACATTTTTATTTCTAAAATCTTTGAGACAGTTATGCTCTTCAATATAAGACTTAATCTGCCATGTGTTGTTCATAAGATCTTTAGGGTCAACCTTTGATGCCCAAATATACCAAGGACAATTTTCCTTGCAAATTACATGTATCCTACCTTTGTCAACCCTTTGAATTTGATATCATGTCTGGTCTTAATCCCATACTCCCTTATAGCTTTTTTCAGAATCTCTTTATCACTAAATTTCATCCCCTTTTTAAATCTCGGATTTTTCATATCCACCTCAGCAATAAATACAGGACATTTGGGGTTTTTCTTTCGACCATCTTCATCAGATTCATTTGCACTAACACTATGCAATGAATCTGATCCATCACTAACATATCCATTCAAATGTGTCTCATTACCAAACTCCAAATCCATCAGATCCACCTCTTCTTCTCGAGCTTCATCATTTAAGGCATCATCACTATTTTCATATCCACAATCACTATCAGTTTGTTCAATCTCATCGTCTACACAATCATCATCCTCTTCTACATCATCAACTCCAGTCTCTTCTACAACATCATCTACAATCTTCTTTCAGAGAAAACCCAGAGAAACCCACGTTTTTCCATTTGATTTCTTTCTAACAATCGATCACTACAATCTTCTTTCAGAGAAAACCCAGAGAAACCCACTTGAATAATCAATAACAATCCATAGAAAACCCACTGATTTTTTTTTGCGTCTAATTTCAGAGTGATTTCTGAAGTTTGAAATTTCATTAACCTAATTTTGAGGAGATAAAGAGTCTTTAACAAAACTACGTTGTTTTACAATAAAAATAAAACATAAAATATAATGAGGTGGATCATATCTGGAAAAAGATATTATTTTTTTATCGGCCACGTCATCCCTGTAACGGGAGTTAGAGTCCACGTCAGAATTCCGTAATGGGAGTAACGGTGGAGTGCTAACTTTGAATCACACAGTGAAGTTCAATGGTATTATAGTATCGAATTTTAGTTCAGTGGCATATTAGAGTCACACATTGAAGTTGAGTGGTATTTCAGGTAGTTTACCCTTTTTTAATTGAAAATAGGACCAAATTGATTGAATCTATAAATATAAAGTACTAAATAGATTATTATACAAAATTTTTAACTGTTATGTCACTTTTTAACCGCATTTAAAGGCTCAATGATCATTTTGTAATATAAATTAAAGTGTAATAATTATTTTGTAATATTTGAAAGTTTGATAACAAAAATTAAAGTGTAATTCATAATATTGTGTTTTAGGGTTAATGAACCTTTTGGTATTTGACGTTTATATCCAATTTGATTTGTGAATTTGTTAGCATAATTTGATCTCTAACTTTAAGTTTGAGATGTATTTTGCCCTTAAATTTGGTGTTGGTCTTGACCCTTGTGTATTTTTTGTACAATTTTAAAATAATGATTAAAACTTTTATTTATAAATTAAAATTCATCTAAGTGTTGAGATTTATATTTCAAATTCTAATGTAATATAAATTTAAATATTTAATTAAAAATTAATTTATATTAAAAATGAGGAGGTAAAGTTGAGATCATCATATCAAAACTTAAGTTTATAATCAAATTATAGAAAATCAGAAATCAAATTAAATATCAAACTGAATCCAACAAGTGTCTTAGTGAAAAAACAGATGATATTCATTTTAGGAGGCACATGTTCAAATTATTTTGTCTACAAGGTATATACACATTGTCAAAAAATTAAAAATATGTATGAACATATGTTACAGTGTACTCACTTTTATACCATTAAAAAATTAAATATTAAACTAAAATCAATAACCTAACACTTAATTTTATACAAAATTACAAATACAAACCCATTAAAAACAATTTATTTTTGGGCCAGCACCCATCTTCTAATAACCCCGTTTTAGTTAGATATTGTGGCCCATCAATTTCAGTGTTAGTTGCTGCAAAAGGGAGAAAACTTTCTCTACCCTACGACTAACTCACTCACATAAGTTTATTTAATAGTTTTATAGAAAATATTCATGCTAATTAATATGTTAATTAATCTTTATTTTTTTATTAATTCAAATATTTTCAAAAATATTTTCAATTATTTTTTGATATAAATTTTAGAAAATATAATCTTAGTTTTTGTGTTTATTTATTTTAAAATGATTAAAAAATATTTTATTTTCATAGATATTATATTATTTTATTTTTAAATTTAGACAAAATTATTGTCTAGAAAAAAAATCAAATACTCTTGCATTTATATATGAAAGAAATTCGTCTACTCTCACTTTTTATCCCATTCATTGTCCCGTTCACGGATTATTGCCACATAGCTTTAATTAATTAGGTTTTTCTTTTTTACATTATGCCCTATTTACATCAAACAAAATCTAATTTTTATTTTTATTGTACAACAAGTATCTCCCTTATTAAATTAAAGCGTTATGTATATTATATGTTACTTATAAATTTAATTATCGTTCTCCAATTTGATAATTTTAAGATATATAATTTAGTTATATTATCTTGGTATTATGAGTCAATTGGAATTTCAAATTTTAAAAAGTACATGAATCGAACCCAACGAGTGGTCTCATTCTCTAATTTGATAAATTTAAGTCATATGATTTAGTTATAATGTCTTGGTAGTACGAGTGAATTGAAATTTAAAAAATTAAAAAGTATATGAATCAAACCCAACGAGTGGTCTTAGTGGAAAGAGGGATTATATTATACTTATCTTAAGGTACTTAGGTTAAGCAACTTTGTCCGCAAAATGTATTTGTATGCCTATCAAAATGTTAAAAAAGTATGAACATATAAACTATAATGTAATCACACCAATTTTATTCTTAAAAATACATGAATTGAAACTACCAAAATTAGAATACATGAACTATTGATAATAAACTATTTTATCTTAATTTTGAAATACTATATTTTCTTCAAGGGCTATTATTTGAAGCAATGTCACATTCATTGATCCAGAAACTAGCGGAACATGATATTACGACGGGTCAAAATATTTTTTTAATTAGCTTAGTTTCTCTTCTTATTATATTAAAAAATAAAATATTCCATTAAAAATTAAAATATTAATTATATTACATTTATAGTTGTGAAAATTGGGGCAATGTTACATCTACCCACTGGGACATCTACCCAGCTGAGGTGGCAGATGACATGGCAGCTAAGATAAATATAATTGAAGAAAAAAATTAAAATATCATTTACCAATAAACAATTTTCAAAACTATAAACGCGATGCAATTAATACATCTTTTATTCATAAACAATCGTTAAAGACAATAAATGCAATACAATTAATACAATTTTACCCATAAACACTTTTTTTTAAAAAAAAATATTCAACTATAGAATTAAGGCTTAAATGAAAAACAAGTGTCCAAACTATACCATTTTTGAACTTTAAGTGCATAAAGTATTTTTTTACTAAAAATAGGTGCCTAAAGTTTTAACTATTACAATTTTAAGTGCCTGGCCGTTTAAAAAAACGTTACTTAATAAGAATGTGACACGTGGCATGTTTATTTATTATTATATTAAAAAAATTAAAAAGAAATATATTTTTTTTTAAAAAAAACTCAAAATTTTTAAAATTTCAAAAAGCCCCAAATCCTTAATACCCAAACCATAAAATTTTCAAATTGACGCCGCTGTCGCCATCGTCGCCAGACACCACCACTACGATCGTCGAATCACGCTGTTCATTTTCCCAACCACCCAGCCCCGACAATCGTCGGAAAGTGTGTCAATCGGACGTCGTTCGAATAGAACCATTCGCGTTTACCGTCCGGTTGGCACACCTCCAATTGGTTGCCGACAATGGGTGGTTGGGGGAAATGGGCGGAGGGATTCAACGAAAGTATTGGCTGTGTTCGGAGACGACGATGGTGGCGGAAATTTGAAGAATTTGTGGTTTTGGACATTAGAGACTTAAACTTTTTTGAGAATTTTGAGTATTTTAAAATACACACACACACACACACACACACACACACACACACACACATATATATATATATATATATATATATATATATATATATATATATTAAATTTTTAAATAAAAAAAACATGCCACGTGTTACATTTTTATTGGGTAACAATTTTTTTTAAATGGTCAAGCACTTGAAATTGTAACGGTTGAAACTTTAGGCACATACGTTTACAAAAAAATACTTTAGGCACCTAAAGTTAAAAAATGTATAGTTTGGGTACTTATTTTTGTATTAAGCCTAGAACTAATTAAAAAAATAAAATATTAATGATAAAATATGTTTGATATACAAATAAGTGCCTAATACATATTTTTAACTTTAGGTGCCTAAACTATTTTTGGTAAAAATAGTTGTCTAACGTTTCATTTTGTTAATTTTAGGTGCTCAAAGTTTCAATCAATTACTGTTTTAAGGTTGTGTTATTAAAGAAATTTATCACCCAATCAGATATAGACACGGATCACTGTCGTCGCCGCCCATTTCCCCTAGCCACCCACCGGTACCAATGATGGGTGATTGGGGAAACAGAAGTCGGTGTCCGACAAAGACAATGATGTCATTCGACGAGGTTATCAACATTGGTAACGATAATAATTTGAGATTTAGGGTTAATGAGTTGGGATAGTTTTAAAATATATTTATTTTCATTTTTTGAAAAAAATAAAAATAAAAACATGCCACATGTCATGTTTTAATTGGATAACGAATATTTTTAATGGTCGTTAACGGCCAATCACCTAAAATTAACGAAATGAAACTTAGGCACATGTTTTTAACGGAAAAAATAGTTTTTTGACATATCCAAAAAATAATTTAGACACCTAAAGTTAAAAAAGTGTATAGTTTGAGCACTTATTTTTTATTAAGCCTTTAAAATAATCATTTTAATTTTTATTCTTTGAAACAAATTTCATTTTAAAGATAGAAAAACCGTAGCGTTAGCGCTGTACAACTAAATTACTCCATTCTTCTTTTAGCACTGGACAACCATAAGTAGTCTAAAGGGTTGTTTTTATTTATTTATAGAAACTGAAGTGAGACAAAGCTTAAAAACTCATGGTTTATATATGATATTTTATTTTTAATTTGATTGAAAACAATAATAACCTTGTTGTTTGTTTGTTGGGTTATTGAAGAGTTAAAAAAAGAAATTTTAAATTCAAGATAAAAGAGAAACCTAATGACTTCTATTAAATTGAACAATATCTAAAAAAATACAAGTTTAAAATATTTAAATCATAAAGTTGATTGAAATCTTATGTTTAACAAATATCTCAACTTAAATAATTTTTAAAAAAATACAAAATTAAAATACTAAAAACATGATCCAAATATGCAAATTTAATTTATTACATACATAATTTATCTGTAAAAACAATAAGATGGATTTTAAAATTAATTCATCCTAACATGTTAAAATTTATCATTTATATCTATATTATAACATTAAAATCATGTAAAAATCAAGAGAGAAATAATAAATGAAAGTTGAATGTGTTTGAATGATTTGTTTAGTGCATTTATAGTTATTTATATAAGAATAACAAATACATAATTTATTATCTTCCACCCAACCTGCCACATGAGCTGGATAAGCTACCCAATGGATATATAAAATTTTCTCTTGAAAATTATTTATGAGGTAAAGATGTATTAATTGTATTGTAGTTATAATTTTGAAAACTATTTATTGATAAAATTTAAAAGCGATATTAATTGTATTGCATTTATTAATTAACAAATCATATGTCACATCAGTTGGGTAATTTACCACGTGTGTGGATATAACATTGCCCCTGTAAAAGTGATTTGAAAAGCTTATCATACCACAAACTCTGAGACCGTAAATATGAATTAATAATACTAAAAACCACTTTCTCTCCATTAAAGTTATTTATTTATTATTATTATTATTATTATTATTATTATTATTATTATTATTAGGATAAATATTCTATACACAGGCGGTGGAAACTAAAAGTTTCCACAAGCGCTTTAGTTTTAGGGTATAGGGAGTTAGTTTAGGGTATAAAGTTTAGGGGTTTAGGTGTAGAGGGTTATAATTTAGGGATAGTTGTTTCAATTTAAGGTTTAGGGTTATAATTTAGGGTTTATAGGTTAAAACTTAAATCCTCATCAGATTACCCTAAAAACTAAACCCTAACTTATAAACCCTAAATTATAACCATAAACCTTAAATTGAAACAACTATCCCTAAATTATAACTCTCTACACCTAAACCCCTAAAACCTATACCCTAAACTAACTCCCTATACCCTAAAACTAGGGCGCTTGTGGAAACTTTCAGTTTCCACCGCCAGTGTATAGGATATTAATCCTTATTATTATTATTATTATTATTATTATTATTATTATTGGTCAATATTTTAAAATTTAATCGTAAATATTTTAAATAATTAAATTTTATAAAATATATATTTAGATGTATAATAAAGATTTTAAAATATTTTGTTCAAAAAATTATTTTAAGATATGTTTTTTTTTCAATTTTTCATTAGTAATAGAAGATCGAATTTTTTTGACTCAATAAAAATCAATAAGAAACAATTTTAGTGAGACAAAAGGAGTAAATTTTTATTATGACCTTGTTTGGCAATTAGCGGATATATGATAGTAGATAGCGGATTATATTAGTTGATATTAGATAGCAGATTATATTAGCTGATAGCGGATAACTGATAGCATTAGCTGATTTGACTAGCAGATTGCATTAGCTGATTGTATAAAAGTGTTTGGTAAAATTAACTGATAGTTGATAGTTGTTTGATTATTTGAACATGCAAAATGACATATAAGTACACAATTATATTCAATACTTGTTTGAATAATTTATTATTATTATTATTATTATTATTATTATTTTGTATCAATTAATATTAATTATATTATGAAAATTAATTTTTTAATATCACTACTAAACATGTATGAAGGATGTATATATTATCTTTTTTTGATAAATAAAGGAGATACTAACACATGCATCGTTAAAAACCTCCCTACACCTAAATAGAGAAAAAGAGTATATGTGCTAGTAACACAAAACAATCGAAAACAAAGGATCCAAATCCTAACAAGCTCCTAAAGCAACACAAAACATAACTCAAAATAAACTACCTCAAAACCACAACAAGCATAACCCACCAACTACTCCACCGACGCTAATCCACAACAAGCTCCAAATGCAACAAACTAGATACTCTAGGGGGCGGTTCTAAAAACTGGACCACCTCGAAGCTCTCCTTGTTGATCACCTTGGCCATACTATTGGCCACACGATTACCTTCACGTCGGATATGACGAAACTAAAGTTGTCACGGGTAGTGTTGCAAATCCACAATGTGAGCAAGGATAGACGAAAACCTCCCGACACCCTTCCTAATCAACCGAATCATGTCCATGCTATCTGACTCCACTATAAGCATTCGAATGCCGACATCCCATGCACACTGTAATCCAACAAGGATCCCTCAAAGTTTAGCCTCCCGCACCAAACACACTCCTATGACCTTGTTAAAACCAAGCACCCATCGGCCAAGATGGTCCCTAATTACGCCGCCACACGCAAACGAACCATTAGAGTCCCAATGAGCCCCGTCCGAATTTAGCTTACACCATCCTACCAGCGGCAGACTCCATTATCGTGAACCAGCTGGACATGTATCCGTCTCGCCGTGGGTGACCGGACCTTGAGCAGCTACAACGTCCAAGAGCTTGACCAACCTAGCGTAGCGAGCAAGGAACAGCTCGGTCCATTGCATGAGACTATCAAAGGCAACCCATTTTGATCTAACCAAAGTTGCCATAAAATCACACCAAACCAGATGTCCCATTCTATCCCATTTTTTGCAAAATAATCAGGTTTAGATAGATTGATCACAATCCATTCCTTTATATCCATAGTCAAGAACATATCCAATTTATCGTTCCTGACTAACGTACACCAAACAACATATGCTCGAGGGCACGTGTATAGGACATGTGAAAGATCTTCGACATCATGGGCACATACGGGACACCGGGCACTCACGGTGAAATGCCTTCGCACTCTCTCAACGTTTGTCATAACTTTTGCGAGGCAAACCAACCAGAGGAAGATTTAATACCTTGTGCTCCGTAAAACTTATGTATCAGCTTCCACAGGTTCTCATTCGCTCCTGGTTGACACAGGCTACGCAAAGTATATGCTGATTTCACACTAAACTAAAAGTCGTTAGTTCTTTTCCAGCCAAAAGTTGCCTCCCCTGACCAAGGCAAGGGACACTTGATCGCAGCAAGCCTCAACAACACGTTGATCGGAAGCAAATCCTCAAGGACCAACCAGTACCAATCCCCTGTCCACCCAACAAGATCCGCAACTGAGCTATTGTCCACCAAGTCAATACAGTCTAGGGCTACAAATTGAATCAAAGGTCCAAGGTCGGGTATCCAAGTATTACACCAGAATCGAACATCATGCCCATGGCCACTATGCCATGTTATATTTGCTCGAACATCATCCCAAATTATTCCCAAACCCCTCCAAAGCCTCGAACAACTAGTACTGCAAAGGCTAACGGGCACCGGTTCATGGCACTTATATTTCGCTCGTAAAAAATAGACCCATAAAGCATCCCTCTTAGCAAGAAGCTTAAAACCAAGCTTCATGAGGAAATAATCATTTTGCGCGCTCAGCTTGCGAAATCCAAGCCCTCCCGACGATAGTGGTTTACAAACATCTTCCCATCGAACAAGGTGAATACCACCCTTCTCTAATGCGCCACCCCAGACAAATAGACAAACTGCCGAATCAAATTATCAATATCGGCACACGTCTTCTTTGGTAATACGACAAATTGCATAGAATACGTGGGAATGTAAAAAAGAATTGACTTAGCTAGAGTTATGCGCCCAACAAGTGACATCGTCTTCGCCTTCGACCCGTTTAGTTTGTGTTAGACCATTTGAACAAGGTAAGCATAAGATGCTGAGGTTACCCGTTTATGAAGTAACAATACACCTAAGTATATTCCCAGATCATCAACTTCCAAAAAGCCAAACGTCGAGCTAATGTAGTGACATAATTTCCCAACCATATTATGAGAGAAAAATATGGTAGTTTTAGCTATGCTTACCTTGTGTCCAGAAGTCTCATAGAAACGACCAAGCACTCTTTGAATTACCTCTAACTGGTCAATCCCCGCCTTCGCAAACAAAATCATATCATTTTCAAAAAAGGTGAAAAATGCCCGAGCCATCCTTGGATGTACGAAACAGACACCAATGCTTATCTTGGACCTCCAATTGAATTAACTGAGCTAAGCGCTCCTTGCACAACACAAATAAGTAAGGTGACAACGAATCTACCTGTCTAATGCCACGAGACGAAAAGAAAATATCAAACACCGAGCCATTCCACAGAATCTGCATGGACACTGAGGTCACACAACACATGATGATAACCCTTAAAGATGCCGACACACCAATATCACCCAAAGTATCATCAAACTCCATTCAAGGCGATCGTAAGATTTTTCCAAATCAATTTTCAGTGTCATCCATCTCTTGCAACCCCTTTTCCTCATCATAGAATGTATAATATCCTGAGCGATAACGATATTATCTACAATAGACCTACCTGTGACAAAGCTGGTCTGGTTCTCTGTAACCCAAGTAGCGAGGAAAGGCTTTTGTCGATTCACTAGGACCTTTGATAAGATCTTGTACAACACCGTACAAAGGCTTATAGAGCGAAACAGGCTAATCAACTCCGGATTCAGTACTTTAGGCAATAACACAAGTAAAGTTCGATTCCACTCAAGTGATAATGCATCACCTTCAAAAATAGATCGAATAGCCTGACAAACGTTTTCCCCCACAATGCTTCAATTCTTTTAAAATGTATATTAATTGTATTGTATTTATTACTTATTAAAAGATATATTGTATTACATTTATTAGATAGCAAATTATGTGCCACCTCAGTTGGGTAATCTACCCAGAGTGGGTAGATGTAACATTCCCCCTGTAAAAGTGCTTTGAAAAGCTTATCGTACCACAAACTCTAAGACCGTGAGTATGAATAAATAGTACTAAAAACTACTTTCTCTCCATCAAAGTTAATTATTATTATTATTATTATTGGTCTATTTTTTAAAATTTAATCTTAAATGTTTTAAATAATTAAATTTTATAAAATATATATTTAGATGTATAATAAAGATTTTAAAATATTTTGTTCAAAAAATGATTTTAAGATATATTTTTCAATTTTTCATTAATAATAGAAGATTGATTTTTTTTACTCAATAAAAATCAATAAGAAACTATTTTAATGAGACAAAAGGAGTAAATTTTTATTATGATATTGTTTAGAAATTAGCAGATAACTGATAGTGGATAGCGAATTATATTAGTTGATAATGGATAACAGATTATATTAGCTAATAACGAATAGCTGATAGCATTAGCTGATTTGGCTAGCAGATTGCATTAGCTGATTGTATAAAAGTGTTTGGTAAAATTAACTTATAGTTTATAGCTGTTTGATTATTTGAACAAACAAAATGACATATAAGTACACAATTATATTCAATACTTGTTTGAATAATTTATTAGTTATTATTATTTTGTATCATTTAATATTAATTATATTATGAAAATTAATTTTCTTAATATCACTACTGTATGAAGGATGTATATATTATCTTTTTATTTGTGAAATTATCTTTTTATTATAAATTTAATAATTATTAAATTTAGATGTATATAGTAATTTTTTATTTATAAATCTATATTTTGAATATAATTTTATTAATTGTTAAATTTATATGTATATATTAATGTATTATTTGTGAAATTATTTTTTTAATTTTATTAGTTATTCAAATTTATGTTATTTAAAAAATTATAATTATCAATGGCAAAAAAGTCTTTACAGGTCTTTTATCCAAACATTTTAACTCAAAAAGATCCTAAAGTGAGCTTTTTTTAAAATAAGCGGCTTCACCTCAATCCGCTATTACAATCATCTATTTACCAAACATCTAAGTTAGCGGATTTGACTGGTAAAATCTTTAATTTTGACTGAAAAGGTTGTTTACCAAACAAGGCATCTATGTCGTGAGTATTTTTTTTATAAAAAAACATTTTTTTCGGAATATCATTTATTGTCTACTTTCAAAAAAAATATTCTTGAAGATTATATAAAAGTATGGAAAATAAAATATCATTAAAATATTATTTATTATTATTTAAAGGATGGATATTTTTATTATTTTTTTAACTGGGTTGAGACTCAATTAAGTAGTGACACAAACTTAATTGAAATTTGATATATAATATAGATACAAATATCAATGCATATATGAATTCAATAAGCGTCTCAGTGAAAAAGTGGACGATGTTTATCTTAGGAGACACGAGTTCAAATCACTTTGTCTACAAGGAATATGTGTCTTGTCAAAAAATATCAATTCATATCTAACATGAATAATTGAAATACCAAAAATTTGTTCAAACGTGTAATACTTTAAATTGGTTATATTAAATAAAAATCTAAAAATACAGTACTAATACACGTATTGAAATATAATTCTACCTTCAAAAAAATATCTAAGCCTACCATCAACCTCCACATACATCCCAGCAATGGTGTATTGAAGCATAAATGACTTATTAGGGGTTCCAGTTCCAGATTTGTTTTTTTTAATTTTTTAATAAATTAATTGTGTTCATCTTCAACACTTATTCAGATATATCTATTTGATTTGACATTGAATTTTATTGAAATATTTTAGTAAGTAATCATTTCCTATTCAAATTTGGTTGAACTGGAAATATTTTATTCTTGGACCTAAGTCAGTCCAAATTATAACAAATACATAATATATATAACAAATATTTTATGTATAATTTGATTGATATTAATTGAAAAAATTGTAATAATAGTCACCGTCTCTAGATTAGCAAAGGTGAAAATAAAATCACAAGGATCTTCGTTTTTGAATTCCTTATCATATCATGTATCAAATATTTACTATTTATACACACTTACATATATATAACACGAACAAAGCTCATATTCTTCATTTTGATATAAATTTGATCGAACTTCTCATGGCTTGGTTGACACATCAGAGGTCGTCGAACATATTGTCGAACTGAAAGTATGATCATTTATGTACCGACTAGGTGCCGATGTACGATGAAACCCTTTAGGCAAACAACCCTTCAAGTCTTGTTTATGAAACCCGTGTTTCAATCCGGTTTTCGGATCGAATGTGACCAAATCTTGAGCCTTGGACACCAACGGCCTCGTGGCACCTGCAACAATTGCCCCGGGACTCAGTCTTGTCGTCCGAGACGGGGGAGACAAAAGAAGGAAGAAGTAGAACAAAAACATGAAGAAAAGAGTGGTGGACATTGTTGGTTTGTGGGGGGTTATTGAAGATTGTTTTGGATGGGGAATTGAAGGAGGGTTTGGCTTTAAATAGGGCAGCGAGGCTGACTCGTATATGTGCTAGCTATACCAGCAGATGTTGGTCCAAGTGGTAAGCAAATTAGTATTGCTTAAGCAGATTTCAAGTTCGAAATTCTGTGTATGTAAGAAATTTTCGTTGAAAAATTCACTCACAAAAACAAGATGTACGATACACGTCATTCCGAATTAATTAGGTTAAAGCCTTAAAAAACCGAGAGTGAAACCAAAAATATATGTGATAGCTAAGCAATATGGTAGCTGGCCAAGTCATATAATAGAAGTTGATGCGGTGGACAATGAGAAGAGTTTTGCTTTTGAACAATGCAAAGTGATGAAGCTCGTGCATTCCATAACTCACGATCTTCTTAGGTTTCAATTGGCTATTTGCTCGTCAAACGTCAACTACTCTTTATTTATATGTAACGGTGTCGTTTATGTTTATTATATGATTTATTTTTAAAAATTATGACTTTATTTCTATCGATCGTTTTCAAAATTCAAATTTAATTTATTTCCTTAAGAATAAAATACCCTAATAATACCCTGATCCTTATGATAAACTAACTATTTACTATAAATGCATGCGAATCACGATCACGTCTCATTAAATAAAAACACTTCAATATTTATTTTTAGAACTGTGAAAAATTGACCCGATCTGGTAACCTGCCTGAAACCCGATCGAGTCAGAACCTGGTTTAACTTGAGAATTCAAAGACTGAACCCAACCTGCACCCGACCGAAACGAACCTGAACCCGAATTTGACCTGTAACTGTCGAACCGAACTCGAACTGCACCCGACCGAAGTGAACCCGAACCCGAATTTGACCTGTTACTGTAGTAACCGAACCCGACCTGCACCCGACCGAAACGAACCCGAACCCGAGACTAACATGCCAGATAACCGATTTAACCCGACCTGTTTGGACCCGACCTGTTTTGAACCCGACCTGTTTTGAACCTGAACTGTTATTGACCTGAACTGTTATTGACCTGAACTGTTCTTGACCTGAACTAATACTATTATTTGATTTGCTGATAATGATAATTATCTGACATTTGAAGAAGTTATATTTAATGAATATAAAATAATGTCAAGTATAGATAAATTTTAAAATTAATAATAATGTCAAGTATTAATAAATTAACTAACTTAACTTCAATTAAAAGATAAATTGAATTAATAATAATGTCTAAGTATTAATAAATTGTCTTTCTAATTAACTTAACTTTTATTTTAAAATAACTTCAAAGATAAATTATTATACTTAATTAATTTAAGTGGAATGAATAACCATTATTAAATTAAATTTTTATACTTAATTAAATTAAGTTAAATGAATAAAGATTATTAAATTAAATCTGTATTCTTAATTAAGATAAGATGACTTAAATTTTTTATTATATGAATAAATTAATGCTAAATTAACTTAACTTAAGATTAAAAATAAGTTTAATTAACTTGCATTCATTTTAAGTTAAATAATTAAACATTATTAAATCAAATTGTCTTTCTAATTAACTTAACTTTTATTTTAAAATAACTTCAAAGATAAATTATTATACTTAATTTACTTAAGTTGAATGAATAACCATTATTAAATTAAATTTTTATACTTAATTAAATTTAGTTAAATGAATAAAAATTATTAAACTAAATTTGTATACTTAATTAACATAATATGACTAAATTTTTTTATTAACTTAACATACCTAAATGACTTAATAAAAACCTGAATAACTTAAATGACTTAATTAAGTTAAGTTGTTTAAAACATTATAATTAATAGTGAATATATAAAAACTTACATAACTTTTACAATAACTTAAATGACTTAATTAAGTTATGTCGTTTAAATCATTAACCTGTTTTGGCTTTCTTTTAATTAATTTAGGGTTTATGGTTTAATAATATTTTGAATCGCTAACCCTAAATCAAAAACCCTAAAACCATAAACCCTAAACATAAATCCCTAAAAATAAAAACCCTAATCCACTAATATATATATATAAATATATTGCATGTAAGTTGTGGTTTAGGGTTTAAACGCTAAACCATAATCTTTAATCTATAACCCATAGTCCCTAATCCTAGATTAGGGGTTTAGTGCTTAGGGTTAATTACTTATGCTTTAGGGTTTAATGCTTAGGGTCGATAATTAGAGATTAAGAGTTTAAACACCAAACCCCAATCTTTAATCTTTAATCTTTAATCCATAGTCCCTAATCCTAAACCCTAAACAATATCCACTACTCTCTAAACCGTAAAACCCTAAAATAAAAATCCTAATCCATCATTATATATATAATAACTGAACCCTAACATAAGTATCAATTTTTGATCACTACACCCTAAACCATAAACCCTACACCCTAAGCCCTAAACATTAATCCCTAAAAATAAAAACCATAATCCATCAATATATATATTAATATAATGCATGTAAGTATGCTTTAGGGTTTAATGGTTAGGGTTCATAAGTTATGGTTTAGGGTTTAATGCTTATGGTCGATAATTAGAGACCAAGGTTTATGGTTTAATAATATTTTGAATCGCTAACCCTAAATCCTAAACCCTAAAAACCTTAAACCCTAAGCCCTAAACATGAATCCCTAAAAAAACCCTAACCCAGCAATATATATATATATATATATATATAAATAATGCATGTAAGTTGTGGTTTAGGGTTTAAACGCTAAACCCTAATCTTTAATCTATAATCCATAGTCCCTAATCCTAGATTAGGGGTTTAGTGCTTAGGGTTAATTACTTATGCTTTAGGGTTTAATGCTTAGGGTCGATAATTAGAGAATAGGGGTTTAAACACCAAATCCCAATCTTTAATCTTTAATTCATAGTCCTTAATCCTAAACCATAAACAATAACCACTACTCTCTAAACCATAAAATCCTAAAATAAAAACTCTAATCCATCAATATATATATATATATAAAATACATGAACCCTAATGTATGTATCAATTTATGAGCATTAAACCCTAAACCTACACTTTAAACCCTAAACATTAATCCATAAAAATAAAAACCCTAATCCATCAATATAAATTAATATAATGCATGAACCCTAATGTATGAACAATAAACCCTAAACCATAAACTCTAAACACTAACCCTAAACCATAGACCCTAAAACCCTAATCCATTAATATATATATAATACATGTAGGTATGTTTGTATTAATTTAAGATCAGTAAACCATAAACCCTAAACCTTAAACCATAAACCATAAAAACAAAAACCATAATCCATCAATATATATATATATATATATATAATACATGTACATATGTATGTACCAATTTATGAATAGTAAACCCTAAACCCTAATCCATAAACCCTAAACCATAAACCCTAAAATAAAAACCCTAATCCATCGATACATATAATACATATACGTATGTGTTTACCAATTTATGAATAGTAAACCCTAAACTGTAAACCCTAAAAATAAAAACCCTAATTCATCAATATAAATATAACACATGTACATATCAATTTATGAACAGTAAACCCTAAACCCTAATGCTAAACCCTAAACACTATAAATAAAAACCTTAATCCATCAATATAAATATAACACATGTACATATGTATGTATCAATTTATGAACAATATACCCTAAAACTTAAACTATAATCCCTAAACCATAACCCTAAAATCTAAACCCTAAAAATAAAAACCTTAATCCATACTATATATATAACACTTGTACGTAATCCCCAATTTGTAAACCATAAACCCTAAAAATAAAAACCATAATCCGTCAATATATATATAATACATGTACGTATATATGCATCAATTAATGAATAGTAAACCTTAAACCCTAAACCACAATCCCTAGTCCCTAAAAATAAAAACCATAATCCATCAATATATATATAATGCATGTAAGCATGTATGAATCAATTTATGAACCCTAAACATTAATCCCCAATCCCTAAACCTTAGACCATACCACCCACCCATGAACCCTAATCCTCAAACTACTAAAGCACTAAACCATAATCCTTATATGTATGTACGTATAATGTACTAATATTATATATGTTAAATCCTAATCCCTACTCCTTAGTCCCTACAGTACACATAACACAATAAACCCTAAACCCGAAGGAACCCGACCTGAAACGAAACCGACCTGAAATGAACCCGGCCTGAAATGAAACCGACCTGAAAAGAACCCGACCTGAAACGAAACCGACCTGAAACGAACCCGACCTGAAACAAAACCGACCTGAAATGAACCCAACCTGAAACGAAACCGACCTGAAATGAACCCGACCTGAAACGAAACTGACCTGAAATGAACCCGGCCTGAAACGAAACCGACCTGAAATGAACCCGACCTGAAACGAAACCGACCTGAAATCAACCTATCAATTAACCGTTTTGGCCCGACCTGAAATGAACCGACCTGAAATGAACTCGACCTGAAATGAACCCGACCTGAAATGAACGGGGTCCCGAAATGAGCCCGAACCCGAACCAAATCGAGTCAAAACAAAAAATGACCTGAAATGACCTGTAACCGATTTGACCCGACCTGACAAAGCCCGACCTGAAACCCAACTGTTGACCTATTTTTACATCCCTATATGTATGTATGTACAAGACGAAGTAATTTAGTAGATGGGATGGGTTATTGACCTTCTAAAAAATGTGTTGGTATATTATTGTTTTAGGTTTTTTAGTTTTAATATTAGTTAATTAAGGATTTATCATTTTTTTAATTTTATAAATTTGAAGGCTTAATAGATTTTTATCCATGTTAATGTTTGATCGTAACTCTGTCTTTGTGTTACTTATGTTATATCCAGGGCCGCCCCTGAGGGTGGGCCATAAGGGCGACAGCTCAGGGCCCTCCCTATTCAAGGTCCACTGCTCATAATTACAGGTGTTTAATTTTAATGTTAGTTTAGTTTTTTTAAAATTTTTATTGTTAGTCTAATATTTTAATACTTGTTATCAGGGGTTTACTATTAAAATTTAATTTTTTCAATACTTGTTATTAGGGGTTCATTTTTTCAATACTTGTTATTAGATATCATTTTTTTTCAATATTTGTTATTAGACACTCTTAAAATTCAAAATTTTCAGTATTTGTTATTATGAGTCTAATTTTTTACAATACTTATTGTTACAGGCTCAATTTTTTCAATATTTGTTATTAGGGATCTAACTGTTTTCCACAATACTTGTTATTAGGACCCAATTTTCTCTCAATATTTGTTAATAGGTACATATTATTAAATTTTAATTTTTCTCATTATTTGTTATTAAAATCCAATTTTTTTCCTAATACTTGTTATTAGCACATTACTCTTAAAATTCATTCTTTTCAATAATTATTATCATGGCCTAGTTTTTAGTTTCACTCGCCGTAGATCACCAAAATTTTAAAAACGAGCCTACTTATATCCGTATAAATATTTATCATAGTTTCGTTCTTGTGTTACATATGTTATAGCTTGCCAAATTAACCATATAAATGATCTTTTATGACTGCATTACTTCGATTTTATTTTCTTATGCAATTTAGAAAGAAAAGGAAAAGGAGAAGAATGAGTCAAACGTTGTCCCATGACCTAAGATAAACTTAGACGTGGAGTTTGGTGAAATAAAGATGTAAATAAGTCAACGTTCCGAATATCATATACGTGTAGAGTTTTGATTGGCCCACGTGGAAGTAGTAGCTTACCCAATATAGCCAGCATTCCCTCAATTACGAGAAATTGTTAGATGAGTTTGGTTAACCACATTATCTATGGTTTTATCCAATAATAATTTTTCATCTCATTTTTTTAAGGTGAATATTCGCCTATTTCCTACATATTATTAAAGAGTGGGTAGTTACGCTAAAATAAATGAGTTTTATTAGATGGACCATGAATGACGTGGCTGAATCATCTAATAAATTTTCAATAATTATCATCAAGGCATTTACACGTCATCTCTTTCATATTGTCAGCCTTAATCTTAAGCCACGTGTCTGTAAATCTCGAGAAAATATATAAAAGTTGAGAGATTTCGAGGGGGTTTGGGCAACATGCAAAATCTCAACCACCTCCAACAAAGCTTGATTTTAAAGAACCCCTCGATCAAAGCTACATAGATCGACGTGGCAGATTGTTGGATTCACATATTCCAAAAAAAAAAAAATTGCCCACGTGGCAATCTGATATCGAACTTTGACTTTTTAGGACGTGCTTCCATGCCAATCCATATCACATTCTTGAAAAAAAATGATTTTCATAAAAATAAAATTTAATCCAATTCATATAATCAAACATACGAGACTTCAGACCGGGGTGGTAGACACGATCCCTGGAAGGCAGAGCTTGGTGTACTTAGAGAGGATCGGATTAGCAGTGGGGTTTTGGACAGACGCGACATGAGCGACCGCACAGGGCCTCCAAGAGAGAAGGGCCTCGAAAATAGGGAACCTAAATTAAATTAAATATTTATAAAAAATTATAAAATTATATATATAATTATGTTTAATAAAAAATTATCTAAAACTTAAAACATGCAAAAAGAATGATAATTTTGAAGTAAAAATGTTTGATATTTAGATGTTTATAAGTTAATTTTTTTGTTCTCAAGAGGACAATTTAATAATATTTTTTGTATTAAAGTATTTTTTTTGAGAAAGCACTTATATCTCTTACTGATTATAAATTAAGAACCATTTTTTAATAAATTGCACAGGGCCCCCAAAATCTTTGAACCGCCCCTACGGACTAGGGATCTATTTTGGCTCTATTTTCAGGACCTTTGATGGTCCATAATCATGTTTTAGCTCAAGTCCAGTGATCTTAATAGTCATCCACTCTTTAAACCACGACAACTTCGACAATGGATTTTATGTGGGCAGCAACAAAGATGTCCACCAGCAATTTCTCGAGAGTCTAGACCCTGCTGCCTACGACGCTGTCATGGTAGAGCTCACGGACGAAGGTACCCAGTGGAACACTAATCTAAAAAATCCGAGGACGGTGAAGAGAGTTCAACTCACCTCGGAGGCCAAACTGTGGAATGCCTTCATCAAAAAGCGAATCATGCCATCCTCGCACAATACAACCGTAGACCAACCCAGGTTAGCCCTCATTCACTCTATTCTACATGAGAGGCCTATTAACGTTGGCAGCTACATCCGGGAGAGTATATTGGAATGTGCGCACCGACCGACAGGACCACTCTTCTTCCCCTATCTCATCACCGCCCTCTGCCGCGGCCATCATGTACCAGAAGCTGCCACTGATTTACGAGTCCAAGGGAAGGGCTGGACTGAGCAAAACATACTCTTCTTGATGGAACTCACTGCTGCCACCCCGCTGTCATCTTTCGACCCTACTGCCGCAGCAGCAGAGTCGACAGAACCAACCGACACTGAGCCTGCTGCCACAGAACCCAGGCAGCCTACAACAGCAGCACCTCCGGCCGACACCTCCTCCCAGATCCTTGTTGCCATACAAAAAATGGAGGAACAACAGCTCGGCCTCATGAGCTTCATCAGGGATTTCACCACAGCACGATACAATTCATTCAAACCTCTCTTAATTTCCCTGATGCTGTATTTCCTGCCTTCCCAAACTAGTATTTTGCTGCCACCACCCCTGCCCATACCCCTACACATGCTGCCACGCCCAAGACGCCATCTGCAGCGTCCACACCGACCCCTACCACAACAGTTGCAGGCAGCAACCGCGCAGCCGACACCTCTGCCCGAGGAACCAAGAGAAGGATGCCTTCAGAAGAACTCAATGCATTCATAGCCGATTTCTCCTCCTCCTCAATTTGGGAGGAATCCGACAACAAACCCTGTGTCAAGAGGAATTTGTCCAAAGAGTTCACACCGATAAAGCGGCAGAAAACAGTGGCAGACAAGAACAAGAAAGATAGCGGCAGTGACAGTAGTAGCGGCAGCGGCAGTAACAGCAGCAACAACTCCGAGGTACAAGTAGTGGAGAAACCTCCTCACATCTCCCCTACCCATATTCAACCTCCACGGGAGGCCAAAACGAAGAATACATCTGTCTCCCCCATCCGCCAACCAGCCAAGAAGGCCCCTGCCCACTGACAAATCAGACTGAGTAGCAGCAGCGACGACAACACCTAAAATTTAAGTTTCTTACCTTATTTTGTTGTCTGCCTTTTGATATTTTGTGATGTACTTTTTATTTTCTTTTTACTGTCATTTGCATTGAGGGCAATGCAACCCTTGAGTTTGGGGGTGGCATCCCTCCATTAATGGAGTCGTTTAAGTTTAAAAATTGTGTCATTTAATTAGTTTATTTTCGCTTAAAAAAAGAAATGAAATGAAAATTTGGCTTAAGTCTTTGAACTGAACTTACCTACCGTGACAGCTCTGTCGTGGTAGTGCCTTTAGGATAGTGTTAGGAGCAGTTTAGAGCCTTTCTATAGTTCTGAAACTTAAACACTATTTGTGACTGTTATATTGCCTAGAACTCTATTAGTAAACTAGAATAGGAAGCTTAGCACTTGAATAGCCCCTAGAGGTGCCTAACACTGGCTCTAGGAAAAGAAGTTTAGCAAAATAGACTCAATACACCTAGAGGTGCCCGAAACCGGCTCTAGGAAGTTAGCTAGAGGTGCCCGAAACCGGCTCTAGTCAAACTTAAGCTTGAGAAAATAAAATCGAGTCTGAATAAAAAATAAAGGAGCCTAAGAATTGCCTCCAAAAACATGAACTTTGGCATAAAAATTCAAGTTAGAAGCTGAATTATTCTAGTGAAACTAAGGGAGTCTTGGCATATAATTGTTCACAAGCATGCACACACTGCACGAGGATTATAGCAAGGTTCCGGACGAATCATGAATTATCCGATAAGGTGTTGCTCACAATAGGGAATGAATGGAAGGTAAGGGAAAGTTCATTGTTTTAAGCCAAAACAAAAATATTTTTTTAGGTCTGAATTGCTTGAGGGCAAGCAAAAACTTGAGTTTGGGGGTCTGTTGAGTGTGTAAAAGTTCTATTATTTACCCCTATTTAACCTATATTTCTACTGCATTCAAGCATAATTCATTGCATTTAGGTTAGATTTCAGTTATACATCACAAATATATTAAATGGCACAATTTCTACTGAAATTGGTTGCTTTTGCAGGTTGCTGTTGTAGCAGATGGAGAAGCAGGCGCTGGGCAGTGATACAGCAAAATTGGAACTGGATGAGCAGACGAGGAGGACGATGCTACCATGGCCGCTGTTGTGGCAGCCAAGGACGACAGCAGTGTTGAGGAGAAGAAGCAAAGTGGGCCTTGACAGAAAGAGAAAATTATGCCGGTCTGTCGTGGATCACCCTCATAGTTTTCCAAGCCCTAGATCAGAATGAAGGCCAAGCCCAAAGTTCAAGGAAGAAAACCCAAGCAAGAAGGAAGGACAAATTAAAGATATATTCTCTGAAGATTTAGTCTTTAATAGAGTTGTACTTTAGTTTAAACTTGTATTCTTTCCATATTAGAAAACTTGAACCCAAGGCCTATATAAAGGCATGTAATTCGACCTAGGAAAGGGCATCATCTATCTCTAGCCTTCTTCCCAAAACCCTAGCCGTTTTCCCCTTCTCAACATGTTCTAAATTCCTCCTAGGGCCATGGGTTGATTTGTAAAGTAGTTGCAAGGATTGCTTTTGTTTTAGGAATTTTTTGTTCAATAAAATAAACTTCAAGTTCGCTTATTCTGGTTGTTAACATCTTGCAAGAGTATCGGGAGAGCATTGTGAGGTTATCTATTTACTTAATATCGGGAGAGTTAAGTATACGAAAGGAATAAGTGCGGGTTCTCTAGTTTATAGTTGAACTATCTCGGACCTAGGGATAGGACGAGTTTAAGTGGCTAAGAAAGAATTCAACAACATCAGTGTTCATCCTTCGATTCACGCCGGGAGGTATCATCAAAGACGTGTTCATCGACAGACTTGGACCTAGGGATAAGCCAAGGCATAGCAGGGATTCTTGCCAAGCTTGAAGTACAGAGTTGTGTGATCGCTGCTGCGACTATCAACAGACCGCTGCCGCGACGGGTGCTGCCGCGACAGGGACGACGACAGAATAGATTTTCCAAGACTTAGCAATACCTACACTACTGAGCAATTCAATACCAGCCCATTCTCTCTATCTTGATTACTTTAATCTTATATTCTAGTTCTTTCTACTACTTTCGTGACAACAATTTAAACTATTCTTGTTGCGTGTAAAAGTGTCTATCGCAATGTAGTGCAAGTGTACACGACGCAAGTAGTAAAGTGATACGTAAGTATCGGATATCGTCTCCACAGGGACTGTGCTAACCCTTTCCTTCGCTATCTGCACAGAGGGAAAAGAAATAGTTTAAATTGTTTGTCACGAAATAAATAAGAGAACTGGAAATAAAAGTAAAGTAATCAAGAAAGAGAGAATGGGCTGGTATTGAATTGCTCAGTAGTGTAGGTATTGCTGAGTCTAGGAGATTCAGTTCTGTCGTCGTTCCCGTCGCGGCAGCACCTGTCGCGACAGCAAACACTCAACTCCGTACTTCAAGTTTGGCAAGAATCCCTGCTGTGCCTTGGCCTATCCCTAGGTCCAAGTCTGTCGATGATCACGTCTTTGATGATACCTCCCGGCGTGAATCGAAGGATGAACACCAATGTTGTTGAATTCTTCTTTAGCCACTTAACCTCGTCCTATCCCTAGGTCCGAGATAGTTCAACTATAAACTAGAGAACTCGCCCTTATTCCTTTCGTACACTTAACTCTCTCGATATTAAGTAAATAGATAACCTCACAATGCTCTCCCGATGCTCTTGCAAGATGTTAATAACCAGAATAAGAGAACTTGAAGTTTATTTTATTGAACTGAAAATTCCTAAAACAAAGACAACCATTGCAACTACTTTACAAAACAACTCGTGGCCCTAAGGGGAATTTAGAACATGATGAGAGGAAGAAAACAGCTAGGGTTTTGGGAAGAAGGCTAGAGAATAGGTTCTTTCCCCCTAAGTCGAAATATATGCCCTTATATAGGCTTTGGGTCCAAGTTATCTAAAATAGCAAGAATACAACTTTAAATTAAAGTACAACTCTAATAAAGACTAAATCTTCATAGAATCTATCTTTAAGTCGTCATCCTTCTTGCTTGGGATTTTCTCTCCTTGAACTTTGGGCTTGACATTCCTTTCGATCCGGGGCTTGGAAAAATATGGTGATTTCACACGACAGACGGGCTGAATTTTCTCTATCTGTCGTTCTCTACTGCCACGGCGACAACCATGGCAGCATCGTCCTCCTTGACTGCTAGTTCTAGCTTTTCTGCATCACTGCCCAGCGCCTGCCACGACTGCTGCCCTGGATGCTGTCACGACTGCTGCCCTAGGTGCTGTCACGACTGCTGCCCTGGATGCTGTCACGACTGCTGCCATGGGTGCTGTCACGGCAGATACCTGCAAAAGTAACCAAATTTAGCAGTATCTGCGCAGTTTTATCTAAATGTGATGTTGATGCAAAACTTAACCTAAAATGCAGTTAAACATGCTTGAATGCAGTAAAAATAAGGATAAATGATGGGTAAAATATCGAACTTTTATGCACTGATCACACCCCCAAACTCGAATCTTTGCTTGTCCTCAAGCAATTTAGACCTAAAAGAATTTTTTTTTTGTTTTGGCTTAAAACAGTGAACTTTCCCTTACCCTTCATTCATTCTCTATTGACAGCAGCACCTTGTCGGGTAATTTAAGATTCGTTCGGAATCCAACTATAGTTCTCGTGCAGTGTGTGCATGCTTGTGAACAGTTGTATGCCAAGACTCTCTTAGTTTCACTAGAATATTTTAGCTCTTAACTCGAATTTTTATGCCAAAGTTTATCTTTTGAAGGCATTTCTTATGCTCCTTTAATTTTTTTTTGTTTTGACTCGATTTCATTTTTTTTATTTTATTATTTTTTTAAGCTAAAGTTTCACTAGAGCCAGTTTTGGGCACCTCTAGCTAACTTCCTAGAGCCAGTTTCGGGCACCTCTAGGACTGTTGAGTCTCTTTTGCTAAACTTCTTTCCTAGAGCCAATGTTAGGCACCTCTAGGGGCTATTCAAGTGCTAGGCTTCCTATTCTAGTTGGCTAAAAGAGTTCTAAGCAGTATAACAGTCACAATGGTGTTTAAGTTTTCAGAACTATAGAAAGGCTCTAAACTGCTCCTAAAACTATCCTAATGGCGCTGCCACGACAGAGCTGTCACGACAGGTAAGTTCAGTTCAAAGACTTAAGCCAAAATTTTCAATTTTTTTGCATAAAATAAATGCGACACAATTAAAACTAAATGCAATATTATATTATTAATTAGGAGGACTGCCTACCCCCAAACTCAAGGGTTGCATTGTCCTCAATGCATGACACAAGACATAAAAATGAAAAACGGAAAATAAAAATGACAGACAAGTGAAACATCACAAAAAGATAATATATACAACAGGCGGTAGAGAAAAGGAAAAAGAAAACTTAAGTTGTGTGGCTGTCGTCGCTGTTGCTGGAGCTTTAGATGAGGAGCTGTCGGCGGGCAGTCTCCTTGAACTTTGTCGGATGAGCTGTGGGTGCTGCTCTGAGAGTATGAGTGCTACCGTGGCAGGGGTGGAGGCATAGCTTCCTCGGGTTGCTTGTATCGTCATTGCAAGGGTTTTTTCTGTTTACCTAATAACACAAACAAACTAAAAACTAATATGAAATTTCTAATTCCTAAAACAATAAAGATAAAATAAGGTAAAATTAAAATACAATAACATAAATTAAGTTAAATTATGAGTGCCTTGAGGGGCATCCCCTAAAGTAACTACTCCCTGTTCTATTGATGTTTGAGGGGTCGTTTCCGGTACTTCTTGAAGTCCATCCGCACCCTCCATCTGGTGATTATTCTCATGGTGGGGGCTCCTTTCTTTCTCTTCCCTTTGTAGTCCATGAAGTCCTCCCTTCTTGGTAATGTTTCTGAGGGCATGAATATATGATTAGAAAAAATCAAATTGACATTCGGCCACAAACTTACCTTGTTTTCGTTGAATGTTGTTGTGGTTGAATGTAGCCCTTGCTGTCGTGCCTGCTGTTGCGGCAGCCAATTATTTTAACAGTCCGTTGCCAGGTTACTTTGCAGGTCAATGGGACATTGGTAAGTGTCATCACTCTCTATATCAAATTCTGTTGGCCACTCGTAGATCTCCATCAGTAGAGATATCGATGATTCTAAATCCACCAGCGTTGGTTCCTCAAATACCTGCAATGGAATCGGTGAGTTTTCAAAGAATTCAAAAGGTTCGTTTATTACCTGCTCGTATTCCATTTGTGAGGCACTATCATTGAGTAGCTCTTCTAGGTGGTCGTGCGAGTGCCATGACAGGGATGGATGTGTGCAATCTTGGTCGGGCATAACCGAGGTAGTGGGTTGAGAGTTTTCCTCGGATGTGGTTGCTGCCGTGACATTCTCTTGAATTTCACTTAGCGTTGTCGCGATGTTGCTCCATTCCGGCTCCTCGATCATTGCCATGGCAAGTTGTTTCTCAGACTCATCATATGTTGGGTATTCCTTCACATGGGCATCTTCGTCATCTTTCTTAAGGATTTCAGGTTCATCTGTGGCATGAATGAGGACCGGTCTGCTCAAGATTTCATCCATCTTGGCGATACTTTTGTCCATAGAAGCCGATAATTCTTGAGTGAGTGCCATGAAGGCTTGCAGTGTGTCTTCTAAGGATTTTGAGTGCTCTTGAGGATGATGACATTGCCAAGGCATGTCGGGTTCTGCAGCAAAACTGTTATGGTATAAAAAATTTTGTGGGTTTTGATCGTACCAAAATTTGCTGCTGCGGCATCGGCATTTGCTGTCTCTGTTGCTGTTGTGGCAGCATATCTTGTTCTTGTTGGTTCCCTCGTTGGTTGTCCATATATTCACCGAAAAAATAGGGACGACTTTCGAATGCATGATTACCTTTACGGTAATTGCAAGAACTTTCCTACATCAGCTCTCGAATGGTTTTTCCTGGCATGTTGATGCTCCTTAAACCTGTATTTCACCTGAGTGTTTTTTTTGATAAAAAAGAAAAAGAAAAAGAAAAAATAAAAAAGAAAAAGAAAAAGAAAAGAAAAGTGCAAAAGCTAGGGTAAGAGTGTGTTGCAAGTCCCCAGAAACGGCGCCAAAAACTTGTTGCGTGTAAAAGTGTCTATCGCAATGTAGTGCAAGTGTACACGACGCAAGTAGTAAAGTGATACGTAAGTATCGGATATCGTCTCCACAGGGACTGGGCTAACCCTTTCCTTCGCTATCTGCACAGAGGGAAAAGAAATAGTTTAAATTGTTTGTCACGAAATAAATAAGAGAACTGGAAATAAAAGTAAAGTAATCAAGAAAGAGAGAATGGGCTGGTATTGAATTGCTCAGTAGTGTAGGTATTGCTGAGTCTAGGAGATTCAGTTCTGTCGTCGTTCCCGTCGCGGCAGCATCTGTCGCGGCAGCAGTCCGTTGCTTGTCGCGGCAGCGAACACTCAACTCCGTACTTTAAGTTTGGCAAAAATCCATGTTGTGCCTTGGCCTATCCCTAGGTCCAAGTCTGTCGATGATCACGTCTTTGATGATACCTCCCGGCGTGAATCGAAGGATGAACACCGATGTTGTTGAATTCTTCTTTAGCCACTTAACCTCGTCCTATCCCTAGGTCCGAGATAGTTCAACTATAAACTAGAGAACTCGCCCTTATTCCTTTCGTATACTTAACTCTCCCGATATTAAGTAAATAGATAACCTCACAATGCTCTCCCGATGCTCTTGCAAGATGTTAATAACCAGAATAAGAGAACTTGAAGTTTATTTTATTGAACTGAAAATTCCTAAAACAAAGACAACCCTTGCAACTACTTTACAAAACAACCAGTGGCCCTAAGGGGAATTTAGAACATGATGAGAGGAAAAAAACGACTAGGGTTTTGGGAAGAAGGCTAGAGAATAGGTTTTTTCCCCCTAAGTCGAAATATATGCCCTTATATAGGCTTTGGGTCCAAGTCATCTAAAATAGCAAGAATACAACTTTAAATTAAAGTACAACTCTAATAAAGACTAAATCTTCATAGAATCTATCTTTAAGCCACCATCTTTCTTGCTTGGGATTTTCTCTCCTTGAACTTTGGGCTTGACATTCCTTTCGATCTGGGGCTTGGAAAAATATGGTGATTTCACACGACAGACGGGCTGAATTTTCTCTATCTGTCGAGGTCCACTTTGCTTCTTCTCCTCAAAACTGCTGTCGTCCTCTGCTGTCACGGCGGCAACCATGGCAGCATCGTCCTCCTTGACTGCTAGTTCCAGCTTTTCTGCATCACTGCCCAGCGCCTGCCACGACTGCTGCCCTAGATGTTGTCACAACTGCTGCCCTGGGTGCTGTCACGACTGCTGCCCTGGATGCTGTCACGACTGCTGCCCTGGGTGCTGTCACGACAAATACCTGCAAAAGTAACCAAATTTAACAGTATCTGCGCAGTTTTATCTAAATGTGATGTTGGTGCAAAACTTAACCTTAAATGCAGTTAAACATGCTTGAATGCAGCAAAAATAAGGATAAATGATGGGTAAAATATAGAACTTTTATGCACTGATCAATTCTTTTTACCTTCGCGCAGTAATTCAAGGTGAAGCTATTAGCCCAGTCCCTGTGGAGATGATATCCGATACTTACGTATCACTTTACTACTTGCGTCGTGTACACTTGCACTACATTGCGATAGACACTTTTACACGCAACATGCTACGGTACGACCTCGACCTCGATTGGCCGCTAATCTAGAACTCCTACGTGACGATATAGTAGTCTATCTACAAAAGGAACTAATTCTAATATTAGAATTGGTACTTGGATTCTCTATTCAAAGTACATCTTTAATTCTTTAAAATAATAAATTTATCAGAAAATCTCATTTTGCCCAAAAATATTTTAATATGCATACAAAATTCATTTTTTGCTTAAAATTTTAAGTGAGTCTTACAGTCTGAAAGTTTAACTTAACTCTGATACCACTAAATGTAACCCTCTAAACCCGGCCTAGAAGAAATAGCCAAATTTAGGAAGTCACGTTTGAAAACTTTACCCTCAAGAAACCATTTCGAATTATGATATATTAAAATAGCGTAAAATAAATTATTTCTGATAATAATATAAAATATCTCAATAATTTTAAAACCCGAATGTTAAAATAATAATCATATAATTTAAATAAAACATTCAAATTTAAGTATGAAAACACATATAAAAATAATAAGTCTCAAATTCAAAATTACATTAAAATCCTAAAATAATCTTAATAATAAAATACTCCTGAAAGTAAAGTATATCAATACTGAAGATAAAATAGATTCGATAAAATAAAGAGATACCCCGAGTACCAAGTCACCTAGAATCCAAGATATCTAAAAAAGGAAAACTATGGGAAGTAAGCTAAAGAGCTTAGTATGTCTCTAAAGTGCAAAAAAATCATAGTCGTAAAAATATAGTAATAATTTCTTAAAATTCTTTAAAGCATAACACATAAATCGCAACTGCAATATAATGCACCCAACTATAACCATCAAGAGAAAAGTTCCTTAGAACTCCTCACTACAACCGCTAATCCGAAGTGGAATCCAGCCCAAATGGTGAAACCACTAAACTTCCCCAAATAAATCACAACCCATGCTCATACTGATATGATGATTAGAAATTAAATTTCATAAACAAAGTTCCATAAATCCGATATTCTGTAAACATACTTCATAAATCATAGTCCATAAGTCCATAAATCATAGTTCATAAATCGTAGTCCATAAATCATGGTTCAAAAATCATAGTAAAAACATATTCTGAAAAGCGTATGTATGTGATGTCAACCATAAAAATCATAATACATATAAATAATCACATAAAGGGTAAAACACCAACACATAGAAAAATAACATATAATTTAATTATGGCACCAGAAGAAACACACCTTAAGTAGCAATAGCTCTAATGTCGAGACGAACGCCTCTCACGTTCGGATCTAGTTGAATCGGAACCTATGATATAAAATATTACATCAAAATCTAGCAGTATGCCACCAAACTAAACACTAATATTAACATGAAAGAATACTCATGTGTAGTGACTCAACTCAGGATTATCCATGCTAGTAACAGAGCTAAACTCTGAAAACCTTCTTCTCTTTCTAGTACCAGAATCTAAACCTGACTCATCTACACTGTATAGTGAGTCAGAAACATCATTATCAAATTCACTCTCTACCCTTGTTTTCTCAGCAGTAGGTTCTATCCTTAAATTATCCTCAAAATTTATTTTAACATCAACACAAAATTGAGACACATCCTCAACTGAAAAGTTATTATCATCAAATCTAGATGTGACAGACTTGGTCCTAGAAAAACCATCATAGTGGCTTCATTAATAGTTTGAGGTTTATGTTATTCTATTTGAGGTTTAGGTTGTTCAAACACAGGTTCAAACACATGTTTAATTTCAGATTGTTCAAGCACAAGTTCAGTTTCAAATTGTTCAAACATAGATTTAAGTTCAAGTTCATTTTAGGACTGTTTTTCAAATTCTCGTTTAACCAAATATAAGTGCACATGATAGGTTCTAGGTAAATCAGCTAACATGTTCACAATATCCATATCACAACACATGTAATATCTTGTGTGAACCATCTAATACAATCCTAAAAAGTTTTACAACATTTCTTATCCCTAGATTGTTAATCATATCTACCAGCTCAAACATAGACATCTCATCCACATCACAAAAATTAAAATACTCAATTTTTTCTCACTATATTTTTCAAAACCTGATTTGAAAAATATCCACCATGATGCATAACAACAGTAAATTTGGTTGAATTTGCAGCTGCACATGACATACAAAACTAAATTAATTTTTTATGCATGTGTAAAAGCACCAAAAAACCAAACAAATAGATAAAGACAATGGCCCACTTTTAGAATGAATAAACTAACTAAATTTCAAGGTTTTCAAGAAAAAAATAGTAATAAACGAAACAAACATTGAATTGATAGAGACAGTGGACCACTTTTAGAAATAGACCACTTCATTTAACATTAAAGACAATGTCTGTAAATTTTACCAACATGATACACTACAACAAAACAGTTCTTTAGCGGCGTTTTTTTAACCTTTTAGCGGCGTTTTTAAGTGCCGCTAAAAACTTTCCCGGCGCTTAAAAAAGCGCCGTAAAAAACGCCGCTTAAAGTAGCGCCGCAATAGTTCGCGGCGTTTTTATGTAAAAAACGCCGCAAAAAGTCAAGATCTATAGCGGCGTTTGTAAATACAAACGCCGCGAAAAAGTGTTCTTTAGTGGCGTTTGTAAAAACAAACGCCGCAAAAAGTCAAGTTATATAGTGGCGTTTGTGTTTACAAACGCCGCGAGAACACGTTATATAGTGGCGTTTTTAAATACAAACGCCGCGAAAAAGTGTTCTTTAGTGGCGTTTGTTTTTGCAAACGCCGCTAAAAGTCAAATTCTATAGCGGCGTTTGTAAAACTCAAACGCCGCGAGAACATGTTCTATAGTGGCGTTTTTTTTACAAACGCCGCGAATAACACCATGTTTCAAAAAAAAATCAAATAAAGCATACATTAATTTAAAATACATTACATTAAAGTCTATCCTTAAACTAAAAGAGAAAAATGTGATCATTGAATGTGGTCTATAAATTTCTCTTCCAATTTCATTAAGAATTGATAACATTTTATGAAAAAAAAGAATAGGTACATTAAAGTCCATCCTTAAACTAAAGAAATAAAAAAAAAAGTTTCAAAATGACAACATGCTCGCTTGCCTCTTTTCTTCTTTCAGCTCGTTCACCACTTTTGAAATGGAATGACCCAACAACTGACTTTACATCTGCCTTAGGCGAATTGACAGTCTGCTTAAGCCTATATAAAAGAATATGTTATGTTAAGGTCAAAAAATAACGAATTTTTTAATGGAAGTTTTTCAAAGACAACATAAACTTGTTCCTACTTATTCTGTTAACTCCCAACATTCTGAAAGTTGAGTATCTTACCTTGATGCCTGCCGGTCATATTCAATTTTGACAAGGCAAGAAGAACGGTGATCTGCCGCACAATATTTGCATCCTCGAGCAATCCTACACGGCAAACCTATATAGTCGGCTAATTTCTGCATATGTAAACAGTATACCACATTAGTTAAGGACTGCCAAAAGAAACATTTTTGCAACATCAATAAATATTATATCAACAATAGAAGGGTGATCAGGCCGTTAGTGAACAAATGCATTTCACACATCAACATACACAGAGAAAACTGAAGTTAAAACACTCATTCTTCATCTTATATTCTGGTCTAACAACATCATAAAGTAAACAAAATTATGCTGTATAAATTTATCATATGACACATGGTTTCAAAAGGCAAAATCCATTACAAAGGGCTTGATCCTCATTGGAAGATCCCATGAGAACTAAAAGTTTCATGAAAACCTTGTCAATTCACTAGCTTTGCTCAACCTACTACCTAAATTGAACTTTCTTTTTTGTGTGTGTATTTGAGTTAGTCATTGGTGTAGAGTGAATTTGTGTTTTAGAAGATAAAGTAGAACAAAAAAAGTAGTCCTTTTGATACCTTAAAGAGGATTGCACGATGCCTGCAAAGTCCCACAGAACAAAGGTGGTAAGCGTCTTCCTTCTTCAAATTCAAAAACACTGTAAGAGTAGAATAGCGCACAATGAGTTAAATTTTTCAATAATTTCTGACTACTTAATCTGTGTAAAGTACAAGAAAAACTAGAATTAGAGAGGAGAGAAGCAAATTGATACTTTATGCTTTATCCAAAGAACAAATATCTTAAGCATTAAATCTATTCTAGTATCACACATCAAGAATGTCGACCAATGATGAACAAACTCAAAGGAACATTTAAAATTCAGAAACCATGAGAAAATTTATAACTTGACAATGCTATAAACAAATATCAAAATTTTCTCACATCAAAATTCAGAACTTGAGAGATAGCTTTACAGCAATACAAATACATGCATATAGATATACCTGCTATTGTTTTCTGGAAATCCCATTGAAGGAACACAATTGCATAAAACAACATGCCTCGAATAAAGATGAAATGCGTGTAGGCGATGTAAACTACGGTGTCAATCTTCGATACATCGACTATAAGAAAATGCCACTGTAATGCCATATCATGCCACTGAAAGATTTAATTCACAACCCCGATTAAGTAAATGCTTCAAAGCAATTGACTCTAGGTGATGTAGAACAAATACTCCAGAATAACAAGACTCAATAATCATCAATATCGATGTGGTTCAATAATCAACACTGAATCTACAAACATTAAAAAAGAACTGATTTATATAAGCTTCATAAAAGGCCATGTGAAAGTAAATCCCACCTAAAATAAATTCAATCCTACCTAGTACCTCCTAAATTAGGTCTAGAATAGACATTCTTCCAAAACTTAGCAGAATGCTTTCTAGCACTATGTTTCCTTTGATGAATGCAAGATACAAAATAAAAATTAGAACAATTCTATACATTACAATAATACCATAATACATTGGAAGATGAGTCGATAACTTTAAAATTATATATGAACTCATATAAAACAGAGACACATTCAGAGTTAGTTCTGAAACAGTGACAAATGCAATACCGTCTCCAATACTAGAGGCATGAGCTGGATTTGAAAAATGGGTCTTGTTGAGAGCTTTAACTCCTGCAACATATTGAAAACATAATTTTCTATTGGAAAATATATACCACGTAGAATATCACAGCGACGAATTTAGGAATTGGGAGCTCAATAAAAGTACTTTATTATTTCTCTTCACTGAGAATATCACAAAAAAAAAAAAAGAAAAAGAAAGGAAAAAACGAAAGTCATATCACATTTGTCTAGACAACAAACTCCTAATCTCGTACCCCAGTTATATCAGTACCATAGTTTTTAGAAGTAAATGCAAGTCTAAGGTTCCTTCTATCAAATTATTGCACTAGCAACAGGTTAGCAAGAACCTTGGCATTACAAACGGTTGGGCAAGCCTTCTCCGGCAACGGGTCCAAGAACCAAATGATCAAATTTCTTGGTTGCATCATCGTCGCCAACCGATGAATTCTGAACATCAAATTTCTGTGTGTTTTCCTTGGGGGCATCCGTGACTGCTTGGTTCTGGTGCAACTCCAGAACTGAAAAGAAGAGAAAAGAATCAGTTAAAGTCTTCACGAACAAAAGAAATAGAAAAAAATCCACAACTGAATCAGGAACAAACCAGAGAACAAATGAGGAAGGATGAAAACAAGTGGGAAGCAGAAGAGGAAACGACGGCCTGAGGGACGGTCGACGGCGAGGAGCACGACTAGGACCAACAGCGATGAGCAGCACGACAAGGAGGAGCAGCAGCGATTATGAATTTTTGCATAATAGATTTAGGGATTTTTGCACGATAGTTATGAAAGTGTCTGAGTTTGAGGGATATAAATTAATCAAAAGGATGTGTTTAAACCTATGGCGGCGTTTATAAAATAAAACGCCGCTAAAACGAGGTTTATTGTGGCGTTTGCCATGAAACGCTGCTACCAGGACACCTACTGCGGCGGTTTTTAAATTAAACGCCGTAAGAACATGACTTTTGCGGCGTTTTTATAAAAAAACGCCGCTATTTGTTGCTCTACGGCGGCGTTTACTTTTAAAACGCCACGAAGTTGTCGTTTTGTGGCGTTTGTCAATCAAAACGCCGTAAAAAGTAAAATATTAGCGGCGTTTGTTTTAAAAACGCCACAAAAAGCGCCGCCATAGAACAAATCTGGTGTAGTGATAGTATAATATCAGTAATAAACAAACCTAAACAGTAAAAGATAAACTAGAAGAATCAATAAAGTATCACCATTCTAATTTTTTACAATCAAAACAAACTTACAGTACAAATAAGAAGATTTAATAAAGAGGTCACACAAACATCCCCTAAGTTAGAAGAATTAATAAAATACCAATCCTTGAAAACACTATTACCAACATTGATAAGAACTCAACACACACAAGCGCTCCTAAATCAAGAACTCTAAATGACTAATAAAAAGGAGTGACAAAAAATAATGTACTATAAAGAGGGTTTAGTTTTCCCTTTTCTCTATGCCCCTTACCACTCATTTAAATCGACTTAGATTTTTTTCTTTCTCAATATTGAACTCTCGAATAAAATTTTCTCCTTAAATCGAGAACCCTAAAAATGCAAACAACTCTAGAGTTTTGATGATAAGAGAGGTTTAATTATTACTTGGGTACTCCACCTGATTATATTATAATTTAATTATTATTTTATTTTGGTTAGCCTACGTGAAAAGCTGATTTGGATCCCTAAAAACACGTGGCTTAAATAAAAGGGGGGGGGGGGGGGGGGAATAGTCCACGTCACCGGTTCCGTTAAGCTTAAACGAAACGGTATTAAAATGCTAACTAAAAGTAACATTAAGTATATTTTTGTTAAAAAATTAAGTGAAGTACTAAAGTAGAAAAACAGTAATAGTTCAGGTACTAAATAGGTAGTTATTCTTAAATTTTATATGAAACTCAATTCTAATCAAAGTCGAGTTTTTAACAAAAATATTCTAAACATATTTCAAAAAAAATGTTATTTCAAGACTGTTTTATGAAATAGTACTTCTTTCACCGTATTCCGTATAAAATCAAGTTACTATTTAATAATTAAGTTTTATCTATTGTAAAATATTTTTATATAAAATAAATAGTAAATTTAAATTTAGTTGAGGCATGTCAAAACTTAGTAAGTAAAAAATAAAATAAGAAATCAAATTGTATTACATGAATGTCGTGGACAAGTATTAGTTATATACATTATCAGAAGAAATAAATTTGAACCGAATACATATTATCCTAAAGCTATATAGAGAGAGATATGATCAACTTACATAATGTAAATCTCTTTAAGTTTTACACGTTTTCTGAATTGTTAAATGGGAGAATGGATGGCTCAGATTAACTCCTTACTCTCTTTTTTTCAAGTGATAATCTTCACATATTTACTGTTAATCTCATCTATTCATTTCACTCATCTAACGGTCCAAAAAACGTGTAAAACTTAAAGAGTTTTACACTGCGTAAACGGATCCTATCTCATATATATATATATATATATATATATATATATATATATATTAAATTTATTGACGATATTTTTTTATCTACAAGCGATTTTAATAATCATTTGTGAAATTATTTTTGATATGTATATTAAATAATAATTTATATATTTAACAATTTGTATATTCTTAAAGTTATATTATTTTAAATATTATAGTTGTAATCAGGGGTGTATTTAAGGAACTAGTGTGAGCTATGGCCCCTCCCTCAATTTTAAGAAATTCGAATTTTACTCTTAAAATTTTTAAAAATTTTAATTTGTCCCATCAAGATTTTTAAAAATTCATATAAAACTATAAAATTTTAAATATATTTATTTAAATTCTCTCTCGATTTTTTTTGCTAAATCTCTCAAAATTATTAAAAATTTTAGTTAAACCCTAAAAATTTAAAATTTTCATTTAAACCTCCAAATGTTTTAATAATTTAAGCTTGCTCCCTCAAACTTTTACTTCAAGTTCCGCTATTGGTTGTACTTTAAATATTTTGCTTTACGTTAAAAATATATATTATATAAATTTTGATATATTCAACTCTAAAAAATTATTTTGTGCTTATATTATTTTTATATTTTCTTTATGTTATATTTTAATGTTTTTATTGTCCTTGATGATTAATCTAATATTTTGCTTATGACCGCGTGAAAAATTCCTGTCGTGCTTCACATGTGTCTTTTATGAAATAATCAAATATTTTTTTTATTTTGAAAGTTATAATTTATTCGAAAAAAGAAGAAACAATGGCATTTGGCTCATTATCTAATTAGAGGGAAAAGAGTACAAAATGCCAATGTTGGTTTAAAACATTGCAAAGAGCAACACCTTAATCATACAATTCTAATGGAGACACTGACATCTACTTTTTGGCCTGCTCCCTCACCAGTATAATACATAACACATCCACAATAGTGAGAAACAAGGGAAGGACTCTTCCAACTAACCTGTATCTATCCATAACAATGGGGACACTCTGGAGACTCCTCCAAATCCACTTGTTGAGTTCTTTAGCCTGAAATCTACCAATCCAAGGCCTTCACACAACACAGGCAAACAAATGGTTTTCCAACTGATCCAATGAATGGATCGATGATCTAAAGAACATGAACTTGGCCACCAATTTGGAAAGGGTAGAACTAATTGAAACGGGCATAGGGAACATAGAAATGAAGTAGATGGGCAAATTCCATAGCACTGACTTGACTAACGTAATATGACCACCAAAAGATAGCATTTTACATTTCTTTTCAACTTAGGCAACTACTGGATACCAATTTTGTACAGAATTTTTATAGGCTCCCAAGATATAAAGTTGGGAATTGATCACTTTGACATTGAAGTAAGGAAGCCCAATTCTTAACCACCGAGTCCTCCAAGTTAATCTCAAGCAGCTATGTTTTTCTAAGATTAAGTTTGAGCCCCGAAGATTTTCCAAAACCTCTTAATAATCTCACCACGTTCCTAATTTGAAATTCATTGGCATCACATGAAAGGATTAAGTCATCCGCAAAGTGAAGATGCGAGACTTCCACTTGATTTTGGCCAATTCTGAAGCCACTAAAAAGTCTCTGGGAAATGAAGGAACTGAAAGCTTCCGCAACAATATTAAAAAGCAGTGGTGATAGAGGGCACCCTTGTCTTAACCCACGGCTAATAGAGAAAGGGACGGTGGAAGAACCATTCACCAATACTGAAATGCGGGCATTGGAAACACAAATATAAATTCACTGACACCACAATGAATCGAAACTCATTTTAATCATGATAAAGATTAAGAAATTTCAGTCAATTGAATCGTAGGCTTTGTAGAAATAAACTTTAATAATAACTCCATTCAACCCCATTCTTTTTCTGTGGTCGATAACCTCATTAGCTATTAACGAACAATCCAAAATCTGCTTTCCTTGACAAAACGGAAATTGAGTGTTGCCAGTAATATCTCTCAAGACGCCACTAAGCCTTGTCGCAAGCACCTTAGCGAGTAATTTATAGACACGTCGACCAGGTTGATAGGCATGTATTCATCAATTGACTCTGGCGATAGGGACAATACAACAAAACAGGCTTTTAACGGCATTTTTATAACCCTATAGTGGCTTTTTTAGCATCGCTAAAAACACTCTCGGCACTAAGAAAAACGCCGCTAAAAGAGCCGCAAGAAGCAGCGTCGCAAAAGGTAACGGCGTTTTAGTCGTATAAACGTCGCTATAGGTTTTGTTCTATAACGGTGTTTGTATATTAAAACGCCGGGAATGCTCATTCTTTAGCAGTGTTTTTACAAAAACGCCGCAAAAGGTCAGTGGTCTATAGTGACGTTTTTATTTTAAAACGTCGAGAATAATGCTTCTATAGCGGCGTTTGTGTTCCAAAACGCCGGCATTAGCTGTTCTATGGAGGTGTTTTTTTGTAAACGCCATGATATGTTATGAATTTTTAGCGACGTTTTTTTTTTTGAAAACGCTGCTACACGCACTGCCTCTCTAAAATACATTTTTGAAATGTAAATTACCCAAATAACCTGTAAAATAATCCAGAATAAAATCAAATTTTTAAAAATTTCAAAAATTAAGTAAAAATAACAAAAACACATTTAAGTCTAGAACATTAAACTGAAATATAGTTCAAACGTTGAATTAAAATGTTGTTCAACATTTTTTATTTGAATTCACATGTGGATGAACTAAGATGGCGGATTCTTTGGTTGGTTCTTCCTTAACATCACCATCATTTCTTCAAAATCACTTTGAAGCTTTTTATATGTTGCTTCTCTCTCAGCTTTCCTCCTTACTCTCTCAGCTTCTCTCCTTTCTCTCTCAGCTTCTCTCGCGTGTTCCTCGACTTGAAGTTGAGTTAACTGTTGTTTTAACCGATTAACTTCTGCTTGAGAAGATTGACTATGTGATGGCATGTACTGAGATGAGTTAGGCCTAAAATATTTTGTCGGGGTAACGAATGATCATTGGCAAGGAACCCGACCATATCTTGCAAGACCCAAAACGTCAGCAAAAACTTGATTTTCGATCTCTTCCATATTAACAGAACCATTAGTTGAAGCTGTAGCTTCATACTCCGTCATTTTTTTCCTCAATTTCTCTTGAGGATTAATTAAAAATGCTATAGTATTGATATTAAATATAATATAATCCAGATTTTCTGTCTAATGAACATACAATAATTTCTGCAGCTTCGAGAGTCATAGGAGAGCCATCCTTTTTTATGTGCGTAATGTCAAAGAGTTTTATCCGTCCAACGCTAGTGCCAATTGTAATTTGCTACAGCGTATAATAGAAATTAATACTCACGAAAAAGTAACTCATTAAAAACTAATCAATAATTAAAAATAATAATACCTCGTCATTAGCTATACGAGCAAAACTCTTCGACCCGACGGTATGAGTAAACTTTTGTTTCTGTTTGCTAGCAACTCCAACGCGCTCTAGATCCTACAATTTAATATTTGAATTATGAATAAAGCTAATATTATAATGACATTATTATTTTTTTAAGTGCATCGATCATACCTCTCCTTTCGTTGAACTCCAAAACCTGATTGCATCTTCTCATTGATATCAGAGAATTCCCGGCGGAACATTTTGCAGCTTCTTTTGAAGACTGAGATCATTCTTGAAATATGTCTTTTTCAAGGAGCTCTTATTGTCTCTCCATTTTCCCCTAATGCATGCTTCACATAATCGTCTGAGGCCTCTAAAGAAAATTTATCCTACAAATGATACAATCAAAGCAAATCTAAATATTATTTTGAACTGTAATAGATTATTATTTCAATGACATTATTACCTTAACAAGATCCAGAGCCTGATTTTTGTTACTGTTCGGCATCTGACGCCATGACTCATAATTGATCGGCAAAATCGCAGAGTTACGTGCAACAATGCCTAAGTAACTGCCTAGAACACCTGCTTCTGCCCCAATGGGTTGGCCGACATCGTTTTTTGAAACTTTCACGCATTCACCAGCGGGAAGATTGTACAATACATTCAATGTCGTGCGCCCCCTACTCTTATGATTTCGACCATTTCCACCTATATGAGAAATAATTCAATAAAAATTTTAAAATCAAGTCAATAATAACAAACAGCTAGCATTTAAATAAAGTGTTAAACATTACCATCAATCTCTATATTTTCAATTATCTCTGGAACTTGTGAGGATCCAACACCAGACAAATCATCATCATTTGTTTCTTCCTCCTCTCTCGGTACTTGAACTATCTACAGATCACTTAATTTCCTCCTAGACATAGTATCTACAACAAACAAAAGACAATTTTAGTAACTAGAGACAACAATACTATTATAAATTAATAAGTTAAGATATAAACTTTACTACATTAAAATCTCCATCCATGTCCTCCCGAACCCATTGGAATTGTGAACTATAACTAGGATTGTTCTATCTAAATTTTGTGCTACAAAAGGCAAAGTTTCTGATCTTATTTCAATGTCATCTTTATTTCCATCCCCGATGTCTATCAAGTCTACAAGAGTGTTACAGAGTCCAACAACCAACCCTCTTTTGTTGGATCAAAGAAATAGAAAACTTGTTTGACTTGGGAAGGAAATACATATGGTTCGTCCATCAATTGGTGACCTGTGTGAATTAACCGAGAGAAGTTCACCATTGTAAAACAAAATTAATCTCTTCTAATGCCTCAAGTCGTATTTACATTAGCCCAATCACAACGAAATAACGCAACTTTCTGTTTGCCATAATAATCCAACTCAATAATGTCTGTAAGAATTTCATAATATTCTACATCTCCCACCACAAGATGATTGTCCCTAGCACTAACATAACTTGTAGTTGAAGAAGTTACAACTACTCCACAATTTTGTGTCCTCCTTAATCTTTCTCGAGATTTCGTGTGGAACCTAAACCCGTTAATGATAAAGGCATTATGTCTTTTAACAATTCTATTTGGACCTTGAGAAAGCCACTTAACCTCTTCACTAACTTCTCTCCCACACCAAACCTATTACACGTAAAAGGTGAATAAGTTACCATTTATATTGATGTAGTAAAGGAAGAAAAGTTATTAGGTACATGTAGTACAAAGATTCAGTTGCTTACCATCTTCGCTAACCAATCATGGAAATTTTTATGAACAACTTATGAATTTCTCTTTGATGTAATCTTTGGGAGCATACTTGAGATTGTAGCTCTTCTTTAAATTCACTACAAAGTAAGCTACGTGGTTAAAGAATGAGTAATATAAAAGACGAAGTGAATACATTAGAATTTATATAAACTTACGTCCGCAAGGGCTCTGTTGAGTCATGATGGAAAAGAACATATCGATGTGCTTGTACCCAAGACTTGTCACCTAACTGTGCAATTTCAACTTTGCCGAGTGGTTCACCAAAACTTTGAAACAAATAAGTCTCAACTAAGTTATTCTTGATGCACACTTCATTTCTATTTGGTCTATTGAATCTCGTTTCAACATCTTCCAAATATCTAGAGTAAAAAGTCAAATATTCTTATACTAAATACCCTTCAGCAATTAATCCTTCTAGATAACGCTTATTACGACAGTAAGACTTCAACTTGCACAAAAACCTAGACCGTAATAAACAGAACATTATATAAGTAGTTGTAATTAAATGAATTGTTCAATGGTGTGAATATATGTTAAACAATTTGTACCTCTCGATAGGATACATCCACCGATAGAAAACTGGTCCACCAACTTTAGCTTCGTGAGGGAGATGAACCAACAAATGCACCATAATTGTAAAGAATGAAGGTGGAAATATCTTTTTCATGTTGCATATAGTCAAGGCGACTCGATCTTGTAATTTCTCAAGTTCTTCAACCATCAAAACTTTCCCACAAATAACTTTCATTACATTAGAAAGTTCAATAATACAAGATGTCCCCTTATTTGACATACAATCGCGTAATGCAACTGGCTTTAAATCTTGCATCAATATGTGATAATCATGTGACTTTAGAGAATAAAGTCTTCGATCTTTAACACTAATACATCGAGATATATTTGATGCATACCCATCTGGGACCTTTATATCTTTCAACACTGTGCAAAATACTTCTTTTTCTTTCTTCGACATCATAAAAATAGAAGGCGGTAACGAAAATTTTCCATTACGAAGTTCTTGAGGATGAAGATCATGCCGAATTCCCATGTCAACTAAGTCAAGTCGACTCTTTAGATTGTCTTTAGATTTTACATCGACATTGAGAATGGTCCCAATAATGTCCTCACAAACATTCTTCTCAATGTGCATTACATCAAGATTATGTCTCAAAATGTTATGCTTCCAGTAAGGCAACTTGAAGAAAATACTTCTTTTTTTTTCCACAACTCCGCCTCATTTGGATCATCCTCTTCATCAGAGTCATCATCACTAAGCTGCGCAAACTCACGTTCATACACCTCTTTTGTCTTCTTCTTTGATCGTTGGTTTGGTGGTTGGTTCGTTTTTTCATAAGTGAACTTGATATGTTTCAACATCGACAAGATATCAGACCAGATTGTTTTCTCATGAGCTTTTCTGAACTCTTCAGTACCATCAAACATATTCTTTTCATATCTAAATTTATGATTTTCATCTAACCACCGACGGTGTTCCATGTAAGATAACTTTTTTTCATTATACAACCAATTCGAGCATGTCTGTGCAGCGCAACAAGGACAAGCATAACTGCCTTTGATACTCCACCCAGATAAATTTGCATAAGCGGGAAAATCATTAATAGTCAACAATAAAGTTGCACGTAAATTAAAGTTTTCCTTCTTCAACACATCATATGTTTCGACTCCCACCCATAATTGTTTCAACTCCTCAATAAGAGGTTGCATGTAGATGTCAATATCATTCTCTAGACCTTTATCACCTGGGATTATCATGGATAAAATGAATGATGATTGTTTCATGCAAATCCATGGAGGCAAATTGTATGGAACAAGTATAACAGGCCAAGTATTGTATGAAGTACTCATGATTTTAAAAGGATTAAACCCATCAAATGCAAGATCGAGCCTAACATTGCAAGGATCTCCTGCAAAACTTAGAAATTTTTGGTCAAATGTATTCCAAGCTAAAGAATCTGCAATATGCCTTAATAATCTATCATATGTTCGTCCATCGTGATGCCACATCATAGACTCAACAGTCTTTGAAGACATAAAAAGTCTTTGAAGCATGGGTATTAGAGGAAAATATCGCATAATCTTTATTAGCTTCTTTCTTGCTCGTGTTGCAACTTCGTCTTCACTCACATTTTCTGTGTCCTCATTCATCCACCGAAATTTACCGCATACATGACAAGACTCTTGGTTTTTTCTATCACCCCAATACAACATGCAATCATTCGGGCAACTATGAATTTTCTCATAACCAAGCCTCAAATTGTTTATCACTTTTTTCATATATTTGTCGGATTGAGGAATTTTTGTAAAAAGAAAAATTTCACTCAAAAACTCTAATAATTGCGTAAAAGAATTACCGGCCCACCCTCCCAAGTATTTTAAATGGAAAATGTGAATGCAAAATGAGAGTTTTGAATATTTTGATCCTTCATAAAGTGGTTCATTCATTTCATGAAGCAAATTGTAAAACTTTGACGCTTCTCCATTTGGATCTTCATCACATCCACTTTTTCGTATCTCGGTAAAATCAGTAACACCAATATCACAATTTTCTCTAACAGACTGATGATAATCGTGCATATTAAATGCATCTCGCAGCATACCCTCCATGTCATCTTCTCTAAGAGATCAACGATGAAAATTATGATGAAAAGGTGGATTACTCGTGGAAGAAGTTGTACGAGATGTCAACTCTCCATGGAATACCCATTTTCTATAACCCGGAACAAAGCTAAAAATGAATAGATGTTCGTGTACAACTTTACGAATGTGCCAATTGCAAACTTAGAAAATATTCTACTCATACTTGAAGGATGAAAAGAGATGTAACTATTATATTACCAATTAAGTCAAAGATAAGTCAAATACATAAACTACCAATTAGTCATACTTGAAGGATGAAAATAGATGTAACTATTACATAAATCAGGTATTCTTTTTTTTTTATTATATGTATGTCCGTCTTATGGTCCATGTTCGGGGTGCGTGACTGCCCCTCTCAATAATGTCGTCTCCAAGGTTTGGACTCACGTCCTCTCCTTGGAAGTGCAATATGCCTTACCAATGCACCCAACCCTTGTTGGTATCTAATAAGCTATATGTATCCCTCTTAATTCTATTTTATTCTATTCTATTCATTTTTCTGCTTGTTCATGATCGTATTTGTCATCTGCCATAATTACTTTCTACTTTTCTGTAGGTTTGGTTTCTATGGCAAATAGTGGCATTTTTTGCCACATCTTTATGCAATTTTGATGCCAGAAAATTATATTTATATTTATTTAATTTGTTCTACAACTTGTTTTCCTAGTAAAATGATTTCTATTATAGTTAGAAAAAGGCCAAACAAACCTAACAACAGGGAAGATTCTTTGGCAAAATAGAATAGAATCTATTAAAATTGTGTAAAATATTAATCAATGCCTAATCATTTTTAAATATTTAAATATATTTAGTGAAAAAATTGAACTTACCAGTGCTGATGTTTCCAACAGCAGCAGCACAACCTCCCAAGAAAAATCCCTATTACACAATATTCAAAAGTAAAAAAATAAATAATAAACAAAAGAAATAGTTTTTTTTTTTTTTTGCTGATAAAATCATTTTCATGGAAAGGAAAAGAAAAAGAAAACCTGAGATCGTGCTCTTTGAAGATCTTGCTCAAGTTGAGTTAGCTTTATTCTACTTGATTCTAGACTTCTAGTTGCTGAACATAAGCCTGTTTTAAGACAAGTAAACCAGTTACCATGCAAATGTAACGTTTGTTTCCATGTCTGGTACTGAAATATTACACCCAAAACATATGCATGTTACACAACCTTTTTTTCTAAGACGGCTCTTCCTTGCAGCTTCTTTGTTCTGTGCTAAACGTCTTAGTGTCTGAAAGAAAAACTATTTTAAACAGATTTAACGAAAATAATTTCAAAAAATTACTTCTTGAGCTTAAAATGCCTTAATTGTTTTAGCAATTTGCCAGCCAAAAAGGATTCTGGTTTTAAAATTTTGGTCAACTTTGATATTCTAAACCACTACCTATTAGTCAAAGGTAAATACTACACCTGGTTAATAACCGATTCAGAATCAAAATCACCGGCTCAGAAAAAGAGGAGATAGGGAAATCAAAATCAAAATTCCTCAATAATATTAACTAACATTACGTTAATAACCGATTCAGAATTGGAAGAAAAGGAAATTATCTTTGTCGTGGAAGAAGCTGACCTTTGTCGTGGTTGTTGGTGCGGCCGAGGAGCGACGACAGAAGCACGGGCGACGGCAGAAGGGCGGGCGAACGGTGAAGGGCGAGGGAAGGAAATTAGGGAATATCGGACTGATTTGGGAACAAGCTGGTCTGATTTTGATATAAGATGCCAAAACGGTGTGTTTTAGAATCGCGGCGTTTGTTTCCCAAAAATGCCACAATAGATATGCTTTTTGCGGCGTTTTTTTTAAAAAATGCCACTATAGGCGTAAGATATATAGTGGCGTTTATCTATAAACGCCACCAAAATGCCACCTACAACGGCGTTTAGTTATAAATGCCACAGTAGATTAATTTATTGCGGTGTTTGTATTACAAACTCCCCTATATGTTGATCTTTAGCGGCGTTTTTTATTAAAACGCCACAAAGTTTACCATTTTCTGGCGTTTTGTCTGTAAGCATCGTGGTAAGTCCAACGTTTGCAGCGTTTACCTCACAAACGCCACAAAAAGTGCCGCTATATACCAACACTGGTATAGTGGAATAAGAACTATAAGATAATTAATTTATAATAAACCTATATTTCTTGAGTTCTTTCAGCTTATCCAAAAACATGTTATAATTAAAACAAATTACCTTATAAATTATCAGTGGAAAATTTTAAAAAATACTAAAAGATTTGGCAATGAGAAACCTTTTAATTTTTTAATTTAGGAAATTTAATAATATTTTTTTGAAGAAAATCATATGTAGGGAAATAGTAATAGAGATGTGATTTTTTTACGAGGTATCAATATCATGCAGTGTGACGTGTGGATAAGCATACAATTATTTTAATTATTTTAATGAATCAATATAATTATAATTATAGCATAGTTGATTAATATAAAATTACAAAAAATTGCTATGAGTGCGTGATTGAAAATAAATAAAGATAATAAAGAATATAAAAAGCTATTATATATTTGCTCACATTGATCACATACATTTAACTTTTTTCAAAATAAATGATCCAAGTTTTTATATTTTGTAGATTTCATGTTTTTTTTCAAAGTTTGTTTAACTAAAAGTTAAATTACTTTAACATGTTATTTGAAAATAAATAATTAACATTTAAAAAAAATCTGAAACATGTGCTTTCAATGGGTTGGCAACAGAATATTCGAGATTTATTCTACTAATATGATTTTTTTCAGAAAATAGTAAAAATATAAATTTCCAACATTCAAACAATTAATTAAATAAAACAATAAACATATATTAATATTTGTGTTGTATAATCATTTATTCACGTACCCAAATCCGTCAATATACATCCCATCCAAAGTCCAAACATTCGTCTGCAAATGCATACAACTACATTAAAGCAATTTTGGTCATATGATTGCAAATTGATTTACTACAGGGTCAAATATATATATATATATATATATATATATATATATATATATGTGCGCGCTAAATTCCAATATACAAGTTGTAAGATTAAGATTTAATAAAATAATATAAACATTAATGCAAGCGGGTTTAAAAAATTGAATAAAATATAATAAGATTATGTGCATGTGATGGCTATTAATAATATATATAAACACCCAAGTCACAATCAAGGTGTTTGTGTTTTTTTTTTTTTTTTTTGGGGGGGGGACTCTAATAAGGGGACGTTAAAAATATCTGATTTGAAATATCTAGCCAGTTGTGAGTTGACCTACCGAGCCAGTAAAAAATAAGGGTAAACTACACAGTTGACCACCGAACTATGGGGTTGGTGTCGATCTTACCACTATTTTTTTTTCGTCTCAAATACACCACACAACTATTTAAATGGTGTCACGTTTGCCACACGCCGTTAAAAAAACGAAAAAATTGACGGAATTGTTAAAAAAATTGGTATAATTACACATTTGGTCCTCTATATTTATACAATATATCAAAAAAATTAGTATAATTACACATTTGGTCCTCTATATTTATACAATATATTAATTTAGTCCTAAATTTAATCTAATAAAATAAATTATTTTTATTTAATTAATTTAATTAATTTTCCACCTCCAATCAGGTGGTGACATGTGTCACCCAATTGGAGATGGAAAATTGAAAGGAACAAAATCGCCCCTACCAGGATTCGAACTCAAAACCTCTGGGTAGAGAGGCTGTGTGCTTGCCACTAAACCAAGCACACTTTCGCGCTATAGAGTCATTAATATATGTATTTAATGATTGTTAATGCCCAGAAAATTAAAGAGAAGAAAATGCAATTGCAAAGATTCGAACCAAGGACCTCATGGTTAAAAGGACATGTGCTTGCCACTACACCAAGTGCATTTTTTGTGATATAAAGTACAACATTTAATATATGTCTTATATAGATTTTAATGCTTGAGAAAATTATTATTTTCACGATGTGCTTGCCCTCGAATTCGGTTAATATTAAAATAAATCTAACCCAATTAAAAAAATCTAATAACTAATAACTAAATTAATATTAAAATTATTATTTTCACGATGTGCTTGCCCTCGAATTCGGTTAATATTATTTTCACGATTAAATTTTTAATAAATATTAAAATTATTAATTAAGTAAAAAAAATTCAATTCAACAATTATATACGTGGAATTATAAAAATAAATCTAAAATTGAAAAATATATTAAATTTAGTTTAAAATATAAAAATTTTAAAATAATATTAATTTAGTTATTAGATTTATTTAATTGGGTTAGATTTTTTTATGGATCATAAAAATATTACATTCGAATTTCTTAAAACTACATTTCATTTCATTCGAATTTCTCAATTCAAGCATTAAAATCTATATAAGACATATATTAAATGTTGTACTTTGTATCACAAGAAATACACTTGGTGTAGTAGCAAGCACATGTCCTTTCAACCATGAGGTCCTTGGTTCGAATCCTTGCAATTGCATTTTCTTCTCTTTAATTTTCTGGGCATTAACAATCATTAAATACATATATTAATGACCTTATAGCACGAAAGTGTGCTTGGTTCAGTGGTAAGCACATAGCCTCTCTACCTAGAGGTCTTGAGTTCAAATCCTGGTAGGGGCGATTTTGTTCCTTTCAATTTTCCATCTCCAATTGGGTGACACGTGTCACCATCTTATTGAATAATTAATTTATTTTATTAGATTAAATTTAGGACTAAATTGATATATTGTATAAATATAGAGGACCAAATGTGTATTATACCAATTTTTTTGATATATTGTATAAATATAGAGGACCAAATGTGTAATTATACCAATTTTTTTAACAGTTCCGTCAATTTTTTCGTTTTTTTTTAACGGCGTGTGGCAAACGTGGCACCATTTAAATAGTTGTGTGGTGTATTTGAGACGAAAAAAAAAATAGTGGTAAGATCGACACCAACCCCATAGTTCGGTGGTCAACTGTGTAGTTTACCCAAAAAATAATTGGGTACTTTTCTTTAAAAAAAAATAAAAACTTTTAGGCCGGGTACTCAGCTTACTAAAATCATGGGTTCACGACGAGTCGAGTCCAAATTACAATATTAGACTTAAATAGTACCCATCCAGTCCGGTAATTTTTTAAAATTTTTAATTTTAATATTTATCTAGTTGTAATTAAAAAAATAAGAGAAAATAATATGGGTAAATAAGAAAAAAGAAAAAATTAAGGTGATAGAATAATTATAAAAAGAAAATAAGAATTTTATAATTTCTTTTGAATTATAAGCTTAGTCAAGTAAGATTTCGATAACATATTTAAAAAAATTTAACATCACAATATAATATATATAAGTTATATTTTGATATATAAACTATGTAAAAAAAATTCACAACTCTTTTACAAAATTTAAAACTTAAATGTCAAACCTTAACACCCTAAAACCTAAACTCTAAATTCTAAGCATAAACTTTAAATTCTACGCCCTACGCACTAAACCTCTAAACCTAAAACCTTAAGTTTACATAAATTTGTGTATCAAAGTATATATATATATATATATATATATATATATATATATATATATATATATATATATATAAACATTAACATTGAACTGTTGCAATACTACTTGTTAAAATGTCTAATTATTTTATTTGCTTTTATATGCTACACGATTTTTTTTTTATTTTTTTATGTTAGATTAAGTTTTTATTCTTGAACGCTCATATTTTTCATTCCGAAATTATTTGACCTAAAAATTCTACATTCTTAATTAACAAAATTTGATTAAATTAAGAAGGCTAAATAGTCAAATAAATGCCCAAATTATACCTTTTTTAGATAAGTGCATGAACTATATATTTTAGGTTAAATAGGTGCCAGACGTTTCATTCTGCGACCTATTTAAAGTTTTTCTGTCAACGGCCATTAGAAAAATTTCGTCATCCAATCAAAACACGACATGCATCTTGTTTTTTATATATTTTAAATTTCTAAATTTCTTTATAAATCTAAATTTCTTTAAACCCTCAAAATTTTAATTTCTTTCAATCAAACCCCAAAATCACATCTCCCTCATCGCCCGACATCCCCTACAAGTAGGTGATTTACCGTTCACCGTTGAAGCGTCGTGTACCTCATCGTTCAATATCTTTCATCCTCCACCCGTCGGTGGAAACTCAATCGGCCTCTTTTTTCATCATTCTTGGGTGTTCATCGACGGTGTGATCGGTGGTTCGTTTGTCGATTTTTGACGATAAGATGTTGTGGTTTTCAATATAGGGGTCCAATGAAAATAAGGGTGGCCGGTGGTGGTTGAATCAGTGATCGGAGTGGAGGGATTTAAGGTTTGGATTAGGGTTTGGGGTGTTTTAGAAAAAATAAATATTGTTGGGTAAATTAATATTTTTTATTTTTTATTTTCTCATTTTCAAATTTTAATTTCAAAAAATAAAAAACAAATTTTCTTTTTTTGCTACACGAAAATCAGGGTACCTATAACTTTTGGCAACTTGAAAAATGCGGGTACCCTATTATGGACCCCTAACTGAATCATGGTTTATTTTATATAAATATCAAGATAAAAATATTTAATTTTTAATTCGGAGTTGTGGGTAATTTATACGGGACTTTGTTGTGTATGAAATCCTGGTATCTCCTAACTTGTTGTTGAGGTTGTCAGTTTGGATGCTTTCCAACTCTTTCAAGGTGGGTGTCGTCGCTTGGTGTTTCGTCGATGGGGCTTTACTTACATGAGCTTTTAAACTGTGACTAATCCATTACTTTGCTCGAAGGGAATAAACTTGCTGATAGGTTGGCTAAGCTTACTAACCTAGACAACTTTGCAGTTGTTGTTCTTCAGGATCCTCCGATTGAGGTACAGTCCTTGCTGCAATCTAACATTGCGAATTGTGGGTGGCCGATTTGAAGTCCCTTGCGGCAGCCTATATGGTTTCGGGGTTGAGTTTGTCCCGTTGCATGTTGGTTCAATTGGTTGGTTTTTGTTTTGAGACAATGTTTTGTTTTTGTTCCCTCGAGAGTTTATAGTTATATGACCTTATTTTGTATTATTAATATAGGTACACTTTTTTTCTATTAAGTTTAAGGAGATTTTTAATGAGACCTATATTAGTATCTTTTTTATCAAAAAAAATATTTAATTTTTAAAGGGTAAAATTACAATTACATTATGTTAGCAGCCTTGAAGATCGTTGTATCTAAATCTATTAGGAAGTTGTTAGTAGCAGTTAGTTGTTTTTGTATGTAGTTATTTAGTTGTGAATATTGTGTATAAATAGGATTGTAGACTGATAATTATCTTAATGAGAATATATGAGAAGTATTCCTTTTATCCTTTTCTCAAAATTTAACATGGTATCATTGAGCCATTGATCTATTTTCTTTTTCGGTCGTTCTTTGACCCATTTTTTCCTTTTCTGCTCAATCTCTCTTCCGTCTCTTTGCCTCTTTTAGCCTTAGGGTTTCTTCTTTGTTTTTTCCTCTCACAATGCCTCTTGAGATTACGGCGGTCGTCGATTCAATTGATTTCAACCATCCTCTTTTCCTTCATCCTTCTGATACGACAGGCAGTCTGTTGGTCTCTTATCGCCTCATAGGGATTGACAACTATAATACTTGGAGTCGTTCCATGCGCATCGCCTTGCTTGCCAAAAACAAGCTGGGTTTTGTTGATGGTAGATGCACGAAGGACAAGTATGGTAATATGTTGGCTTCTCAGTGGGAGCGCTGCAACACTTTCGTCTTATCCTGAATCTTGAACATCGTGAGTGCTGAGTTTTCGGCCGGAATTGTCTTCGCGTCCAGTGCTGCTCATGTTTGGAATGACCTTAAAGAACGCTTCGACAAGGTGGATGGCTCTCGGATCTTCTTCCTTCATCGCGAGATCACCACTGCCAACCAGAGAGATTCCACAATTTCTTCCTACTTCACTCGATTGAAGCTCTTATGGGACGAGTACTCCTCATTGGTGTCCTTTTCGGTCTGTGTTTGCGTTGATTCTCAACAAATTGTCACGCATCTGGCGCAGCAACGTTTGTTCCAATTCTTAATGGGGTTGAATGAAACATTCACTACTATTCGAAGTCAAATTCTGCTGATGAAGCCCTTGCCCACGGTCAACCAAGCCTATTCGATGCTTGTGCAAGAGGAATCTCAACGAGCACAGTTGTCTGGTATCTCTCTTGCCCCTGACACTATTGTTTTGTTTTCTAACGCGTCTGGTTCTTCTGATCGAAGGAAGTTCACTGGCGTCTACGACTATTGTAAGATTCATAGGCATCGTCGTGATAATTGTTACCGCCTTCATGGTTTTCCACCAAATTTTAAGTTTACAAAGAAGCGTGGTCCTTCACCGGCTCTTGCTGCGAACACTATGGTTGATAGCTTACTGGTTACTGAGGATGGTCGTGTGCCTTCTGTGGTGTCTGCACCTGTGTTTACTCGTGAACAATATACACAAATTCTTGAGCTTCTGAGCAAGGCTTCTTCTGTTGAGTCTGTTGCTAACATGGCAGGTGCAAATCTTCAAGGTATGTCTTTTAACCATCCTTCTGTGCAATGGATATTAGACATTAGATATACTGATCATTTATTGTTTGATTTGCATAGCTTAGATTTTCATGTTTCGTGTGCTTCTGATTCCCATATCGTCCATCTTCCCAATGGTAAAACCGTCTCTATTACCCACATTGGTTCTTTTTTTTTTTATTCTATTCATGTTTTACCCAAAGTTCTTCATGTTCCTAATTTTACACATAACCTTCTTTCAGTCTCCAAACTTACTCGTGACCTTAACTATAGCATCACATTTTACCCTAAATTTTTTGTTTTACATGACCTCTCAAATGGAAGGATGAAGGGGATTGGTAAAGAATTCAGAAGATTGTATTTTTTTTATTCATCAAGTCTGGGTTCACATAAGTTCATTAGTACTTGTTCTAATTCTATTTCTGTTAATTTTGTTTCTAATTCCAGTTCATGTATGTCTTTTGATTCTATTAATAAAATTCATGTTTGGCATGCTCGTTTAGAGCATGCCCGTCATATTGTTCTTCATAAGACACATTCTTTACTCTCTGTTAACTTGTCTCCTGATGCTATTAAAGAGTGTTATGTATGCCATTGAGCGAAACAAACTAGGTTACCTTTTCCTGTAAGCACTACTAGGGCTTCTGCTCCTTTTGCATTATTACATTTAGATCTTTGAGGGCCTTATCGTGTCTCAACTCATAGTGGACATAGGTTTTTCTTGACAATAGTGGATGATTTTTCTAGAATGACTTGGGTCTATTTGATAAAACTCAAAAGTGACATTGTCATGTACCTTAAGCAGTTTTGTTCTTTTGTTAATACTCATTTCTCCACCACTGTTAAGACATTTCGGTCTGACAATGGTACTGAATTTTTTAATTCAGAATGTTCTTCTTTTTTCCTTTCTCATGGCATTTCCCACCAAAGTTCATGTGTTGGCACTCCTCAACAAAATGATGTGGCTGAACGAAAACATAGACACCTTCTTGAGGTAGCTAGAGCTTTTAGGTTTCACTCTAATGTCCCTCTCAAATTTTGGGGAAAGTGTATTTATGCAGCTTGCTATATCATTAATCGCCTTGCCACTTCAGTTCTCTCTTGAAAGAGTCCTTTTGAGGTTTTTTACAATAAGCCACCTAGCCTCTCTCACCTGAGGACTTTTGGATGTCTGTGCTATGCTTCTAAGCTTCATTGCCACGATAAATTTACTGCTCGAGCAGTCCCTTTTGTCTTTATGGGATACTCATCTACTCAAAAAGGTATCTTCTATTTATTTTGGAAACCAATACCTTTTTTATTAGCCGAGATGTTATTTTTCATGAACATATCTTTCCTTTTCATATGTCTGTTTCTAATGACTCTATTTTTTCCTCTTCTTCTCCTCATGCTTTTTTACACGGTGATTCTCCTGTCCCTTCTCATTTTCATTCTTCTGCCTCTTCTCTAGATCATTCTCCTATTAATTCTCATGTTAATTCTCTTGTTCCTTCTCCTGATAATTCTCATGTTCATTCCCTTGTTCCTTCTCTTATTTCTTCTCTTGTTTCCCCAGATAGTCTCTCTATCATATCTGGTTCTTCTTCTTCACCTCTACCCATTCCTATGTTGATCCTTCAGTTGTAGAGTTACCACAACAACCTTCTGTTCCTTTGCGGAGGTCTGCTAGAGTTGTTCAGTCTCCTCTTTGGCTTCAGGATTATGTTCTCTCTTGCCAATCTTCTTCTTTTCCGAGCAGGTATCCTATTTCTTCCTTTATTTCCTATTCACATTTGCCTATTCATACTCAAACTTTCCTTTCTTCTACACATATTGTTGAACCAAAAACCTATAGTGAAGCCATCCAAAATCCCCTTTGGGTTCAGGCCACGAAAGAGTAAATATGTGCCTTGGAAACAAACAATACTTGGTCTGTAGTTCCTTTGCCTCCAGGAAAGGTTCTCATTGGGTGTAAATACGTGTACAAAGTGAAATATAAGGCTGATGGCACTATTGAAAGGTTTAAAGCCCACTTAGTGGCTAAAGGGTACACTCAGAAGAAAGGGATTGATTATGTGGATACCTTCTCACCCGTTGCAAAATTAGTTATTGTTCGAGTTGTTCTTGCCCTTGCTTCCATTCATCATTGGCCATTGTATCAATTAGATGTTCACAATGCATTTCTTCAAGGGGATTTATTTGAGGAGGTCTTTATGACTTTACCTAAAGATTTTTGTAGCCATGGGGGGTCCATGGTATGTAGGCTACAAAAATCACTCTATGGTCTGAAGCAAGCATCTCGACAATGGAACCTTAAGCTTATAGAAGCCCTGCTGGTGTCTGGTTATCAACAAAGTAAATATGATTACTCTTTGTTCACTAAGCATCAATGAGACAAGGTGGTTATTCTGCTCATATATGTGGATGATTTACTGATAACATGGAATGATGAAGGCTTGATTCGAGACTTGAAGGATACTCTAAACAATAATTTCAAAATAAAAGATCTAGGAGAGCTAAAATACTTCTTAGGTCTAAAAATATTGAGATCTCAAGAAGAGAATGTGTTGAATCAGCGGAAGTATGCTCTTAAGTTGATTGAAGAAACAGGGCTAGGGGAGCAAAGCCATCTATGACACCTCTAGATCAGAATCGTAAATACACTTCAGTAGAATATGATGAGTAGTTGGAAAGTGTTGATGATGAACTGCTGCAAGATAAATCAATCTTCCAAAGGCTCATAGGAAAGTTAACATATCTAACACACACTAGGCCCGATATTACATTTATTGTGCATACTTTGAGTCAATTCATGCAGCAACCTAAAAGTACACATCTAGAGGCAGCTTTTAGGATAGTGAAATATGTCAAGAAAAACCTTAGACAAGGAATTTTCTTAAGTGCATCAAGCAAGTGTGAATTGAGAGCGTATTGTGATTCAGATTGGGCTTCGTGTCGTGTGACAAAAAGGTTTGTTACTAGTTTTTGCATAAAACTTGGAGAGTCATTGCTATCCTAAAAATTAAAAAAAACAGAGTACAGTTGCACAATCATCAGTTGAAGCCGAATATCGAAGCATGGTTGTTACAGCATCAGAGATAGTATGGTTACAAGGGCTCTTTGGAGAGCTTAAGATAGCCATTGAAGGACCTGCGAAGATGTTGTGTGATAGCAAGGTAGCCTTATAAATTACTGCAAACTTGGTGTTTCATGAAAGAACAAAGCACATAGAAATAAATTGTCACTTTGTTAGAGAGAAAATACAAAGTGAAAGCATTCAAACAGAGTACATAAGATCAGAAGATCATATTGCAGATATTGTGAAGAAAGCACTGGGAATACATCAACATGAACACTTAGTTTTCAAGTTAGGGTTTAAAGATGTCTTTCAAACCACCAACTTGAGGGGGAGTGTTAGTAGCCTTGAAGATCGTTGTAACTAAATCTGTTAGCAAGTTGTTAGTAGCAGTTAGTTGTTTCTATATGCAGTTAATTAGTTGTGAATATCGTGTATAAATAGGATTGTGAACTGATAATTATCTTAATGAAAATATATGAGAAGTATTCCTTTTATCCTTTTTCTCAAAATTTAACACATTATTTATTAAAAAATAAAAACAATGCATTCAATATCAATAAGACATTTTAAAGTTTAATAACTCTACACAAGACTCACATATAATAAAAAGGGTAAACTATAGTAGATGTCACTCAATTATAGATAAGGTTACATCTGGGTCATTAAAAAGTTACATTTGAGTCACTCATTTATGGGTTTAGGTTATATTTGGGTCACTCAATTATTAAAGGGTACATTTGGGTTACTCACCCTTTATATTTAAAAAAGCACATCAATTTAGTCCTTTTTTCTTCCAAATTACTTGTATATCCTCGCCAACATTAGATTACTTCATTTGAAAACATTAATTTAACTAATACACAAATTGATATATTTTTTTAATATGAAGGGTGACTCAAATGTAACCTTACCCATAATTGAGTGATCCAAATGTAACCTTTAATAATTGGGTGACACAAATATGACATTACCCATAATTGAGTGGCTCAAATGTAACTTTTAATAGTTAAGTGATTCAAACTTTTACCCATAATTAAGTGACCTCCGTTGTAATTTACCCTAATAAAAATAACCAAATAAAATTTAAAAGAGAGCTCACACATAATTTATGCGTATTAGAATTTCAACATAATCACATAAATCTCAAAAATATGTGCTGTACTCAGAGATGATCAAGGGTTGCATGTGCACTACTAAAATTTTTAAATTTCTTTATAACTTAGGTGTCTTTTGTATTTATTATTGATTAACTAATTCCGCATTCTTAAATTCTTTTTAATTTTACACTTTCTAAATTTTTAATATAATTTTTTAAAGATATTTTACCTCATACATAAAGTTTTATGTTTGTACCAGACCGTAACACGTTACTACTAGCAAAAAAACACAAACTATAGGGTGGCTGTAGTCAAATTTAAATGTGTGAATATAATCTTTAGTATTTAAATTTGGCATTTATGTGTAATGTGGTATTCCGTTTATTTTTTGGTGCTTATGTACGTAAGTTTTTAGTGGTACAATTACCCATCTAATTTTTTTCATGCAATTAATGTAAAATGGATAATATGTTAGTTGTCTAATATTTTTTTAATTACACATGTTCAATTCTAATTAGTTCATACTTATAGTTCTAGCATTGTTTAGTAAAATGGATAATAAGTTTTACAAATCAAAAGTTAGACATTAAAATTCTAAGTACGAACACGTGTAATTTAAAAATATATTGTGTACTTAATTGCAAAAAATATGAAAGTTGGATACCTAATTACATAAAAAAAAGCTTAGATATATAATTGCACGATTTGAAAAAAAAAACAAATAGGTACCTAACAGCATCAAAAAAAAGTTACATTTTACATTGCCCATAAATATCAAAATTAAGTACTAAAGTTATATTTACCCAATTTAAATAAAAATAAACCCCTACGGTATACAATGATTGAAGTTGAACAAGGGTTCGATTTTCCAATCAATTTTAGGCATGCATTTTTTCTCCCTATCATCAGACAATTACGAAACGACGCATGTGCTTAAATTTGAAAGAAAAAAATGGATAAAAAGATTTTAACATTTTTTTATATGTCCCTTGAACCTAGATTGGATCTGTAGTGATGTACATTATATGCAAATATATATTTTCTTTTCCTGTAATAATATTAAAATTTACATCCTACAAATAATATTATATATTTCCCTTTTATATATACATACAAAAATTTAAGCTCCTTTCCTTTTGATAGAAAAAAAAAACACGAAAACAATGAATATTATATATATATATATAGTAAGGGTGTTCATTCAATTGGTCCTACCAAAATCTTGATCCAAAAATTTATAATTAAGTTTCATCGCAATGGGTACTTTCTTTTCGCGGTTCAAAATTGAATTTCGTCTCGATTTCAGTTGTGAATAGAGTTTTTAATTAAGCTTATTTTTTAAAAATAGAACGAGTGTTTTTTAAATCATATGAGTAAATTTATTGTAAATCAATGTCTTCTATCCTAAGATTTAATGGATAATTGGGTTATTTTTCAATTTCAAATTGAATTAATTATAAAAAATATTATTAACCTATTAATCATAAATTAATCCTGTTCGAAGTAAAGCTGTTAGTGTGAATATGCTTTTTCTTTTGTATATTGGGTTGGAAGTGTCAAATAATTTGGCTAATTTTATCGTTTTGTAAAGGAGAATTAGGGCATAAGTTTAGAAGTGGAAAATCAACAACGCAAGGGAGACAATAATATTAATGAGATTTGGACAAAGGAATATCGTGTTCCTACGGAATCAATGCACAGTTTTATGTTCTTCATTTTTATTTTTTTTTAATCTCAACTTTTTTTATTGCATTCACGTTTTTGTTGTTATTTAGATTCCTGTGGAAAAATTTCAAACCGATCGATGAAATAATTGTTTATAAGTTCATAAAGTTTGATTTTAAATGATATTGTATCATATTACCCCAATTAAACAAGGAAAATACTTTGATGCACAAGCTTGTGTAAACTACACAAGCCCTTTCATTTTAGGGTTTAGGGTTTAGGGGTTTAGTATGTAGGGTATATAATTTAAGGTTTATGGTTAGAATTTAGAGTTTAGGGTTTAGGGCTTAGGGTTTAGGTTTTAGGTTGCTAGGGTTTGTGATTTAGATTTTAAATTTTATAAAAGGATTGTGTAAAAAAAATTTACACAGCTTGTGCATCAAAATAAAACTCATTAAACAATCCTAAATTCTTAATATTTTGTACAACACGATTAAACAAAATGAATATAAATACAAAAAAAATCGATATAACACTCAAAAGTACAAATATAACATGAAATATACAATTATCTCAAAATTTATATCATACAAATTATTAGTATTTCAAACTTTATGTCAATATAAAATACTTTTTTATCACAATAAATATAAAATACTTAAATACACGCATAACACGATAAAATATACATCACATGTTTAAGAATTTATTCCATTTACGTAAAGATAAATTATATAGCCTAGTGGTTAAAAATGACAGGGACCATTTGTATATTTTTACCCTAATTTTTATATCGGCCGACACAAGGGGATGACAGTGACCCTGACCCTCTATTTGGTAAAATTACTCTTTTTTATCACTTAAAATTTTAAGTTTTAATAAATAAAAATGTGAAAAATCCCTCTTTGGCTCATAGTTTGGATCTTTTGTCTCAATAACATGGTAAAACTACTCTATGATAAAGGTGACAAACATGTGAATCAGTTGGTGTTCGGTTCAAATCATTTTGGTTTCAGTTATTTTAGGTCTGATATTATTTGATTTCAGTTCGGTTCTAGTTTGATTCAATTGTGCTTCAGGTCATTTTGGTTCGGTTATTTCGGTTTAATTTTGGGTCAATGAGAAATCAGTCTGTTTTAATTAATTTTTTACACTCTACACACGGCTTTATAAAGCCAATATATTTGACTTTTTGATGAGTTGTGCGGTTGTTCATATCTCATCTTTCTTTATTTCTATTAATATCTTTTATTTATTTCGAATTCTTCGGTTTGGATCCATTTCGGTTCAACTAAAATCGATTCAATATCGTTTCAGTTTCAGTTTTAGATCAAATTTCGAGTCATCATATTCAGAACGGTTTCAGGTAAATCGGTTCGGTTATCGGGTCTCGGGTTAAGTTTACCATATCTACTCTATGACCCTCTTAAAATTTTACAATATAAGATCGACCCAATAAATTTTTTTCCTGATTTCACTCACATGTCCATTTTAATATCATATAGATAAACTAAATTAATTGCGAAAGAACAAAGCCAAGGGTACAAAACCAATTACAGAAGCAAGATAAGCTAACTAGGCGGGTTGAAAATGAAAATTAAGTCGGGTCTGATAAACCGTTGAAAATTTTAAAAGAAAATTCTACAACGTGCGACGAACATCGATGAACACCACTAATGATGAACACCGATGAACACCATTAAATTAATTAATAAAGATTTAAAATTTAAAGGACCTATTATATAATTAATAATTATTTTAAAAATTCAATTCAATTATTTTTTTATATATATTAAAATTTTATTTTTTAATAAGGGTAAACTATATATTTAGTACATCACTTATTTCCATATTTCTATTAAACCCTCATTATTTAAATATTATTTCAATTTGACCCTATTCTTTATAAAATATAATTTAACCCTCGACCCAAAACCCTAAACTATTAAACCTTAAACCCTTAAACTTTTAAACATATACCCTAAACCATATACCATTAAAGATAATTTCACCATCATCGATTCAATTCAATTCAATGAATCATTGAATTCTCCTAAAAAGTTTAATTAAATTATTTTTTATATATATCAAAATTAATTAAACTCGAATCTCCTAAAATTAACACTATCATCTTAATTGAGGTGAAGAAGCCATCACAATTAATCATAATTAATTCAATTCATTGAATTGAATTAAAACTATCATCCAAAAACAAGAAAGCAAACAAGTGAACCATCCAAATCGAACCTCAAAACTTACTTAAAATCGAAAAAATAAAATTAAAATTCCAGCACTCTTGATCTAAATTACGTCGGTGGTTATTCGATGAGAATGATTTCAAAATATGTTGTTCTTCTTGGAAAATGCTTTTCACTGTTAATTTTTTTTTGGACAAACACCCCAAATCCTTCCAAAATCTGATGAAGCTCTAAACCCTCCAACAACCGTTGATTTTTGCATTGAAATTTTGTGATTTGTATTTGTAAATACATTTTGGAAAAATATAAACTTATAAAATAGTAGAGAAGACGAGACAAATTCATCAATGTCTAGATTTGACCAAAAAGGACATCGAAGAACAATGACTCCAACAACAATTTTTCTTACAGATAACAGTGAGCCTCACTAAAAAATCCTTTATAACTAGATCATATCGAAGTACAATTCGAACGAAAAAAAAGAATACACTAAAATATTATTAAAGCAAAATACAAAACTACAACAAAAACAATCAACAATTGAGTATCACACAGGCTCCGCACAACTCGCAACAGATAAAAAATAATTAAAAGAACCCACAATTTGTGTATACACAAATTAGCACTGCTCTAGATTCGATTTGGATGGTTCACTTGTTTGCTTCCTTGTTTTTGGATGATAGTTTTAATTCAATTCAATGAATTGAATTAATTATGATTAATTGTGATGGCCTCTTCATCTCAATTAAGATGATAGTGTTAATTCTAGGAAATTCGAGTTTAATTAATTTTGATATATATAAAAATAATTTAATTAAATTTTTTAGGAGAATTCAATGATTCATTGAATTGAATTGAATCGATGATGGTGAAATTATTTTTTATGGTATATGGTTTAGGGTATATGTTTAAGAGTTTAAGGGTTTAAGGTTTAATAGTTTAGGGTTTTAGGTTGAGAGTTAAATTATTTTTTATAAAGAATAGGGTCAAATTGAAATAATATTTAAATAATGAGAGTTCAATAGAAATACGGAAATAAGCGATGTACTAAATATATAGTTTACCCTTATTAAAAAAATAAAGTTTTAATATATATAAAAAATAATTTAATTGAATTTTTTAAAATAATTATTAATTGTATAATGGGTCCTTGAAATTTTAAATCTTTATTAATTAATTTAATGGTGTTCATCGGTGTTCATCATTAGTGGTGTTCATCGATGTTCGTCGCACGTGGTAGACTCATCCAATTTTAAATTCATTTACTTCCAATGCTTTATTTTTTATGTACCTTTTATTGATTTAAAAATAAATATATCTCTTCAAATTCAAATTCGTCACTTAAATTTTCATTGTTTAAAATTTTCAATTTATCAAACAATAACATAGAAGGTGAATTATTGCTAATCTTGTCCATGCAATAATTAATAATCACCTATAAATTTAGAGTTAAGATGGCTACGTTTTTGTCCACTTAGAGGTGTGTTAAATTAACAAATTCAAAGTTAATAAACATTTTTGTCTGCTTTTTAGATTCTGAATCTCTAGAGATTCCATGTACACATGATGTATTTTCTCCTTATTTTTATTTATCAGTATAATTCAATTAATTGGTGAATTATATTTTGATACACAAGTTGTGCAAAAAATTATACAACTCTTCTGTAAAATTTAAAACGTAAATCTCAAACCCTAACACCCTAAAACAAAAACCTTAAACTGTAAATTCTAATCATAAACCTTAAATTCTACACCCTACACACTAAATCTCTGAACTTAAACCCCTAAACTCTAAAATTGAAAGACTTGTATAAACTAGTTTACACGAGCTTGTATATCAAAATATTTTCCTTAATGAGTTGATTGATTAATTCAGATCGAGATACTGCAAAAGTACTAAAATATTCTCACAATTCATTAAAATTCTAATTCAATTTTGTAAGGGATTTAATGTTTCATCCCTATTTAATCAATGAATATATATATATATATAATTATAATTTTTTGAATTAATATATGCTACCATATTTATATATAGTTATAATATCTTTTACACCCTACATAGTTATAATTTTTTGAATTAATATACTGCAAAAGCACTAAAGTATTTTCCTTAATGAGTTGATTGAGTAATTCATATCGAGGTGATGCATTAGACCTTCTGAATCTTTCTAATATTTTCAATTAAATAAATGCTACCATATTTATATTGTTTATATACTTACTATATAAATAAGTGACACATTTTTTAAAAAGTTAAAAAAAATTAATAAATATTATCTTGAAATCACACCTATATATTAAAAAAAAGTGACGCGCTTTAAAATTGACTATTCAAATAAAACAGTAACTACAACAAAGAAAAAGAGAAATAATTTAATATTACCATATTAATTTAATCAGTAATTAAATCAATTTGAGAGTCATTTAAGGCAATTCTAATGCTAAACGAGAATATTGCTTATTTAAAATGGAATAATCATAATTAATTTAATCACGTATCAAAATTTATATAAAATATGTTAATAATATATACATGCAAAATAAATAAAATATTTTCGGATTTGAAAAGGATTTTAGAAATAATTGTCGGAGTTTTGGAGGAAAATTTATTGAATATACATTTACAGCATCGCATTTTTTTAAAAAGAAATTAGTAAGGTTTTGATCTTCATGACCAGCCCATGTAAATAATTCAATTTTAAATTTAATTGGAAAAAAGACGTTAGAGGTAATTATTTATTTATATATATTGAAAGAAACAATTCGAGCAAATGAATCCCAACTGATAACTTTTTCTATATTGTTTCTTCTTCTTTTTCTGCATACAGATCTTCAACTCTAGAAAAATCCACTTCAGTTTCTGTTTCAGATGATCAGAGCCAGAGGAAGGTTTACTTTTTTTTCATTTAAAATTCAGCTGAATTTTGTTTCTTCTAAGGAAAGAAGCCATTTCTGTTTCAGTTTATTGTTTAAATGGTTTAGAAAATGTTTTCTGTTTGGTGTGTAGCTGAGAAAACTGCAGGGGGAAATTCTGGTTTCTGTTTTTATTTCTCATTATTTTTAGATTTGGACTGTTTTCATTTTTCTTTTTCTGGTTTATGGATTCTGTTTGGTTGCTGAGAAACTGGGGCGAGGAGGAAATGAATGTTTTGAAGAAAGAAAAACCGCTGTTTTTGGTCACTTTAGCTGAGTTTCTTTGTTGTCATTTTTTACTATTTTTCCCTTTTCCTTTCTCGGAAACCAAACAGATCATGAGAAAATAAAGAATCAAAGTAGTCCATTTTGAACTCTCAGACTCACTTCGCAGGAAACGAAAACATTTCAAAATTTCAGTGGATCAAACTCTTATCATTATTGAATTCTGATACACATTTTTTACTTCCATTTTTACTATTTTAATTTCAAAAACATAAATCCTTACAAGATTCCATCTTATTTTCCAATGAACATTATGTAGGTGAAAACAATCAATCAAATCACCAGTGGAAAAAATCAATTGAATACTTCAACTTAAGGTGAGAAAAACAATATTTCCCTTTCTATTTAACAGAATTTTGAATATGATTTCTTTTGGATTTTCCCAGAAACTCGGGAAGAAAAGATGAAGAACTCAGTCTCGGATCATAGCTTTTACATCGAGAGTGAAGAGGAGGAAGATGAAGAGAAGGTTTTCAACGGAGATGAAAACGATGAAGCAGTTGATGGAAATGAATCGGATGCTTCAGATTCTTCGGCTGAAAATCGGCAGCAAAACAAACTAAATTCTTACAATACTCCATGGCCTCAAAGTTACAGGTCATTTCTCTTTCTACATCACTGCACAATCTACTGCTCTGTTTTTCTCTGCTTTGTTTTGCATTTATTTCATGTTTCTCGGATTCGGGTGAAGTGTAAAATTTCGATTATGAATATAATTGGACCTATATGACTATAAGATACTATCTTCTTAGATCCGAAATGTGTGCTCCACATTTTAAGCTTGTGATATGGATACCTTAAAGTAACATGGTTTCGACCTCAAACCGTGCAGGTTTATGCGCGGGCCACCGATGATTTTACGTAAAACAATTATGCTTACAATATTATTCAAACCCGAACCTATTATAAATTATTGAATTCTGTTTCTGTTCATGTTGAAAACATGAATCGTCCTCTACAGGGCCTAATACAAGTTGTCTGATTATTTTATTTAATTAGTTATAAGAATTACGACTCAAAAGCAAAAAATTATTTTTTTTAATAAATTTTAAATTTAATCTTGATCCTACTTAAAGCGGAAAGCGACTCTAAGAGAAAGAAGAGAGCCTTCCTAATGGGTCAATCGATGGGAATATAAAAGAACAAGATGTGCAGCTTAACTGACGGACAAAAATTTGGTTTTGATTATTAATGTTTGGTTTAATTTATTTAATCTTAGTTTATAAACTAAAAAGTTATAATTTTTGTAGTAACATATTTTATTGCTCTGTTGTTCATTGGGATATATACTCTGCCCAGTTACTTCTTTGAGGCATTTCTTCGAACATCCGGCGTCCAGTGCTAACGGCTTCTACTATTTTCCCTTTACAGGCAATCCATTGATTTATACAGCAGTGTGCCATCTCCGAACATCGGGTTCTTAGGCACTCCGACACTTTCAAGGTTAAGCAGTTCATATCTTTCATCGTCGTTAACCAAACGACACACTCCGGAATCGTTGTCTGCGGCGACAAAGCCATTGTTGCCGACTGTGGATGATCAAATACAGCCTCACAGACGAAGCTCTCACACCTTGCTGCCTCCGATCCCGTCGAGGAGACATTCATCAAGATTAGACGATAAAACATCCAAAGTCTCGCATGAAGTCCCACTCCCTCGGCAGTGCTCTTATGGTCAAGCCGTTCTCAATGGTTAGTTACTTAGTTTTACTTTCAAAACTGTTTACTCATTTCCCCAGTTTTATCTTTTATCTATCTTCATAAATATCTCAAATCTAAATCATATAAATTTATCAATCGAAATTTTATTATTCAAAATACTGGAAACGAGCCTATCAAAAGACCACATGCCATGTCAGGATTGCTACAGCTTCCAAGTTCCAACCCTAATCTTGGTGCTGGCGTTCCAATCGTTATTCAAATTGGACCACAAAAACCAACCATGTTATGCTAACTCTGGCGTCACGTCAATTCAATTTGAACTAAACTAGGCTGTCTCCTTTTGTCACCATCGTAACTTAAAATATTTGGCATTTTTTGTTTGGCTACGTCAAGTTTCATTTTTTGATAGATATTTTTATATTTATTAAATATACTGTATTTGTCTGATAAATTTTATTATTTCTATATCATGCTTACTTCAAACTCTCTACTAACATTATAACATTTGATTTCGTATGAGACAAATCATAATTTTATATGTTTAGAGTTTAGACCATCAATTAAATCAATTGTAATTTTACATTCACTTAAAAAAACAATTCAACCCAAACCATATGAAATAGCACTGCTTAGTTTTTTCTTCTGGTAATTTGGGTTGAATGCAGGGATTAATGTGCTATGTGGAGTGGGGATCCTATCAACCCCATATGCTGCAAAAGAAGGAGGATGGTTAGGGCTTATAATATTATTCACATTTGCACTGCTCTCGTTTTACACTGGGCTGCTCTTGCGCCAATGCCTTGATAGTCAACCTGGCCTTGAAACGTACCCCGATATTGGTCAAGCTGCTTTCGGAACCACCGGTAGAATCGCCCTCTCTGTAAGTCTATCTCTTCCTTTGCTTTATTCTTTTGTTAATTACATTGTTCCGCTCGGGGAAATTGGGGGAATATTGCTCATTAAAATTAATTTTAGGGAAATGAGGTTTTGAGTAACATGGCCTTCTCTCTGAGAGCCATTTCATCACCTCGGATAAAGAATGGGTGGGATGGAAGTGCAAACCGTGAACAATGATAGCGGCTGAAAATTAATCAAAAGTAGTTTACTAGTGAAAAGTTAACATAAGACATACTTGAAGGGTGATTTTATAATTAAACCTTTTTTCTATTTATTATTTTGATTGACTATAAGTTTTTTTTTTTTTTGATAAGGAAAAGTGGGAAACCAACATACTAAAGTACTACTAGTTTACAAAAACTGAATGATCACTGATGCCAATTTCCTTTGTGGTGCAGATAATTTTATACGTGGAGCTATATGTAAGTACAGCTGGCTTTTTCTGAAATGATGTTATTGTTTTTATTTTTGTTGATTAATCCAATAGTTGTCTTGTCACACTGGGGACACTAAGAAAACATGACCAAAGATTCCTAACTAGGGTCCGACATTTTTTTGACCTTTTTAGTGAATTTATATTATTCCGACATAAGTATATTTTAAGAAAATAATGAATTGAAACAAAATATCCAATGACAACTTTTTTTGACATATGGTAGATGTATCATTTTTTACATGTCAGGAAAAAAGAATAAAAATCTTTTGTTACCATGCAGGTGACACATTTTTGACATAGTCCTACATTCTTCTTGATGTGTTTGTATTAGTAATACACCATTTTTTTTTTTAAAAAAATCGACATATGGTATGTGCAGGCTTGCTGTGTTGAGTATATAATTTTAGAGGGTGATAACTTGGCATCTTTATTCCCAAATGCATATATTAGTTGGGGAGGATTTGAGCTAAGCCCGCAACGTCTGTTTGCTTTGATGACGACCCTTGCTGTTCTTCCCACAGTTTGGCTCAGGGACCTCAGTGTTCTTAGTTATATCTCTGGTAAGACAGATTGAACTATACTGTTTCCAAACTCGAAATCTATATTTCTTTTAATGTATAAGTGGCTCTGACTTTTTATGTTTCTTGAAATATTCATATCCAGATATGTATATAGAGATTTGCTGGAGGAATAATTGTTTGATTTTGTTTTGAAAAAAATACAATTATTGTGCAATGTTTGAGAAACATTGGTTAGTCTTTATTCAACAACATTTTTTGGCATAGTTTTGAGGGTATTGTTTCTATGTGTTTTTTTCCCAGCTGGTGGAGTGGTGGCATCAATCATGGTAGTACTTTGCTTATTTTGGGTTGGTTTGGTTGACAACGTTGGGTTCCATAACAAAGGGACACCCTTAAACATGGCTACTCTTCCTGTTGCTGTTGGGCTCTACGGTTACTGCTATTCAGGACATGCTGTTTTCCCCAACATCTATACTTCAATGGCAAAGCCTAATCAATTTCCATCCGTCCTTCTTGCCTGGTAAAATCAACTTCCCTGGATATTTACATTACTTCAATTCTTCAAGTATACAATCTTTTAAATATATGCAAAAACTTTGAAAAATGTTTTGTGGTAATAAATGGCTATGTTGAACTCTTTATTTTCTCTTAAATATCTGTGTCTGATACTCGTTTTTTACATCTCTTCCTGCATAAAGACATCAAATGCGTACCCCAATATTCAACTGACACAATTATGTTAATTTTTGTCAATCTTTGTTTCATTTTGTTTCCTTGCAGCTTTGCAATCTGTTCATTGTTGTATGCTGGAACTGCAGTTATGGGTTACACTATGTTTGGAGAAGCAACGGAATCACAGTTTACTCTTAATATGCCTAAAGATCTCATTGCTTCAAAGATTGCAGTGTGGACAACAGTATGTTTTCCCTGTCACTTCCCGTTATATCACTTTCCCTTTATATACCGTCTATTAACTATAATTCTATGTTTTTTATTGCAGGTAGTGAATCCCTTTACCAAATATCCTCTTCTTTTATCTTTATATTAATTGGATTTAAATTCAGGGTGATTGTAAGATATAAGTATAGTTTGATACAGGCCTAATTATTTATTAAACACGAATGCAAATCATCTTATTAATCTTTTTAAGGATTCATAAGGCAATTTCCATCGAGTTTCTTTGAAGACAAAGTTATTTGTTATCATCTTGTTTTTTCATAGGATAAATAGATGTTTTGCCTTAATTCAGACCAAACGTATGCATTGACAATGTCACCAGTGGCAATGAGTCTTGAAGAGTTGATTCCTTCAAGCCATCTTAAGTCTCGCATCTATTCCATTTTGATTAGAACATCGCTTGTGATCTCCACCTTGTTTGTCGGTCTCGCCATCCCCTTCTTTGGTAAGCCTCTATCATTCTCTGTTTTATTCAGTTACTTGACGGAAGTTATTACATATGTTATTCGGATTCATGTGTGATCGAACGATGGATATATGTGTGTATCCGATCTAGACATTTCCATGCGTGTATGTTGAAAAATTTTCACTTGTTGCAGGATTGGTCATGTCATTAATAGGATCTTTGCTCACTATGCTTGTGGTAAGTCTACCTTTTGCCATTTTAAATCTTGGAACTTTATAAAATATTGAATTTGTATCCAACAATGACAAGTGAATTTGGTTACATTACTACTTGGCATAGACCAGAAGACTAATGCATTTTTTTGATGATTTCTTCATTGGCAGACCTTGATTCTTCCTCCTGCTTGTTATTTAAGCATCTTGAGGGGTAAAGTAACCCGTATTCAGGTACGATCCTATATTATAACAACTCGAGTATAAGAATATGATCCTTTAAGTATATGAAAGATTTAAATAAATTACATGTATTTATTTTGGATACATACTCGTGTCCAGCACCCGTTTGGTTCAGAAAACAAAGTTCGTTTTCGTTTTCATATTCTTAGAAAAGTAGAAATAGAAAACAATGAAGAAAACTTGTAATGAAAAATCTTTTGTAAAGTTGAAAACAAGGTGTTTTTTAAACTTAGTGAATTGACCTGAGTTTTTCCTTTGTAAAATTGAAGAATATTTTTAAAGCAGTTTTTTCTAATAATATATATTTTTTGTAGGCAACACTTTGTATAATCGTGATTGCAGTGGGAGTAGTTTCATCAGTCTTTGGAACATACTCAGCACTTTCCAAGATTGTTGAGAATTTGAGAAGCTAAAAGTTTTTAGTTTAAGTTTTTGAAATCTTTGTTTGAGCTTCCTTGTTTGGTGTAGACGAATTCAATGGTTTGCTGCTTCTGCAATTCCAAAATTTTGAGTTTTTATATTCCTATTCCAAGTTTTGATTTATTGCTTTTTGTTATGTAATTTAGACCCAAAAATGTTATCATTTTGAATGAACCTGATATGGCTTCCTCTTTATATTCTGCTATCTTCATTTATTATGTTTTGAGTAGAATTTAGAATTAAATGAATTGTTTGCCTTTTGAGTTCATTTAGAAAAACTGAATTCAATATCTATTCATGTATTTCATTCTCATTTGGTTTTATATCTTTTTACAGATAATATTCATTAGTTTTATTAGATAAATAAGAGACATTCCAAAAGTTACAAGAAAAGTACAAAATAAAAATACACCAATCTGGATATTGTTTTCAAAATCATCGAAGTGCATAAAACTTGCCACTTAAAAATAAAATAGTACTAAACAACGAAGGATTAAAAATTAACCTAAAAAAACAAAAACAAAAACAAAAAATCACAAAAGACTCTATGAAGCCACCAATGATTTTCGTTAAATAAAGCTAATTAAACAAAATAATAATAACATAACTTTAAATAAAAGAATAGAAAATAGGGGATAATATAACTTCCAATTTCAATTTTGATTTAGCTAAAACTCTTCCTAGTTATTTTTTATGAAACTTTCCTCAACATTCTTTTCTTATTTTTTCCGAATTTGACCGACACAAATAATTTTATATGATATAAATTTTAGAGACAACGTTCGTTTTAAAGTTATACTAAGGCTTAATAGTAAAAAATTGTTTAATTTATACATTAATTTTTAGTTTGGTGCTTAATATTTTTAGGCTATTTTAGTGCCTAACGTTTCATTTCGTAACTTAAATTGAATTTTTTGTGACTACGTTAAAATTTTTCGTTATCCAATAAAAACAAGGCATGTGGCATATTGTGGTATTTTTTTATTTTTTAAAAAATCGGAAAATTTTTAATTTTATAAAAAAAACCCAAAAAATTTAATTTATCTAAACCCTAATTCCCTAAATTTCTCCTCTCCCACCACCGATTCAACCACCACCACCCACCTTTGCCTTCGTCTCCCCCCACTACTGAAAGCTCTATGATCATGTCATCTGAAACTGACAAATGAACTGTCGGTTGCTTTGTCGACGAACATCCAAAAATAAAAAAAATGACTGATTAGGCTTCTAACCGACGACTAGTGGGTGGGAGATACTAACAGTGAGGTATTCGCCGCTTGGGTGGTAAACGACGAACCGTCGACGTGTAGGGATGTCGGACGGTGAGAAAAATGTGATTTGAGAGTTTAATTAAAAGAAATTAAAATTTGGGGGGTTTAAAAAATTTATATTATTAAAGTAATTTAAAAATAAATAAATAAATAAAACATGCCACGTGTCATGTTATAATTTGTTAATGAAAAATTTTAACTGTCGTTGACAGAAAAACTCAATTTAAATTACGCAATAAAACGTTAAACACCAAAGTGACCTTAAAAATACGTTAGGTACTTTTTTTCAAACTGTTAAGCACTAATCATGACGAAATCACTTCTAAAACAATATAATTCCACACTATATAAATTTTGTAACTTGTCCATTAGCATGTACTTTTCTTTGTTATTATTACTAATTGTTGTTTTAGCACAATATATTTTTCCAACGTGCACGAAATAGAGTCGTCGGTCAAACAATTGGTAGCCACACAAAGAAAGATCCAAAAGGAACTCTTATCAATTTTTTAGGTTTTGTCCTTTATTTATCGGGAAAACCCGAGCAAGTTATATTTAAATATATATATAATTATGAAAATATTTATTTCAACCAATTCATATAATTGATTTTAAATATAAAATCAAATAATAATAATAAATGAATATAACTCAAAATGCTAAAATTTTCGTAATTTTTCTTAACAAGTGTTTATAAATAATCGTTAACCAAAAGTTCATTATACTATTAATTGATTTTTAACCTCAGAATTATGTAGCTTCCACTTTAATTTTCTCTTAATAATAATAAGATCCTTTTGTACCAATAGGGATGCCATATCATTTGGCCCCTTCAAAATTACCCTTTTATCCTAGTACATTGATATAGATAATAAGATATAGAGGGATATTGTTGTCCTTTTGCATGTCCTTTTTAAACATTATCAAAATTATATAAACCCCAATAAGTCTTCCTTCCTCTCCACCAAACAAACTATGCTTCATAACTAAATTGAATCATCATATTTCCACAGGGAAAGGGAAAAAAAGAAAGAAAATGAAGCAAGAGGTCAGCAACAGAAGCTTCTGCGACCGACATGTGGGGAACCCGTGTAAGACGTTCGGACGGCGGTGCAGCCGGCTGGTGAAGGAGCAAAGGGCAAGGTTCTACATTCTCCGGCGGTGTGTCACCATGCTTGTTTGCTGGAACGAGTGCGGTGAAACTTGAAGAAGACGATTGAAGCAACAAAAATATTTGTATATGTAAAGAAGAAAAGATAGAGCATATATTATAACTAATATACATCAGAAGGAAGGATTCTTTCTTTGCTTTTTATTTTGTTAATTTTCTTACGAGTTTTGGGCACAAGAAAAGAGTGTAGATGTAGATCATCAGATGTTAGAATTATACTTCCTATGTAAATATTAATTTCATGAGCTTTTTGGTCTCTAACTCTTCTATTTTTCTTCTTTGTTGCTATATATTTTTTTGGTTGAATCACTGGTTTCCAATCTACTAGTCGACTAATCTAGATCGAGTTTCAGTTTTCTCCATAGCATTAAGATTCGAACTCTTGACCTTGCTTAAAGGATCTAATATTTCTTCCCACTAAACCAACTCGTTGTTGATTATCTGTTGCTATATTCATGTCAGAGTACAGTTCTCTTGGGACTTTTATGGAAAAAGTATAGCTTTTGAGGGCTTTAAGGATGAATAGAGAAATGGACTTTTGTTTTTCTTCCCAAAGGAAGTGAAAATAGGGATATCGTGAGGTTGAGTCATGAGTGTTAAAAAATTGATATCAGAGTTAAAAATAGAACGTATATTATTAGAGATAACGTTAAGAATACTAAATATATATATATATATAATATTTTAAAAAAATATTATTTCAATTTTCATTTTTTGTTTTTGAAGTATAGTTTTTTGTAAAAGAAAAACCTGGATATTGGTTCATTATCTCTTATTATGTCATTGTTTGGTTGACATTTGATTAAATTAAATGATAGTTTAGGGATCACTTTTGAATATAAATACTTTAAGGACCAATATGTAAAACAGGCATGGTTCAGGGCTATTTTATGAATAAAGCCATTAGACAAATGGTTTGGACCGTTTGGTTCTTAACTGAGTTGACTCGACCGGGTTAGGCAAACTCGTTGAAAGAGCGTGACAGTGACACTCCCTTAACTCGCTTTCACCCACACGTGTAATGCCTTTTCTCATTCACTCGAGTCCTTTTTAATGTTTAGATTTTTTTTTTGCAGTCGTACTTAATTTTGATTATTACTAATATTTTCAGCATTTTATAAATTAAACTTATGGAACTATATTTAAAATTCGACTCTTAATGTTTTAATCATTTTATGAAATTAGTCTTGAAGAGAATATCTTTCGTCATTAATTAAGTATACATTAAAAATAAAATATAATCAATAATTAAAAATTTTGATCAAACAAAAATATGAAAAAGGTAAATGGCTTATACTCAGCATTCTATCTGAATTAATCAAGTAATAAATTAAACATTGATGATTACATAAAAATATCATTAAAAATAATAATTTACAGTTGTTTATGTTTTATTTTTTAAAAATTATGTCTATGTGACATTAATATATGTTGTGCACGTTAAAAGATATTACATTTCAAAAGAATTACTAAAAATATGCATTTTTTAAAAATAAAATAAAAGACCATTTTATCATTTCAAAAAATATTATATTTTTTAAAACATTTTCATAATTAAAAGTTCGGAAAATATATGCTTCTTTTTTTTAGAAATAATCTTTTTTCTATTAAAAATTAAAAACAACCTGATGGGTTTTTCTAATATAAACAACCTAATGGTTAAAATGGTTATACTTTTATTCTTTTAATGGTAGGATTTTGTCTGAAGATTAAATCATTCAGGTTATTTGATACGATTTAAATTAAGTTTAAATTATAAATTTCAGAGAATTATATTTTATTTGTATTATTATTAAATTCAGAAGTTAACTATAGAAATATGTAAATGTTTTTAATAATTAAATAATATTAACAAAGTAATATTATTTTAAAAATATAAAACATTTATATATTACATTAAGTGAATCTTAAACTAAATTTCTAAACTAAAAACAAAAAGTATATAAACCATTTGTACTGAATATTTTTTATTTCACTTATGACTTTTTTTTACAACTTAGGAAGACTATAAGTGAATTAAATGAATCGTGCCGGTAAAAAACGGAAGAGAGCAAAATCCTATCGACCACTCACATTATATAATCTTCTTTTCTTTTTAAAAATAATATTAAGACATGCCTCGTTAAAAACCCCATCTACAGCCAGCATTAAAAATCCCAATGCCAACTCCTAAGGGAGAAAAGAGTACACACCTTAATCATCTATTAATAGCATCGTTTAGTACAAATTGTTTAATACGTGTAGGGCATTCATCATAAAAGTAATTACATTGAGGTTTCCTAAATGCCCAGTGTGCTAGTGAATGTGCCACTTAATTTGCCGAGCGTGGAATGTAGGCGACCATGATGTGTGAATGATCCCCTAACATGCGATGTGCCTCGGTCAGGTTCTGCGCCAACACGGGCCGTCCGTCGACCCTAGCGAGCAACTGGTTCACCACATTGGTCGCATCACCCTCCGCACGTACACTCGTTCAACCTTGATCCAGTGCAATTAGGATTGTCGCATAGAATGCATGGGCCTCTACAGTCTCTGCCGAATCAGCTCGGGGCAAGGTTCGTGCACATCCAACAATGACCAACCCATTATGATCCCGCGCAAGCATGCTCATAGCACTGATACCTGTTTGGACATGAAACATACCGTCGATTGTTAGTGAAATCGTACTTGGAGACGGTTTCCTCCAATGACTGAATGTTTGTTGCTGTGGAATTTCATATGGCGGCGGTGTAATAGTAGCTCCATTATATTCCTTATGAAGATGGTGTGCATTTTCAACTATAAGGAAAGCCGACTGGAGCTTTTTATCATGACCAAGTGTATTACACATGTTCTAAATATTCCATAGGAGGACCATGAAACCAGCAAACATATCAGTAAGTAGGATCGCCTCACAATGTTCCAACCACAACAAGCAGGAGGTGGAAGTGTCTAGCATAACACGACTTGAAAGTTTAAACAACTGTAACACTTCTTGAGTGAATGAGCAGTCTCGCATAACATGGAGTACCGATTCAATCTATGTGTGGCATAATGGACAGAGGCCATCAAGGGAACTCAGCACCCCAATTCTACCATATATTGGGAGGGCTTTATGGGCCATCCTCCAAATGAAAAATCGTATCTTCGACAACACCTTTAATTTAGATAAGGTATACCAAAGTTTTGAAGGAGGGACGGGGTCATGTGAATCACGCATCAGCCATGCATAACCCGATCTCGTAGAATATGTGTCACTCGAATGATTACCCCAAATGAGAATGTTCGAGTCCCTATTTGCAATAGTGTATTGCAAAATTGCAGTAGCATCTGTAGTGGTAAAAACTTGGCAGACCATGGTTTCATTTCACCCATTAAAGGAAAGAATCATAAAGTCCTCACAAGTAATCAGTGTCTGCCTACTATCCGTATAAGTCTCGGATAACAAAATCCTCTGTGCACCACCCCAGTTGGCCTTAAAGATCGGAGTCTGGCTATCAATACCTATTTGCCAAAAGAAGCCATCCCATAGTTGCTGCATAGCTGTGAAAATAGATCTCAAGGCATAGGAAGGCTTATCCCTTAGTCTTGTGTTGAGTGCATAAATATTCTATATTTTAACCCTCATTTATCCATATTATTGATGCACTCAAGCATGTTTAGTTGCATTTTAGGATAGAATTTGCATAAACATCACAAATAGATGATTTTGCACAGATACTGCTGATTTCGGTCAATTCTTGCAAGTACCTATCGTGGCAGCATCAAGGGCAGCAGAGGAACAGAAGATAACCGCAGAGCTGGAGTGAAGGATTGAAAAAAACTACCTCATACATCACTATTGTGACAGCTGACGTGACAGAAGTGGCGACAGTGAAGACAACATAGATGGAAAATGCGAAGTGGAGTTCGACTGATAGATGATTTCAAGCTGATTTTTGTAGACCACTCGCATAATTTTTGGAGCCTAGAAGCACAAGGAAGGCATTGCCCAAAGTTTTGAGGAGAAAGTCAAAGCAAGAAGATAGGGTGAACTAAGGGACGTTTATTCAGAGATTTAGTCTTTAAATAAATTGTACTTTAATTCAAACTAGTATTCTTGACCATTAAGAAAGTTTACACCCAAGACCTATATATATGCTTGTATTTCGACAAGGGAAGACAATCTGGTTCCTAGCCGTCTTCCATCATAAACCCTAGCTATTCTCTTCTTCATCATGTTCTAAATCTTCCCCAGGGCTAAGGGTTGATCTTGTAAAGTAGTTGTAAGGGTTAAACTGTTTCTTATGTTTTTCTGTTCAATCAATAAAACTTCAAGTTTATTTACTCTGGTTTTAACATCTCATAAGAGTATCGGGAGATCATTGTGAGATTATCTATTTACTTAATATCGGGAGAGTTAAGTATAAGAAAGGAGTAAACACAGTTTTCCAGTTTATGGTTAAACTACCTTGGCCTAGGGATAGGTACAAAGTTAAGTGGCTAAAGAAGGATTCACAAACATCTATGTTCATCATTCGATTCACGTTGGGAAGTATCATCCAAGACGTGTTCACCGACAGAACTTGGACCTAGGGATAGGACAAGTCACAACAGGGGTTCTTGCCGAACTTGAAGTAACAGAGTTGTTGATCGCTGCCGCGACAACAACATACCTCTACCGCGATAGGTGTTGTCGCGACAGGCTCTACGACATAAGCAACAGAAGTCCTCTGAACAGTGCAACACCTACACTACATAACAAATCAATACCAACCTACTTTATCAATATGATTTCCTACTCTATTTTAGTATATCTTCAAGAATTCTCAAAACACTTTATTAAATTTATCTCTTTTCTTGTGCGGAGTTTTGAAGTTAGAAGTATTTCCAGTCCATGTGGAGACGATGTCTGATACTTCGTATCACTATATTACTTGCGTCGTGTATACTTGCACTCAATTGCGATAGTCTTATTTACATGCAACAAGTTTTTGGTGTCGCTACCGGGGACTGGCAACATACCTTTACCTTTAATTACTGCACCTTTTATTTTTATTTTTATTTCTTTTCTATTTCTGGTTGTTACATTTCCCTGTGCTTTTCACAAGGTTTTCTTCTCTTGCTTATGCGCAGATCGAGACGCGTACAGATCCTGAACACAAACTAGACCTAGAAATCGGTCATACGTACCATCTCAGAAACCAAGCCCGACTCATGATAGAGAGAAACCGCTATCTTGAGGAAAGATTTGAAGCAATGGAAACCCAAGGACAAGGTGTTGGGGTAAATAACAACAACAACAACAACCTCAGGGTTTATATTATTCCTCATGCTGATGTTCAAGACAACCGGCAAGCTCCTGCTGCCCCGGCAGCACGGCAGACATACCGAGAATATATGGACAATGATCAAGTTGAACTGCAAACTACACTACCGGACATGAAAGCTGAACACTTCGAACTAAAATCTGTGATGTTCAGCATGTTAAATTTAGTCGGACAATTTGGCGGTTCTGCTACAGAGGATGCACGCGAGCATTTGAAAACCTTTCAAGAGATCTGTGGATCATTTTGAATACAAGAAATAAGCCCGGAAATGCTGAGACTCCGACTATTTCCCCATTCATCGAGGGATAGAGCAAAAATCTAGTGGAATAAGTTAACACCGGGTTCAATCAGAACTGGGCAGATCTTTGCCGTGAATTCCTTTCTCATTTTAATCCTTCTCTTTTAACTGAAAGATTGCGTAACGAAATTGCTACTTTTCAACAGGAAGATGATGAACCAATGTACGAGGCATGAGACCATTTTACAACTCTCTTACAAAACTGCCCGATGCACGGATTCCCCATTTGGAACCAGGTCGTCAAATTCTACAATACTGCCAATGCATCCACTCGAATGAGGATAGATTCGACAGCTAACGGTTTGTTACTAGACAAAGAGTCGAAAGATGCAATACTTGTGTTGAAAAGGTTGGCAAAGAACGACAAACAGTTTCCCCACAGAACGAAGAAGAGGAAGACGAGGAGTATCTGTTAAGGAACACAAATCTGACAACTCGGTAAAAACCCAATTAGCATACATCACCAAGGTAGTTGAAAACCTACAACAAAAGAGTGAATCTAAGGTGGTATTTTCGGTCGAAGAGATGTGTGAAACTTGCAGCGGAAACCACAGTACAGAAGAGTGTCCCTTACAGCTGGAAATGGGAATGTATGTTGGAAACTACAACAAGAATAAAGGCTACGACTCCAACAATTATAACCCGAATTGGAGGAAGAACCCTAAATTCTCCTGGAGTAACCCAGAAAATGCTTTGAATCCTCCCGTCCAGAATAATTAAAATCAAGGAGTTCCCAGAATACTATCACGACAGCAGCCACAGTAGCAACCACAACAGCAGCCAGTATCATCCACAAGTATAATAGAATAGACCCTAGCTATTTTCATGTTTCAAACTGGAGCATATATGGCCAACATGAATCACTTTGTCAAGAAGACTGAAACATTCATGGATAAAACAAAGATGAGAATGACAAACCATGAGGCTACTTTAAAGTCTCTAGAGACACAAATGGGTCAGGTCGCCCAGTTCATCAACACCAGACAGAATGGAGGATTCTCTAGTGATAGTGAGGTCACTATAAAACCAACACATGAGCAGTGTAAAGCTATAACAACGAGAAGCGGAAAACAGATACAAGAGCCGAAAATTAAAAAGACGCCTAGTAAGGAACCGACCCTACAAACACCTACCGAAAACACTGCCCCGGTAGACGTGAAACAATCTGTTGTTGCCAACCCTGCCACGACAATAGAAAAATCTAAGGAGGCAACAGAAGAAGTTGAAGAATGTAAGCCTCCTCATATCTGAATCCCATATAAAGGACGTCTCGAAGATTGCCGTCCTCCACCCCCTTTTCCACAGCGGTTGAAGAAATAGAAACATGAGTACCAAGTTAAGAAGATCTACGGTGTTTTTAAGCAAGTACATATCAATATTCCGTTGTTGGAGGCCATTAAGCAGATGCCTGGTTATGCCAAGTTCCTTAAAGATGCAATGTTTAGGAGATCCAAACTTGGGGAGTTTGAAATTGTAGTCATGACAGAAGGTTGCATGGCAATCTTACATAACCATACACCCCCAATGAAGAAGGATCCTGAGAGTTTCATTATACCATGCATAATCGGTGATTAGTATGTGGGTAAGGCACTTTGTGATCTTGGAGCTAGTATAAATCTAATGCCCAAATATGTTTTTCAAAAATTAGGTATTAGACAAGAAAGACCCACAATAGTCATGCTTCAATTGGCAGACCGCTCTTACGTACAGCCGGAAGGAAAAATTGAAGACATCCTAGTAAGAGTGGATAAATTCATATTTCTCGCTGACTTCCTTGTTCTATACTGTGAAGCAGACGAGAATGCACCGATCATCCTAGGGCGACCCTTCCTAGCCACAAGTTAAACAGTGATCGATGTAGAGAAGGGAGAACTGACTATGAGAGTCAACGACCAGCAGATAAAACTAAATGTTCTACATGCCATAAAACAAGCTGGTGTACATGAAGAATGTATGTCAATATCAGAGGTAATTGTAGACCAACCTTGTATCAGATCAAGCTGTCACGACAGACAAATCGGTTACTGTCGCCACAACCACCTAGAAGACTGCCACGACAATACCTGTGACATCAAAAGCCTTCCATAGATCAGCCACCTGCTTTAGATCTTAAACCCTTGCCAGAGCAACTTAAATATGTTTTTCTTGGTCTCAATGATACGTTGCCCGTGATCATTTCTTCTAAGTTGATGCAGGAACAGGAACAATAGTTGATTGGTATGCTACAAAAGCATAAGAAGGTAATTGGATGGACCATTACCGATATTCAGGGCATTAGTCCGGTAATTTGCATGCATAAGATCCTATTGAAGGATGATCATAAGCCGACGATAGATGCTCAGAGACGATTAAACGAAGCAATGCGAGAGGTGGTGCGAAAGGAAATTATCAAGTGGCTTGACACTAGAATTATTTACGCAATCTCGGATAGCAAGTGGGTGAGCCATGTGCAATGCGTACCCAAGAAGGGAGGAATAAATACCGTAACCAACAAGGATAATGAGCTAATTCCAACCAGGACTGTGACCGGTTGGAGGGTTTGTATGGATTGCTGGAAGCTTAATAAAGCTACTCGAAAGGACCACTTCCCCTATCCTTTTATTGACCAAATGCTAGATAGATTAGCGGGAAAACCTTACTATTGTTTCCTTGATGGTTATTCAGGTTACAATCAGATTGCCATTGCACTAGAGGACTATGAGAAGACAACCTTCACATGCCTATATGAAACATACGCATTTAGAAGAATGCCATTTGGACTGTGTAATGCGCCAGCAACTTTTCAGCGGTGTATGATGTCTATATTCTCCGATATGGTGGAAGATTTCCTAAAGATCTTCATGGATGACTTTTTCGTCTTTGGAGTTTGCTTCAACAATTTCCTAGGCAACTTGAAGAAAGTTCTTGAAAGATGTGAAGAGGCAAATCTTGTACTGAACCGGGAAAAATACCATTTTATGGTAGATGAGGGTATAGTGTTGGGACACAAAGTCTCCTGTTGTGGCATAGAAGTGGATAGAGCTAAAATCGAAGTCATCGAAAAACTGCCGCCACCCACCACAGTCAATGGCATTAGGAGTTTCTTAGGGCACACATGTTTTTATCGTAGGTTTATTGCTAATTTTTCTAAGATTACTAAACCTTTGTGTCTTTTGTTGGAACATAATAAGGCCTTTGACTTTAGTGCCGAATGTACTGAAACATTCAAGATACTGAAAGAGAAGCTGGTAACAGCCCCAATAGTACAGCCACCGGACTAGAGTTTACCGTTCAAAATAATGTGTGATGCTAGTGACTATGATGTAGGGGCAGCATTAGAGTAGCGGAAGGAAAAACTCTTCCACGTAATATACTATGCCAGCAAGACCTTAAACGATGCCCATATAAACTACACCAGGACAGAGAAGGAGTTGTTAGCCGTTGTATTCGCCTTTGACAAGTTCAGACCATACATACTTGGAACAAAAGTGGTGGTTCACACGGATCATTCAACAATAAAATACATGTTTACCAAGAAGGATGCACGACCACAATTGATACGTTGGATTCTGTTATTACAAGAGTTTGATATAGAAATCAAAGATAGAAAGGGAACATAAAACCAAGTAGCTGATCACTTGTCAAGACTGGAGCTGGGAAATGATCAAGATAAAAACAAGGTTAACATACATGAGATTTTCCCTGATCAGCAGTTATTCATTGCCATGGAAGTACACACAAGAACTACAGCGACAGCCACGACGACATGTAAGTTTTCTGATGCTCCTTGGTATGCCGACATAGTAAACTATATCGTTAGTGGTTTATTACTTCTTGAACTTAACTATCAAGCTAGGGAGATGTTCCAAAATGATGCAAAACATTATTATTGGGACGAACATCTTCTGTTCAAACATTGTGTAGATCAGATTATCAGGAGATGCATACCAAAGGAAGAACAGGAAAAAGTACTCCACCACTGTCATGCTGCTCCTTATGGAGGACACTTTGGAGGAAACAAAATTGCTGCCAAGGTTCTGCAGTCCGGTTTATTTTGGCCTACACTATTCAAAGATGCACAAGCTTTTCACAAGCGTTGTGACAAGTGCTAAAGGACAGGAAACATCTCTCGAAGGCATGAGATGCCTCTTTAGAACATTATCGAAGTCAAAATTTTCGATATTTGGGGAATCGACTTCATGGGACCATTCCCAGCTTCTTGTGGGAATCTGTATATACTGATGGCAATAGATTATGTGTCCAAATGGGTAGAAGCCATCGCCACACAAAAGAATGATGCCAAAATCGTCCAAAGATTTTTACACAAACACATCTTCACCAGGTTTGGCATCCCAAGAGCAATCATTAGTGATGAAGGTAAGCATTTTGACAATAGGGTGATTGCAAACGCATTGAAGAAGTATGGAGTGAAACACGAAATCGCAACAGCATATCACCCTCAGACCAATGGGCAGGCCGAGATCTCCAATAGAGAAGTGAAGAACATTCTGGAAAAGATGGTTAAGCCATCTAGGAAGGACTGGTCTCTCCACTTGAATGATGCATTATGGGCTTACAAGACTGCCTTCAAAATACCACTGGGAATGTCACCTTACCGACTCATCTATGGAAAAACTTGCCACCTACCTGTCGAGATAGAACATAAAGCATATTGGGCTATTAAGATAGTTAACATGGATTGAGATAGAGCAGGGCAGAAAAGGCTCTTGGATTTAAATGAAATTGAAGAAATTCAAGCCACTGACGATAGACCTCTACAGCAATAGGTGCTATCGCGACAGGCTCTACGACATAAGCAACAGAAGTCCTCTGAACAGTACAACACATGCACTACGGAACAAATCAATGCCAGCCTACTTTATCAATCTGATTTCCTCCTCTATTTTAGTTTATCTTCAAGAATTCTCAAAACGCTTTATTAAATCTATCTCTTTTCTTGTGCAGAGCTTTGAAGTTAGAAGTATTTCCAGTCTCTGTGGAGACGATATCTGATACTTCGTATCACTATATTACTTGCGTCGTGTATACTTACACTCAATTGCGATACTATTATTTACACGCAACATCTTGCATCTAAAACTGACTTCCCTGCAAAGTATTTACAAGAAAGAACCCGGGATACAAGGTAATGTGGATCAGTCAACAGTCTCCAAGTTTGTTTACCCAACAATGCTATGTTGAATTGGTGAAGATCACGGAATGCAAGTCCTCTAGCTCGCTTTGGAGTACATAGCTTTTTCCATGCAATCATCGGCCACCCTCTACCTTTCATTCTTCCCAACCACTAGTAATTCCGCATGACACTTACAATTTGAGTGATAAGACAGTTTGGTAAGAGATAACAAGTCATAACATATGTTGGCAAGGCCTGTGCAACAACTTTGAGGAACACTTCTTGGCCACCATAAGAGAGCAAATTTTTGGTCCATCCACGAACTCGCTTTGCAACATGATCCAGTAGGAAGCCAAGTTTCACAGACTTATTTTTGCTAATTATTAACGGCATGCCAAGATAATGACCCAAATCGTCCACTTCATTAATTGGAAAGGTCAACTGAAATCGATCTCTACTCATCTGTGAAGTGGAGGGACTAAAATAGATGAGCGACTTGTCATAGTTGATCTTTTTGTCCGATGAAGCAGAATAAAGATCCAAGATCTCCTTCACCCGTGTAATTTCTGCAACGGAGTTTTTGATAAACAATAAGCTATCATATGCATATAATAGATGTGTAATATTAGGCCCATGTTGGCTTGTGCGGATGCCCCGGATAGTCCCTTGTTGTTTAGCATGGTGGAGAAGAGCAGATAACCCCTTAGTACAAAATAAGAATAGAAAAGGTGATAGTGGATCACCTTGTCTAATACCCCGGGTAAGTACAATAAGTTCTGAGAGTGCCTCATTTAGACGAACTTGATAGGTGACTGTGGTAATACATCTCATAATTAAGTTCACCCATTGTGGGGCAAGCCCAAGCTGTAGCATCAGTGCCTCCAAGAAAGACCACTCCACTCGGTCATAGACCTTCTCTATGTTAAGCTTCAGAGTTGCACCCTTGTTTGGTCCGTTTTTAGATGACTGTATGTAGTGAAAGATCTCATGAGCAATCAGAATGTTACCCGAGATATGTCATCCGGAACAAAAGCTGCTTGCTCCTTGTCAATACATATCGGCATCAGTGGTCTTAGGCGATTTGACAAGAACTTTAGAAACTGATTTGTACACAATGGTATATAAGCTAATAGGTCGAAATTGCCGCATGAATATTGGAACATCAATCTTTGGGATCAAAACCAGAACAGTTCTGTTCACCTTTGCCATACTAACCCGATCATAAAGGATATCGAGGCATAAGTTGAGGATATCATCCCTTACTATGTCCCAATACTATTTTTAGAAGCTGGATGGTAACCCATCTATTCCTGGTGCTTTGGATGGGTGGATTTGCATAATAGTCTGGTGGATCTCCTCCTTTGTAAACGGTGCCAAAAGAGTATCATTCATAGTCGGAGTGATAGTCGGAGAAATGCATCTAAGGATGTCCGACGATAGAGTGCAGCTATTTGAGTGAAATAGACCAACAAAGTAGTCTTGGGCAAAGCCAAGCATGTCCGGTAATCAGTCATACCAATCACCATTTACACTGGTAAGCCCACAGACATAATTTTTCTTTTTCCGACCCGTAGCACGAGCATGAATGAATTTGGTGTTGTAGTCACCATCTCGTAGCCACTGTACACGTGACCTCTGCGCCCAATAAGCTTCCTCCTTATCCAATAATGCCTTTAATTTCGCCTTTGCATCGGACAATTCTTGCAATCGGGCATCATCCAAATCACTAGACAATAATGCAGTGATTTGTTTCCGCAAGGCCTTAGACCGAGCATGAGATTGCGAGCGTCTGTCATGCTGCCAACTATCAAGAGTGCATCCAACCTTCTCAATTTTAGAAAGGGCAAAACTACAAGGGTCTACCCATCCACGGATAACATGTTCACGACATGCCTCTTTCGATGCCCAACAAGCATCAAATTTGAAGTAATCACTATGATGGTGATTAGAAGGAGAATGGGTGTCAGGTTCCGTATCCAATAATAGGAAACAATGGTCCGAATAGTCGAAAAAATCAGTGATAACACGGTGGTCCGCATACATTTCAAGCCAAGAGAAAGATGCAACAAATATGTCAATGCGCTCACACATTGCCGGTGCACTTGTTTTATGCCAAGTGAACCATCCCCTAGATGGGCGGATAACATAGAGATGTGTTGCATCAAGGACATCCCGAAATTGTTGGATGTCAATGCGAGGACGTCTTCAGCCCCTTGCTTTTCATTGTCTGTTAGTATTTCATTAAAGTCACCACCGTTTAGCCAAGGCAAATTAGACGTTGCATGAAGTTGTGTAAGTAAATCCTATGTATATGGCTTATTATCGCAATGGCCATGGATGCCGGTGAAGCGAAATTTTGCATTAGTTGATGAGATAGTGACATCAATGTGGATCTTTGAATACGAGGAAAGAAAACACTGAACTTTAGTATTCCATAATAAGGCCAAACCAGTACAAGAGTGACCATTTTTAACATAAAAACAACAATCTAGTCCTAATACCTGCTTCACATGATCAACATGGGCTTTTTTCATACGCGTTTCACAAAGGAGAATAAAATCGGGAGCTTTAATAGTCATATAACGCTCAAGCGCTCGAATTGTCGAAGGGTTCCCAAGCCCTTGACAATTCCAAATTAGGAACTTCAATGTGCCAGACGGGGCTGTCCCACAGCCTGCGCCGAATCAATATGAGTGCTCGGATCACCATGAGGAGTCATCGAATCAGCCCCCGAGCGAGACCTCTTGGTGGTGGAAGAAGTGTGATGCTTGTTATGGCTCTTGCGCTTGTGGAGACGGTTCACGGACCCCGAATCGTCCTTGTCACGGTCATCCCCATACTCTACTTCATCGGTGTCAATCTCCGCAACAATAGATGGGTTAGGCTCCATCTGACTGGGCAAGGATTTGCATCGGAAAGTGCCGGGTGTGCGATGGGCAGCTCCCTCGATCACTAGGCTGCTCGGATGGCCCTTCTTTGCTGCATCACTCTCGGTCACAAAAGCATCTGGATTAGCTCTCTTTGCCCCATCGTGTCGTTCCTTAAGCACATGGGCTATCGGAAAATCATCATTGCCCGCACCCTTGTCACTAGTACGATCCGCACGCTCTGCCCCATGCGCATCCTTCTTACTCTTGCCTCGGTCACCACGATCACTACCACCCTTGGTCTTGGCCATTTTCATTGCATCCTCAACCGGCACATCTAAATCCTTCGCGGGCCTAGCATGATCAGCCCTATATCCCGCATCCTTACTCCTTTGTCTCGGTCACCCCCATATCATGCATCCTTCACTCTTTTGTCATGGTCAGCCTCATGTCCCGCATCCTTCACTCCTTTGTCCCGGTCAGCCACCACTATGGTCTCGGATGGTGCATCCTCAACATGGCCCACGGTCGCACCCATCTCAGTTACTCCCGGCAAAGTAGGAGCGTTATCTTGTGTTTTCGCAACTTGTAGATTGTCACCCACCATCAACTCATCAATCATATCAGAATGTTTTCCAAAATCCACCCCGAGCTCATTGGTCACTTTTTCAAGATCATCCAACTCTTTTTCAGTCAACCCACGCGTGTCATCAATGTCTTACATTCCCACGTCCGGTTGCCCTAGCACTTGGGGTGCTACGGTGCTCGATGAAGGGTGTGCACTAGGCCCCAGCAAGGATGGAAAGAGACGACCCACTTGTTGCACACCAAGTTCTGTCCGCATAGCAATGATCCCCCTCCTTCTAGTTTGAGTCAGAGTCTTTGTCTCCACCAGCACACGGAGCCATGGCCCATAGGGTAAGGCCACATCTTTGGGCACCTCATTCGGACATAGGTCCACTTCGTGGCCAAGCACGCCACAGAAAAAGCAAAACTTATCAAGCTTCTCGTATTGGATAAGACATACACTAGTTGTGCCATCATCGTTGGGAAGCATCATGCACCGTAAGAGCGGTTTCCAGACCGAGAGCTCCACCTTCACCCGGAAATAATCACCGAAGTTACCTGACACTTGCCGCCCATCAATGGAGTCTAGATCATCGAAGCATGCCCCAATTTTTGTCGCCATGGTCGTGGTCATTTTGTCCAACGGTAAGTCATAAACTCGAATCCACCACACCATACGGTCGAATACATATTCCCCAAGGGCCAACGATAGTTGAAAGCGAACCAACACAACCGGCTCACCATCGAAGATCCAAGGGGCTCTCTTCAACACGCTACAGATGTAGCTTTTGGTTGGGAACTTGAACAAGAAGATCCCCAGTTTGAGAGAAAAGATTTTCACTTTCTCCGCAGCCATGATATTCGAAAAAACTCGGATGAAGACAATATCATTAATCAACCGGGAAGAGAGTACCTTACCAAGCAAACCAAACTCGACATCGACAGCTATGGACACATCATTCGAACCGGAAACATCCACCAAAGCAATCTTCTCTTCATTAATAAAACACAAATTCGCCATGAGTTGTTGAAGGTGTAAAGCCATCTCCAGAGTAAGTAAGTATATGAAAGGGAGATGCAACAAAAATGCGAAAGGAGAAATGCTAAAGTCGGTAGCAATATATATAGGTAGAGAAATGATGGTCGACCTTGGAGGGAGTTGTGGCAACCGTCCCACTCTCCCACGATGCAACCCACTCCCTGCATATGCTATAACCGGCGTAGTGCAAGTAACTACCGAGTTACTTGCCAAATTCCCGCTCAGCTTACAGCGGTTAAGGGGACTCCGCATCTAACGGCTCCCATCCCACCTGAGATGGTACGCAAGATCCAACGACAACGGTTGGATGCGCACACGGATCACCAACATCACACTCTCTTGGGAGTTAATTAACCGAAATTCTGGAAAATAACTTCCAAAAAACTGAAATCTGGAAGTTTGAACTATGAATTTTCTGGAATTTCCCAATTTAATCTCATTGTTCGTTAATGAACAGTCCACAATTAATTTCGAGAATTCCAAATAAAATCCAATAAGACGTGATCTTTGCATCACAAAGCATGAAATTTGGAAGAACGTAAAATAATTAAAATCAATCTCCTTGGTCGTATAAGACCAGTCCACAACTGACTTAATTAATTTGAACATTGTTCCAATTTGACGTGTTCCTAGCCACACAAAGCATGAAGTTTCCTCAAAATGTAACCGCCAAAACCAAATTTTTGAAATCTGAAAATTCCACCATGCATGAAGTATAGCAATGTTCATTGGTACAAAAGATGCCGGAAAATCATCGGAATCATCGTGATACAACAAAAGAACGAGGGGAATCTTCATGGTAACTGTCTCCCCTTGCGGTTACTTATGTAACCATCACAATTCCAATCGAAATTACATTTGAGAAATGCATAATCGTACACAACAACATTAACAATGTTGAATATTATATAATCATCATGAACTGATAGAATACAATTCAAATTAACGGTATGAAATGTAGTAACCGTCATCCCAGCACCGTTGAAAACTACTTGAGTAACGAATTCCTCCATTGATGCAACAAGAAGTTGTTGAAATCCATAGTGTAAATCATGTCGATGATCAACACAACCACCATTGTGAAATAAATCTAATCCAAGATCAAAACAATTCGTTGAAGTTGAAAAGTTTTGAAAAACTGGAATAGAAAATTTTAGAGAAAATTTATCCATTTCACATTATATAATCTCAAATATTCAATAAAGGCATGATTTCATATCAATTATCCCGATTTTCTATTTTTCTAATTTGAAATTAGATAACTTTATTAATAAAAAAATAACCTTTTAAAGGTTTCACAACATTAAAAAATAATAAAATAAGTTGACAAATTTAAAAAATAAACTAAAGGGTTGCTCTAGTCACATTAGACACTTCTTCTTTGTACCACAGTAAATCTCTGAAGTCCATTGTAAGAATAGTCCCTGGGGAGTTGTCAAAACATGAACTAGATGAAATCCCCAATAAAAAACTGTAAATACCTTTAGTGTCGATTCCAAAGGTATTGATCTGCTTCATTTCTGATCATACCAGCAAACAACCACAAAATGAGATGAACCTATCCAGACCACCGATAAACCCAAATTAGAAACAAATGTCGTGAGAAACACTACACGAGCATCAATCGGACGTAAAGGTATCGAGAAAACATATTATGAGACAGAGATGTGCCATAAAGGCAGAAAGAAGTGTGTTATAAAAACAGAAAAATAAGCGCAACAAGATAAGCGAAAATGAGATAACCAAAACACATAATTTTTTTATTAAAAATTAGGGAAAATTTAAAAAAACCAAGACAATAAATAAGAAATTATAGAGAAGATAAAACACCGACGATAGACGACCAACATTAAAATTGGTGCAGCTAAAATAAAATAAAATAAAATAAAAAGACAAGGGTTGAGATGGGAGAAAACTTAGCCGCTAAGGTTTTTGAATACAAAAAGTTTTGATTTCGATTTTATTTGTACATTACAAATTTACAGTTATCATCCCAACTCTCCTTCTAAAATTTCAACAAGTGATTTAATTTTAGGGTTTAGAGTTTTAGTTTAGGGTATAGAGTTTAGGTGCAGGGATTTAAAATTTAGGGATGATGGTTAATATTTAGGGTTTAAGTTTAGAATTTAGAGTTTATAGGTTGGGGTTTTGTTTTTAGGGTAATATGGTTATGATTTAGGTTTTAACTTATAAACCCTAAATTTTAACCTTAAACTCTAAATTCTTATTACTATCCCTAAATTCTAAACCCATACACCTAAACCCCTAAACCATACACCATAAACGAAGACCTTAAACCCTAAAACTAAGGTACTTGTTGAAACTTTCAGTTTCCACCGCCACAGTGTATAAAATAATAATCCAAAATTTAATACAATAAATTATGAGAAAAATATCAATTTAAGTTAAAAACTAATTAACTATGATATAATTGTTTTTTGACAAATCCTAAATCTAATCTTACCTAGAGGGGAGGGGAAATGAAAGACTCTAGAAGAAGGAATGAGAGTGCTCCTAGTAGATCTCGAACTTGTGACCTTTGAGAATATAAAAGAATATACTTGCTTAACTATATGATATAATTAATCCATCATTTATTAGGTTTTGAATAACGAATTTTGTATATATATGCGTGATGCATGAATATATAGACTATCAACGGATTATATTATAATTGATAAATGATGAGTACAATTGTAAAATATATTGTACTTTTAATGAAAAAATTTAAACTAAAACCATAGAAATATCATTGTTGGAAAGGACAAAAAGAATCCATAAATCATATATATATATAGTCCTAAAATATCAAATATAGAGCCAAAATATATGGATACACTTATCCTTTGTCTATTAGAACTAGTTAAAAATGATTTTATCTACAATTTAATTGTATTTCAATTTAACTCACGGTTAGCTGGTTTAGTAAGATGAGATGTTAGATTTCTTAAATAAGATTAAAAGTCCGATTATTAACATTGTGAATGACGTAAACTAAACTAAAAAATCGCTTTTATAATAAAACTCTACAATACCTAATTTTAATTAACCATTCAATAAAATTAAATAACGGTATTAAAAAATAATTGTTTTCAATTTTCAGACCTTGCTGTCAATTTAAAAGCATGGTACAATAATCAAATTGCCACTTTTGTATGTTTTGTCCCTTATCCTAAGTTCATATAACTAAGCATTAATTGTGGTCCAATTTTCTTTTCATGGACCAAATGTGAAAAATAAATGGTTGAAATTCATGGAAAATTAAATTAAAAGAAATAGGGAATTGAAAATCTCAAGACATGATGGGTAGCAAATTCATTAGACAAGATAAGGTTTAGTAACATTATAGATAGCTCATTTGTTATGGACATGTCTCCCACGGTTCTACCCCCACAAGAGTTTGGCTTTAAAAAGGTGCTTTAAAAAGAAAAGAAAACAAATTAAGTTACTATTTAATTTTTTTTTTGTCAAGTTTCCTTCTCTATGTTTAAATTCAAGATTTAATTGTAGTTTAATAAAATGAGTTTTTTGCATCAAGTCGAATTAAAAAAAAATTATCTTTTTTAAGTCAAGTCAAATTTTGCTCACTCTACTAATTATGTTAGAACCAAATTCACTAATTTGAATAACGTGTCTATAACCTCACATGGCCATATTTTAATGATAAAATATATTTTATTTAGGTTTAATTATAATTTTTTTATAAACATAACATTTTAAAATATTTGGATTACGGTCTAATCAACCCGGTCCGTGAACATGTGTAGTATTATCACATGCACTAATGAATCCATATTTTTTGTTGTTATTGTTCACACCAGCTAGAGTTAGAAGATTGGGTATTATCAAAAAAAAATAAGAAAGGCTGAAAAGCAATAAGACAATAAGTGTACTGGTATATTTTTTTAAGTTAATTGCATCACATATCCCTAAATTATTATCTTTATTTTTTATGATTCTTAATTTTTTAAATATTTTAAATTTATCTCCAAATTATAACCCTCATTTTAAATTGGTCCCAAAATTTTGAATGTTCCAGTTCCATCTTCAAATGATCATCTATACCACGTCATATTATTGCATAATTAACATCAATGTTTAAATGACAATTAATAATTTTATATCTGTTTTATTAACATGAGATATTATTAGCATATAATCTAGTTTGGAGATGAATTAGAACGTTCAAAACTTTAGGTGACTAACTTAGAATGGGAGTCATGATTTGGGGATGAAATTGAAACATTCAAAAGTTTGAGGACTAATTTAAAATGAACATTAATTTGAAGATGGAATTGAATCATTAAAAAATTAAAAACTAATTTAAAACGAGAATCATAGCTCGGGGACATGTAGTACAATCAACCCTATATTTTTAGAATTGAATGATAATAGGCAAATGAGGGACCCTAGTTATCTCTAAAATTTCAAGTGGGATTGTCTGGTAGGAGGTTGGTTAGTCCAATCCACACACCCAAACATCTCAACAGATCTGCCCTCCTCCACTCTGTTCCCATATTCCATAATTAATGCAACTTAGTCACCATCTCTAACTTACTTTCTTCTTCAACTCCTTGGTTTTTGCCCCCTCTTGGAAAATGACTGATTTTTTCTCTTTTTCAAGCTTGGTGTAAAGCAATTTAGTAATTTATTCATTGTTAGAAACATTATTTTTATATTGATATGTTTATAAATTAATATAATTAAATTTAAGTGAATAGTATGTCATATATTGGATTCAAAAGATCTTTATAGTCAAAGCTATTTAAAGTACATATAAAAGAACCTTAGCAGTATCCTTTTCTATTTTTAATGTAATTTACAACTAGAAGTTTGGAATGGGAAGGAAAAGAAATGTTTTTTTGTTTGTTATTTTGGCCTTTTAATCGGTATCATCATCATCATTATTTAATATACGAATTGTGTAAAATAAATTTTGCATAAATATGTATATTTGACTCTAAATCTTAAACATGACGGATGACATTTAAATAAACAAAGTTGTGTAAAATTTAAAATTCATGTATATTATTTTAAGATTTAGGTGTTCTATTTATATGTTTAGAATTTAGCGTTTACGGTTTATAATTTAGAATTTATGATATGGGGTTGAAAATTTAAACTCACAATAGATAGGTTATACACTACAAAATTCATACAATCTATGTATTAAAAAATCTCTATTAATATTTATTTGACAAACAAATCAATATGATTCTTAAAGACTATCATTTAAATCTTGACTTTTCTGTATTTCTCGAGTTGAACCTCAATCAATCCATGCATACTCCAAATTCCACACTGGCAAGCATCAATGTCAGAATGATGAATGAACCACCCTTTTTTTCTTCTTTGATTTAACAAGTAAATCAAAAACACTTGGACCAAAATTGATTTGGCTTTAATCTTATTTAGATATTTGATGCTCTCAATCTTGGTCTTAACCCATATACCAACTTCATTCATGGTTTGATTGCATGCTTTGCTTAAGCTAAAACAGTTGCATGAAAGCTCTTATAATTTGACATATTCACCACTAAAGCAATGCTAAAACAGTTGGTACTATACACATCTGACTTCTTTCATGAATACAAGTTATATGGTAAATAATGTCAACAATTTCTAGAGCATGTGATTAACAGTTCTTAATTAATTTTTTCTTTTCTCCTTTAGGCTATGGGTTCAATACCTATTAGGAATAAATTTTCCCTCATCTTCTCTTATGTAAGAATTGTTAAAAAAATGTAGGGTAAAAATACCTAAAGCATCACTCAACTTTGCTTTGTGACCTATTTTGGTCACTCAACTTTGCTTTGTGACCTATTTTGGTCACTCAACTTTGCTTTGTGACCTATTTTGGTCACTCAACTTTCAAAGTGCTCAATTTTAGCACTGAACTTTAAACATTAACCTATTTTGGTCTTTCCACTGTTAAATCTCTAACCCTATTATGACTTGGAAATAAAAAATTATATATATATTAATAATGTTTAATATACTTAGTTAAATAAACCCCCACTCATTTGTTCCCTCACCTTCACCTACAACCTCCACCCATTTCTCACTTTCACCAGCAATTCCCTAACGCCGCTCCGGTGAGTTTTTCGACAAACTAAAATCACTGGCCAACTCCTCTTCTTTTCCCCTTTTCTTCTATCGGTACGGTTTTTGAAAACTGCCCTCAAATGACCCAAAACGAGTCCAAACATTTTCATCTTGAGAGCACGATTCGCCGCCATTCACCGTTTGATCAGCCTAAAACTGAAGTATGTTGATCTTGTAGAAATATGTGTTTTGATATAATAATTGAAAAATAGTTTTGGACTAAATTGAAAGGATATCAAAATGTTTTTAAGTCCAAACAACTTGAAATTATGTTTGAGGATGTTTAAAAAGGTTTTGACAATGTTTGAAACGTTTTTAAGTAGCCAAACCAGTGTCTTTAAGGTACCCGTTTCGATACAGGGCCAATCTGTATCGATACGATTTGAAACTACCAAAACGCGTACCATAACAGGGTTTGCTCGTTTCGATAAGATGTAGTTCTGTTTCGAAACACCCTTTTGTGTTTCGATACGGCTAACGGTCAAAACCTCCCCAGCGGTCAAATTTTCCAAACGGTCTTTTAAATGCAGCTCATCGGTCACTCGTACTGAAATGGTTTGTAACCGTTTCGATACAGCTCAATGTCGTTTCAATACGGACATAGGCATTTCGATACGGCTTGCTACATCAAGCTTCAACGGCTAGTTCTGAAGAAGGTCGTTTCAATACGAGCTCGTGTGTTCCGATATGAACATCTCCATAACAGCATTTATTGCGGGAAATAAAGGCCCTAACGGCTCCAAAACATCCCTAACAGCTAGCAACGACCACAAGCTCAATTGGGACTATAAATTGAAGGCATGAACACTTGAAGATTTTTTTAGAGACAACATCCAAGCAACATGTTCAAGAGAAATTGAGTCAAATTCTTATCTCTTCATTTCTCTTGTAAATAGTCTTTAGAGAGTGAGCTTTATTGTAAATCCTTGTACTATTGTGAGCTTAAATTTGTGTAAACATCTACCTTGTAAGGTATTTATTTTACCAAACAAATCCCTTGTAAAAGGAGAGGTTCTAGTTTAGCCTTAGACAAAAACTAGAGTAGTTCTATCTTAGCCGTATAAAATATAGGATTGTAAAGGTTTCCTCCTAAGCCTTGAAAAGGGGACTAATTCTTAGTGAATTGGGAAATCCTTAGTGGTGTTGTTGGGCTCGATGGTCACAACCGAAATGCTTGCCAAGTGTGAAGAAGATTGGATTTTTGGGTGTTTTGTGGAAGCTAAAAATATAAGAGTTAAACACAAGGATTTAGAGTGGTTCGACTTTCTAAATCAAAGCCTACAACCATTACCTTAGCTTCCTACTAAGGATTTCAACCAAATTTACTATTAAAATTTGTCTCCTTTTCTCAGCTTAGAAGGAAATCGTTACAACGATCAAACTTTCTACCCAAAGCTTGATCAAACACTCTCTTACAAGAGAAATTCAAAGCAAACTAGAAATCCCTATAATAGGTATATGTTTGCAACTCTAAGCACTCACCCAAAACCTATACACTTGAGCAAAATTGATAATTGAGCTCACAAGTGTTGTCTATACAAGAAATATACAATTTAGCTCTAAAGACAATTTGACATCATAATGTTGTTACAATTGAAGCATTAACCATCTCTTGATGCTTGGAGGTCCCTTTATACTCCTAAATGAGTTTGTAGCCGTTGAGGACCGTTGGGGTTGAATTAAAGCCGTTGTAGCCTTTATTTCCCACAATAAATGCAGTTCTACAGCTTAGCGTATCGATACTCCTCAAACCGTATCGATATGGTCCTGATAAGGAAATAGCTGTTGAGACTTCTAGTTGGTGCGTATCTATACGTGTGGCAAGCGTATCGGTACGGTCCTGCAATTTAAAAGACCGTTGGGAAAATGGTCGTTGGGGGTAGTTGGGCGTATCGGTACGCGATACAACCGTATCGATACGCGAACTAGTCGTTAGCTATTTAAAACATATCATATCGATATGGCAAGTCGTATCGGTACGGGTTTTGGCTTCTGGAATTTTACTGTAGCTGAAACCCTAGGGCGTATCGATACAGTACCAGACCGTATCGATACGGATACTTGAAAAACACTGATTTGGCTACTTTAAAAGCATTTTAAGTTATTCCAAAGCCTTTTAAAAACCTTTAAACATAATTTCAAGTTGTTTTTGACTAAAAGCATATTTTAAATTCTTTTCAATTTTGTCCAAAACATTTTTCAATTATTATATCAAAACATTTAGTTCTACATGTGTGCTAAGGTATTGGATGTAGACTCGGTTGGGTAGTCGAACCACTCTAAAAACCTTGTGCAAATTGTCCATCTTTATTTTGATTTTTAGCCAAATCATTCAAGGAGCAAAATAAACCCTCTTGACAGATTTCAGTGATCGATTCGAGCGTGCAAAAAGCCTAACAGATCTCCTCACCAAGACACCTCGAATGACCGTTGGGATTCACCGTCCGACGCTCCGGTCGCCGGAACCGAAATATAAAGTTAAAGCTCTCCCATTTTTTAGATTTCAGTTTGATTACCCCTTTTCTTTTTGGCTACGATTTGTTTCGATTTTCTTTATTTTTTTTATTTTAGTTATCAATTTGTGGTTGAGTGGTGAAGGGTGATGATGGTTCGGGTTAACGGCAGTGGAGGTCTCGATGAAGAAGTTAAAGGAGCTTCGATGATGGCAATTAGATTGGTTCACTGGTTTGGTGAAGATGATGATTCTGAGGTTACTGAATGAGAGGAGAGATTAGATCACTGGTTCTCCCATTAAATTAAAAAGAGACAAGATTTAACACAAAACGAATTGAGCGATGACTAATTGAAAAATGTAAAATCAAACTCACGTTAGAATCACCATCGAGGCGAGATTGAAGATAAGGAAGCAGTTTCTTCCACTCTACATCGATTCTCCCATTAGCACCTGCTCAAAATCTCTCATTCAAACAAACATAAGAAAACTGGGAAACAAGATAATTTCTAGGCAAACAAACAAAAAGTAGGGGAAAAAGTAAAAAACAAACAAAAAAATCTTGAGGATTGACAATGAAGACTAGATCACGGCGGCGGACGGGATAAGAGGAGGAGACACTGTGGAAGACAAAATAGTTTGAGGAGAGATCGAAAGCCATAAGATTCTGGGCTCTCGGTGAGGAATTAAACATATATTTTTATTATTTTTTATTTCTACGTCATAACAGTGTTAGAGATTTAACAGTGGAATGATCAAAATAGGTCAATGTTTAAAGTTCAGTGTTAAAATTGAACATTTTAAAAGTTGAGTGACCAAAATAAGTCACAGAGCAAAGTTGAGTAATGATTTAAATATTTTACCCAAAAATGTGTGATAAATAGTGTATGGTTGCTTATTTTGTGTCCCTTTCACGTGCCTAAGCACTCATTTTTTGGGATGGACCGAGGGGTGCTGGTGGAGGCAATCATTCCCCTAAGAGTTTTAAACTCCCATATAGTTTGTCTATTTTTTTATATTTTCTATCGATTATCTAAGTTCGCACCTCCTAAATTTCTAATATAATTCCCTAACAATTTGCACCCCTGACATAAAATTTTGAGTTCGTTAATCTTTTTATATAATCATCGATATCCAACCTATTATCTGATTAATCCATATCAAATATTATAAAGGCTCATTACCCCCTCATAATCCAGTTGCTTTATTTACAACACTAAGATTCAAACTTTTTACTTTAATTAAGAGATTTAATGCATCGTCCCGCCTCGCTAGACCAACTGGTTGTTGGTAAATGCAAGATTCTTTTAATAGAAAGCAAGTTACACAGGTAGTATTAATAGAAAGATTTAAAGAAATTGTTAGGATAAACATGAATGATATGGTAAATAGTCAATCATGTAAAGCTTGGCGGATCATTCACACTGTATATGGGCCCAATAACGATGATAAGAGAAAGCCCAATATATAGTCCCTTTGTTATATGGGTCAGACTAACACTAAAGTATTAATTAAGCCCAAATTTACAATCCCCAATTCTGGAATTTAAATACAAGGAAACAAAGCCCTAATTCGCTTACTTGTTAGCTTCTTCTTCACCTTTCAGCCGACATATCGAGTTTGCGATTTTGGGAATTCGCGATTGGGGATTCAAACTTACCAAATTTCCGACCAAAAAACTTCAGAGAAAAAAAAGAATGAGTGATTACGATAAAGCGCGGTATCAAGGAAACGGAGATTACCTCGAAAACAGTAATGGCGGAGGTTCTTCTCCCAAGTCTCGTTCCGATGATCAAAACGATTCTATGCATCAGGTTAGATCGAAAAAACTTTAGCTTAATTTCGCATCGTCAGATATTCAATCGTTTTTTGAGCTCATGTTTGAAGGAATTTGTATGTTTCTGCTGTAATTTTTTCCATTGAAAATTTTGAATTTATTGCTGTTAGTTTTAGCCCCCCCCAATATATATATATATATGATTTCAATTTTAGATTGAACTAATATATAATTAGTGTTGCGTATTTTTTTAAAAATAAATTGTGATTGTACTTCGCGTCATTTGCCTTTCCTTTTCGGCAAACTTTTTAATGAGTAAATAGAAAATAGTAGAAAAATGCAGAATCTAGCAATTGGAGACCTAAAGTTTGCGTGTGTGTGTATAAATATATTTGTTACTTCAATTGGGGGCTTGTTCAAGGCTTTCTTTGAATTAGGGTTTATATATATTGAAACTTTGCTAGTTTGGCAGATAGCCTTATCTATTGCACCTAATACTTATTTTTGTTCTAACATAAACATCAGCAAAAGAACCATAATTTATAAAATCAGGAGTTTTATTTTTTTATACAGGCCAGGTTTCTAAAACATGAGTTTCTCAGAACTAAAATAACATACCGTGCTTTAGTTTTACCGTTCCTGTTTTTATCCCTTATGGCTGTTGAGATAGGAGTAATTATAACCTGTTTTTTTGGGTTGGGCAATCCCATATGTTTATATTACCATCTACTATGTTTTGCAGGTGTTTCTTCTTATTTTATATCTTTAGTATGTACATATAATCATGTTCTCAATTCTATTTTCTCGAAGAATTTGGCTCAGCTTTGTTCTTAGATACATGCAAGTAAATATGGGGTACGAACTTCTAAGTTTGTTCTTTATAACGAGAAATTAGATTGCTTATCTTGCAAAATAACTTTCTTGATGCAAATTTTATGCCTGTTATACATTTGGGCCTTTATCATTGTGAATTACTTGCAATTTTACTGTGGGCCTCTTTGTGATATAAATTAAATACAACCTTAACTATTTCAAGTATGTGTCTCAGGATTATGAGAGAGAGTCCTCTAGAAGCAGGGAAAAGGAGAGAGAGAAAGGGCGTGACAAGGAAAGGGAGAAGGACCGTGATCGTCATAGGGACAAGGATAGGGATAGGGACCGAGAAAAGGATCGCGATCGTGAACGTCACCATAGGGATCGCCATAGGGATCGTAGTAGGGAACGCAGTGAGAGAAGGGACCGGGGAAGAGATAGGGATGATGATGATTATTACCGCAGTCGAGATTATGACAGGTAATTTCAGCTATAATAGGAACAGTTTTGATCACTTTTTTTCTTGTTAATTATCTTTATTGGTTAACTTTTTTTTTGCTGAAATGTTTTTTTACAGAAGAAGGGAGTATGATAGAGACAGGGAGGATAGGCAGAGGCGCCAGTCCCGATCCCACTCAAGGAGTAGATCTCAGCGCAGATCAAAGTCAAGATCTCGATCTCGCTCTCGCTCACGCTCAAAGAGGTAGATCATATAGAACTTGATTATTAGTAAAATTTATATAGTTTCAATTATATATTCTGGTCCCTGACGTGCTGTACCAAACTTCATTCTTTTGTAGCAAAAGGATTAGCGGTTTTGACATGGCCCCTCCAGCTTCAGCAATGTTAGCTGCTGGTGCTGTGGCAGCAGCTGCTGCAGGTACATCTGCTGTTCATGAAAACTAAAATTATTGTACCTTGTTAACTGTTATTTTTGTTTTTGGATGATCTAGTGTGGAAAGTTCATCAAAATACTGATCTGGTTTTGGTAAGCTGTATTTTTTCTTCTGTTTTGTATATATTACCTTTTAAGCAGTGACCTTTGGAAGGATATAATATTGTTTTAATTTTTTTACTTAGTGAATAATTCTGGAACTGAGAGGGTTTTGGTTTTGTCTTCTGTTTGGTGTTTGTTTGTTTGTTTCTGTGTTTCTGTCTTTGTTTTTAAGAAGGCAATGGCGTGAGCCGACTTCTGTAGCTTTTATGTACAAGGAGGAATCAATGCACCCCGTTTTGATGGTATTGTACGTCTTCAACTGGCAACTATTGCCTGTTTTGGTAGTCTTGCTATATATTTCCTCCGGATTTAGCTTGTGAATGGATTCTTTTTTCAATCTCTAAAACTGTGGGAGGTTTGCATATGCTATGGACATTATGCACAAAAGTCCTAATGCTAAATCCACTGCTATAGAATTGTGACTTTGATTTATAACTATATCCTCATATGAATTTTGGAATTTCCTTTCAGGCCAGGTTCCTGGGACAATTAACCCAACCTTACCTGGAGTTTTTCCAAACATATTTCCTCTTGCAACTGGACAGGTATATATTGCTCTCATGCACCTGATATTTATGAGCTTGCTTTATTTGTTGTAATTTTGTTTAATTTTGGTTTGCCGCAGCCGTTTGGTGCTCTCCCTGTTATGCCAGTTCAGGCAATGACTCAACAGGTATGATGGATTCTGCATGTTATGTAGGGTGTACCTGTCCTTGGAAAAAATTTCTTACATTACAGAGACGTTTTATTTTATCTTTTGATTTCAGGCTACTAGGCATGCTCGCCGGGTCTATGTTGGAGGGCTTTCTCCTACTGCTAATGAACAGGTTCTACCTTAAACTATTGTACCACTATTGCAGTTATGATTGAATAGAACCAATACTGACCCTTAATATTTATTACAGTCGGTTGCAACCTTCTTCAGCCATGTCATGGCTGCAATTGGTGGAAACACTGCTGGTCCAGGTATACTTAGGTTTTTTCCATGGATTATTCTTGAGTGAGCTAGCTGCCTTATTTTTCTTTTATAGCTGCTCATTGTTTTTTTGTTATATATTCAGGGGATGCTGTTGTTAATGTGTACATAAACCACGAAAAGAAGTTTGCTTTTGTAGAGATGAGATCTGTTGAGGAGGCTAGTAATGCAATGGCTTTAGATGGGATTATCTTTGAGGTATTTTTATTTTCTTTTGGATCTGATATCAAATTCTTTTAATCTCTGTAAATTGTGTTGACGTGTGTACCTTTCAGGGAGCACCGGTGAAGGTGAGGAGACCTAGTGATTATAATCCGTCCCTTGCTGCTACTCTTGGTCCAAGCCAGCCAAATCCCAATCTTAATCTAGCTGCTGTTGGTCTAACTCCGGGTTCTTCTGGTGGGCTTGAGGGCCCTGACCGGATATTTGTGGGTGGGCTTCCCTATTACTTCACAGAAGCACAGATCAGGGAGCTTTTGGAATCTTTTGGACCTCTTCGAGGTTTTGATCTAGTAAAAGATAGAGAAACCGGAAACTCTAAAGGCTATGCATTTTGTGTTTATCAAGATCTGTCGGTTACAGATATAGCTTGCGCTGCTCTAAATGGAATTAAAATGGGCGATAAAACGCTCACTGTTAGGCGAGCAAACCAGGGTTCTATCCAGCCTAAACCCGAGCAAGAGAGTGTACTCCAGCATGCACAGCAGCAGATTGCTTTGCAGGTTAAGATTAGAATTCTTTTATTAAAATTATATACCGTCATATTTCTTGCAATTTTGGTGGTATTAGGTATGGTTTATTGGCTAATTTGCTTGTTTTTGTTTTTCAGAGGCTTATTTTGCAACCACAAGGCTTGCCAACAAAGGTTGTGTGTTTAACTCAAGCACTTAATGTCGATGATCTCATAGATGATGATGAGTACGAAGACATCGTGGAAGATATGAGACAAGAGGGTGGAAAATACGGTAAGATCCTTCTTAAACAATCTGATGCCTCTGTTTTGACATGTGATGCGTCTTATTTTTATTAATTTTCTTTTGTGTTTATGTTATTTCTGTTTTACAGCACATTCTTGTTCTACATTCTGCTATAAAGAACCAAGCCTAACATACTCAGACAGAAGACTTGCTAACCCTCTACTTATATATATTTGAAACTGTTTTCTCTAACTTATTCTTTGGAACAAAAATTGTTTAATTTTTCCTCCTTTTTTGGAATCGAAAAATTTACACGAAACATGCAGGTGCATTGGTGAATGTTGTCATTCCACGCCCAAATCCGAATGGAGAACCCTCCCCAGGTGTCGGTAAGGTCAGTATTGATGCCTTTTACATTTTCTTAATGTTGTTCCTGTTCATTTTCCTTAACCCCCGTCTAATAATTGTTGGTCACAATTAATGGGATATGACCCTCTCCAAAACCACAACTAATACATGAAAAAAGAATTAAACGTCCGTGGACACGTAATCATATTCAACATTCACACCCGAGTCTGAGTATCACATTTTTCCTACAAAGTTGCTCCCCCTGATTTTACTGACTGTAATTCTCCGGTGTGATTAGGTATTTCTGGAGTACTCAGATGTGGAAGGCTCCAAAAAAGCACAAACTGCAATGAACGGTCGGAAATTTGGTGGAAATCAAGTAATTGCCGTCTACTATCCAGAAAACAAGTTCGCACAAGGGGAATATGATGGGTAATTATGTAAAAAGAAGATATGAAATCAACATAGCTCTGTGCTTGTATTTGATTCTATGTTTAGGTGTTCCTAAGGAACTGTCTAATGGCAGCCTATCATTGATCTTCAGGATTCTGACACCCAAAGATATTGTGACCCATAATACGTTGGAATTGGAACTAGCTTAGACTAATGTGTATTTTTTTTATTGAATCTTTTGCTGCACTTGAAACGCAATGCTTACTTAATTTGTATTGGCAAGTAAGTTTGGTTTGTAAAATAGGATAGGAAAATTCAACGACGCTGAATAAAGATTAAAAATTTTTAGTACTCAATATATATTTATAAATTTTATTATAAATGAAATTTAATTAAATTATTTCCTTTATATATAATATTTTTAATTTTTATAAAATAATTAGATCACCTTAATCAATTTTTAAAATAAAAACTATAAACTTGAAACCCAACCCCTTAAACTCGAAACCCAAAATCCAATATCCAAAGTTGTAAACACTAAATCCTAAATTTGAACATCCAAAATTGTAAACACTAAACCTTAAATTTGAACATTAGGATTAAACTTTAAAGTTTATGGTTTTGGTTTTAAAGTTTTAGGTTTTGGTTTTCAAGTTTAAGGTTTAGCATTTTTTATTTTTTAAATTGATTAAGTTTGGTATTTATTTTAATTATTTAAAAAAATTAAAATATATATATATATATATTTGGATAATTATATGTTGAGTTCTTAACATTTTCAATCTTTATTAATCAATTTAATGGTGTTTAACGATATTTAACGTTAGTGATGTTCAACAGTGTTCGTCGAACGTGATAGACTCATCCAAATAACATATATGAATTCATCAGAACTGGCTTTTTATACACGACAAAACACAAAATGTAAAATTTGAAGTTGTTATCATATGGAATTTAATAGAACTGGCTTTGACGTTACTGCCTTGTTCCCTTTCCGATCTCCACCCTCTCTTCCTTCCACAGTCTTCTCACCGACCTTCAAACTATATGTAATCCCCTCCCAGATAAAGTAAACAGTGCCACTACAGCAATATCTGTACATGTACATTCGTTTTACTTTTGCAAACAATATGTTAATATATTCATTATCCAAATTTGTTTTATTTTGAAAAATAAAAAATCCATAAATATATATATCCATCCATCCAACGGTCATATAAATTGGTGTAAAAATAATAATCCTCTGCATATATAACAAGAAAAAAAACATAGATATCCAACCTGAAGGAAGAAAAGTTGTTCGATTCATATGTGTAGGCAATCTTTTAAAAAGACCAAGAAAATAAGGGTTACATCCACATACAAATATTTACAGGTATTGAGACTACGCAGGAATACATCTTAAACTATGCTTATTTCATGCACCGAAGTAATGGAGCTCACATCTCAGCAACCAGTTTCTCCGAATCACCGGCTTCAGAGACAGAGAGTGTACCCTTGGTCCACCTTTTCAGCATCTCCAATGCTGCTTTGGGCTGGTCCATAGGAACCATATGACCCGCATCGTGAACCTGTTTGATTATCACAACTGTTGCAAAATTAATCGATACAACTACAGGAAGATTAATAATAGACGGAATGGTCAGTAGAGAGATGACCTTAAGGAAACCAAGAGGTCCGCGAGTCTTCAGGACTCCGGCCTCTGAGCCGTCTACTATAAAAGGAATCTCAGGAGATGATACAAACTCCTTCTGACCAGACCATTGCATTGCATGAACCCATCTTGAATTGCCTGTTAATATGTAAAGATATAAATCGGATAGTAATTACCCTGATAGTATGCTCTTATCTCTCCATTTTTCTAGAAATAACTATGTCCAACACTCTTGTCGGATATATAACGGGTAAGGGTAGGAGGATAGGATCCTTCAAATACATGAACCAACATAGAAAGAACATATCCGATACTTGCACTTGAGACAGAAAATACTTACCAAGCCAGTTGCAGATGAGATCATATTCCCCAGCATATACAAGAAGCTTTATTCCATCCTCAAGGAGATCGGGAATGCCAGCTTCGAGATTCCTCATCCAGTCGACCAGCATGGCCTGATAGACAGCAGAGCTGCAGGACACAAAATCTATATTCCCAACACCAAGGGCATCCCTAACAGATTTCTTGTTCAGAAATGTCTCCATGTTCGAGAAGTCATAGCAAAGGCTCCCTTCACACTTCTTTCTAAGATCATAGTACTGCATACAGGAAAGGATTTCAAAGAATCACATCAGAGCATGATTACTCTTCTCAACAGCTTATTTGAGACAAAGAGTTTCACTAAACAAGATACCAAATCAAATTTAAAAATAAAATATCATGTCCCTTACATTAGTATCACCAGCAAGTTTCATGATGCCATTGAATATCGAATTGCAGACAAAATATGAAGCCATGCAAGAGGTTGTACCATCAGTGCCTGAAAGTTTTTATTTCCAAAAAATAAAAGTTGAGGAGATGAGCAGCAATGGTTCAATCTGTGATGTGTCTATATCCAGGCTTTGAAGTTTGAAACAGTAGACCTAAAACATAGTGAATGCTCTTAGGAATTCGGATGCAAATTTACCGCAAAGCTTTATTGCCATCTCACAAACGGGAACCATCTTGTTGATACGATCATAGTCAGACTTCTTAATTACCCCCATGTCCAAAGCATAATCAGTGTAAGCTTTATACTGGATTGCAGGATTAGTGAGGCCATTACCAATAGCAAATCCCTGTTAACCACATTGAGAAGCACACAAAAGGAATTAGTTCCATATAAGTTGTAACTTTGAGAAGTTAAAAATAACATGAAGAAACTTTCAAATCATATAATTAGTAACACACCTTTAGGTTTATATGAATCCCCTCCTTAGCTTTGTTTCCTCGGTGGACTCGGCTAGCAAAAGCTGGAATGTAGTGCCCAGCGTATGATTCTCCGGTTATATAAAAGTCATTCTTTGCAAACTCAGGGTGCTCCGCGAAGAATGCCTAGCATAATAAAAGAGCAAAACCCTCAAAACAACTTATTCATTTCTCCTAAATAAAATTCAGTAGACAAATAATTAAGCTAAAGTCATCTTCCAAGATAAACAGACACCTGTAAGAAATCATATAGGTCATTGCTAACTTCGTCTTCATTATGACGAACGTCTCTTTGGTCAGAACTGTAACTAAAGCCAGTACCAATAGGTTGGTCCACATACAGAAGGTTTGATGCCTACAACACAAAATTAACTAAAAAATTAAAACCATTTAATATTACATTAGTACAAGAAAGATTGATTGTGCAGATACCAAATAGTAAAGAAGGAAAAATACCCTGTCCCAACCGTAGTCATTCCAAACAAGAGACATGTTATCAGCAATGGTGAAGGGGCCATTTTCATAAAACACAGCCAATTCGCTACTACAACCAGGCCCTCCGGTCAACCAGATTACAACAGGGTCCTTTTTGCTATTCCGTGATTCAAAGAAGAAGTAGAACATTCTGCCAAAATCAGCAACATGTTAACCCATTCATTAATGCTATAATTAGGAGATTTGGACTTTCAATATAACTACATATTTGAAAGGTATAAAATACTTGAACAGTTAACTTCAAATTGCCAAGGCTTAAATAAAAAATCAACCCCTAAACTATACCTAATGTTTGCTTTTTAGCCCTTAAACTATTTTTGGTCAAAATAAGTCTCTAAATTATCATTTTTTGTCACTTGAATCCGGTAGTTATTGAAGTCAAAAAAAAAATATTGAGAAATAAACATGGTTAGCTAATAACTATCCAAAAAAACTTCATGAATTTGAGAAATAAACATGGATGTTATGTTTATATGTGTTTTACTACACCACCTACATGCACTATTTTTAAAATCCAAACTCATCTTTTGAAAACAATAAAAGAGAAACTCATTGGCTGTATAATATAGAATGGAATGCGTGTATAGTTTTAAAGTTTAGTTAATCCAGCAGCATCAGAAAGGAGCTTAAATCAAACCCCCAGCCCAAATGAAAAAAAAAAAAAAAACTGAGAAAATGTCCCAATTTTTTCCCTAAAAAAGTACTTGACGTTTTTTACCTGGCATCATGAGAATTAGCAAGCTTGTAATACCCAGCATGGTGACCCAAATCCTCAACGGAGACCCCACCAGGAACTTCCAAATTTGGGAACTTGAAACGCTTCTCGACCAGTTTCGGCCACTCCTTCAAGGAAAGCCGGTCTTGATCAACGACGTTGATTTCTTCTTTAGGAAACAAATTAAAGTCCCTTATCAACTTCTTTGCATGCACCGACGGAAAACTCGATCCGGCGAGACGTAGATCGTCTTCGAGGGAGGAATCGGCGCCGGGCAACGAAATGAGACAGAGAAGTGAAAAGGAAAATACACATAAAAGTTCTAGTTTCGCCATTTTTTCTTGCTTCTTTTTTTGCGAGAGAGAAGTGAAGGGAAAGTACAAGAGAAATGAACATATATAACGTAAAGAGATGTTAACTGATAGTCGGACGTGACAAGGAATGGTAGTTTTGATTATTATTTTTTTAATTATTTAGCAATACATAATTTATGTATTAATTATCATTTCTACTAATTTAAAGTGTTTATATTTTTTGTCAATGAATTATAGAGTAAGTGGTTAAAGCTGTCATTTGACATTCTCTTTTTTTAAGTGTGGGTTTAAGACCCATTAAAAGAATTTTACCTTCCCCGTTAAGTAGAAATTGTTCAAGAAAATTTTGAGGAGCCAAAAGAAATTGAACGCCTAAATCAAAATTTTCAATTTTTTTGAAGGGTTTGATTTTTAATTTTCAAAAAAAGTGTTTAACTAAGTATTTTTTGAATTTGAGAGATAATGGGAAATTTTTAAAAATTTATAAGATGATTTAATTAAAAAATTTTAAAAATTTAAAACATAAGAAGAATTTTTTAAATTTTTAGGGGCACATACTTTGCAAAATAAAAACTTAAATTATGTCTTTTTTACAATAAATTTCTAAAGTATTTTTTAACTGAAATAATTGTCATTTTTACTTGTTTTAAAGTGAATTAAGGCACATATTTTAGCACATATTTCAATCAAAAATAAAATTTTAGGCATTAAGTCAAAAAGTACTTTAGACATTGTTAAAAAAAATATAATTTAAACAGTTATTTTATAATTAAGCCAAGAAAGACATTGTTGCTTTTTTTATTAAAAAATTGTATTATATTTGTATATTAAAATTTAAATTTATATAAAATAAGATAATATGAATATATTTAGCCACTAAACCAGTTAGTGAACTCAAAGACAGCGTTGCTTTGGATTGTGGAAATAAGAAAAAGGAGAGGAGAGATTACGTGTAAAGAGGTCCACCGTTAAAGCAAAAGAGTACACACCACATGATCTTCATTTCTTTTTCATGTCTTCTTCTGTCACCATTAATTTTCTCCAAATTTTTATATTTCTTTTTTTTATCAAAGGGGTCCAAATTTTTATATTTCTTTACATTATCAACAATAAAATTTAAATGCATTCTAAATTTGTTCACACTTTTTATTTAAGTTCAAATTGAGTAATTTTTCCTAATAAAATTTGTTTAAGTAAAATAATATATTTTTTATATTTTTTTGGTAAATTATATACCTATTTTATGGTTTATATTTAAAATTTGTGACTAAATAATATATTTTTATTAACAATTAAAGTTTTAATTAATTTCAAATCGCCTACAGACAGACAAATAAAAGTAGATTTAAATAAAATTATTTCGTATAAAAAATCATTTGCAACCCTTTTGCTATGAGTAATTTTTTTTAGAAAAAAAAATGCAAACGATAAAATAATTTAAAATAAATAAATCTGGACAAAATATGAAGATAATACATAAAAGTACAAAGAATACAAACGTAGCAATGAAGGTTGAAACTATATTGCTTGAATGTTTAGAATTTGTTACTTGGTGGCAATGTAGTGCCTTTTTTTTTCTTTTTCTATATTTAGAACATGATTTGTGCATCATATGTCACGAAACTAATCATTTCAACTGTTTCTTGCACTGCTGCCCTTCTCGAGAAAGAAACTGAGGAGTGAGGACAACACTGAATCCAATACTTCAGTTTAAATTAAGAAATAAAATCTAAAACGGAAATCATTTTAATAATTAGTTTAATATCAAAAAAATCTCAACTAACCTTAAAAGAGAAAAAATGGTAGATTGAGTGCGATGAATTATTGGAATTTATGTTGTGGCTCATATAAGATGTGATAAAGGATAGTTCTTCTGCGCTCCACGAGCACTAATAGGTTAATTTGTAAAAATTTTAAGGGTTAACTACAAGAATAGTCATTTATGTTTTTCTCTAGTACATAGTTGGTCACCGATTTTGAAAAATAACCAGTAAGGTCGCTTACGTTTTCGAGACGTAAACTTTTGATCACCCAGCCGTTTGTTGCCGTTAAACACCGACGGATTGCTGACCTGACAACAAAAAATAAGGGTAAATTACTGCAATGGCCATTAAAATTTATCTCATGTACACTTTTCCTCCCTAATTTTAAAAAAAAATAAACATTATAGTCACTAATAAAAATATTTCTTTATAATTATGAGGGCTAATTGAGTGTAAAATTTTTATAAGGACTTAATTGATTGTTTATTTTTTTTAATTGAAGGCCAATTTCACCTTTAAACCAAGAAAAAAAAATTGAATTGAGTTCAACACAGATCTAGTTTGACCCCTAACTTTTAAACTCTATTCGAATATGCCCCTCACAATATTTTATAAATATTTGTACTAATTAAATGAAGATAAGACATGTTAAAAACCAATTTCCCTTTATCATACACAATATGTATATTTTTTGGGTAAATCATATACACTTTTTTTTCTTATAGGTAAATATATTAACCCACAAAATATGTTTAAAAACAGTTCCTCTTACTAATACTATAATTTACCCCACCTAATCTCAAATTAAAAAATCTTTCTTGTTTTCTTGAAATAAAAAATCCTCATAATTAAAAATAAAATAAAATTATTTATCTTTTTTATAATATGTATATTCGTCTTAGATCCATGTTCGAAGTGCGAGGCTAGCCCTTCCAACAATATCGTCTCTAAAGTTTGGACTCGCATCCTTTCTTTTAGAGTGCAATGTGCCTTAACAATGCACCTAACAATTGTTGGTATTTGTTTGTTTCAATATATGTTATGGTTCATATTTGAATATTTTAGAGAATCTAATTATGTATTAGAAAATACAATAAATGCATCAACCCAGGTTAAAAATTAAATTTAAATAGGTCTGATTTAGGTCGAAGAGTCTAAGGAACGACATCTTAAAAAACGGCTAAAAATATGTAACCGGAAATGTTATTAAAAGTATTTCAAAACATATAACATGTTAGATTGTGCATGGGTAACATTTTAGGTTGTGTGTTGGATAATATTTTAGATTATAACCGAAAATGCAATCAAAACATATACTAACATTTTAAGTTGTATGGTTAACATTTTAAGTTGTAACTTAAAATATTACTCAGACTAACCTAAAATAATTTTTTGTAACAGGACGAACCTAAAATGTTACTTATATGTTTTGATAACATTTAAAACCAACCGTTTTTATCAACTGCAACAGAACGCTGTCAAGAAATATTGAGAGCTAAAGTTTTTGAACTCGAAACTAGTAACGAATTCTTATAAAAGAAATGGCTTTTAGTGTTGGGTTTTGTTTGAATTTTCTGGGAAAGTCTCAAGTTCAACTCTTTTTTGTTTAAAATGTGTACTAATAGTACTGTTTCGAACTCTGATTAAGGTTGTTGATCTTCCCACCCCATGTTTTATTGGCGTTAATTAACATGTATTTTGTCTCTTTTTTTATTATTATATGTTCAAAGGTATAGCTTCATTGAATGAGAATTATGTGAAGTCATGGGGTTGGAATTATTAGAATCATTGTAATCGATTCTTATGTTTGTAAGCAGGATTAGAGCCAGCTGTATTTGCTGCACTTGTTCCCAACAGTGCTGATAAATCTGTTGCTGAAATTATGGGAGACCATGAAACGCTGGTGAGTTGGTGTTTCCCTTGTTGCCTGTTGAATTTTCGAACTGTAATTTGGACTCTTCATGTACATGAAGTAACTTAGGGTAAAAAAATGCAACTACCCGAATCCTAAGAACATTATCCTGCTACATAACTTATGTTTTTGAGCGTTTTTTTTTTTCATGCAGACTGCACAACAACCAGGCTCAACATAAAATGTAAACTACAGGAGTGCAATGGTGTTTTTTAGGGATTTAAATCCGGTCCCCTGATTCTGAGACCAGCTATTCAAATGCGGAAATATTGGCTGTAATAATCTGGTGATCAAAAACTCGAATAATTGTTTTCGTATGTTATCTTTAGTGTAAAAGAAGTACAACATTCTTGTTAATCCAAGCATGTTTAAAGTATTTTATCTCTGTGCATGATGAAGTATTGACTTAGACAACCCCTTCATAACTATTACCAACTAAAATAATCAAACTACTGGTAAAACCTGAAGATGGATCCCAAGTATCCAGCAAAGAAACAGCTTCCTATTAGTACGGAGGCAACGGGGATGGTAAGTTGCTCGATTTCTAAAATCAAGCAAACACACCGAATCAGATTCATTAGCAAATGTAGACTCCAAACATGAAATCATCAACAAAACTGAAATCCCCACAAAGAACAAACTTCTAAATTTCAAACAATGTGTTTCATGCTTAAGGAAATACCAAGGCAAAATGCTTAATTGCAGTAGATCCTTAGTAAACATATATTGCTCCACTCGGAGAGGAACTTGTAAAATAAAGACACTAAATTAGATTAATCCCATTAAGAGAAGAAAAAACAACCTTCGAATTCTTCCGGCTCATCAATCTGTAGCATTATCTGCGAAGTTAACTCACTGGTTTTTATAGAGGAGCTTATGCACGTGGAAACAGTGGAATTGGCAATCAACAATTGTATTTCCCACCCAAATTGACAATGCATCCGCAAATTCCAGTTCCAAATTATGCTTTAATTCTATTCTCAAACCTTCGAGGTAGCAGATAAAACCACAAAACTATGAGAAGTAAACAATGTATGAATTCCTGATAATTTCATTTAATACTAACAAAATTAGCATTACTGATTCAAGTTTGAAATAAAAGGCTCCGTTCAGCTAGAAAAAGTCGATAGTATTACGACATAAAAAGGAGGAGCAACAACAACAATGAATTAGGGTGTAGAGAGAATTAAAGATTACGCTTCCCCCTGATCTTTCCCTTGCCACCGGAACGGCGCTTCTTTTTGGCCAATTTGAATTTCTTTTTTAGCTTCTTTCCTATTCCACCGGAAGCTCTCAAGGAGGCCTTGGTCTTGTTGTCGTCACTGTCAGCCATCTCCAGTTCCATGGAGTTGAGATGGGTTGTGGGATTGGAGGCGGGAACTTGTTCTTCCATTTGCATAGAAGCGGAGACGGGCAGCTTAGGGGCAGCGAGGGCAGCTTCAAGGGCGGCCATCTTGGCATCATCTTTCTTCTGGTAGAAGGGTTCCACTATTTCCCTCCTTATGGCTCTCAGCCTCTTCTCTCGCTTAGATCTCATCGACTTCGCCATTTTATCTCCTTAATCAAAAATATTCCTAGGGTTTGTATATGGAGTATTAGAATTACACTAGTCAGGAGACTAGGGTTTTTGGCATCAGACTCTTCCTTCTGGTTTGTTTGGTTGCAGGGCTGCCTTTATCCTATCTTACTCCTCTTTGTTAATACGGTTTCTTGCAACGCACCGTTTCACAAATTATGCAGCAAGGGTATGATTTATGTTCAAAAGAGAAATTCAAATATAATATTTTTACCTTATTGATTTAATTTTTTATTTACAATATCCTTATAATATTAATTGTTATTTCATTTCGTCTAATAGTATTTAATGTTTTCATTTTTCACCCTAATTAAGGGGTTTTTATGTTTTAGGGTAAAGTTCATAAAATGATCATTGAATTTTGTTAAAAACACATAACGATAGTTAAATTTTTGGATGTTATAAAATGGCAATTAAATTTTACGTTTTGTAATAAAATGGTAACTCGGCCGTTAAGTACTTAACGTGGCTGTTATAAAATTTTGTATAATAGCACATTTTATCTTTTATATTTATATATTCAAATAATTTAGTCTTAATTCGAACAAAAATTACTAAATTTTACTATCGTTATTTACACATTCTTTCAATTTCGTCCTTAAATCAAAATTCTACAATGGTTATGGCATGTGAGCTTCTAGCTCCAGATCTAGTTATATTCTGGTTAAGCTAATGCAGATTTACAAACCCAAAGAGTAAAATTGGAGATCAAAATCCCATAGCTACAATTTTAACAATAATCAATGATAAAGTTAAAACAGGAAAATGCAGGTAAATCAAGGGGCATGTGGGTTCTCGAATAAGCTAAAAAGTAAAAACCACAAATACATAGAAAGACAATTGTATTAAGGACCAAATTTAAATAATGTATAAATAACAAGGGTTAAATTTAGTAATTTTTTCGAATTAGGACTAAATTGATTTAATGTGTTAATATAGAGGATTAAATATGTTATTATACAAAGTTTTATAACAGCCATGTTAAGTACTTAACAGCTGAAATACTATTTTGTTACAAATCATAAAGTTTAATTGCTATTTTATAACATTTGAAAATTTAGTTACCATTTTATTTTTTTAACAAAATTTAATGACCATTTGTAAACTTTACCCTATGTTTTAATTATTAAATGAGATGACACCTAAAAAAATAGTTTACGGGAATAATCAATAATATGGTGATTTTTAGAAGATAAATCCAACTGCGCATAATTTTTTTTGTTCTTAAGTGTAATTAGATGATAATGTATTCGTAACTAAAATCCTACGACGGTTAACCATGAACGCACATATGAGGAGATACTATTTTAAATGCATTAAACAATCTCTATCTCTAGTTCGCAATCAATGTCAGTTGGAATGCTCCGACCAACATAATATTAAGCTCGAACCGGTTCCAAGTAATCTACCAATAAATCCATAAAAAATCCAAAACAAGTTCAAATAAACACAATCCTTCACCAACAAAGCCTGACGTAACAAAACCATCAATTACCATCTACACATTAACACAAAACATTTCTATTTCCAACATCTTTCAAGTACAAAATAGTACAACTCCCAAAAATCAGAACAAATAGAGACCGAGGAAGATGCTACAAGCTCGGCGCCTCGGCCATTTTCGTCTGGTTCACAACCAATTTGTCATCTATGCATCAAATATCAAACTTTTGGATACAACAATGCACAATTCACTACCATTGTCACAATCAATTTCAAGCCCAAATTGTACTTCTAAACAATATAACTAATCACAACCACACTTTTAAACAATGCACAATTCACTAGAGGGACAGAGCTAGGATTAAACATTGGGAGGGGCAAAGACCTTGTTTGACTACTATTTAAACTAAACTTTTAAACAATGCACAATTTGTCACCATTATCAAAATCAAATTCAGTCACAAGTTGTAAACTGTACTAATCAAGATCATACCTTTAAACAATGCACAATTTGTCATCATTATCAAAATCAAATTCAGTCACAAGTTGTAAACTGTACTAATCAAGATCATACCTTTAAACAATGCACAATTTGTCACCATTATCAAAATCAAATTCAGTCACAAGTTGTAAACTGTACTAATCAAGATCATACCTTTAAACAACGAACAATGCACCGCCATTAACACAATGAAGTTGAAGCCCTAATCGTAGTTATATTTTAAACAATATAACTAACCACCAGCGTACTTCTAAACAGTGCAGAATTCACCATCATTACATCAATCAAATTTGAGCTCAAATCACACTTAAACAATAACAGTAATTACAATCATACTTTCAAACAATGCACAATTCATCACCATTATCATAATCAAATTGGAGTATAAGCATACTTCTAAACTATATCTAACCAGATCATCAAGAATTAAATGCATATCTGAAACAAATATGTATCTACATCAGACTTTACCCCGAGGAAGTAACTTCATTTCCCTGATTAAATTGTCCTTCCTAATCCCTCATCAGAAAATAAACACATATCCAACTACAGATACAATTAACACATAAGTGCAACAACGATTACAATTTACAACCAATGATTTGTAGCTTACAAAAATATAATGTACCTCAAATTTCAAATGACTCCAAGTTAAATTTGAGTGCAAGAAAGCAACCCAGATTCTCCACTTCCAAGTTCCACCATTAAATCACTCTTCCTCGTCACTCTCATCGCTAAAATAGCTAGCTTTTCTCGTCATCTTCTTCTTTTCCTCCGCCATCTCTGCTTTTCTCAACCTTTCCTCTGCGGCCCCATCCACCACTGATGCCCAATTATCCTCTTCAAACCCCTCTCCACCGTCTGATTCTTCCTCTCCCCAGTCCCCGCCATCCTCCCTCTTCTCCCCGCCACCGCCAGTTCTCCGTCCTTTCTTTGGCACCGGTCTCTCCCTAGGCCCCAACTGATTCTTCGGACACTCATAAGACAAATGCCCACTAACTCCACATTCATAACATTTAGACTTGTCCTTATAAACCCTTTTTTTAATAAACTCTGGGGCTCGTCCATTGTCGACGGCAATTGAAGCGCTTAGGGTTCTGCCGTTGAGTACTTTCCCGTGCATGGCACTCGCCGCAGATACCGCATCCTCACGGGAAACAAACTGAACGAAGGCGACTCCCTTTGAATTTCGAGTGGCTCGGTCTTTGAGGATTGTTACGTGGGCGATTTTTCCGAAGGTAGAGAAGAGGGTGTGGAGGTCGGAGTTTGTGAGGGAGTAGTCAAGGTTGGAGACGTAAAGGGTTGATTTCGATGGGGCTAGGCCGCCGGATCCACCGCCACCTCCGCCGGTGGATTTGGTGGTAGTTTGATTCGAATTGGAGGGTCCCGAGGAGGAGAAAGATGGAGGGGCGGCGACGGAGGAGTAGCGGAAATAAAAGGTTTCGTCTTCTTCACTATCGCTGCTTTTGGTGGATTTTCTTTTAAAACTCATTTTCTCTAATTTGGAAAATTCTGTGGTACAAAGCTGTCCGTATAAATACCGGTAAAAGAGTAAATTTGCTCTTTGGTCCTTAAACCTTTAGGCCGCAAACTATTTTGATCCAAAATCCAAACATATGATATATTATTCTATAGGATAAATTATAGTTATGGTCTCTAATGTTTTGATAAGTTTTCATTCTTAAATCTTAACAATAAAATTTGCAAAATTATATTATAAAACGATTTATAAATAAATGATATTCATATATAATATAAAATATTTAATTTATTAATATTTTTTAATATAATATAATATTCCTATTTTGATATTATAATTTTAAATATTATAAAATATATTTAGTTATAATATAATATTTTATTATAATTATTAATGTAATTAATATAATTTATTGTTTTCATAATATAATATTATTGAATTATTTATAAAAATGATATTAATTTATGTATTTAACATTAATATAATATTAATTTATTTAAATTCCGTCTCTTATATTTTTATGGTTAATTATACTTTGTTTTTTATTTTGATTTATGATTTCATCCCTACGATGGTATTAAAAATGGAAAGAGGGGCCCGAGAGAAATCATCCGAGTTTTGATTTGATGAATTCATCAAGTATCGTCTTCACACCATGTAAACATTAATATAATATTAAAACTTAATTTAAGCTTTAAACCTTAAATTTTAATTATAAACCTTAAATTTTACTCACTACAATCTCAAGCATAAACTGAATCCATAAACCTTAAAATTAAAAGGTTTGTCAATGTATCAAAGTATTTTTCCAAGTAATACCAGCTCCTTTTTCTAATATTATTTTTTCTTTAATACTTATTTTTGAATAACTGAAAAATTGAAAATATTAAATAAATAACTTTATCCAAATAATTACTAATTAGCTTTTGGCTGCTTGATTTTTTATTTTATAAAAATATTTATAGTAATTTTTTGAGAATTACGAGACTTGACTGTTTTAAATAATAAATAATTGTAGATAAGTTTATTTGTAAATCGGATTTTAATACTATTTTGAATAAATTGTAATAATAAAATATTATTTACATTTAAATTGTAATAAACAATAAATATTTAAATTTAAATGTAAAATCATTTTGATATTTTAATATATTTTAAAGAAATATTGTCTTAAATTTTAATTTATAAAAACTTTTATTTAAATACAAATGTAGGGGGTCTAAATGAACCGAGCTTGAACAAACAAGATTATGTTCGTGTTCGTTTATTTACTTTTGAAAGTGCTCATGTTCGTTGAAATTTTTAATATTGTGTTTGTATTTGTTTATTTATCTTTAAAAGTGTTCGTGTTCATTTGTTTATATTGAGATATTTGATTTTGATATAACTTAAATAAAAATTATTTTTGGACTTAAAATAATTTACAAAAAAAATCAAAGTCAATTAACTTGAAAAATATGTTTAAAAGGCTTTACAAAGTATTTTTGACATAGCCAAATATTTTCAAAGTGCTTTCAGTCAAAAATTTGCCTTGTGTACGATACCTTTGGTACCGATACCAGTCAGTTGTATTGGTACCCATCTTACCTGTATCGATACATCCTTTTATTTTCCCAAAACTCCAATTTTCAGTAGCTAAATAGAGTATCGATACAGTTTCAACCGTACTGATACACAAACGGTGTATCGATACACTTGTATCGTGTATCGATACCCTTTGTAAAAATGCCCAACAACTCTTTCTGTTTAAGACATGTGTATCGATACTTTTGTCCTTGTACCGATACTGACATGCCCATACTACATTTATTGATGGAAATAAAGTCCCAAACGACTAGTAACAGTCATGCAGCCATTAGAGTGTTTAAAAAACCTCTTCAAGCAGCCATGAAACAAAAAAAAAACATTGTCTTTGTATGAACTTAAAACTAAGTTGTAAGGCATTTTTAAGTTGATTTTGCTGTATTTTTTTTTACCAATTTGTGCTTTCGGCACTGGTATAACCCTATCGTACCAATACAATCAATAACGTATCGGTACGCACAACCAAAAAGGGATTATTTTATCTCTTTTTTACCATGATTTGGGTGCATAATAATATATTTTGATATATAACTTGTTTAATTGAATTTCGTGCATTTATTTGATTTATTTATTTAAAATTCAATTTATTTCTCTTGAACTGTTGAACTAATAATTTTATTGATACTTGATTAAAGGAGGCATTTTTTAAAATTCTTTCGTGATTAATATCTTTGGTCTTTTCTCCATTGTTATTTTTTTACACCAACAATTGGTATTTTCTATCATTAATTTCAAATTTTCAACATTTGATGTCTTAAGTCTTAATGTGATTTCGAACTTTGTTTTAAAATTACTTTTGATATAACAAAAAAGGGAGAGATAGGTTTAAAAAAATAAATTTTAAAAAGATAAAAGGGGAGCTTTAATATTTTTTTAGAGTGGTTCGACTTTCTAACCAAGGTCTAGATTCACTACCTTAGCATCCACACTAAAGATTTCTCAATTCACTAACAATGAATTTTTCCTTTTTACCGGCTCAAGTGGTAACATTTACATCCTTATCTTTTCACGGGCTAAGATAGAACTCTCTTCCTAATTTTTATAAGGATCAACTAGAACATATTCATCAATTACGAGGTCTTGACAATGTAAACATAATTTACCTCTCTAGGTTGATATTTACACAATTTAACTCATTATGATTGGACTCTAAAAAATACAAAAGATTACAAAGAAAAAGAGAATTAAACACTACTCTCTTGATCTTTAAGTTTGGATGTTCCTCCTTTGTTCTTCAAGTGTTCTTGGCTTGTATCTATAGATTGGAATAAAAAATTAGACGTTATAGCTGTTGGAGATAAAAACTAGCCGTCGGAGACTTTAATTCTAGTCATAAATGTATTTCTACAACTTTGAGTATCGGTACTATAAAATAAGTATCGGTACCTGCCAAAACAAGAAAGACCCGTTGCACATAAATGCAGAGTGTACCGGTACACGATATATCCATATCGGTATGGTATTTCGCGTGTCGGTACGAGAAGTGCTTACTGAAAAACTTAAAATAAAAATCGTATCGGTATAAAGCATTGATGTATCAGTATGGGCAACTTTGTATCGGTACGGGGAGGATTGTACCGATAACGAAGACTTGTTTTTGACTTTTAAATCACTTGAAAATATTTGTTTGAGTCAAAAACACTTTTAAAAGCTTTCAAACATATTTTTCAAGTAAGATGTGCTTTGAATTGTTTTTGCAATATTTGTTCAAGTCCAAAAATATTTTCACTTTGTTATATCAAAATAAATATCTTATCAGTTTAACGTTCTCGAACATGTTCGTTTAACGTTCGCATACATGTTCACCAAAATGATGTAATTACATCACTAGTCCTTAAGCTCTTCAGACTTCATAGTTTGAACTCCAAAGTTCACCCTTGTTCAATTTAGTCATACCTTCACCAATATTAAAAATGTAAAAAAAAGGAAGAGGAGAACCAGGTAACCGAACTTATAAATGAGTCGATAAGCGAGCCAATAAATGAGTTTGTTCGTGAACATAAACGAATCGAACAACATATGTTGTTTGTGTTCTTTCATTATTAAACGAACATAAAATTTTTGTTCATACTCATGTATTTAACTTAATAAACGAACAAAACAAACGTTATACGAACGCTTTATGAACAGTTCATCGAACACTCTGTTCATTTATAGGGATGGCAACGGGGCGGGGCGGGCCGAGTTTTTGGTCGACCCGAAAGCTTAAAACTTCGGTCCGACCCGATATAATAAAAGTATAAACTGACCCCGAAATTTTAATAAAAATCCCAATTAAACCCGACCTGAACCGAAGAAAATTAATAAAACTATTAAATATAATATATAAAAAATATAATAAATATAAATATATATTTATAAATAAACCGGGTCACGAAATTTTCACCCTAAACTCAAAGTCGACCAACTTAAACTTCTTTAAAATCCAACCCGACCCAATAATTAAAAATTCAAAATAAAAAATACGACCCTACTGAATCGAGCCGGATCAAAACCCACTGGTTTCAGGTTTTTTTTTTCATCCTTATTCATTTACACCTCTATTCCAATGTCACAACTACTTTTATTTTAATTTTATTTAGCTCAATGGGCGATAGCTTGTTTGTAATAAGTCGATAAGATTTAAGTGTCTAAATTATATTATCGTTGATATTCTAAATGGTACTATTCGTAATTATTTTTTGAAATCATTTCTCTAAAACAATTGGTAAGATTAATCTAAAATATAAAATTACCTTTTACCATCTTAAAATCAAAGATCCGACATATGGACAAAAAAATCAAAGATCCGACCATACCCGATTCGTTTGGATTTTTTTGTTGTTGCTTTTTCTTTGTTTTTTTTAATTATCCATTTAAAATATAAAAGCAAAAAATAATAAAATTATACTCGAAAGCTCTAAAAAACTTGGTCTCATTGTCCTTTGTTTCTTCTGTTTTTCTTCTTCTTTCTTTTAGTATAAGATTTTGACATTTCTTCTTCTTCTGCGATTGAAGGGTCTGAATTTTACGCGAGTTCGGCGTGTCAGCTGTTGCACGCGCTTTGGAAGGACGGCTCTTAGCAGGTAACCTGGAAGGAGATGAATGAAGCTCACTTTACCTTCGTTTTTCTTTCACTGATTCACGGTTCCAATTATCTTCCTTTTTTTGTTCTTCATGCCTTTACAGATTTTATTTAATCCTGCAAAAATGAATTGATCTGTTTAATTCTTTGAACCGCATAATTTTCCATGTTGAAACTTCAACTTTCTTTTCATTTTCTTTTATTTATTCGGTGATTTTAATCAAACTTCGCATTGCTTGAAATTTCGTCTGTTCTGGTGTTCTGCGTGCTGGATCTGAACGCGTTCTTATAGATTTTTGGATTTTATTTATTTGTTTGTCTTATATCTCTTCTTTGGTTGGAAAGGAAATTGTGAAGTGTGTACTTTTACTTTTAGTAATTCCTTACTGTTATTATTACTACAAAAATTCAGCTCAACTGTTCTCTTTTCTTGCATTGAACTCTAAGAACGTAGCTGCCAGTGAATAAAGTGTTTACTTTTTATTTTTTTTCCCTTGGAGTTTCCCTTTGAGGTGGATTAAAGGTTTTGTTGTAATTAGTTAAGTTGCTGTTTTCCAGGTTTTTAGCGTGGGAAAAGTGAAAAGCTCTTTGTGATGGGGATGTTTGATGGATTTCCCTTTCCTCCAGATAAAGAAGTAAGTTCAATTCACTCTTCTTCTGGTCCTGATATTTTAGGGTATATTTGGTTGTTGCCTATGTTACTTGAACTCTGGATTGAGAGTCGAACACGGTTATATATCCGATACGTGTATGTTCATTTTTTTTCCTATGTTTTTCATGCATTTGGAAGATGTTTGGGGAACCATGTTCTTATACCCATATATGAATATGTGTCGAACACATACTTCAGAAAATGAATTCAAAAAGTTTAAGGGTTGGAGCCACATAGGTTGTTGCTTTACTCTATTGTTTTTGCTATTGCTTGTAAAAGATTGTTGAAAAGAAAAATTGTGACTGGTTTACCATGAATAAATAACTAAAATTTAACTCTAATTTAAATATAGTTATTTTATATTCATGTAAATGTGCTTTGTTCTCCAGGAAAATTATGATGATGATGATAATAATAATATAATATTTAATTATTCATGAAAGTATTACTCTTTTTGCATTCAAACAACCTTTTTTTGTGTACAGAAGTGAAAAGTAAGTAATAAAAGCAACAGCAAAATGGCGTCATTATTATTTCAAATTTTGGCAATCATCTTGAGGCTGGTGGAGTGGAGTTAGAATAATATTTTTATTGTAACTATGGTTTAAAATAGGATGCTTTACTTGGATGGTATTATTTTGTTGATTGGTAGGCAGCTTGGTTTACTGTTATCAAGCACCCCTTTCTGGTGAACGATTTGATAAAATTGGGAAGAAATAATGATGCATTTCTTAGAGTACCTTACTTGTTTTTAGGATTTTCTCGAGGTTGCTCTTCTGATTGCTTATGATTAAATGCAGTATTTAAGGGATGAATTGCTTATGATTAAATGCAGTATTTAAGGGATGAACTTTCAAGAACAGTTCTTAGATTACCTTGCATGTTTTAGGATTCTTCACAAGGTTCTTCTTCTGACTGCTTATGATTAAATGCAGCATTTAAGGGATGAACTTTCAACAATAGATGAGAGTTGGGCAGCTGCACGTTTTGATTCACTACCCCATGTTGTCCGTATCCTGACATCAAAAGATCGTGAAGGTGAGCTCCAGGTTTTAAAGGAACAAAGTGATGTTGTTGAGGATGTTGTAGATGAAGTTGTGCATGCTTACCACGGGGGCTTCAACAAAGCAATTCAAAATTATTCCCAGGTTCTTTATTGTCTTCTTCCCAAGCTAAACTTTTGTACATTGTGCTTCTCAAATTTCATATTTCTTGTTTTTCTACTATATTTTTTTCAGTTAAGTGGAAAATTAATTTGCTTCAAAAACCATTGTGGTATTTTTTTCTGGGCACATGTATCTATGTTCATATATTATGTATTTGAACAAACTGGTCATACAAAATAAATAAATAAATCTGCAGTCCAAACAAATTCTCTGATATGAATTGATGTTTCCATAAGGTGCCATTTCTGATGTCAGTGTTAATTCCCCTTTGGTATTTTCTTTCTTTGTTGAAATTAGAAGAGGAAAGTGATCTTTTTCATTTTATATTACTATCTGTCCCTTCCTCTTCAGATCTTGCGGTTATTCAGTGAATCTTCTGAAAGTGTTGGTGTTTTAAAGGGCGACTTGACCGAGGCTAAACAGAGTCTAGGTGTACGCAATAAACAATTGCATCAGTTGTGGTATCGATCTGTCACATTGCGTCACATAATCTCGTTGTTGGATCAGATTGAGGGCTTAGCTAAGGTTTGTTGATTATTATTTCTACCATTCAAATTATATTTTCTTAGTATTTACATGCATCATCTCCATTAGAATTTGGCATTGCACTTCCTTCCATGCGTACCTATGTTGCTGCAGTAAATCAAGTAATCTGAAGCATCACACCTTTTTTTGTTTGTTACATGGATCAGGTTCCTGCTCATATTAAGAAGCTCATTTCTGATAACCAATTTTATGCCGCAGCTCAATCGCTTGTTCAGTCAGCATTGATGCTTGAGCGAGAGGGCCTCCAAACGGTACTTTATAAAGCAGCATTTTTGTTTCTATTCTTTACTCTGCTTAGATAAAGACGAGGCATTGGTTTAGATCATGTTGTTTATATGATGATGCAAGCAGTGTATCTGGTTCTATTCTTTGCTTTATTTAGGTAAATTTTGGCTTAGCTCCTGCTGCTACTGATTCCATGATTAGATTGGCACTGGCTTAAAATGCTTCAACTTGTTTCAACTTCTCTTTCATTTTTATATTTTAGAGTAACTTGTTGCTTTGAGTCTGACATAAATAAACTGGCTGTCCATTTTAAAGGTGTTATATCTCCCAAATTAATTGGGTATCTTTATCTCACAGTTATTACTAAGGCCTAGCCCAAGTGTTTTGTTAAATATCTGGAAAAATGCACCAAAAGCAACCTTACTATTTTGACTTAGTTTCAGGTTAAACCCAGTTGTTTTGAAAGCATAGACGTTGATCTCTAAATTAATTCTGTTAAACAGTTTTAATCTTCAATTCATAAGCCCTTTAATTGTCATTTGAGTTGCACATGCTGTTCCAAAAAGATGTTAACATGATGTTCTCTCTTTGCTCCTTATCATTGTAAATCCTCTTCTTTTGTCTCTTTATTTGTGGTGGCATAACATTGATAGATATGCACAATTACAGCAAAACCAAATGAAACAATTAAATTTTCTGAACTATTCTTAACATGAAAAATAATCCATAGGTATATAAGTTGAAACTATGGAGAGAGCTTTTAGATGCCTGCACTTAAATATTCTAACCTAATATAATCCAGGTTGGTGCTCTCCAAGATGTTCGATCTGAGCTGTCAAAGTTGCGAAGTGTTCTGTTCTATAAAGTTTTGGAGGATTTGCATGCACATCTTTACAATAAGGGTGAATACAGGTATTTTTTTAATCTATCAAGGGCTTTAACTTTCTACGTCATATTCTTCTCACAATTCATCGATTAATTTGTTCATATTGAATTGGAAAGAAAGAAATGTCTATCTGATTCTATGTTGGTTTCTGCATTTTATCTATGCCAATAAAAGGCATTTCAGAAAATTTTCCTCTTTACAGAACTCTTGTTCATTATGCTGATTCAATTTTTTAGCTCAATTGCATCAAGCATGCATGAAAAGGATGATGACGTGCCTACAACCACAGCCATTGCATTTACTGCAACTACTTCACATCCTGTCTCTCGAAGAACCAGGTCAGTGAGAGGTGATAGTATGTTTGGCGGTCAGGGACTTGTGGATGGATCATACAGGCCAGGTTCCATTGATGCAGGGTAAGTCTAGACTATTCCTTTGTTTTAAATATCCGTCTTTATGTACTCCTGACTTTTCCATGTCTCACATTTTAAAGATGAAACAAATTTGTAATTATATTTGGTTGTCTCTGTTGTACATTCCTGTTGAAGGATGTTATGAGTTTCAAACATTGTATAAGGTATGAACAAAAAATCATATAATGTATGCTTTAGCAGTTATGATAATCATATATGCATTACTTTTAGGTGTTAATAATAACTCTTTTATTTACTGGAATTGTTCCCTTGGATTTTTTCCCTCTTTAACAATATTATCACGTCCAGCTGAAAACATATTTCTTTTAGAATATAGGAGAACAAACCTTCACTTCTGTTTTAGTTAGTAGAGTTTTATGGAAGACTGATTTGGATACCAAATTTCCTTTTGAAGTCATACAGTCGTCAAATTTATGGCAACCTGAAATGTGATCAAGTGATTTCTTCTACTAGGTGTTCATCTTTGAACCTGTTATCTATTTTAAAATCTTTTTTCTTTTACGGATCTTGTTACATAATTTTTCCACCATTATCAATATTTTCTCATGGGTTTTTTAGTTTTTATTATGAACAAATCATCCAAAGTCTTTACTGCTTGGTCAGAGGCGGATCTTGGTATAATAAGTTGAGGGGGCCAATTTAAAATTTTCAAAAATTTTAGAAGTGCAAACTAAAATTTTCAAAAATTGTGAGGTTTAATGAGAAATTTTCAAAAATTTAAAAGGGAACTTAATTGAAAATATTTAAAGAAATAAAAACTTAATGATAATTTTTAAAATTTTGAGGGGGGCCAAATTAAAATTTTCCATTTTTTGAGAAGGCTAAATTAATATTTTTAAAAACTTGAAGGACCAAATGTAAAATGTTCAAAATTTTGGGGGGGCCAAGGCCCCCTTAGGCTCCTTAAACCGTCCGCCTCTGCGCTTGGTGTTTGCATATATGCAGAAAGTCATTAAGTTTCTTTTTAATAATAATAACAAAAATAATAATGTTTTGGACTCTCTCTCTCTCTTTTACTTGCTTTTAGAAATATCATATTTCTCAGTTTGTTCAGTTGTTTGAATTTGTGTCTCACCTTTTTCTTTTTTCAGTTCATCATATGATGGCCATGATGAGGATGGTTCTTTGGAGCCACATGATAATGTTGGTGATGCGAAAGATGGAAAAGTTATATCCCATCAGATCCCATTGTGGCTTTCGAGTTCTACTCCCGATGAATTTGTTGTATGAGTACTTCACTTAATATTACCACATCTCATGATGTTGACTTCGTTAATTCTATGACCTTTATCATTGAAACACTGTTTCCATTTTGGTGATCTAGGAAACAATAAAAAAGAGTGATGCTCCACTTCATGTGAAGTATTTGCAGACCATGGTGGAGTGCCTCTACTTGCTTAACAAAGTAGCTGCAGCTGGGGCTGTAATATGGTTGGTTGCTTTCCTTATGTGGTAGAATGTTTTAATAGAACTGATACTCATTCGTTGGTTCTTTTAGATGGAATCTGAAAATGGTTTTGTACAACTATTCTTATCTACTCTAATTTCCCTTTATCTCATCATCTATTAATGATTTTTCAGATGGTTTTCTAATAAGATACATGAATGAATAATTCTGGATTAAATTACGTACTGAGCATGATGGAAAGTAGTCTTGATGCATTTTATCCTTTGATAACAGCTTATACTTAACAAACTAATGATATGTCTGTTGTTGATTTTACTTGTCTTCATTATGGTTTATCTATGTAACAGCCAACAACTGCGACCCACGATTCATGAGATTATCACTTCCAAGATTAAAGCGCATGCAGAATTCATTAATTCTTCAAGGTCTGGAATTGATAAGGCCACTCGAATCGGTAACTCCAGTCTTCACTTTATAAAAGGACGTATAGAAAGCTACCAGTTACCTAAACAGAAGCGTCAGAATGGGATGTCATTGGCTGGTACTCTGTTGGCAGTGAGCCCTGTCTCACCTGTGATGGCTCCTACAGGAAAAGCACAAGCTGCTGCAAAAGAACTTCTTGATTCAATTTTGGCGAATGTTGTTCAGATAATTGGTGAGACAGAATTTTTTGTTTATTACTCTTATCTCTTATTCTCTTTCAGTTTTGTTTACTCTAATATTAAAAACAATACTAAATTTCTCAGCTGTAATTGATCAGAGAATCATGTGGTTGTTGGAGAGGTTATTCAGTCTAAATCTTCCCTGCAAAGTAACCCAAACACACAAAAGTCTATGTCAACAAATGTAAACGTTGATTCTGAAGCATCTCAAGTTACTGGAGGTTACAGTATTGGCTTTTCCTTGACGGTTTTACAGGTCTATCTTCTCTGGTTCTTTAACGAGAGTTTCTTTTGGGCAGTGATTTTGGCATAATTACTTGAACTTCTATATCTTCATTTTTTTAAAACATTTATTGCATTATGTGCTACAGAGTGAATGCCAACAACTCATATGCGAGATTCTTCGAGCAACCCCTGAGGCTGCATCAGCAGATGCCACACAAACTGCTAGGCTTGCAAGCAAGGTTCCTACAAATGAAAAAAGGCAAGTAAATGGAGTCTCTTATGATACTACTCATAGGAAAATAATAAGGATCCAGTAATAGTCTCTTATGATAATAGTTTCCAATGGTTGCTCCCATCCCATATATATGTATGTGTGTATATCCTTTTTCCTCCTTCCTCCCTTTTCGTCCAGCCAATTGATAGGATTTATTGTTTTGCATCCTTTTGTGGTTATCTCCTTTTATGCTCGAATGAAATCCAACTGGAATTTTAGTTTTTCATTGTTTTGGATCTTTCGTCATTGAAATAAGTAATGGATCTATTTACATTCCTCTCATGAGTTGGTAAGAATAGCTGTTTAAAAGATTTGAATTTTATACAATATGATTTTCTTTCTATATTCAATCATAATCAACTCATTGGTAATGTACAATGAATTAGGAGGACATATATTTTGTTATTTATTCCCCAAAGTTGGCATATTTCTTTTGGTGTGTGTAATATTCTTAGCATGCAATACTATTTTTACCTTTATGGATTTCTTTTGTTGTAATTACTTATCCCGAGAATTGGAATCATAGATAATATGCAATACTATTTTCACCTTAATTACAGCAAAAAACCAATATCAAATTGATTTTATTTTATACAGGCTACAGATTCTGGTGTTTATTCTTTAGTGGCTTTATCCCGTATCAGTTAATTTTTGAGTTTGTGGTGCTTGCGTTCAAGTTGGGTCTCTCCACCATTAGTTTTAGGTTGGACACTCAATATAGAATTAGAGCCCAAGTTCATTGTATTTTTCATTTTTTCCATTGTTTTCGCGCCTTATTTTTTCCGGTGACATGCTATGTCTTTGTTGGGAGAGATTTAAGATAATGAGGAGTAAGTGGTCATATCAGTTAAGTCTTTTGTTCTTTGCGGCTTTATATTCAAGTTGGGCATCCCACGTATAATCTATTGGTTCTTGCCTAGTTGCTTAGCATTATATACCATTGCTAGCACTTTGTCTTTGGTTTTGCCATTATAACTGTTATAATTTTCTTATTTAATTCCCTTCTTTCTTAATTTCGTTTGACAAGTGTGAGAGTTGATAGTGTTGGTTACAGGGATGGGTCAGAAGATGCACTCACTTTTTCTTTCCGTTTCACAGATGCTACCATTTCAGTTCCAAACCAGGGTATGATAAATCGAGTTATTGCAGAATTTATTGAATTGTTTTTAGTTCCTCTTCCATGAATGAGATTTGATATTATATTAATGAACTCTCCTCTGTTAAACAATTTTATTTATTTTTTAGTGAAGTTCCCCTATTTTTTATTATTAGACTATGAATCAACCAAGGAGGGATTTATGTCTAGCCAATTAAGTAAAATCTATTCTGATGAGCTTGACAATCCTTATAGTAATGACCTTACTGAATATTTAATATTATTATAAGATTGAGGGTTCGCCTCCTCTTGGGCTTTTCCTTTGGAGAAAAAAAGACAGGATATATGAAACTAAATGAAGTAAAATCCATATCATTTCCAAACATGTTAGGTAGAAGCTTGTTTTTCTTCACTGTAAACATTGTAGAATTAGAGTTCTTGCTTATGTTTAGCTGACTGTATGTATGGTGGTGATACGTCGTCAATTGAAGTCTATTATTTTTCTTGAACAGATTTCATTTGAAGTATGTTATGTTTACCTAGCAAGGGAGAGTATAATGCGATTTTCAATTAGCTTTTAGATGTAAAATTCACAAGTTTGACTCTTTCAACTGAAGTCAATTTTTTTTTATCACAATTGCTTGATTCAGCAAGCAGTTGGAGTAGGAGAACTTTTGTTTTGCTAATTAATATAGTCTCTCTCTCTCTCTCTCTCTCTCTCTCTCTCTCTCTATGTGTGTGTGTGTGTGTAGGTATATCTCTTTGCAGCAGCCATTCATGAGTTCTTTTCTATAAGTGTGGTGATTGAAACTTCTATTTTCCCTTTCCTTCTTGAGTTGCAAATTTTGTAGGTGTAACTTCTTTGACATGTTCAATTTGTGAATCATCGCCTCATTGACATATATTGTTGTATGCTATGTCTCCTATATAGGAGTTGATCTCGTTCGCCAAGGATGGAATAAGAAGGGTCCCAATGTTTCACAAGAGGGTTATGGCTCTGCAACTGTCTTGCCTGAGCAAGGCATTTATCTAGCAGCATCTTTATACCGGCCTGTTCATCAGGTTTGGGACCATGAGAATCAAATATCTATGTTTTGTTGCATGTCCATTGATGAATCTGAAAATGGCCTTCTATAATCTGATTTGTGGTGCAGTTTACAGACAAGCTTGCTTCTGTGCTGCCAAAAAAGTATTCCCAGCTTGGGTAAGTCTCCTTTCCAGACTTGTATGTGGTACAAAGAAGTGGCGTGAATGATATGAAAAGTATTTAAGGTAGCTGTTGGGAAAGAACACAAGCATTTTCCATTTCTCATTGTGTTCTTCCTTTGTCAAATCCCTTATCAAAGTGTTCAGGTTTGCAGTGAGATGTGGAAGGGAAAAATATTTAAAATCCTTAAATTTCTCAGTATATCATCAGATCTCTGAAATTTGTAAAATATGTGGTCAACTTTTCTGTGAGTGGGCTGTAATTTGACATTAATGTTCTTTTGTATCCTAAAATTTCTATAATTGCAGGAATGATGGATTGCTAGCATTTGTGGAGAACTTTGTGAAAGACCACCTTTTGCCAACCATATTTGTTGACTACCGGAAAAGCGTACAACAAGCCATATCAAGCAAGTTCTATAACCATATGGCTCCCTCAATTGTTATTCTTCCTTTTTATATTAATCATGCACTATTGGTATTTTCAATATTTAGCATCTTAAGATGACAAACCGACTATGTAAACTATTGGTATTTTTATAGAAATACCAATAGTTTTTGTCAGATTGACAAACTGTCTATCAAAACTACCCATCTCATTTTTATATTAATCATTTACTATGAGTGTTTTCAATATTTAGCATCTTAAGATGGCTATTACAAGAAAGACAAGGAGGGGTTTGATCTTGTTTGTTGGATGTTAACGTGGGCTTGTTTCACCTGTGTTAGTGAGTGAGTACACTGAAAAGATGGTTTGGCACTATATAATTAAAAAATGTGATTAATGGAGCGTTCATTACTGATTTACATGGATTGGTGAAAGAAAATATACCAGTCCATCTTTCTAAGTGAAAGTGTAGTAATTTCATTTCAGAAAGCAGTGAATAATGGAAGGAATTTCTTTGAGAACTATGTTTCAAGAGACTGGGGGCGGGTTTGTACAAGGGAATGCAAGGTTAAAAACTGGTTATACATCAGTTGTATCAATAGACGGTGCTCCAGCTTTTGCTTCATCTTTGTTTCTCCTTCAGAATTCTTGCCTTTTCTTCTTGGGAGGATTCCTTCCACGCTCTTAACCTTAAAATGTTTCCTTACAGGTCCAGCTGCATTTCGACCACGGTGCCATCCAGGTGTTTCATATAATTCATCCATTGAGAAAGGTCGACCTGTCTTGCAGGGGCTTCAAGCTATTGATTTCTTAGCAAAAGAGGCAAATTTATCTTATTCCCTGAAGAAACTACTTTCTTTACATCCTTTTCGATCTCATCATATTTTGTTCATTATTTTGCATATTCGTTTTTTATTTCTTTCTTCCATTTAGCACTTTTCTTTGTTCATCTTTAATGTTTTGCGCACATGTTTCTTGACCATCTACAGCTGCACTTTTTTTCCTAACAAGAAACTTTATTTTAAATAGGTGCTTGGTTGGGCTCAAGCAATGCCTAAATTCGCAGCTGAACTTGTGATGTTTGTGCAAACTTTCCTTGAGAGAACCTTTGAAAGATGCCGAACTTCATACATGGAGGTATGAAGTCTTCTGTATACATGTTCTTCCTTAAGATTGCTTTCAACATGCTTTTCATTTGTTGTTGACCTTTTTTTCTGTCAGCTAATTACAATTGGTAGTTCTCCCTATTTTCGCAGTGTTTGGTCTCATCAATAACATATGAAATTATTAAAGAGAAAATTACTTTAGATGTTTAGACATTTCCTGATTCATAATTGTTCTGGATATTGTTGATAGATAGGTTGTTTATAGTTGTTCAAGACATTAGCCTTAGTTAGATTCATGGGAAGAAGGGGGGAGGATTTTTGCTTTCTTCTCACTCTCGTTTTTGGTGCTCACTGCTCAAGTTGGATCCAAACTTTGAAGATATCTTTTCAGTGCGTAGGTGGAATCACATTAATTTAGCATAGATAATCCACCAAGTTTAAGATATATAATCTGGTTGTCTACTGTAGGGGCCATGTAAGCTAAAATGTAAATATAACAGGTCATGGTCATAACAGCTCTTCTAATCTACAAAGTACAGACAGAAATAGACTAACAATGTATAAACAAAAGCAAAGAATTTGCCTAATAGAAAAACACTATTGGTATTTTACAACTGATATTTTTTTTTCCAAAAGAAATGTCCTGGAAGAATCTAAAATAGGCTAAAGAATGTTTGGTATTGTCAAAACTGATTCCACGTATAATGTTTAAAATGTTATGCCGTTGTGTAAACTGAGAAGCTGTGATGTGCATGCTGCTTGTTGAAATTATTTGATTGAGATAGTTGAGACTAATTCCTTATTCGTCATTATTATTTATGTGAATATAATAGAGAATTAGCCTCTAACCATTTATTTTGTACATTCTACTATGCATACAGTAATAGATGTTTTCGCTCATAAACACTTAATATTTCAGGCAGTTCTTGAGAAGCAGAGTTATATGGTCATCGGAAGGCATGATATTGATAAATTGATGCGACTTGATCCAGCTAGTGTATGCTTGCCAAATGCACTTGGTCGATCAAATGTGGGAACTATTGTTTCTGATACGGAAAGTATTGAGATTGAATCAGAACTAAGTGAACTCCTCTTAAATTTGCGTCCTATTAAGCAGGTACATATGCCGGATGAAGACCAATGCCCTACTGTTTCAAAATTTCCTTTAGAGTAAATAGCTGTCTGGTATTTAATCATTCATAAATATTGATTTATTATGCATTTGAGCTTGACTTGGCCATGAAACTTAGGTGCCATCTTTTATATCAATTTGAAAATTGTTGTTGTTTAAGTAGCAATTGAAGGTAGTCATTCTTTTTTCTGACATATCTTGTGCAGGAGAATCTAATTCGTGATGACAATAAACTTGTTTTGCTGGCATCCCTGAGTGATTCATTGGAGTATGTTGCAGACTCCATTGAAAGGCAAGTTCTTTCACCTGGCTTGAGTTGGTATTTGGATTTAACATGCAGTATTTGTGAAGAAACAATGGTGTTAGAGATTAGTTTATGAGGATATAGGGAGTTAATAGTATTGACACTCACAGCATGAGATTTATTCCTTGGATTCCAAACATCTCGATGTTTTTTCTACATGTACCAATGCTTTATGATACCCCTATAAGTTCGTCAAGTAGCTTCTATTGTTCTTCTATGTGATTCAACCATGTACTTTTATCTCCAGATAGAATTCGTGATATAAGGAGATTAATATTTGTAACTGAAAACTGTATATAGGGAGTCATGATAGGGAATTGACATTTCTAAACCTAAAGCTGTATATATGCAACTGCATAGGTCTTTGCATCAAAGAAAAATAAAATGTTATAGTGCATTAATATCCCAATCTTCCCCTTCTTTCTCTCTTCCATACGCAGATACGAAGAATGGTATATTGTTTTCCCCTATATATTCTTGGTGAAGCAGATACTTCTGGTAGAATGATAATAGACAATTATGCTTTTGAGAAATTCCTATGCAACAATTTTTCTGCTGTCTCTTACATTTTTAAAAATATCTACTGAATATGTAGACTCGTACAAGCAACCCCACTAGCAGCATTAAGCCATGTGGACAGTGGCAAGCCTAGCAATAAACAAATGAGCAGTTCACCACCTAGGGATCTGGCATCATTTGCAGATGAGTACAGAAAACTAGCAATTGATTGCTTGAAAGTTCTACGTGTAGAGATGCAGCTGGAGACAATTTTCCACTTGCAGGTTTGCCCGAATAGCTTAATTTTAGATATATTCACTATGTGGTGAAAACACCTGCAAGTAACCTAACATTATATGGCTCCAACAGGAAATGACATATAGGGAATACCTGGAAAACCAAGATGCGGAGGAGCCTGACGACTTTGTTATTTCACTTACTGCACAGGTTATTTTCATCATTTGTTGTCAATGTGTAACTTGTTTCAGTTTTAACCTTCCAATGGATAATTGTCCATCAGTCATGCTCTTTTACTATGTTGCTCCAAGTTTTCAGTTTCTTGAAGCACCCATGTCCTTTGAATTTTGACTTGATATGAAGGGTTCTTACTGCTATGTACCATTTCATGTTCAGCTTATCCTTAGCTGCATCTTGGGTTTGTCAGTGTGTTATTTATTTGTTTGTGTTTACATTTGTCTTTTTCAATTTTATGGTTATTCAGTAAGTAGTGGGCATCATGTTCCTGTAACTTCTTTTTTTGTATAGTAAAACCATGATATTTTGCTGTAATTTTGGTTACTTGTTTATTCTTATCATTAGTATTTCCAATTTCAAAGGGTCTGCTTCTTGATTTTACCTTTGTCAACTATTATAATTAGAAAATCGTTTGAATTTCTTCTTTTTTTCCCTCTCTATGCATAGATAACACGCAGGGATGAGGAAATAGCACCTTTTGTTGCTGGGGTGAAGCGGAACTACATATTTGGTGGAATATGTAGTATTGCAGCAAATACATCACTTAAGGTTGGAATTCCTTGAAAAGTTAACTTGGATTCTAATTTGATCATCATTCAGATTTGTTTTAATTTAGTATATTATCTTTATTCCTCTAACCAATGGGAGAGTAGGCTTTGGCCGACATGAAATCGATCAACCTGTTTGGAGTTCAGCAGATATGTCGGAATTCAATTGCTCTAGAACAGGTTAGTATCTTCATCATATTCAGATAGGGTGGAGTGGTGGGATGTCATTATTTTTATCTTTGAAGGTGCTTGAAATAAGATTACAATATATCCAATTTGTATCTGGCTTATCAGCTATATTATGCAACTCAATGTCCACTGTGATTTTCAATTTTTCATATCTGTTTAGTCCATTCTCAAGTTTTCTTTATACGAGGATTACAATCATTTTAGTTTTAAACCTTACAATCAAACTCAGTCCTGTCTTTATGCTACGCCGACTCTACATTTTCCTTGAACCATGTCCGATACCCGATTTTGGACATGCATATGAGGATATGACTCTAAGGAGCATCCAAATACATGAAAAAAAAAACTTTTGGATACATACCATATCCATACACATGAGCTTTACATTCAAATTCAAGTTTTAAAAATCCAACTGGTTTAGGTGTATCTTTCTGATTTAAGTTTTGCATGTACAAAAAGATCCTGATTTACGATCTCTGATGTCATTACAGGCCCTTGCAGCTATCCCTTCAATTGACAGCGAAGCTGTACAACAGAGACTCGATCATGTCCGAACCTATTATGAACTGTTAAATATGCCATTTGAGGCAAGTTGCTGGAACTCAGTCCCTTTTCATGATCGATGAACAAACTTTCTTTCCGTTATAATTGATTCAAACCTTCCTTGATTACAGGCCCTGCTTGCCTTCATTACGGAGCACGAGCACTTGTTCACAGCTGCAGAGTTAGTAGCATTGACTAATTCTTTTCTAGTTGAACCAAAATATTTGTGTATTGTTTATTGACAGATTATGGTTTGTTTTGACAGGTACGCTAATCTTCTAAAAGTCCAAGTCCCTGGAAGGGAGATACCTCCTGATGCACAAGATCGAGTATTGGAGATTTTATCCCGTTAGCACTTGAAGTGGCTCGATTACGCCTTCCAAATCATGTGATGCGCTTTTATGGATAATTTCTCGTCTCCATATCGGTACTACACGATGTTTAAGCCTTTTCCTTTGAAGTTATCGTCCAACATGCGCCGACTACCGGTAATTTTTTGTGAAATACCAGAGACACGAGGTTTGTTTTATTTGCATTCATAATATTATATTTATTCTTCGTGCAGTGTCAATTTTGTGAGCTTCGTGTTTCTCCACGGGTTCTCGTTGCTTTCGTGTAGCATCGATTACAAGAGCTGTTTTTCTTTTAAATACCAGAGACATTAGGTTTGTGCTATAACATGCTGTTAATTATATGGTCATTCAAGTACCTTAAAAGTACATAAAAGAACTTCAAAAAGAGGGGGTCTTAACATTTAATTTTATGTAAAAATATAGTATGTAATATGAATTGTTCCTTTTTTTATATAATTGGAGGGAGAAGCAAGATTTGAATTCTAAACAAAGAATGCCAATGTCATCAAAACAGTAGACTGTCGGCATAATATGAATTATTAATATATCAAAATACACATAGATATATTAAATTCAAATATCATTATAATAAAAATATTAAATCTTTCTATTCAAAAATAAAAATATTAAATCTTTTAGGTTTGTTTTACTGTTCATATTCAAATTTTGTGATTGTCTCTTGTTTTTAAAACTTGAATTTTTCTTTCTTAGGAATTAAATATATTTTACTACTACATTAACATTGGTTAGTACCACGTATGAGATGATGCATCTTGTTTAGTTTTACAAGATTGAATAATTTACTTATTTTCAAATATTGTATTTTGATAGACGGCAAGATCTTAATTGCGATGTTATTAAAAGTATTACTTTTGAGTTTTGTTTAAATAAATAAAACTAAAAGGCTTATAGGTGTTTCTTTTGAGAATATGTATTCTTATGTGCACGGGGCTCAAGCTTTCTAATTAAGTGTTTTTCTTCTCATTTTAACTAATACCATAAACTTGAATCGAAGAGACAGAACAAGCTAAAAGATTCAAGCTCGCGTAATTTATCTACACGGTTTGCGTGCGTTTTTGAAAAATAGAGAATGAAAAACAGATACTACTTTATAATCACACTAAAAAAAGTTGTAAAACACCCTTGTTTGAATTTAATATTGGTCAAGGAGGTAGGTACAAAAAATATTGGTCAAGGAGGTAAATAGAAAATGTGATCATTTTGGCGATGGAATAATTACATGTGGAAAAACATATAAAAGATGATGAAAAACATATGTTACGAAAAGATAGTATGGACAACAATATAATATACAATTCTGTTAAATCTATATAACATGCTGTATTCGTTTCTTTTATGGATGAAGTTTTATTTGAGTAAAAAATAATTTTTGCATAGATATGCAATAAACAACACATAATATAACGTAAAATAAACAAATACTATATCGACTATCACACCTCGTAGATAAGAGCATAGTTTTCTTCTTTTGAGAGTTCAATTAATACGATTTTTATAATATAAATATATTTTTTTTATTAAAAAACAATTGTTGAGAATTTTTATAATTGATATAGAGATGTTTTGAGAGTCGAATCAAATATTAAAAAAATTGTATCTATATTTTTTTGTGTGAACAATTTTTCCATTAAAGGAAATTTTACTTCTAATTAGTCTTAAATTCACAATGTAAGAAAATGGAGGGAGAATTTTGCTCCTAATTTTGTATCTGTATTTGAATTAAACTTGCTTAATAAAGTCTAATTTTTAAGAAGTATTTTATTTAATAGTTAATTTATATCTATGGAGTTGATGAGCAATATGTGTAGGCATGTCTACCGTAAAATCTTAGGAAACAAGCTTTCAAAGCTAAGTGGTATGTATGTTTTTCAATATATATATATATATTGGTAAGGTTTGAGAAAAATTCCCAAATTATTGGATGGCTGGTCGGCCATGCTGCTTAAAAGTAGACAAATCTCAATAAATATTAAATATAGGAAATTGATTGATCAAAAACTTGTGATAGCGACAGTTTAATTTTGCCTGCCCCCACTTTTCCTTTTTAAATATTCAAATTCAACTTTCCAATTTGTATTGCCTCGAAATGTATATATCTATTTTGAAATCATTTCAGTTTGGGAATATTTTACGATACTTTACTAATACCGTTGAATTTTACTAACATTAAATACTGTTAAATATTATTAAATTAATTAATATAAACTAAAAATTTCAAGATTCAATATATAATTATAAATTTTATTTTAAATAAAATTTTAATTAAAATATTTTTATATATAATTTTTAAATTTTTTTTAAAAAATTAATTAGATCAAATACTAATCTTAATCAATTTAAAAAATAAAACCCTTAAACCTAAAATCTAAACCCTAACCTATAAATCTGAAACCCTAAACATGAAACCTAAAACTCTAAATAATAAACTACAAACATTAAATTCTAATATTGAGTTTAGGAGTTTAAGGTTTGTGGTTTACAATTTAGGGTTTAGGGTTTAGGGTTTTGGGTTTAGTGTTTATGATTTGGGTTAGGGTTTTTTTATTTTTTTAAATTAACTAAGGTTGTTATTTGATTAAATTATTAAAAAATATAATATATATATAACAATAATTTAATTAAAATTTTATTTTAAATAATTTATAATTATATGTTGAGTGTTTGAGTTTTTTAATCTTTATTAATTAGTTTAATGTTGTTCAGCAATATTCAGCGTTAGTGATGTTCATCGGTGTTCGTCAGGCATGGTAGATTTTTCCGTCAGTTTGTGAAAATATTTTAAGAAATTGTAAATTAATAGTTCTTCCAAACGCTATTAAATCTAAAACTCTCAGGATAAACTACAAAGTTAGTCACTAAATTATAATTTTTGTATTGATTTTGTTATTAAATTTGAAATGTTTAAATTTTGTTTTAATTGGGCACTAAGACCAAATTGATTTGATGTATAAATATAGAAGTAAATATGTTGTTATACAAACTTTTTTAATAGTCATGTTTCCTCTTTAATGACACTTAACGACTCAATGATTATTTTGTAAAAAATTAAAGTTTAATATTTATTATATAACTTTTAAAAGTTTGGTGATCAAAATAAAAATTTTGAGATAAATTTGACAACCATTTGTGAACTTTAACCATTAAATTATTATTATTATGAAATTTAATTTAAAGTTTATTTATTTTTCCAACAAAACTCTAAAGTTTTTTTTCTTCATTTTGTTCAGGAAAAACATACATTTTTCTCAATCATTTTCTTTTATCTGACACGTGTTGGAAACGTAGCCATTGATTGACTATGGTGCAAATAAATCAGAGCCATCCACTATTTTTTTTTCTCACATGGAAGCATGTGAGAACAGCCAAGTACCACCAAAGTATTATTTTGGACTTATTATACTTTAAAAACAAAATAAAGCCAACCCAATGTGAATGTACTCTTTTTAAGTCAACCAAACAGTCCTTTGGTAGATACGAACATTATTATTTCTTATGACACCATTCATTTTTTTTTGGGAAAACTAGTGTTTAGTACCTTAATTATGACCGTGTTATTATTTTGGCACTTTAACTATTATTTTTGGTAAAATGATACTTAACATTACGTTTTAGTTCTGTTTTGGTATCTCCGCCGTTTATAATTAACAGAAATTGTGACGTGGCTTGGATTAATAATAGTTTTAGTCCAAAAACTTATACAACCTATTAATTTAGTCTAAAATTCTATCAATTTTAATTTTTGGATTAAAATTGTAAATTCCTCAATTTTCTTCTTCTTCTAGTCGAACATTTTTTTTAGGATTTTGGAGTTTAAAAAGCAAGCCAGGGGCAATCAGAACTTTAGGATTTACGAATCAATGGGGGATAATGTGAGGTCCATTGGAGGACTCAAACTCCACGATTGCGATATCGACGAGAATACGAGGGAGTGAGAAATGGATGAGACAAAATTCAATCAAAATTAAAATGGTGTTTTAAATGTTTTGGACTAAAAATGTGAATACCAAACCACATCATCGTCTTCGTTAGTTTTTAACTGCCGAGGTACCAAAACGGAACAAAAACGTAATGTTAGGTACCATTTTGTCAAAAATAATAGTTGAGGTACTAAAACAATAAGCGGACATAATTAAGGTACTATATATGTAGTTTTCCCTATTTTTTTGATAAAATGGTATGATTTCATAGATAGAGAATCATACACGAAGTATTATCACATACTTCATTAAAAACTTCTATAACCTTAAGTATAGGAAAATAGTACATGTGATAATACAAACAACCCAAAATAACTAAATAAAGAAGCAAAAGCAACAAGCACCTAACAAAGCTACACCATAAACACAAAGCACCATCTCAACCAAACACATCATCCTCATGCAGGATCGATTCGATTCAACCTGGTGGTTCTGCAAAAAAGTACGGCTCAAATCTATCAACGTTAATGTAACTTATATTATACAAAATTTGATATATTTTACCAAAAACTTGAAATTGTATTATTTAATCCTTCATATTTTGAAAATTTTCAATTTAGTACTTTCAAAATTTTAAAATATTCTTATTATGTTTTAACTTTTTTAATTAAATACACCCCCTTAAAATTCTTAAAAGTTATCTTCAAATATTATTTTTAAAATTTTAGTTAGACCCAAAAAAAATTTAAAATTTTTATATTAAACTCTTTAAAATCTTTAAAAATTTTAATTTAAACTTCCAAATGTTTTGAGAATTTTAATTGAGCCTCCTCAAACTAAGACCTCAAGATTCTCCCATGTTCATGGTATTTATTTTTATTATAAAAAGTCAAAGAATTAGATTGCATTTGATTTCAATAAATAGAGTTGTTTGTTTTTATTAAGTAGCGTTACAATAATATTCTCAAGGTAAATATCAAGATTTGAACTACACAAATGGTGAAGTGGATGAGCACTCGTGATCGCTAGGTCAACTAATGGATCTAAAAATTTGTTTCCGTTTTCTTAAAAAGGAAAATAATAAAGAAAACCTGTTTAGTTAAAAAAATAAAATATTTTTTAAAAAATAAAAATGAAAATGAAAAAGAAATGTAAAATTAGAGAGCAATAAAAAGTTGTTCTCTTAAAAAAAACTGTAAAAAACACACACACACAGTTTAAAACAATGGATTAACCCAATGAACTGACCTAATTTTTTTAATAGTCTAAAGGTGATTATAAAGTAGTATATGTTCATACATATTTTTAACCTTTTGACGCACACATCTTGTTAGGGGTGAGCAAAACTCGACTAAAAAAAATCGTTATTTTTTCAATTTCGAGTTATTCGAGTCAACTCAATTAACTCGAAAAAATTTCGATTTCGAGTCGGTTTGGAATTTGCACAACTCGAAAAATCGAAAAATCAAATTTTACAGTTTTGCAATTTAGTCACTGATTTCAGTTTTCTTCAATTCTTCCTTCATTTTAAGTCCATTTTTGACCAAATTTGAACCGCGTATTCCTAAACCATCGTAGAATACGTATTTATCTTCAATTTATATTTTTGAAAATAAATTTCATATCTTTTCAATTTAGCCCCTTAACTTTGTATGATTTCCTCATTTCTTCAATATCTCATTCGTTTTAAGTCAATTTTGACCAAAATTGAACCACATGCTCCTAAACTAATGTAGAAACTAGAATACCTATTTAGCTTCAATTCATATTTTTAAATTAAATTTCATACTTTTGTAATCTAGCCCCTCAACTTTGAATGTTTCCCATTTCTTTAATTTCTCTTTCGCTTTAAGTCTATTTTTTACCAAAATTAAACCACATGATTCACTAACACTATATAACTTCAATTCAACTGAATTTTTTGTAGAACTGATGTTTTGATATAATAATTGAAAAATGTTTTGGACTGATTTAAAAAGTATTTAAAACAATTTCCAAAAGTCCAAATAACTTGAAACTATGTTTAGGGATGTTTTTAAAAGGTTTTCATATTTTTCAAAGGCCAAACTACACAAAACTGTCCAGGTGTTTCGAAACACCTTAGGGCGTTTCGAAACAGAGGCTTCCAGTGGCAAATTCGTTTTGATTCGAGTATCGAAACGGGCTTTCTATTGGACATGATTTTTGCCCAGCGTTTCGAAACGGGCTAGGCCGTTTCGATACGCCCACGTGGCAATGACCCCAACGGCTATTTTCCCAACTAACTTTTAAATGCAGGCGTTTCGATACGGGCTTATAGCGTTTCGATACGCGTTCCGAAACGACAAGGGGGTGTTCCGAAACGGGTACCCTGACAGACTGCAACGGCTCTTTCCACATTGAGAGTGTTTCGAAACGGCTTCGAGCGTTTCGAAACGGGGAGCTGCAGACTGCATTTATGGAGGGAATTAAAGGCTCCAACGACTCTATTTCAACCCCAACGGTCCTAAACGGCTATAAACTCAATTGGGAGTATAAAAAGGACCTCCAAGCATTCAGAGAAGGCTAATGCTCATATTGTCAAACATCAAATGATCAAGAAATTGTCTTAGTGCTTAAATTGTCATTTCTTGTATAGACAAACACTAGTGAGCCAAAATTGTCAAATTTGCTCAAGTGTTTTAGGTTTTGGGTGAGTGCTTCATTGTGCAAACAAACACCTATTAGAGGGTTTAAGTTTGCTTTTATTTATCTCTTGGTAAAGAGGGTTTTGATCAAGGCTTTGGGTAGAAGCTTGATCGGTTGTAAGGGTTTCCTCCTAATCCTAGAAAAGGGGACGAATCAATTAGTGGATTGATTGAGAAATCCTTAGTGGGAAGCTAAGGTAGTGGATGTAGGTGCTTGTTAGAAGGCCGAACCACTATAAATCATTGTGTCTTTTTACATTCTAGCTTCCACAACCCTTCCACCCAAAAATCCACCTCTCCACCACTTGGTGAGCTATTTTGGTTGATCGAATCGAGCCCCTAAAAACCCAACAATTGGTATCAGAGCTTGGCTCAATCGAAGAGGATTAACATCCTATTGAGAAGATCCGGCAAGCTCGATCACTTTTTTCATCAACCGGCTCAATGGCACAATCAATCGACAAACCGTCTTTCTTTGACGAAGCTCACTATGCCCATTGGAAGACAAAGATGAAGTTCTTCATCAAATCAAAAGATTACAAGCTATGGGATGTAGTTGAAGATGGCTCGTTCGTGCCTCAAAGAAGTAAAGCAGAGTGGAGTGCTGACGATCGCAAGAAGATGGAGCTAAATTGCAAAGCATTGCACATTCTATTTTGTGCATTTGGTCCATCCATCTATGAGAAGATGTCTTCTTGTGAGAGTGCCAAGGAGGTATGGGACAAGCTTGAAGTCACATACGAGGGGACAAATGAAGTCAAGGAGACCAAGATTGGGCTCCTAACCTTGGAGTATGAGAACTTCAAAATGGATCCAGAAGAGAACATCGAGAAGATGTTTGATAGGTTCTCCACCATCACCAATGGTCTCAAAGGCTATGGAGAAGCCATCTCGGAAGAGAAGCTTGTTCGAAAGCTCATCTACTCACTTCCCGAGTCTTGGGACTCAAAGAGGACCGCCATCATCGAAGCCAAAAATTTGAAGACTTTGAAGCTTGATGAACTCATGGGGTCTCTCCTTACTCATCAAATCATGAAGAAGAACAAAGAGGATGAGAAGAAGAGGGAAGAAATTAGAGCTATGGGAGAGAAGAAAATCAAAGGGCTTGGCATCAATGCGAGTGCCATGGCTCTCAAATCCTCCACTTGCCATCATGTCTACACAAGTGAAGAGGAGGATGAAGATGAAGAGATAGTTCATCTCTTCAAGAAGTGTGCCCCATTCATGAAGAAAGCCTTGAGAGAGCTTGAACGAGAACCTAAAAGAAAGGAGAGGGCAAGCACTTCTAGCCATAAGAAGAAGGCATATGTGGCTACTTGGAGTGATGAGGACTCCACCGACGATGAACAAGCCAACCTTTGCCTTATGGCCATCGAAGAAGATTCAAGGGTAACTTCTAATTCATCTACTTCATGTTCTTACACTTTTGATGAATTACAAGATGCCTATGATGATTTGGTTTTAGATTTTAAAAGCCACATTTTGAAAAACAATAAATTGATTTTAAAGTTAAAAATTCAAAATGATTTGCTTTCTAAAACCAAACTTGAACTTGAAGCAAAACTTGAAGAGTTTGAGTTAAAATGTCTTGATTTACAAAAATTGCTTCAAAATGTTCAAGGAGAAAAGGATTTGATTTCCAAAGAGCTTGAAAAGAAAAACAATTTTGGAAAATCAAACTTTTATGTTAGACAATCTAGTGCCCCTAGATTTGTGAATGGAAAATGTTTTAGAAGTGTTTGAGTCCCAAAAGGACTAACCACTTCAACTAAAAAGGATGAAATTGAAAAATGGATTCCTAAGGGGACTAAATCTTGTGCTACTAATATTCATGGATCCAAAACAATTTGGATACCAAAAGTTACTTGATTGTCTATTATAGGTGTGATGGAGATGTTCAACAAGTCAAACATTGAAGGGGAGCTCCATGCACACAAGGAAGAACACTTGAAGAAGGAAGGCTTCACATCCTCCCTTGGGTTCAAGTGTGGGTAAAATTTCTAGTTGTTTTGAATTTTTTTGTCTTTTTTTAGTTTATTCAACTAAATGATCATATATGATGGACTAATATTTTTGATGATGCTTTGAGTAAGGGGGAGCCATTTTTTTAACCAAATTCTTATTTTTGTCAAAGTTTTTTTTACCTCTATTGTTATTTTGAACTTAATGTTTTAAATTCTTTTTGATATAACAAAAAGGGGGAGAAATGGTTTGAAAAATTGAATTTTCAAATGAATAAGGGGGAGCTCTATTTGAATTAAAATTTTTAATCTCTTATTCACATTTTTAAAGTTAAAGGGGGAGAATCCCAAACAATTTTTCAAGAGTTTTATTATATCAAAAAGGGGGAGATTGTAGAACTAATGTTTTGATATAATAATTGAAAAATGTTTTGGACTGATTTAAAAAGTATTTAAAACAATTTCCAAAAGTCCAAATAACTTGAAACTATGTTTAGGGATGTTTTTAAAAGGTTTTCATATTTTTCAAAAGCCAAACTACACAAAACTGTCCAGGTGTTTCGAAACACCTTAGGGCGTTTCGAAACAGAGGCTTCCAGTGGCAAAATCGTTTTGATACGAGTATCGAAACGGGCTTTCTATTGGACAGGATTTTTGCCCAGCGTTTCGAAACGGGCTAGGCCGTTTCGATACGCCCACGTGGCAATGACCCCAACGGTCATAAACCCCAACGGATATTTTTCCAACTAACTTTTAAATGCAGGCGTTTCGATACGGGCTTATAGCGTTTCGATACGCGTTCTGAAACGGCAAGGGGGTGTTCCGAAACGGGTACCCTGACAGACTGCAACGGCTCTTTCTACATTGAGAGTGTTTCGAAACGGCTTCGAGCGTTTTGAAATGGGGAGCTGCAGACTGCATTTATGGAGGGAATTAAAGGCTCCGACGACTCTATTTCAACCCCAACGGTCCTAAACGGCTATAAACTCAATTGGGAGTATAAAAGAGACCTCCAAGCATCAAGAGAAGGCTAATGCTCATATTGTCAAACATCAAATGATCAAGAAATTGTCTTAGTGCTTAAATTGTCATTTCTTGTATTGACAAACACTAGTGAGCCAAAATTGTCAAATTTGCTCAAGTGTTTTAGGTTTTGGGTGAGTGCTTCATTGTGCAAACAAACACCTATTAGAGGGTTTAAGTTTGCTTTTATTTATCTCTTGGTAAAGAGGGTTTTGATCAAGGCTTTGGGTAGAAGCTTGATCGGTTGTAAGGGTTTCCTCCTAATCCTAGAAAAGGGGACGAATCAATTAGTGGATTGATTGAGAAATCCTTAGTGGGAAGCTAAGGTAGTGGATGTAGGTGCTTGTTAGAATGCCGAACCACTATAAATCATTGTGTCTTTTTACATTCTAGCTTCCACAACCCTTCCACCTAAAAATCCACCTCTCCACCACTTGGTGAGCTATTTTGGTTGATCGAATCGAGCCCCTAAAAACCCAACATTTTTTTCTTTACATCATTTCATTGACTCATTTATACCTTCATCAGTACTTTATCCTCAAAAGTTCCTTATTTAAAAATAATATTATAAATATATTTTAGAAGTTTAGATGATATTTTTTTATTAAATAATATTACAAATCTTACTTATGCATGTGAAAAATAATATGAAGAAATATATATATATATATATATCTTATATGAATAGAGAAAGTCGTTTAAATTGGAATCAAATCGTACTATAACATGGTAAATAATTACAATTAAATTTGTATAGAAACTCGAAAACTCGACTCGAATTTCATAAACTCGACTCCAATCGAAAAAATTTCAAATTAAATTCAAGTCGTAAAATATGACGCGTCAACTCGAATAACTCGAAATTTTTGACTCGACTCGACTTGCTCGAACGCTCACCCCTACATCTTGTAGACAAAGCGATTGAACTCGGTCTCTTAAAATGAACAACATCCGTTTTTTTATTTGGACCACTTGTTGGGTTTAATAAACTAACCCAAATTTAAATCCGTATAAATACGTAAATATTTATTTTCAATAATTTTAATATATAAAAATGTAACTCAATTTTGATTCTATATAAATATAAAAAATATTAGGGAAAACTACACCAGTGACCACCGAAGATATTGTGGATACCTATTTGAACCACCGAACTAAAAAAAAGTCAATCACACCACCAAACTTATTAAATCAACTTATTTTGACCACCACCGTTAAAAAATTAACGGTGGGGTGACGGAACTGCCACGTGGCAGTTGATGGATATATTTAAAAATTACACATTTGGTCCCTGTTATTTACACATTTTTTCAATTTAGTCCTAATTTTCAATTAATAAAATAATAAATTATTTAATTAGATAGTGATACGTGTCAACACCTTATTGGAGGACTTTTAATTATTTAGATTTAATTTTATTAATTTATTTTCCTCCTCCAATCAGGTGGTGACACTGTCACCACCTATTTAGAGGAGGAAAACGAAATTGAGCATAATTGCCACCCAGGGGATTTAAACCTGGGTGGTGTAGGTGGAAATGCAATGGTTAAACCACTGCACCAAGCCCAACATTATACTTCAAAACACCCAACTTAATATTTAACTCTTATTGGTTTCTACATTTATAACCCAAAAGCTAAAACCCTAAACATTAATTTCACATATATAAATCCTAAACCCTAACCCTAAATATTTCAGATTAAACCTCAAACCCTAAAATTTTAAATTAATTTCACAATAAATATTTTAAATTAAACCCTAAACTCAAACCCTAAAAATTTCAAATTAATTCCATGTTAAATATTTCAAATTAAGCCTTAAACCCTAAACCCTAAATATTTCAAATTAAACCTTAAACCCTAAACCCTAAATATTTCAAATTAAACCCTAAATATTTAGGGTTTAGGGTTTAAGGCTTAATTTGAAATATTTAACATGGAATTAATTTGAAATTTTTAGGGTTTGAGTTTAGGGTTTAATTTAAAAGATTTATTGTGAAATTAATTTAAAATTTTAGGGTTTGAGGTTTAATCTGAAATATTTAGGGTTAGGGTTTAGGATTTATATATGTGAAATTAATGTTTAGGGTTTTAGCTTTTGGGTTATAAATGTAGAAACCAATAAGAGTTAAATATTAAGTTGGGTGTTTTAAAGTATAATGTTGGGCTTGGTGCAGTGGTTTAACCATTGCATTTCCACCTTCACCACCTAGGTTCGAATCCCCTCGGTGGCAATTATGCTCAATTTCGTTTTCCTCCTCTAAATAGGTGGTGACATGTGTCACCACCTGATTGGAGGAGGAAAATAAATTAATAAAATTAAATCTAAATAATTAAAAGTCCTCCAATAAGGTGTTGACACGTGTCACTATCTAATTAAATAATTTATTATTTTATTAATTGAAAATTAGGACTAAATTGAAAAAATGTGTAAATAACAGGGACCAAATGTGTAATTTTTAAATATATCCATCAACTGCCACGTGGCAGTTCCGTCACCCCACCGTTAATTTTTTAACGGCGGTGGTCAAAATAGGTTGATTTAATAAGTTTGGTGGTGTGATTGACGTTTTTTTTAGTTCGGTGGTTCAAATAGGTATCCCCAATATCTTCGGTGGTCACTGGTGTAGTTTTCCCAAAATATTATTGCATTCATCGTGCTTCTATTATAAAAAAATAGAAACCAAACGTATTTTTTATTTTTATTTCACCTGTTTCCAAATTTTAAAAAACAAAAAATACAAATTATTTTTTGAAAAATGGAAAACAGAAACTTAAAATATTTTCATCAACGAAACAGATACTTTTTCCTTTACACAAAGTTGCATTCAACGTGAAAGTTACATTAAAAGAAAAAAGAAAATTGGGCAAAGTTTTCAGAATTATTGCAGAATAAAGATGGTGTGTTGTTGTGTTATTCTCAGTGCAATCCATTTTCATTTTTATCTTTGTCATGTGATGCCATTACTTTTGCTCTATACATGGGATAATATAATGATTGCCCCTTAACTTTTGGATTTTTTTTTTACTTTTAAACTCATGTGATTTAAATAAAACTCATCAACCAAGACTTCGATATTTCTTTGTGTTGGTGTTTAGCTTTCTCGTTTTGAGTCATCTTCTCGACAATTCAAATGATCAAAGGAGAGACTTGGTGGAGAGGGAAAAAAGAAATTTTACTAAAGTATTAGGGGAAGTTTTGAAAATTCAGAAAGAAATAATTTTTTTAGAACAACCACATATATTGTTCGAACTCAAGTATTTTAAAAATAAAAATAATTTTTTAATAACCACTCAATAGGTTCAAAAAAGAAATATCTCTTAATATAAAGAAAATGTTCAATTTAATTAACCCTTACTAAGTATATTTTTAATTTTATTTGAAAAAAATGTTTAGAGAGCCTTGAACTATTCAATAAACAGTGAAAAAATTGTGTCATTTTCTGACTGGTTTACATGGCACGTCATAAAACTGATGTCATTAAGGCCAGAGACCACATTGATATTTTTATGGGCAACATTAAAGATATGTGTCATTTTTCGACTGATTTATATGACACGTCATAAAATTGATGTCATTAAGGCTAGCAACCACATTAATATATAATTTTTTTTTGAATAAGCATTAATATATAAAATTAAATTTTATGGGCAACATTAAAAACATATGTTATTTTTTTTACTGGTCTACATGACACATCATAAAATTAATATTATTAAAGACATGGACCATATTAATATATAAACTTAAATTTTATGGGCAACACTAAAGATATGCGTTATTTTTCGACTGGTTTACATGTCACGTCATAAAATTGATGCCATTAAGGTTAGGGACTACATTGATATATAAACTTAAATTTTAGGGTCACATTAGACATTTTAAAAGTTTAGGCATCACATTAGAGTAAACCCCAAAGTTTAGGGTCAATCGTACCATTATCCCTTATTAACTCTCACAATTTTTAACTCATCAATTTTTATGGTTTTATTTCACTTTTACTACTATTTCACTTTCAAATTACCAATAAAATGTTTGAGTTTGAATTTTATTCCTAATCTAAAGTTTGAAACTTAATTTACACTTAAATGAGTTTTACTTTTAAAGTTTAAATTCGATTTGAGATAAAAATAAACAGTCGGAACTTTCTTACCATAGACTTCAAACGTAACTCTTTATGTTCAAATATTAAAGATTCAATTAGACATGTTAGCTAATTGAGTCAAGCTTTTCATTTGAAAAGAAAAAAAAAACTTGAGTCAAGTAGTAGGGTATAAGAATTTGACACGTTAAATAGCTTGAGTTATTTATTATAGTTTGAGTGAATAGGGATTTTAAATCAAATTCAATTTATTATCGCTAAACCTAGATAATTTGATTATTTGTGCTCAAAATTTGATAATTAATACCAACTATCAGTTGGTTTAGTATGACGTCGAGTTAAGTTTTTTAAACAAAATTAGATATTCGAATCATGACATTATAAAATTGAATGAAGTAAATTGAATTAGGAGAGTTATCGCCACAATAAACCTTTATAGTATTCGATCCAGATTAATCAATCTATGAATCGAATATATAACAAAAATATCCATAACAAATACTAAAAAATCAACTTAATAAATGGAAAACGAAAGAAAAGAGAAAGAAACAATGATTGAATGAAATATGTGAAATTATTAAAGAGCAATGATAGCAATGAACTTTTGCATTCCCATCCCCTATCATATATACAATCTTCTTAAGAAGAGTAAAACCAAAAACACTTTTTGGGGTTTGAAAACCAAAGTACTATGTTTTGTTTTAGTAACCTTAAAAACAAACAACACCGGGCCAAATCTGATAGAAAAAAAAAAAAAACCAATACCACCAAAAGTTGACAGCACCCAAGTTTAAATTTTACAATTCTTGTTTACAAAAATTAATAAATTTTAATTAAATATAAGTATTTTGGACAGCTTTAGGGAGTTTAATTATTTTCGGTCTAATATTTATCTATATCTACCCACAGGAAGAACAACAGTAGACAAAAACAAAAACCTATGTTGAAATGTGAATCCAGAAGCGAAAAATTCAGTGGATTTTGTTTTGTCAACTAAAAAAAACATCTTTTTTTACTGTCAATATAAAAGAAAGAGTGCAGTGAAGTGGAGTCTATCAACCCCATACCTCGTCAGACCGTCATTTTGGGTCCCATTTCCCCCCTTCTTCAACGCTGTTTCTTCTTCTATGCTAGCCAAAAAAAAAACTATAGACAAAGACATAGAAAGAGAAAATCTTGTTTTTTTATAGACATTGTGTGCGTTTTTAAAAGACAAGAAAAAGAGAGAGAAACCAGCAAAATAAGTGTCTTTGTTTTAGGACAAAAGTTTGAGGCTTTTGGTTTTTGGATGCCATTGCCAATCTTGGGTTCTTTCTGTTTTCAACTTTGTAATAAGGTAATCTTTTGATTTTTGGCAATATTGTTTATTATCTTTGCTTTGTTTAATCTGTTTCTGAAAACGGGTTTCCATCAAATCTAAGTTTTATTGGTTGAACTAATTCCATTGCTTAGTAAATTTTTTAGTGTTCGTCTGTTTCATTGCCAAACTCAGCAATAGTTATCATTTTTGCCAGAAAAATGCATCTTTTTTATATGTTTTTTTGGCTAATTGTTTTGCAGTGTTTTGTGAAGCTGAATTTGTTTTAGATTGATTTAGCAGACATAGTTTGAAGCCAAGTAAGTTCCTCAGATCTGAAAATTGCTTCTTTAGATCTGTAATTTTCAGACAATGTTATTCAGTTGTGAATATTGGATACGAGTATGTTCGGACATTTCCTGAAAAATGAAGATTCGGAATAACATAAATGGGTTTGTGCTTGAATTTTGACATATCTGTTAATCTGATGTTGCATGGTTTTCATATTCTTAGTGTCTCAAAGATTTGAAGTTTAAATTTCCGAGTTTTGCTTTGAAAATGTATGAATTTGGTGTCTGTAATTGTTGGTTCAGGTTGTTTTTGCTTACTGTAATGGGATTGTGTTTCTTAAACTAAAGCATCACTAATACGGATAACAAGTTCGGTTTCGGATAAGTTATATTATGTCTTTGGATGATGTTTCTATGTTTTGTTAATGATTAATATCATTCCTTTTGATCTCAGATTGGCTTCTATATGTTGATTGCATTTATGGGATTCAGCTAATTGATACGGGAAGTGTCATACATATGGATCTCGGAGACGTTAGCAGTCGATTGGGGTCTCTACCGACAACAACGTCTAGGACTATGTCGTCATCATCATCAGCATTCTTTTCTGCGAATCAATCACCATTTTTTTCTCCGAGATCATCGACTTGCCAGTTATCTGAATCGGCTAGGTTTGATATTCAATGTGATAGTACTAATTTAAGTGCTGATCCTCCGAGTTCGAGTTCAGGAATTCCAGATCCCGAATGCCTTGCAAATGTTGGATTTCCCTTTTCTGATATGTCATTTACGGCGGCTGCTTGTGTTTTGAGTGATTTCCCAAAATTCGATCACCTTTCATCAAGTTGTGGCCATATGCAGGACAATGATTATTCTGGGAGTATAGAGAAGCACAGAAAGCAGATAAGAAGCCATGATACGTCGTTTTCCCCTGTTCCGGTATCGTTATCATCTTGCCGGCAAAGAAGTTATGATCTTTATATTGGTTTGCATGGTCGTAAGCCTTCCTTATTGAGGTTTGCGAATTGGCTCCGTGCTGAGTTGGAAGTTCAAGGGATGAGTTGTTTTCTATCCGATAGAGCTCGATTTAGGAAATCTCATAAGCACAAACTTATTGAGAGGGCAATGGATGATTCTTCCTTTGGAGTTGTAATTCTAACAAGGAAGTCATTCAAGAATCCGTATACTATTGAGGAGCTTAGATTCTTTTCGAGCAAGAAAAACTTGGTCCCGATATATTTTGATATGAATCCAGGTGATTGTCTTGTCCGGGATATAGTCGAGAAAAGGGGAGAACTGTGGGAAAAAATCGGGGGTGAGTTATGGGCTTCGTATGGAGGATTGGAGAAGGAATGGAAAGAAGCCGTTAATGGCCTCGTTCGAGCAAATGAATGGAAACTGGAAGCTCAGGATGGTTGTTGGAGAGACTGCATATTACGAGCTGTGATGCTTTTGGCAATGCGGTTAGGGAGGCGAAGTGTTGTAGATCGATTGACAAAGTGGAGAGAAAAGGTAGACAAAGAAGAGTTCCCGTTTCCTCGAAACGAGAACTTCATTGGCAGGAAGAAAGAATTGTCGGAGCTAGAATTTATACTATTCGGTGACATTTCTGGAGAATCCGAAAGAGATTACTTTGAGCTCAAAGCTAGACCGAAGAGAAAGAATTTGACAAAATGGAGGAGTAAGAGCAATTCATTAGAGGAAAGACGCAGGGAACGGCAGGGGGAGAGTGGTAGCCAGAAGGGTAAAGAGCCGGTCATGTGGAAGGAGTCGGAAAAGGAGATCGAGATGCAAAGCACCGAACGGCAGCACTGTCAAAGATCCAGAGGTGGTGGACGGAATTCACGAAGAAAGAGATCAGCGAAATTCGTATATGGAAAGGGCATTGCTTGTGTCACAGGGGACTCCGGAATAGGGAAAACCGAGCTTCTTCTGGAGTACGCCTATAGATATCACCAGAGGTATAAGATGGTTCTATGGATAGGTGGAGAAAGCCGGTATATTAGGCAGAATTATCTAAACCTGTGGTCCTTTTTAGATGTTGATATTGGGGTTGAAAACTGCATAGACAAAAGGCAGATGAAAAGCTTTGAAGAGCAAGAAGAGGCGGCCATTTCTCGAGTCCGGAAAGAGCTAATGAGAAACATACCTTTTTTGGTGGTGATTGATAATTTGGAGAGTGAAAAGGATTGGTGGGATCGGAAGCTTGTAATGGACCTTCTTCCTCGTTTTGGCGGAGAGACTCACATTCTAATATCAACTCGCCTTCCCCGTGTGATGAATTTAGAACCTTTGAAGCTCTCATACTTGTCCGGAGTAGAGGCAATGTTGTTAATGCAAGGAAGTATAAAAGATTACCCCGTTGCAGAGATTGATGTTCTTAGGGTCATTGAGGAGAAAGTCGGAAGGCTAACTTTGGGCCTAGCGATTGTAGGCGCAATCTTATCCGAGCTTCCTATAAATCCAAGCCGGCTACTGGATACCATCAACCGGATGCCCTCAAAAGACTTTTCATGGAGTGGTAGGGAAGCTCATTCGTTGAGGAAAAACACATTCCTCCTGCAACTCTTCGAGGTATGTTTTTCGATATTTGATCATGCGGATGGGCCGAGGAGCTTAGCAACGAGAATGGTCCAGGTGTGTGGTTGGTTTGCACCTGCTGCAATTCCGGTTTCCCTGTTAGCCCATGCTGCTCACAAGATACCTGAGAAACATAAAGGTACTCGGTTTTGGAGAAAACTATTCCGTTCCTTGACTTGCGGTTTTTCTTCGTATTACTCCAAGAGATTCGAGTCTGATGCATCATCCATGTTGTTAAGATTTAATATTGCAAGAAGTAGTACCAAGGAAGGTTATATCCATTTCAACGAACTCATCAGGATTTATGCTCGGAAGAGAGGAGTCACCGGAGTTTCACATGCTGTGGTTCAAGCTGTAGTCGGTCGTGCGTCATTATTTCACCACTCGGAACATATATGGACAGTATGTTTCTTGTTATTCGGATTCGATAATGATCCTACGGTTGTTGAGCTCAGGGTGTCTGAACTGTTATACGTTGTCAAAGAAGTGATTCTGCCTCTTGCTATTCGGACATTCATGGTATTCTCCCGGTGCAGTGCTGCTCTTGAACTCCTCCGACTATGCACCGATGCTTTGGAGGCTGCAGACCAGGCATTCGTTACCCCAGTCGAGAAATGGTTGGACAAATCACTTTGTTGGCGGCCTATCCGAACGAACGCTCAGTTGAATCCGTGTCTTTGGCAGGAGTTAGCATTATCAAGAGCCACTGTGCTGGAAACCAGGGCCAAGTTAATGCTAAGAGGGGGCCAATTTGACATCGGAGATGACCTAATCCGGAAAGCCATATTTATTCGAAACTCGATCTGTGGCGAGGATCATCCGGATACGGTATCTGCTCGTGAAACTCTGAGCAAGCTCACCCGGCTTCTAGCAAATGTTCAAACTCATCCTTCACCATAGAGTTCTACATTTCTTGTCAGCAAAATTTACAAGAGTATAGAAAGTTTACAAATAAAACTCTTGTAAACAACCATTCATAGAAAATTTCTACACCATTTTAACTTTGGGGAGTAACATAGTTTTATGACCTGCACTTATACATTGAACATTGGTTCGCCTATAATGTCCCATTTTACGGATTGAAAAATAATTAGAAAAGAAAACGTCATACTGTACGCATACCCACACTGAATACTAGACCTAGCAAACTTGATAGGACGGCACAATATCAATTCGAATATAATGATTTAAATTTGATCCAAAACTCGAAATAAATCAAACTAAAACCGACATGAATTTTAGTTGAACCAAAATAGACTCAAATCAATTTTCAACCAAATTGAATGTACACGAATCGATTTTACTCAAACTGAAAACAATCCAAATTGGAGGCAACCTGGAATAAAGAAAAATATTAAAAAAAATGTGAACAACTACATAACTCATCAAAAAGTCAAATATGCTAGCTTTATAAAGCTATATATAGGGGTGTAAAAATTGACCCGACTTGAAAACTCGATTAAAACCGGCCGATCTCTATTGGTTCGATATTAACCCGAGCCGAACTATCATAGATCCGAACTAAAATTGAACGGAATACAATCAGACCTAAAATGACCTGACCTAAATGACTCGAACCAAAATAAACATGAAGGACTCGTATGGCCCCTCTAAATGAATACCCATCAAGTTAATAATATTCGATTCGAAATCTTTCTCAATGCACGAGAACTATAACAAGGGATGGTTTGATTCTAGCAGAAAACAATTGTAATTTGAGATGTTCTCTTTTAGATAGAATCAATCTTTAGTTTCAAAATCACGTGCATAAGCTTATTCAAATATTTATAGGGTTATTATCCTATACATTGACAGTAGAAAACAAAGTTTTAGTAAGGTTATTTAGGGGTTTAGAGGTTAGGAGTTGAGGTTGTAAGGTTTATAATTTAGGGTTTAAGGTTTGTGGTTAGAATTTTATATATTAAATTTAAACTTAAAAATAGGTATATTGATGTGTATCAAATATTAGTTTATATTTAAATATAAAATTTAATTAATTTAACTGGATTATCATGATACCTAGAATTATCAATAACAAGTAATATCCACTCTATTTAAATTTAAAATGTTACTCTTTTAATATCATTATATATATATATGTATATATATATATATATATAGATCTGGTAAACTTGACCCGAGACCCGAAACCCGAACCGAAACTCGATTTTGACTCGAACTGTAACACCCGTGTCTTGGGCCTAGGAGTTAGCCGGGTTGTTGTTCGAGTCAAATAAAGTCTAATTAAAATAAACCAATCTTGAATAATGACCTATTTGAATTTAAATAAAGAGGGAGGGACCAAAGTTGTGATTTACCCCATTTAAAATAAAGGAAGACAACTTTTCCATAAAAGTTGTCATCTTCCTCCTCATTTCCTCTTTACCAATTTCAAAACCCCCTCCCCATTTTCAAACTCTCCTAAAACCCTAGTCACTATTCCATTGGGTTGGATAATCAATTTCATCATCAAATCAAGAGGTAAACATATTTTCTTAATCTCCTCTCTATTCTCTACTCACCTATTGTTTTAGATTTCAAAAATAATGAGTTTTGGGAATTAGGGTTCTTATAGAAAATTGGGGATTTGATGGGGCTTTTCAATTTATTTTGAGAAATTGTTTTGGGGTTATGCTTAATCATGATGAAACTTACAACATATATTAATTTGGTTAATTTTAGATGAATTTTCGTAGTGGGTCCTTAGGGCAAATTTTAAGGTATGAAAAATTGGGTTTTTGAGAGGTCTAATGTTGGAATTGAAGGGCTGATGGTTTACCTATGTTAGGAGGGTGTTTTGAGATGTTTTGGAAGCCATTTGGGTGCTTGGAATTGGGTATTTCAGTCCTTGGTTGTGGGAGTCCGAAAATTGGGGTTTTGGAAATGTTATGTGGTTTGGAAAATTATGGAAATGTGCTGTGATTTGCAAAGTAGATTGATGATTGAATTAGCATTGGGTTGAGAAGTAATGTATGTGTTTTGTTTGATTAGAATCAAGTTTGGGCATCGGTGAAGCATCGGAAGTGAACCCGGAAAGTTGAAGGTTGTTGCTTACTTGGTCGTGGGCTCGGGAGCTTAGGTGAGTGGTTAATTGTTTTAAACGGTTTTAAATTGGTTGGTTCGAGTATATGAACTAGGTTGGGCTTGGTAGACCCACCTAGAGTTAGGATTAGGGTGGTAGCCTAATCCTAAACTTGATCTAGAGCCTTTGGTTGAACTCACTATATGGTCGTGTATGTCTCGTATATGTTGTGGTATGAATGTCTATGTACATTGCTTTATACATGTGAAATGAGATTGGACTTATGATGCTTGAGACATGCATGATGATGGTTGTTGGCGAATATGTGCTAAGCACAAGGTTGATGAAATGAGTAATGTGATGTGAGTAAATATTGGCACTAGTAAACTTGGATACAAATGATCGATCATTACGATGTTAGTGTGTACACATGAGTCTAAAGTCGCACGTGGCCTTGGTGGCGTTGAGTCACCAAGGAGGAGTACGGGTTCGCCCGGAATTGTAATTGAATATAGTCGGTGATGAGTGGAATCCCATCGACGGGGCGCGAGGATGAGTGGAATCCCCTCCGCGAGACCGGTGATGAGTGGAATCCCACCGAGGTAATGTGGTTGTTGGATATGAGTTTCCAACATGTCTATCCGCGTATTCGGGTCTTAACAAGGTGCCAATGTTGTTTGATGTGCATATCAATGTGTTGAGGTTCATGATTTTTATTGGACTACTAGGTTGTGATTACATGTATCATGGAAATTGAGTTTATGGTCATGGCTTTATTATTGTCCTTTGCTCATGTATATATCTTGTGGACCTTTGGTATGTTTGTGACTTACCTTGGCTAGATCGTGCTCGGACCCTGCAATGTTGAGGTTTGTTTTTAGAGCTTACCCTCACTAAGCATCATTGCTTACGCTCCCTTTGTTCAACATTGCAGATCCTTAGTTCGTGGGTTGCTCGGGCAAGTGGAGGGCCTCCAAGTGTGGTTTTGGACTTGAGTTCATCAAGTATGGTTTAATGTTAAGACATGTAATAGTTTAAGCAATGGGATGTGTAAGGTTTTGTTGTTTGTTGTTGGTTGCTAGGAGCATGTTTAGACTCCATGTTATGTCGCTTTTGTGTGGCTTGTGATGCCATGTCTAAGTTGTAATCCATGCCTAATTGCTTACTTTGAATGTTAGCCTATACCTTAAGAGTTTTTACATGTGTTTGATTGTTGCTTGAATGAATGCATGTTGTGGATTGTTGCCTTAGTATTAGACATGTTTAAGTCTTGTTCAAGCATGATGTTATTGTTGGTATAGCTTGGGTTCAATTGATTTGTTGTTGTATGGTGTTTTGGTGGTGTTTTGGGGCACCCTTGTGCCTCAAAACAGCCCAGAAAAGTCTGCAGACAGGGGGTGTTTCGGAACGGGTCCCCGTGTTCCGAAACAGCCCCTGTGTATATGGCCTGCCGTTTCGAAACGGATGAGGGTCGTTCCGGAACGTTTTCGCTACTGGAATTTTGAGAAATTGGCGAGATGAAGCCGTTCCGAAACGGGCCTCTGAAGTTCCGAAACGGTCAAATCTCGTTGACCACGAGATATTGACCGTCAAGGTCGTTCCGATACGGGTCTCCCCTGTTTCGGAACGGTCACCTTATGGTTGACCCTGGCCTTTGACTAAGTCAAGGCGTTTCGGAACACCCTATGGGCGTTTCGAAACGGCCTGCTGTAATGAAGTAAAATGGACTGTTTATGTTTTGTTGGTCGGTGAATGTTTCGTTGTTTGTATCTTCCGCTGTTGTGCTTCACATAGGAATTAAATATGCATATAGATAAGATTAAAGTTAAAAGAAATTTTTTTGGGGTCGTTAACCGAAGGGGAGCCTTAACGGGTTTCGCTTCGGTTTTCCCCGTGTGGCCCACTCGGACCGGTCATCCGACCAGACCGGGACGAGGGGGTTACACTTGTTGGTATCAGAGCCTAAGGTTACCGAGACCTTGGGCAGGTAAGTGAGGTAAGTTTAAGTTTTTAAATTGAGTTGCACGGTGTTTGCTTGTTTTGCAAGAATGGTTGCTTATGTGACAAGTATGCCGATTGTTTTATTTTAAAGCATGTGTGTGTGGGTCCCATTGCTACTATTACATTGGAAAAATGATTTTTAAGTGAGGAAACATACTTGGACACTTGGAAGCCTCGCCTTGCTAACCCAACTTGTGTGTTGTTGTTGTGGTTGTAGTTAATATCTGAGAGAGCAATGTCTAGACCGAGGTTGGTTCGTCAGGAACCGCGAGTTGTGGCTCCTGTTGAGCCGGTAGTTGGTGCGGGGGCTCACATAGAGGGATCGGGGGCCGCGGGAGTTGGCGCTCCTCCACCACCTCCACCACCACCGCCTCCTCCACCGGGAGTTGGGGGCGAGGATGGAGTCGGAGGAAATGGACCTCAGGGTGGACAAGGTGGCCAAGGTCCAGCTGGAATTGATATGACTCCGCTTGTGCAAGCGATAGCGGGAGCGTTCCAGGCCGCAGTTGCGGGAGCTCAGGCTGCAGCTCAGCCTAGGTGTGATGATGCTAGTTTACCTTTAGAGAGGCTCCGTAGCTTAGGGGCCGAGGAGTTTAGAGGATCTACTCTGGAGAGGTCGGAGTTATGGTTGGAGAAGACGGTTCGTATCTTGGCTCAGATGGGTTGTGCGGGCACACGTAGATTGGGTTGATTGATCTCACTGCTTCAGGGTGATGCCTACACCTGGTGGGTCACCATCACTACCGGGGTTCCAGAGGCAGAGATCGATTGGGAGTTCTTTGAGTCTGCTTTCCGGAAGAGGTACTTAGGACCGAGGTACCTAGATGAGAAGAAGAGAGAGTTCATGGCTCTCACTCAGGGAGATGCTTCTGTGACTGACTATGAGATCCGCTTTGTTCGCTTGAGTCAGTATGCTCCAGAGTTGGTTCCTACTGAAGTGGAACGCTGCAACCGATTCCGATACGGATTGAATGAAGAGGTTAAGAGGTACACGTTGGCTTCTGACTACTCAGACTTTGATGTGTTGGTCGCGAGGGCCAAGGATTTGGAGCACAGTTTGGGTTCAGCCAAACGAGCTGGTGGTTCTGGTTCTGGGAAGAGGCATAACCACTTTGATGATAGGGATGCTAAGAGGCACAGGGGTGGCGAACACCAGTTTGATCAGAGACGTGGCGGTGGCCACCATGGTAGGGGCCATCAGGGCCATAGAGGAGGAGGGCGCTTGCCCGAGTGTGCACAGTGTGGGAGACAACACACTGGAGAGTGCTGGGGTAACTTTCATGCTTGTTGGAACTGTGGCTCGAGGGACCACTTTAGGAGGGACTGTCCGCGTCAGGCAGCTCAGGCACCGAACATTGCTCAGGCTCCTGCGAGAGGTACTGATTTTCAGAGAGGCCGTGGGCGCGGTCGTGGCTACTTCCAGCCGAGAGCTGATGCACCTAGGGTAGATGCTCAGAGGAACCTTGCACATGTTGTGGCTGTGCAGCCAGAGGCGGGAGGACCAGCGAGGGTCTATGCTCAGAGAGAGGCCGGGAACGACACCGATGTGATAGCAGGTAATTTCGAGTTACAGTCTATGTCCTTGCTTTCTTTGGTTGATTCGGGTTCTACGCATTCCTACATTTTGAGTAAGCATGCACAGAAGTTAGATATTCCTGTTGAGATCTTAGATGTAGGTATGCATGTTACTAGTTCTTTTGGTGAGACAGTTGTGGTTAGACGTATGTATAGGAGGTGTCCACTGAAGATTCAGGGTCATGTGTTCTCAGTTGACATGATGGAACTTCCTTTCTACGGTTTTGATATTATTTTGGGTATGGACTGGTTGGTTGAGCATCGGGCTAGTGTGGATTTTGAAACAAAGAGAATTTCCTTGAAGCTTTCTGATGATTACGAGGTAGTGGTAGTGGGCGAGAACATTAAGTTCTTGTCTAATGTGGTGTCAGCTTTAGAGGCTCATAGGTTAATGGACTCAGGATGTGGGGCCTATTTAGCTTATGTTACGAATCCGGACATGAGTGAAGCTAGACCGAAAGATATCAGAACAGTGTGTGACTTTCCAGATGTGTTTCCTGAAGAGTTGCCTGGTTTGCCTCCTGACAGAGATGTTGAGTTTGTGATTGAGCCAGTTTCAGGGTCTAGTCCAGTTTCGGTAGCTCCGTATCGTATGGCTCCGAAAGAGTTGAAAGAATTGAAGAGTCGGTTGCAAGAATTATTAGACCGTGGTTTCATTAGGCCTAGTAGTTCTCCGTGGGGTGCTCCAGTGTTGTTTGTGAAAAAGAAAGATGGTAGCATGCGCATGTGTATTGACTATAGACAACTGAATCAGTTGACTGTGAAGAACAAGTATCCGTTGCCGTGTATAGATGATTTGTTTGATCAGTTGAGGGGTGCTTCAGTGTTCTCGAAGATAGATTTGAGATCCGGGTACTATCAGTTGAAAGTGAAAGAGTGTGATGTTCCGAAGACAGCTTTTAGGACTAGATATGGTCACTATGAGTTTCTTGTGATGCCATTTGGGCTCACAAATGCACCAGCAGCATTCATGGACATGATGAACAGAATTTTCAGAGACTATTTAGACCGATTTGTGGTTGTCTTCATTGATGATATACTTGTGTACTCGAAGACAGAAGAAGAGCATGATGAGCATTTGAGGTTTGTTTTACAGAGATTGTTGAACAACCAGTTGTATGCGAAGCTCAGTAAGTGTGAGTTCTGGATTCGAGAGGTTGTATTTCTTGGCCATGTTGTTTCGGCCGAAGGCATCCGAGTTGATCCATCGAAGATTGAGGCTATTGTTGAGTGGAAACAACCTAAGTCCGTGACCGAGATTAGGAGTTTCCTAGGATTAGCCGGTTACTATAGGAGGTTTGTTGATGGCTTCTCTAGAGTAGCTGCTCCTTTGACTAAGTTGTTGCAAAAGGGAGTCAAGTTTGAGTGGTCAGATGCAAGACAAAAGGCCTTTGAAAAATTGAAAGAAGCTTTGACGAATGCTCCAGTGTTAGTGCAACCTGTTTCAGGTAAGGAGTTTGTGATTTACAGTGATGCTTCCTACGTAGGCTTAGGATGTGTTTTGATGCAAGATAGGAGAGTTGTTGCTTATGCTTCTAGACAGTTGAAGATTCATGAGAAGAACTATCCTACTCATGACATAGAGCTAGCCGCAGTTGTATTTGCATTGAAAATTTGGCGTCACTATTTGTATGGTGAGAAGTGTATAGTCTACACCGATCACCAGAGCTTGAAGTACTTGATGACACAGAAAGAGTTGAACTTGAGACAGATGAGATGGCTAGAGTTGTTAAAAGATTACGATTTGACTATTGAGTACCATCCGGGTAAAGCAAACGTAGTAGCCGATGCTTTGAGTAGAAAAGTGGCCGTTGAGTTGAGAGCTATGTTTGCTAGATTGAGTGTGTCCGATGATGGTGGTTTGATCACCGAGTTGCAAGTGAAGCCTTCCTCGATTCAGTTGATTAGAGAGAAGCAGTTGCAAGATGCGAGCCTAGTTCCTCATGTTCAGGACATAGCCGAAGGAAGACCGACCAAGTATAGTTTCAGTGGTGAGAGTTTGTTGTGCTTTAGAGATAGAATTGTTGTACCGGAAGATGTTGAGTTGAGACGACAGATTTTGAGTGAAGCACATTCGAGTCCCTTTTCTATGCATCCGGGTAGTACCAAGATGTACCGAGATTTGAAGAATGATTACTATTGGATTGGTTTGAAGAGAGATGTAGCCGAGTATGTGAGCCGTTGCATGGTTTGTCAGAGAGTGAAGGCAGAACATCAGGTTCCTTCAGGTTTGCTACAACCTTTGAAGATTCCGAAATGGAAATGGGAGAGAATCACCATGGATTTTGTATCGGGGTTGCCTTTGTCTCCTTCGAAGAAGAACTCAGTTTGGGTGATTGTTGATAGGTTCACTAAGTGTGCTCACTTCTTAGCAGTGAACACTACGGATTCCTTAGACAAGTTGGCAAACTTGTACATTCGTGAGATTGTGAGACTTCATGGAGTTCCAAAGTCTATAGTTTCAGATAGGGATCCTAGATTTACTTCGAGGTTCTGGAGTTGTTTGCATAGTGCTTTGGGTAGTCGTCTGCATTTCAGCACATCTTATCACCCGCAGTCCGATGGGCAGTCAGAACGAGTGATACAGATTCTAGAGGATATGCTTCGTTGTTGTGTGATTGATTTTCAGGGTTCTTGGGAGAAGCACTTACCGTTGGTTGAGTTTGCTTACAACAACAGTTATCAGTCCAGTATTCAGATAGCACCTTATGAGGCTTTGTATGGTAGGCGGTGTAGGACTCCGATTTGTTGGGCTGAGACAGGTCAGAGGTTGTTACCGATGCCAGACTTGCTCAAGGGAACCACAGAAAAAGTGAAGTTGATTTGTGACCGTTTGAAAGCAGCTTCCGATCGTCAGAAGTCCTATGCAGATTTGAAGAGGAAAGAAGTTGAGTACTCAGTGGGTGAGAAAGTGTTTCTGAAAGTATCTCCGTGGAAGAATGTAATGAGATTTGGCCGGAAAGGCAAGTTGAGTCCAAGGTTCATTGGTCCGTATGAGATAGTTGAGCGGATTGGGCCCGTATCTTATCGTTTGAGGTTGCCTTTTGAGTTAGAAAAGATCCATGATGTCTTTCATGTATCTATGCTTAGGAGATATAGATCAGATCCTTCGCATGTGATGCCAGTTGAGGAGATAGAGTTGAATCCGGATTTGTCTTATAATGAAGAGCCCGTTGAGATACTTGCTTCTGATAGCAAGGTATTGCGTGGCAAGACCATAGAGTCGGTCAAGGTGTTGTGGAGGCATAGAGGTGTGGAAGAGGCCACGTGGGAGAGAAAAGCGGATATGGTTGAGCAGTTTCCGTATCTGTTTCCACCAGGTAATTTCGGGGACGAAATTTCCTTAAGTGGGGGAAAGTTGTAACACCCGTGTCTTGGGCCTAGGAGTTAGCCGGGTTGTTGTTCGAGTCAAATAAAGTCTAATTAAAATAAACCAATCTTGAATAATGACCTATTTGAATTTAAATAAAGAGGGAGGGACCAAAGTTGTGATTTACCCCATTTAAAATAAAGGAAGACAACTTTTCCATAAAAGTTGTCATCTTCCTCCTCATTTCCTCTTTACCAATTTCAAAACCCCCTCCCCATTTTCAAACTCTCATAAAACCCTAGTCACTATTCTATTGGGTTGGATAATCAATTTCATCATCAAATCAAGAGGTAAACATATTTTCTTAATCTCCTCTCTATTCTCTACTCACCTATTGTTTTAGATTTCAAAAATAATGAGTTTTGGGAATTAGGGTTCTTATGGAAAATTGGGGATTTGATGGGGCTTTTCAATTTATTTTGAGAAATTGTTTTGGGGTTATGCTTAATCATGATGAAACTTACAACATATATTAATTTGGTTAATTTTAGATGAATTTTCGTAGTGGGTCCTTAGGGCAAATTTTAAGGTATGAAAAATTGGGTTTTTGAGAGGTCTAATGTTGGAATTGAAGGGCTGATGGTTTACCTATGTTAGGAGGGTGTTTTGAGATGTTTTGGAAGCCATTTGGGTGCTTGGAATTGGGTATTTCAGTCCTTGGTTGTGGGAGTCCGAAAATTGGGGTTTTGGAAATGTTATGTGGTTTGGAAAATTGTGGAAATGGGCTGTGATTTGCAAAGTAGATTGATGATTGAATTAGCATTGGGTTGAGAAGTAATGTATGTGTTTTGTTTGATTAGAATCAAGTTTGGGCATCGGTGAAGCATCGGAAGTGAACCCGGAAAGTTGAAGGTTGTTGCTTACTTGGTCGTGGGCTCGGGAGCTTAGGTGAGTGGTTAATTGTTTTAAACGGTTTTAAATTGGTTGGTTCGAGTATATGAACTAGGTTGGGCTTGGTAGACCCACCTAGAGTTAAGATTAGGGTGGTAGCCTAATCCTAAACTTGATCTAGAGCCTTTGGTTGAACTCACTATATGGTCGTGTATGTCTCGTATATGTTGTGGTATGAATGTCTATGTACATTGCTTTATACATGTGAAATGAGATTGGACTTATGATGCTTGAGACATGCATGATGATGGTTGTTGGCGAATATGTGCTAAGCACATGGTTGATGAAATGAGTAATGTGATGTGAGTAAATATTGGCACTAGTAAACTTGGATACAAATGATCGATCATTAGGATGTTAGTGTGTACACATGAGTCTAAAGTCGCGCGTGGCCTTGGTGGCGTTGAGTCACCAAGGAGGAGTACGGGTTTGCCCGGAATTGTAATTGAATATAGTCGGTGATGAGTGGAATTCCATCGACGGGGCGCGAGGATGAGTGGAATCCCCTCCGCGAGACCGGTGATGAGTGGAATCCCACCGAGGTAATGTGGTTGTTGGATATGAGTTTCCAACATGTCTATCCGCGTATTCGGGTCTTAACAAGGTGCCAATGTTGTTTGATGTGCATATAAATGTGTTGAGGTTCATGGTTTTTATTGGACTACTTGGTTCTGATTACATGTATCATGGAAATTGAGTTTATGGTCATGGCTTTATTATTGTCCTTTGCTCATGTATATATCTTGTGGACCTTTGGTATGTTTGTGACTTACCTTGGCTAGATCGTGCTCGGACCCTGCAATGTTGAGGTTTGTTTTTAGAGCTTACCCTCACTAAGCATCATTGCTTACGCTCCCTTTGTTCAACATTGCAGATCCTTAGTTCGTGGGTTGCTCGGGCAAGTGGAGGGCCTCCAAGTGTGGTTTTGGACTTGAGTTCATCAAGTATGGTTTAATGTTAAGACATGTAATAGTTTAAGCAATGGGATGTGTAAGGTTTTGTTGTTTGTTGTTGGTTGCTAGGAGCATGTTTAGACTCCATGTTATGTCGCTTTTGTGTGGCTTGTGATGCCATGTCTAAGTTGTAATCCATGCCTAATTGCTTACTTTGAATGTTAGCCTATGCCTTAAGAGTTTTTACATGTGTTTGATTGTTGCTTGAATGAATGCATGTTGTGGATTGTTGCCTTAGTATTAGACATGTTTAAGTCTTGTTCAAGCATGATGTTATTGTTGGTATAGCTTGGGTTCAATTGATTTGTTGTTGTATGGTGTTTTGGTGGTGTTTTGGGGCACCCTTGTGCCTCAAAACAGCCCAGAAAAGTCTGCAGACAGGGGGTGTTTCGGAACGGGTCCCCGTGTTCCGAAACGGCCCCTGTGTATATGGCCTGCCGTTTCGAAACGGATGAGGGTCGTTCCGGAACGTTTTCGCTACTGGAATTTTGAGAAATTGGCGAGATGAAGCCGTTCTGAAACGGGCCTCTGAAGTTCCGAAACGATCAAATCTCGTTGACCACGAGATATTGACCATCAAGGTCGTTCCGATACGGGTCTCCCCTGTTTCGGAACGGTCACCTTATGGTTGACCCTGGCCTTTGACTAAGTCAAGGCGTTTCGGAACACACTATGGGCGTTTCAAAACGGCCTGCTGTAATGAAGTAAAATGGACTGTTTATGTTTTGTTGGTCGGTGAATGTTTCGTTGTTTGTATCTTCCGCTGTTGTGCTTCACATAGGAATTAAATATGCATATAGATAAGATTAAAGTTAAAAGAAATTTTTTTTGGGTCGTTAACCGAAGGGGAGCCTTAACGGGTTTCGCTTCGGTTTTCCCCGTGTGGCCCACTCGGACCGGTCATCCGACCAGACCGGGACGAGGGGGTTACACTTGTTGGTATCAGAGCCTAAGGTTACCGAGACCTTGGGCAGGTAAGTGAGGTAAGTTTAAGTTTTTAAATTGAGTTGCACGGTGTTTGCTTGTTTTGCAAGAATGGTTGCTTATGTGACAAGTATGCCGATTGTTTTATTTTAAAGCATGTGTGTGTGGGTCCCATTGCTACTATTACATTGGAAAAATGATTTTTAAGTGAGGAAACATACTTGGACACTTGGAAGCCTCGCCTTGCTAACCCAACTTGTGTGTTGTTGTTGTGGTTGTAGTTAATATCTGAGAGAGCAATGTCTAGACCGAGAGGTAGACCGAGGTTGGTTCGTCAGGAACCGCGAGTTGTGGCTCCTGTTGAGCCGGTAGTTGGTGCGGGGGCTCACATAGAGGGACCGGGGGCCGCGGGAGTTGGCGCTCCTCCACCACCTCCACCACCACCGCCTCCTCCACCGGGAGTTGGGGGCAAGGATGGAGTCGGAGGAAATGGACCTCAGGGTGGCCAAGGTGGCCAAGGTCCAGCTGGAATTGATATGACTCCGCTTGTGCAAGCGATAGCGGGAGCGTTCCAGGCCGCAGTTGCGGGAGCTCAGGCTGCAGCTCAGCCTAGGTGTGATGATGCTAGTTTACCTTTAGAGAGGCTCCGTAGCTTAGGGGCCGAGGAGTTTAGAGGATCTACTCCGGAGAGGTCGGAGTTATGGTTGGAGAAGACGGTTCGTATCTTGGCTCAGATGGGTTGTGCGGGCGCACGTAGATTGGGTTGTGTGATCTCACTGCTTCAGGGTGATGCCTACACTTGGTGGGTCACCATCACTACCGGGGTTCCAGAGGCAGAGATCGATTGGGAGTTCTTTGAGTCTGCTTTCCGGAAGAGGTACTTAGGACCGAGGTACCTAGATGAGAAGAAGAGAGAGTTCATGGCTCTCACTCAGGGAGATGCTTCTGTGACTGACTATGAGATCCGCTTTGTTCGCTTGAGTCAGTATGCTCCAGAGTTGGTTCCTACTGAAGTGGAACGCTGCAACCGATTCCGATACGGATTGAATGAAGAGGTTAAGAGGTACACGTTGGCTTCTGACTACTCAGACTTTGATTTTAAAGAATATGTCTTAGTTATTAATATTCTTAGTTAAAGAATATGTCATTAATATTCCTTTTGGTTTTTCTTCTTCCAACTCCAAGGAATCTGCATGTTTTTAAAGAATATGTCTTAGTTATTAATATTCCTTTTTAGTTTTAAAAATATTCTTACCATCTTAGAAGTTTGATTTAGATTGAAACAGTTAAAGATTCTTTGATTTATTCGTATTTTTTGTACATAAAAAATCATCTCAATTTTTAGTTTTCAAACTTCATTTAACCAGATTTCAAAAAAAAAAAAAACTTCATTTGACCCTAGATTTCTATATTCATTTAGGATGAGTCTGTCACGCTTGAGGAGCACCGATAAGCACCACTAATGACGAGTATCGATGAGCAGTATTTATTTAATTTATAAAGATTTAAAATTTAAAGAACTCAACGTATAATTATAAATTATTTAAAAATCAAAAGATAAATTAATTAAAATATATTATTTTATTTTTATCTTTAATTAAAATATTTCTAAATTACAAAACTGCATTTGAAATTCAAGTCGCCGCCTAAAGTTAGCAGTAACTTCGCCCCGTATTTTTCAGAACCTGATTGCTTGCTTGTTGGAACATTAACACCGAAGACGGTGAGGAAACTTGAGCAAATACAGCAGATGGTGGCATAGGACTATGAGTATTATAGCCCTGCATTGAGGAAGACCATCCACTTCTAGTCCCCCACAATTGTTCAACATTAGCGACGACAGCAGAACCGTCATTTTCTTGAGTTGAACCTTTTTTATACGACAGCAACGCGATGGCGGCTTAAATTTTAAATAAATAAAAAGTAGGATTTTGTAATTTAAGGGTGTTTTAATTAAAAATAAAATAATACATTTTAATTTATTTATTTTTTAATTTTTAAATAATTTATAATTATACGTTGAGTCCTTTAGATTTTAAATCTTTATAAATTAAATTAATAGTGCTCATCGGTGCTCGTCGAGCGTTGTAGAATTTTCTATTCATTTATTGTAATTATCCATTCGAAAAAATAAATGTATATTGTTGAATCAATTAATTAATAAAAATAGTACTATATATTTTTAAAATCCACATGTTCAATTTTGATTGGATCATATAATGACAGATCTACATATAATGAAGAGTGGGCCCGTGTCTACTTTGAGCTTTTCAAAGTTTACAAATTTACCTTCAATTTTTTAATTGTTATAAATTAGTCCTTAAACTATTGTAATATTTATGACTTGTGTTCACCCTAAAAATTTTAAAATTTATGTGTACTCACCATCAAATATATTTGTGGGTACGCCACTGAGATCATAGTTTTAATTTGTACTTAGTTTAGTTAATGAGTTAATATATATTACAACATTAAAAATTAGGTATCAAATTGTATCCAAGAAATTAGATATCACATTTATACATCAATCTCAAAATTAGGTACTAAAAGTTATTTTAGCCCTATTATAAATTTGATTATAAAATAAATAAATTTGTTATTGATGTTGATGTTTAATAAATTCCACGTTGTTTATTTTGTATCTAAAGAATATATATATACACGCATTCGAAATTTTTTATTTTTACAAGTGTCTTAATTTTAGGGTCTAAGGTTTAGAGTTTAGAGATTTCAATTTAGGGGTCTAGAATTTAGGGTTTATGATAATATGGTTAGGGGTTTAGGGTAATATAGTTTTTCAAAAATTTATGGATTTATATCCACTACAATAGCGGTGAAAATTAAAAAGTTTCCACAAACGCCTTAGTTTTAGGGTTTATGGACTTAGTTTAGGGTGTATGATTTAAGGGTTCGGGTGCAGGGATTTAGAAGTTAGGGGTAATGGTTAGAATTTAGGTGTTAGTGTTAGGGTTTAGGTTTTAGTGTAATATATTGAAGATTTAAGTTTTAACCAATAAACTCTAAATTCTAACTATAAACCTTAAATTCTATTTACAATCACTAAATTCTAAACTACTAAACTTAAACCTCTAAACCATACACTCTAAACTGAGTCCCTAAACCCTAAAATTAAGACACTTGTGAAATTTTTTTGTTTCCACCGTTAGTATATCAAATAATTATCTCATTTTTATTGTATACATATAATTTGGTGGCAGATGAGTCTGCCACGCTCGACGAGCACATGAGCACTATTAATTTAATTTATAAATATTTAAAATCTAAAGGTAAATTAATTAATTTTTTTATTTTTAATTTTCTTTTATACATAATTAGATCAAAATATATACCCTAAATCACAAAATCTTAATTTTTTTTCTTTAAAATTCAATCTGCTTCCGGCCAAATTCGCACCGCCCCGCCGCTCTACTTCCGTGGCCGCCGTTGAGCCCCGCCATTCCCAATGACAGGTGCAGTATACATTAATTTACTTCAATTGTATGCGATTAAGAGTATTCAGGTTCAGTTTCTTGTTAAAAAATGAAGTTTACGTTCGACAAGGAATGAGATGATGAAACAAGTACAAGGGGATGTAAAGAAAAGGATACAATGTGGCCCCGAATTGAATTTTAAAGAAAACAATTAGGGTTTTGTGATTTAGGATAGGTATTTTGATTTAATTATGTTTAAAAGAAAATTAAAAATAAAAATATATTTTAATTAATTTATTTTTTAATTTTAAATAATTTATAATTATACGGCGAGTCTTTTAAATTTTAAATTTTTAAAAATTAAATTAATAATGTCCATCGGTGCTCGTAAAGTGTTGTAGAATTTTACTTCACTACAAGAAAATGTATTTTTAGTGACATTGAAAATGGTCACTAAAACTATTAAATTTAGTCACTGAAATTTTTAGTGACTATTTTTCTGAGTCGTCACCAGTCGTCACTAATAACTCCGTCACTATTTTATTAGTGACAACTTTTATGCATTTCGTCACAATTAGTTATATTTTTTATGACTACATTTTTTGACACAAAAGATTAATAATAGTGACTAAAGTTTAGACACTAATTTTATTCTTATTAGTGACAAAATTTTTATCACAAATACATATTGTAATAGTGTCTAAAATATGTTGTCATTGTCAGTAATAAAAATTAATTATATTTTTAGTTGTAATCATCCTATTTATGTCCCAGAATTTGAATGGGTCTTTTGCTTTATAGTCAAGCATCACTTTTATCATTTCATTTGGACATTGAACTTTTAATTATAAATAATGTGGCACCTTTATATTTCAATTTTTAATAAACAAATACAATGCATGGCTTTATGGAGGATCGAACCTATAACTTTTAGGGGGAGCGTGCAATGTCTATCCACTAGGCTAAGTAAGAAATTTAATATTATTTTGAAAGAAAAATATTATTTAGGTTAAATTGTAATTGAAATTAATTTTATTTATTTTAAAAGTATGTATTAATTATAAACTAATTAATATAATAATTTAATTATTTTTTTATAGTTTATTATACGAAATACGTTTGTTGAAGAAAATATATAAAAATAATTGAGTTGGTTTTAAAATGTAAACATATGAATATTAATATTTACACCTAAAATATTAAATATTAAATATTAAATATTATATTTTAATTAATTACATAAATTAATTTAATTCAAATTATTGATTCAATTATCCTTTTTGTGATAATTATTTAGTATACTAACAATGCAAATTTTAACTCCACAAGCAAAGTTAAAACAAATATCAAGTGTAAAAATTTTCACAAGGTAAAATTTTCTATCACATATTATGCCAAGATTCTATATTAGTCTTTTTACTTTAATTTGGTCACTTTAAGTTTCTGTACTTTTTAAATTTTGAAATTTCTATCTTGACATGAATGGTAGTCTTCAAATATGTTAAGTAAAATTTTGTTTTTAGCCCATTTGTTATACATAAGTTGCATATTTGATTTTTGTTTTTTTATTTCATCAGTTTTAGTCATCGTATTTTATTCGTATTGTCGTTGTCCCATTGGGATTAGGATTAAAATTTTAAAATTTGAAAAATATAGGGACTAAAATTGATCAAAATAGAATGATTAAAACAACAATTTACCCATAGTACATAGACTAATAGAATTATTTTACCTTTTGACAACTAATTTATGATAACTTTAATTTTTTATAATTGTTATTATTACTATTATTATAAAAATAAATTTATTATTGTGACAACATCTAATTTGTCATTAATTTTATTTTTCATTGGTGACAAAATTTATCGCAACAAAAACTAAAATTTTAAGTGACAAACACTTTTGTTGTCACAATAAATATCAAATAATAGTGACCACTTTATATATCATCACTATCATGGGTCAAAGTTTTAGTGACAATAAAATTTGTGTCACAATTATAGACTTATAGTGACAATTTAATTGTGAAAAATATAGTCGTCACAATTACTACTATAATAGTGACCAAATTAAAATACATCACAATTATTAATACTAGTAGTGCCGCACAAAAAATTTGTCACAAAAATTTAATATTTGTGATAAAATTACTCCTAGTCACTAGCAATTTGTCACTAAAAGTCTATATTGTTGTAGTGCTTTAATGGGTAATTCACATGAATCTTTGTTCTTCTGTTTTTTCTTTCCCAAATCACATGAATCGGACCGAACATAATTAGCAATCAATCCAAAACTCATTTTAATTTCAATATTAATTTTATTTATTTATGAAAAAAAAGAATACTAATAATAATGGTAGCTTATCCAAAATATCCTAAGTGATTGATAATCAGTCAACTGCTAAGTCTGACTCGAATCACTCAATACTTTTTATCTAATTCTATCCATGTTTTTCTCATGCTTCCTTTCTCTATATAAATGAGCAATTGGTTCCCCCATGCTCTTAAAACACCAACCTTGTTGAAACATTGTCATATTTGAAGCAATGGTGGTTGCAGGGCCAGGTTTCGGTGGTTCTGGCGGAGGAGGTGGCATGCCAAACATGAAAACCTTTGCCGTTCATATCATTAAAGGGCCATGGCTAATCTTTTTCGGGTCATTGTTGATCATGTCCGCCGCTGGTGCCACCTACATGTTCAGCCTCTACTCCACCGAGATTAAAACATCGCTAGGATACGATCAAACAACCCTCAATCTGCTCAGTTTCTTCAAGGATCTAGGCGCCAACGTCGGCGTCCTTGCCGGCCTGATAGCCGAGGTGACGCCGCCGTGGTTCGTGCTATCGGTAGGTGCGGTCCTCAACTTCTTCGGCTACTTCATGATGTGGTTGGCCGTTACCAAACGGATCGCCACGCCTCAAGTCTGGCACATGTGTTTGTACATTTGCATCGGTGCCAATTCTCAGTCGTTTGCCAACACAGGATCTCTCGTCACCTGTGTCAAGAATTTCCCGAAAAGCCGAGGCGTCGTGTTGGGGATACTCAAAGGTTACGTCGGACTCAGCGGCGCGATCATCACTCAGTTGTACCAAGCGTTTTACGGTGACGATCCCAAGGCCTTGATATTGCTCATCGGTTGGCTTCCGGCGGTCATTTCGCTCTGTTTCGTCGGTACAATTCGAGTCATGAAGGTGGCTCACCAGTCTAACGAGCTCAAAGCTTTCTATAAATTTCTTTACATTTCTCTTGGCCTTGCTTCTTTCTTGATGATTATCATAATTTTCGAGAAAAAATTCGCCTTCACAAGGCCTGAATACGGCGGCAGCGCCGCCATGGTTATTTTCTTGCTCTTTTTGCCAATTGGTGTTGTGATTATAGAAGAATACAAGGTTTGGGAGGCCAAGAATAAGGCCTTGAATGACCCTTCACCGTTCAAAATCATCACCGATAAGCCGAGTCCTGTGGCGTCCAACCACAACAACGAGACCGACACAGCAACGGTACTATCTGAAATCGAGTCGAGTAACGATCGAACCGATGTCTCCTGCTGGAAAACAGCATTTAAGGCACCAAACAGAGGTGAAGACTACACAATTTTGCAGGCACTTTTCAGCCTTGACATGCTTATTCTTTTCTTGGCAACAATTTGTGGGGTAGGGGGTACCTTAACAGCCATCGACAATTTGGGACAAATTGGTGCCTCCCTAGGGTACCCTAAAAAGAGCATAAGCACATTTGTATCCCTTGTGAGCATATGGAATTATCTCGGCAGAGTTGTAGCAGGTTTCCTCTCGGAAATTTTGTTGACAAAGTACAAGTTCCCTAGGCCCATAATGCTCACCCTAATCATGCTCGTCTCTTGCGTCGGTCACATATTGATAGCTTTGGATGTCCCGGGAGGCCTTTACATCGCATCGGTGATCATCGGGTTCTGTTTCGGGGCTCAATGGCCCTTACTATTCGCCATCATTTCCGAAATTTTTGGCCTCAAATACTACTCGACGTTGTACAATTTCGGCTCAGTGGCAAGTCCGATCGGGTCGTACGTGCTGAATGTGAGAGTGGCCGGGAATTTGTATGATAAAGAAGCAAAGAAGCAAATGGAAGCTTTGGGGAATTTAAGGAAAGCGGGTGAAGACCTAGATTGCCGTGGGGTTGAGTGTTTCAAATTGGCATTCATCATCATGACAGCAGCTACATTGTTTGGCACTGCTGTGTCGTTCCTTTTGGCTTTTAGGACAAGAAAATTTTACAAGACTGACATTTATAAGAAGTTTAGGGAGGATGTGAAAGTAGCCGAGATGGAGTTACCGGCCGCCGGAAACGCAAGTGGATTGCTAGAGGCAAAGGCAGCGGGAAAGGGTGTCGGAAACGTCCTTGGACCGTTGGAGGTCAAGGCTGGGTAGAGCTATCTCACCCGATAAGCTCAAACATGTATGATAATTGATAAGATATAGGTAGACCGTCCCGTTTCAATTTGATTTAAATTTGTATACGGGGAGAATAAGATTCTCCTTGTAAATTTCATTACATAAAGAAGGGCTTGTTTTATATGATTTACATGGTTGTGAACAATTCAAGTTTCAACTTCAGAATTATTAGTTGCATTCTCAAAAGAACAAATATGAAAAATATAAACAGAGGACACCTGGGTTTTTTTTTAGGAATTGTTGAAGAGCTTAACTAATTAGAGTTAGTTAGTTAGTTGTAAAATCTGTTAGTTAGTTTCTGATGTAAATAGATTGTTCTAGTTGAATTGTGTTGCTATATAAACAATGGGTTTATTATTATTATTGGATATATTGAAATAAAATTAAAACCCATTCTTTCAACATGGTATCATCGTCCAGGTTTTTTGGGCTCTAATTCTTTGGGCTTTTTCATTTCCGAATATGTTTCCCTCTTTTGTTCGTCTTTTCCTCTTTCGATTGTTTTCCCATTTTCCGATTGTTTTTCCCTCTTTTCGTTACTATGCCGGCGGCCGATTCCACCGTCATTGATTCCAATCACATTCTCTTCCTTCATCCCTCCGATACGTCGGGCACTCTTCTCGTTTCTCACCAGTTGACCGGTATTGACACATACAATGTTTGGAGTCGTTCGCTTCGAATTGCTCTGCTTGCGAAAAACAAGCTAGGGTTCATTGACGGTGATTGCTGCCGTGGTGATATGGAAGAGGCTCTTCAACCTCTTTGGGACTGGTGCAATGCCCTGGTTCTTTCTTGGCTACTCAATACAGTCAGTAAGGATCTTTCGGCCGGGATTGTCTTCGCCTCTAGCGCGGCGGTTGTCTGGAAGGATCTCAAAGAACGCTTCGATAAGGTCGACGGTTCTCGAATTTTTTTCCTCCATCGTGCGATAGCAACCCTAGTTCAAGGTGATTCTTCTGTTTCTGCATATTATACAAAATTGAAGCTCCTTTGGGATGAATATAATGCCATCGTTCCATTATCTTCTTGTGAATGTGAGACGTCTCAGGAGAATTTGCAGAATATACTTCAACAGAAATTATTTCAATCTCATGGGTTTGAACGAAACCTATTCTTCCATTCGGAGTCAAATTCTTCTGATGCAACCCTTGCCCCAAGTTAATAAGGCTTATTCCATGATCCTTCAAGAGGAATCTCAGCGTGTTCACCTTAGTTTGATTAGTCCTCTTTCTGAGCCTACTGTGATGTATGCTACTGGGCAATCTCGACGCAAGTTCACTGGTTTTTGTGATCATTGCCACCTCAAGGGTCACAAGAAGGATCAGTGTTATAGACTGATCGAATTTCCTGCTGATTTTAAGTTTTCCAAACGCCGTGATCCTCAGGCTACAATGGTTCTCAATCAAGCTGAGGCAGTTTCGGGTTCTTCTGGTCTTATTGAGAAGCCTGCTCCTCCAAGTGTTCTTCCTGCACCTGTTTTTACTCCGGCTCAGTACCAGCAGATCCTGGACCTCCTTCACAAGCCTGCACCTTCTGCTGCTAATGTGACATGTATATCTTGTCTCTCTGTTGTTGCCCGTACTGGTTGGATCTTGAATACAGAGGCAACTGATCATATGTGCTTAGATTTCTCTAGTTTGTTAGCTCCTTCTTCATGTGCTTCGAACTCTAGGTGTGTCTATCTACCTACTGGTAAACAAGCTTCCATCACACATACTGGATCCATCTCTCTTTTTCCTGGTTGTATTATGTCCAATGTTCCCTTTGTCCCTGAATTTCATCATAATCTTTTATCCATTTCCAAGTTAACTAAAGAACTTAATTGTCATGTCATTTTCTATCCTGAATTTTGTTTGTTGCAGGACCTCTCCACTGGAAAGATGACGGGAATTGGTAAGCAAACGGGAGGCCTTTATGTGTTTCAGTCTTCTCCAGCTTTTGCTAGTGTTTCAGGTTCATCATCTTTATCAGTTTGTAATGATGTTTCCTTTTATTTTTCTTCTGTTGTTTCTACTGATGTTTGGCATGTTCGTTTAGGCCACATTGCTTTTAATAAAATGAATAAGGTTTCTTTTCCTTATCCTATTCATGTTTCTTCAGAGCATGCTTGTACAGTTTGTCCTTTGGCTAAACAACATAGGTTGCCTTTCTCTTTTAGTACAAATAGATCTCTTTCTCCTTTTGAAATGCTTCATCTTGATCTATGGGGCCCCTACAGGGTATCAACTCATCAAGGTCATCGTTTTTTCCTTACTGTTGTTGATGATTTTACCAGAATGACTTGGATATTTTTGTTGAGATTAAAATCTAATACAATTCTACATCTAAAATCTTTCTTCTCTTTTATCCAAACTCATTTTTCTGTTCAACCTAAATTCCTTCGATCTGACAATGGCACTGAGTTTTTCAATTCTCAGTGTTCAGGTTTTTTTAATTCTCTGGGTATAGTTCATCAAAGTAGTTGTGTTGCCACTTCACAGCAAAATAGAGTGGCTGAAAGGAAACATAAGCATTTGTTAGAAGTGACTCGAGCCCTTTACTTTCATTCTAAAATTCCTATTAAGTTATGGGGTGAGTGTGCCCAAACTGCCTGTTATCTTATCAATAGAATGCATTCTTCTGTATTAAATTGGCTCACTCCTTTTGAACTCCTGTACAAAAAGGTCTCTGACATTTCACATTTAAGGGTTTTTGGATGTTTGTGCTATGCCACAAATCCTTCACCTTCTGATAAATTTTTCTCAAGAGCATTTTCCTCTGTTTTTCTAGGTTACTTCTTAACATAAAAGGGATACATTTTGTTTAATCTTGAATCTAAATTTTTTTTTTGTCAACAAAAATGTAGTATTTTATGAACTTGTCTTTCCCTTCAAACTTTCTTCATCTACTCAGTCTTCTTTTTTCCCTGCTCATCCTCATATTAATTGTGATGATTTTCTTGTTATTTCACATACTTCATCTGTTTCACATACACCACCTCTTGTTTCACCTACTCAAAATACTCAACCTATTTCACCTACTCAAACTATTGAACATGTTTCATATGTTGTTGATCTTTCTCATATAACTTCTGAGCCTTCTTGATGTTCTGAGTCTGGGCATGGCCCTGTTCTTGCTCCTGTTGTTCATGTTCCTTCTGTTCGAAGGTCTTCTCGAGTCTCAAAACCTTCTGGTTGGTTGAATGATTATGCTTTCAGGTCTTCCAATGTTTGTCAATCCTCTTCACTTTCAGGTTTGCATCATATTTCCTCTTTTATTTCATATTCTCACTTGCCATCTCATACACGACTTTTTTTGTCCACCACTTCTGATCTTACTGAACTCAAAACCTATGCTGAAGCCAAAAATAATCCTTTATGGGTTCAAGCTATGTCTGAGGAGATTCAAGCTTTAGAAACTAATCACACATGGTCTGTTGTTCCTCTACCTGCTGGCAAACATCCCATTGGTTGTAAATGAGTCTGCAAGATCAAGTATCATGCTTCTGGTGTTGTTGAACGTTATAAAGCACGTTTGGTTGCCAAAGGGAACATCCATCAAGAAGGTATACATTACATTGAGACTCTTTCCTCAGTGGCCAAACTTGTTACTGTGAGGACAGTGTTGGCTCTTACTGCTTTGTTTGGATGGCCTTTGCAACATATGAATGTTCATAATGCCTTTTTGCAAGGGGACTTAGTTGAGGAAGTGTATATGGATTTGCCTCCAGGATTTGGCAACCAGGGGAGAATTGTGTTTGTAGGTTGCACAAATCTTTATATGGTCTGAAACAAGCATCTAGGTAGTGGAATCTCAAGTTAACTGATGCCTTGATTCTTGCTGGTTTTAAACAAAGTAAGTTTGATTACTCATTGTTTATGAAAAAAGATGGTGATGAGCTAATTCTTATGCTGATATATGTTGATGATCTGCTTATTACTGGGAATAGTGCTGATTTGATTAGTGAGTTAAAAAACATTTTGAATCACAACTTCAAGATGAAGGATTTGAGAGATCTTAAATATTTTTTGGGTTTTGAGGTTTGAAAGTCTAAAGAAAGCATTGTTCACAATCAAATAAAATATGCTATGAAATTGGTTGAAGAAACAGGTTTAGGGGGAGCTAGGTCTGCTTCAACTCCTTTGGAACAGAATGTAAAGCTCACATCTGTCTTGTTTGATGAAGAAGTTAATCATAAGACTAATGATTCACTTTTAGAAGATAAGACTGTTTTTCAGAGGTTAATTGGAAGATTAATCTACCTTACACACAATCGGCCAAATATCACCTTTGTTGTACATCATTTAAGTCAATTCACGCAACATCCAAAAAAGTCACATCTTGAAGCTGCATTGAGGGTTGTCAGATATATAAAGAAGAACCCTGGACAAGGTATATTGCTGAAATCTTCAGGAGACTATAAATTTACTGCATATTGTGATCCAGACTGGGCAGCTTGTCCATTATCTCGAAGATCTGTTACTGATTTTTGTATTAAGTTAGGAAACTCTTTAGTTTCTTGGAAGTCAAAAAAATAGAACATTATGGCTAGATCCTCAGCTGAGGCTGAGTACATAAGCATAGTTGTTACCACTTATGAAATAGTTTGGCTTTATTGATTGCTGAATGAAGTGGGATTGGATAAAAACATAAGAATGGTTAAACTTCTTAGTGACAGCAAGGCAGCTCTACAAATTGCAGCAAATCCTGTTTTCCATGAAAGAACGAAGCATATAGAGGTAGATTGCCATTTTGTAAGAGACAAAATCCAAGAAGATTTGATTCAAACAAAATATATATCTACTGCAAACCAGCTAGCATATATCTTGACTAAAGCATTGGGCATTCAACAACATAAACATTTGCTTGTCAAGTTGAGAGTTAAAGATGTCTTTCAACCTCCAACTTGAGGGGGAGTGTTGAAGAGCTGAACTAATTAGAGTTAGTTAGTTAGATGTAAATCTGTTAATTAGTTTCTGATGTAAATAGATAGTTCTAGTTAAATTGTATTGTTATATAAACAATGGGTTGTATTATTATTATTATTATTATTAGATATATTGAAATAAAATTAAAACCCATTCTTTCAAAAGGAATTATATTATTAGAAGAAATAGTCATAAATCTTGAATATAAAATTTTAAAATAGATATAAAAAATAAAAAAATCTTATCGTATTGAAGTATGAGAATCAGGAGAAAAATAAAACAACTAAAAGAGTATTCTGTTTCTTAATTACCTTATTTTTATATTTTACTAAATTATATTACATTGACATTTTGACCGAAAGAAATATTTTATATTTACATTTTCTTTCTATTATATTTTAATTAAATTTTCCTATCGTGTTATTTAGGTTGTTTCCTTCCAACGAATTTATATTCTTTTAAGAAAATAGTTAATAATTTGTCGAAACCAATCCCCTACAGCTCTGAGGCCGAGCCACTTTCGATATCAGGCGAAAATATTGAATTGAACTTACATAACGTGTTAAAAAATTTATGTACCATGTCTTAAGAACGTATAAATTTTATAAAAAAATATAATATATCTTGAATATTATTATAACATGTGATATTATTTGATCAATTTGGTTTGTTCAATTTATATATATACATATAAAAATTTAAAATAAACAATCACTTATATGAATTCGAGTTGGGTATTTGGGTTGTGTAATAGACTAAATTAATTGTGGGCTGAGTATATGGCTATTGAGTTAGGCCCTACATTTGATATTAAATGATTTGGGCTTGGATATGTATATTTAGTTTTAGTAAGTATTAATGGATTTTTTGTCAACATATTTTTTATGATGATAAGTTAAATAGGGTTATTGGTGAGACTTGAACTATGATTACTCAATCAACTGAACTGATTTTTATTGACAATATATATATATATATATGAAATATCCACATACATATTTGTATTTAACTAGATTTTAAACCTTTTTTTTGCTTGACTAGCAGCTGAAGATGTATGATTTAATGTTGGCCGGTATTCCATCAATTTATTTTTTTATATCTAATTACTATTTTTTTATGTTTTGATTTTTTTCTATCTTGTAGCACGTTTTGCTTATGTCTTGTGGCACGCTTATGTCTTATGACATGTTTTCATATACTTTTGTGGTAGATTTGCATTCATGGATAATTTTTTCACGATACTCGGATCTGATATGTAGTTGTCAATGGTCTTTAGTAAATTGATCCACTTTTGCGGCTCGTTTGTCGATGCAATAAGATTTATTTTGCAAAGCAGCCTACAACATTGTTGGTTTTGCTCCTCACTCCTACTTCAATCATTAAACGTATAGGTAGATAAAGACAATGAGTTTTGTTTCCCGCTTATTTCTCTAGTGCTTTATCGCATCCACGTCGTGGCAGTTTACTAGACATGTGTTTGTTGGTCTAATGTTTCGTTTTCTAGTTTTTTTAGTTTCACTTTGCTTTGTTATATTTTTGTTACACTGTCAAATATTTTTTTTTATTTTGTTTTCTAATAAATTTAGACAACATATTGTTAAAAAAACTAAATTTTATTCCAAACATAATTATTATTTTGTACTTAAATACAATGATAAAAAATACATATCTTTGAAACTTAACTACACTATGATCTATAACTATAATGAGATTTGTTTTGAAATACAAGACAAAACAAAACTTGTTATAGACTCATGCATAGCATGCACTATAAAAAAGCTAGCATAAAAAGAGAAGTGAATTTAAAAGTAAGAATAAAAATCTACAAAGATTGGGTTGTTCAAATCTTCAAACAATGAGACACCCCATGTTAAAATGCACACTGTTGTTATCCAAAGATAAAGCCAATCAAAAATCAATTAAAGAAAAAGGCTAATTTCAAGGAAAAGTGCAAAAAAAAGGGACCCAAATGCACTGAATTTGATGTGGAATTTTGACATCCCACCTCAACCAACCACATCATTTTCATAATCCTCTCATCACTTTATTATTTTTTATATAAAAAACGAGTTAGATTTAAGTAAAATCGATTTAATCAAGAATTAAATTTTTGTTTAATTAAATATAATATTTAAAACTTCAGCCTCTGAATTTTATATTTAAAATCATGTCTGTACATTGAAATAAAATGCTTATTTATACTATTAATTGTTATTTTGTTTAACATTTAAAATTATTTAATTAAACGGATTGATTCAGTATGTCGGAAGGTAACACCACTTGAACGTATGCAATTTGTTTTTGTGTTTGATAGGGACTAGGAACCAAACTAATCAAGGAAATCTTTGATTCTCTTACATAAAATTATAACTACAATTATAATTTTGGTTTTGATTTTTCTTTTTGTAATCCCTATAGGCTATAGCAATAATAATAATAATAATGGCGGCAGAGCACCTTGGTTGGTAACAGAATACAAAATTAAAATAATTAAAAGAGACAAAAATGTTGAAGCCAGTGATGTCAATGGTGGTGGGGTAGATTCTGGTGGCGCGCCGCTCCCGAACATCATTTCAAAGTAGTTGCCGTCATCACTGGACCCTGCACCGCCGCTGTTGGTGCCAGTGCCGCTGGAGCCGCTGTTGCCGACCGTTCCGGGATAAGTAAAGCTCCCTGTCTCTTCCCTGTACAAAATAATTCCACACCCAGCATGCAGCAAGTCACACATCAAACTATATTCATAATGAAAAGATCCTATTAAATAAATATATATTAATTTCTCTTTCCCCCCCAAAAATCATGTTGACAAATAAGTGAGGAGGAAGACTATTCTTCTGTATGTTATTAATAAAGCTAATTTGCAACTTGTAAGTATTGTAGATCAACGTCAGCCAGTTGGGACTCACCGGTGGCGGAAGGTGAGAGGGATCAGTGAGGTCTACGCCTCCATTTTAAAAACTAAAAAAATTATAGATTGATATAATGATAAAATTATTATTTAGTATCTTAAAAATATATAATTTATTATTGGTTCCTATAAATTTAAATATTTTTAAATAATTTTCTCTATAAATAATATTGAATAGAAAGCAAACCAAAAGGGAATATAAACTGAGCCCTACACCTACTTCAAACCCCAAAAACACCCCTCCTTTTCTTATGGGTCACTCTCCTTTACAGTTTCCCCTTTTCCCTTTACTCCATCTTTTCGTAATTCGGAGAGAGAAAAATTTAAATTGTTTAATATTTAAATTTATAAAGATTTAAATTATTATTAGATTAAAAAATTTGGAGGGTTCAGATCCCTTCCAATCTTTTAATTCTACATCTAGTGATACATTAATATTTTATTTTATTTTATTAGCGACACATATTCGAATATTAAATTAGATCTCGATAGTAAAAAAGCAGGAATCTAAGGGGTGGATAGATACACCCATGCAAACTTGCAAAGGCACATGAAAAAGGGGATAAAATACGCCATCAATCCTTTTATTTATATAAAATTTATGATGCAGTCCCTAGACTTAGAATTTGAAATTTAGATTCCCTAACTTTTTCGATTTAAAATCCTTAGTCTAATTTACCCAGAGTTAACGATTGAATTAAAATTTTAAGTCCAAAAAATTTAAAAGTTGATATTCAACTTTTAAAGTATAAGGGTTATGAGATTTTATTTTATAATAATCACATGTATCTAACTTATTACTTTACTAATTCAAATAGTGTGACGCAGAGATCTATTGTGTAGACGACCCTCCCAACCTAATTTCTTTATTCACAATGTCATGATACGAATCCTAAAGGATCTCATAATGGACCTCTATAGTATCTCATTCAAATTAGTCGATTAATAGATCGAAAACCAGTAGTTACACAAAATAGTGTATACGATGAAATTATCATATTGGGTAAAGTACACAAATGGTCACTAAACTATATCTAAAAATACAAAATGGTCATCAAACTTTCAAATGTTACATAATAGGCGTTACACTTTAGTTTTTGCTACAGAATGGTCACTGAGCTGTTAACTTTCGTTTATTGGGCGATGTGACAATTACAGAAATTTGAATAATATAACATTTAATTCTCCATATTGGCACATTTAATCAATTTATATCTAATTTAACCCTTATTATTGATGTTTAAATTGATTGATTGTGTAAATATTGAGGATTAAATATGATATTATACAAATTTTCGTAATTGCTACATCTCCCAATTAACAACAGTTAACGGCCTAATGACCATTTTGTAATAAAAACTAAAGTTTAATAACCATCATGTAACATTTGAAAGTTTGATGACCATTTCATATTCTTAGGTTATAGTTTAGTGACCATTTGTGTACTTTACCCTATCATATTTAATATTTCATTAGTCACTTCGTGACTGGTGAGTGATCATAAGGGTTGTTATGGAATTTTAGTAAAACTCCAAGTCCGATCATAAGAAATATACCAAGCATTCAAAACGTAATTGAGTTATTGTTCTAAAAAAGCGAAAAAGGGTAGTATTGAGTATTGAGGATGATATATATACCTAGCCTCGCCGAAAACGCCAGCATTAAAAGTGAGCTGTTCGATGTAGGCAGCCGATCTAGGCTCGACGCTTGAAGCTTTAGCATATTGAGCACTTACGCCGGCGCCGGACGGAACGAAATACGCTCCATTTACCATTAAGTCCCCATCCGTCCTCCAATTCCAACCTGCCCATTCTCTCTCATCTGTCTCCACTCTCTTTGTCACCTGCTTACACACACACCCTTCAGGAGATTGCATTATACGCGCCTAAAATAAATGTGGAAAATGAAGTTTAAGTTTTATATGTATGTTGTGATTCAATCTATATCTGTTAGTTTGATTTGTTTTTTCTTTCTTTCAATTTTTTAAAACGCAATTGTTAATTTGAAGTTTGTTATTAGTTGGTGTGTTAAATTATAGATTTAGTTCATGTTTTTTTATTATCAGTATTCAATTCATTGGTTAATTAATTTGACTTAAGTTCTGCAAAAATTCATTATGAGGGTAACTTAATTTAATTTTTTTTCATTTATAATATCATGACTCAAACTTCGAACATTGCTTAACATATCTAGTATAATCAAATCAAAGTATAAAGACTAAATTTATAATTCTAATGATAAATGTATATCTCACGCGCCACCACTCTAAATGTGGGACCATTAGTGAGGCCCCACTTGGAAAAGGAAAATCAGCTCCGGAAACATAAGTCAAAAAGGTTTAGGAGCCACCCAACAAGAATCATTAATCAATCATAAAAATTTCATAATCTCTTAGGCTCCACTTTCCTAATCGGTAGACAAGAAAGAAAACCAAAACCATGCTTCAATTCATAACGCCCTCTTTATTTCTTTTTCAATTCATACAATCTAAACCAAAACCTTCAATCACATATTACTCAACTTTCAGGATATAAGCATTCAATATAAATTCTTTTAAAATTTTTAATGTATTTAAAACGAATAGAGTTTAGTTTAACTGATATTATTATCGGTACAATATATGTAGGGAGAAGAGAATACCTCTTTAGCATTGGGGTCCACAGGTGCAGTATATCGATTCCCTTGACTATTAATGGTAGGGTTAGCACTACCGCCGATGGCATACATTTCCCAAGCAGTAAAATCATTGTTGACGACATGTATATACCCTCGCCGGCACCTCGGCATTCTTTGCACCAATGCTTCTCCGAAGTGATTAAACGCTATTGTCACCTGCATTCCCGAATCAGCCAAATACCTACCCAAAAACAATTTTGTATCTTTTTTATTAATTTTTTTAATTAATTTAAATTTTGAATATTTTATTAAATGAAAATTGGTACCTGTCATCGTGCCCTAAAAGCATGACTTCGTTATGGTGAGAAAAATAGCTGTTACTTATGGTGATTCCGGTGGAGCCCATGATAGCATCGATAAGGCCATCAGTGCAGTAACTAAGGGCGCAATGGTCGATCCAGATTTTCTGGGCACCGAAAATGGAGATCCCATCACCGTCTGATCTCCCTCTCCAGCCCACATGTGTTGGCGTCGCAGCAATGTCGGCATTCCCCGAGGGTTTACAATGGTGGACGTGGATGTTGTGTATGATAACATGCTGAACATACTGCAACGTTATGCACCCGTTCCCGGTTATGTGGACGGCCGTGCCGCGCCCGTCCACGGTCTTGTACGAGTTGAAAATGAGCTCGTGTTTGAGTTTGATCACCATGTTGGTCGAGAAGATGATCCAGAGGGGTTCATCTTGGATGACGGCGTGCCGGAGCGTGCCCGGTTTGGGGTTAGCGACGTCATGGTCGGAGGAATCCACGACTGTGTAAATTCGACCGCCTTTGCCGCCGAGGGTTCCTTGTCCGAACCCGATTGAGCAGTCGGCTAAGCGTTGGCGGTTGTTGTACCAGTTGGGGTCGCACCGCCAGCAATCGTCGATGGGGTTTCCCGTTAGACATTGATCTTTTTGACTGACGGAGAGGGCTTGTCTTCTTGATACGGACACATTTAATCTCCTACAAAGATTAAAGGGAATGTTTTGAGTGAAATGTATGCAACTTTTCTGGGAATTCTGCAAGTTTTCCGGGAAACAGGGGAGGAAAATTGAGCATCTTGCTTACATATGAAAAATTCTTCAAAAACATTCTAAATTTGGTAAGAGAAGACAGTGGGACTACATGTCTTTCTTGTCAAAATCTTGAAAATTTCTTAGGCATTGGGTTATGAAAAACACAAAAACGGACATCGAAAAACTGAGAATTTCTCGTACTTTCCGAACACAAAATCACGAATGTATTAAAAAACCCAGAAATGTTAGAATCAAAGGGGCCTACCTTTGAACATCAAGAACAACAGATTCTGGGTCGGGATGTTGGTGAGGGAGGCTAAGATTGAAGGCAGCTCTAACAAACGAAGAGAAAGAACCAAATAATATACATATTAAGATAATGCATGTGAAACGAAGCATCCTTAAACAACAACAATGGAACCCTTTTCTTCCTTTTGTAATAATAAACAAATTATATGTCTTTCCTTTGCTTGTTCTTCAAAAGCTGGAAAAAGAAAACATGGGAAAATGTAAAAACTTTGCACAACCTGAAGTGATTTATATAATAAGTAATCCCAAAAGAAAATGCCATGAATTCATGATGATGACAAAGAATATCTAAACTCCAAAACTAAAAAAAAAAAAAAAACTTTTTTTTTGTATTTTATCTTGTTTCTTTTTCAAATGGTTTGTCTAATCAGAAAGTTGAAGGGAAAAAGAAGGAAACTAGGTTTATATTGAAAACCTTCTCAGTAATCTCTGCTTTCCCCTGTTTTCTTCCCATCTTTTGCAGACTCTCTCAGTTTACTCACATTCTTAGCTTGCTGTATAATTATTCTAAAAACATGAAATAATTAAGCAAAAATCATTTTTAAAAAAGGGTAATTTATGAAGAAATAGGAGAGGAAAACTGGGGGCTGATCCAAAGTAATAATAATGCAGAAAAGGAAACCTTTTTCTTGCATTGTAATAAAAGGTGTTTGTGTTTGCCTTTGTTCGAGGATTGAGATTTCTTTACTGCATGGATTTGTAAGTATATTTGTTCCTTATTTTACCCAATAAGCAAAGCAGCCTACAAGCAGTCATTTATATAACAGTCAGCCACGAAACCAACGAGTGTCTCAGTGGAAAAATAAATAGTATTTATTTTAGGAGATATATTTTCAAATCGTTTTATTTACGATATGTATGTACATTGTCAAAGTGTTAAGAATATATATAAACAAATATTATCTTCTAATTACCTTTAGGCTATTTAAAAAAATAGCGGCAGCCACATTTTTTTACATTCTAATTATTTTAAGGGTTAATATTTAATGCACAGTCAGTTAGTAAGACTTTTTTTTACAAGCGGGCTTTAAATGATAACAAATCATTTTAAGAATACTAAATCCTATACACTAAAAAATAAATTTTAAACCCTAAATCCTAACAATTAAGCCAAAATCCTAAAAATTTTAAATCTAAACTCTAAAAATACACTGCTTGTGAAAAACATTTGTTTTCTATCACCAATACATCAAATTTCCTTATTTTAATATGAATTTATATCTCATCTATAGAAGTATACCCTTTTTAACTTTGCTTAATATTGAAAGCCTACGTATTGCATTTTCTCATTGTAGAACTCAAATGTAAAATTTTAAGTTGGTAAATCCTCAACTTTTATGTTATTTGTTAATTTCGATTATAGATGTAGTACATGTTAAGGAAACAATATCAAAATTGTATATGATTTTTTTATTAAATGTATAATATTATAAATGAATTTTGACTTTGTATAATTATACAAGCGAAGTATAGATTTGATTTATTTTTCATAATTTATTTGAGTAATTGTCCACGTAGCATCATTTTAAGTTTACATACTATATACACAAATAATTGTATTTATTTTATATAAAAATAAATTAATATATTTATTTTTTAAAATGCGTATAATCGAATCAAAATTAAAGTTGTATACGTATCAAAATTAAATTTCATAGTTTGACCTCTTCTACTAATAAAGTCATAATGCGTTGATCATAAAATTAAAATTCATATATCACATTGCATATTTGACTAAAGTTTATGTATAATTTTAATATTTTTCCCCTAAATGTTATTACGGTACTTTATAATAATAATAATAATAATAATAATAATAATAATAATAATAATAATAATAATAATAATAATAATAATAATAATAATAATAATAATAATAATAATAATAATAATAATAATAATAATAATAATAATAATAATAATAATAATAATAATAATAATAATAAAACAATCTTTGCTCCTCTTGAAAACGATTGGAAATTATTCAAAGATTCAAAGACTGCATGCGGCCTCCTTTGAGTAAAACTTCTTTTTCATTGAGTGGAAAATGGAGGATTGGCTTTTTGAAATGGTGGCTTTGGTTGAATTTTTTTATTAAATAGAAATATTATATTTTTAAAATAAAAGTTAAAATTTAAATTCATATAAAATAAGACAATATAAACACTCTTTATTTTCATTTAGTCAGGGTATTCGTTTTTATCAAAAAAAAAAAGAAAGAAAATCCATTAAACATAAACCAAATTAGGAGGGTAATTATGTTATTTGATAATTAAAATTTGTCACATTATAAAAAGCATATAATGGGCAAAAGACACATATATTAGTAATTTAATATTAACATATTATTTTTATGTACATGAAATACCTTAAATACATAGACGAATTTAAATAGTTTTATGATGGGATTAGAATTTTTTTTAAAATCCACTAATTAGTTGAGTAGTAAAAAGATATTCATTTTATATGGGTTCGAATCTTGACATTTACCTTAGAAATTTAAATAGAGAGAATAAAAATTTATGATTTTTAGTCAAAATAAATTTGAAGTGACAATGCAGTTTTGATTTTGATATTATATTTCAGTGAGGGAGAGAATGTATAGATGAATTGAATGTTTTATTTTTTATACAATTTTAATAAATTATCCTGTATTTTATTTTTTTGAAAAAAAAAATTAATTTTTATTTTTTTATAAATTTAAATTTGTCAAAATATTAAAAGAACTATTTTTATTTTTAAAAATATTTTTTTAATCAACTACAATGTACAAGTAAAAAATACATCACAAACTAATCATTGTAATCTAACAATCTGACCAAATTAAACAAACAAGGTATTGCAAGATTTTTTATAATTCTATTCAATAATCTTATTTTCAACTGTAATTTTACATTTTGTGAACTAAATGCATCTTAAACTTGAACTAGCAATTAATAATCTCATAAAATAGAAAAGGTTCTCCCTGCATTCATTGAAAATTCGTTAGTGGTATAGTGAAATAACAGTGACATTAAAATATTTTATAAAATTAAAAAAAGAAAGCAAAGTTGAATATCTAAAATTTGTCATATTTGTTAAGCCAACAACAACAGTAGGAAGAGAAGGGGAATGACATATCCATGAAAAATATATATGTACAAATAACTTTTCAGAACTTCTTCAAATAATGATTAAACCCTAACAAAGTTAAGGGGAGAAGGAGAAAATTCCACTTGATGAAATCTTGTTTATTAAGTTAAGTTGTTATATGGACATGTTTTCAATAATGTATAATAGCTCCTCTTCCACACAACGACGGATCCATGTCTAGTGTTCACATGAAATTTAAAATTTACTCAGTTATTTATTGTACTGATTTTATATATTTTAAATTTTAATTTTCTTATATTCGCTATCTATTTTACTACTTGTGTCCACTTTGAATTTTGTGCAAATAAATATATATATCCGCTTTTAAAATAGGCTTAACCGTCAAATAGTTGCTTAAATTATGTCCTTTTTTCAGTTAGGTGCCCAAGCTATTTTTGGGCTAAATATGTGTCTAACGTTCCATTCTCCGACTCATTTAAGATTCTTCGTTAATTCCTACCATTAAAGGACACATGTCATCTTCTGAAAAATTCAAAATTATAATAAAAATAAATAAAATTACTTAAATTTTTAAAAATCTCTAAGTTTTCTAGAAAAAACAACCCTCAAATTCTAAAACCCCTAACTCCCTAAAACCTAAATCCTGATTTGGGTCGATTCCACCGCCGATTCCCACGCCGCTGCCCACCACATCGGTCGCCGAACTATCACAACCATTTTCCCCACCACCATGTCATCGGAAATCGACCGACGCCGTGCGAAACGTCAAAATTTTCGAATGATTTTTTCGAACGATTCGCGAAGAACGGCGATAGGACGGTCGACGAACGATGTGTGGGTTGTTCGGCAAGGAAATGAGCTTCATTTCATGTTTGGCATTGCAGGCAGCGCCGACGGGAGTGGTCGAATTTGAGGGTTTAAGGATTTAGGGACTATTTTGAGAATATTTGAAAATTTTAAGATATATTTTATTTTTATTAATTTATTTATTTTTAATATAATTTTAGAATTGTCAGGAGTTGACATGTGTCTTTTAATGGTGATAATTAATGGAGAACTTTAAATGAGTCACAGAATGAAACATTAGGTACTTATTTAGCCCAAAAAATAATTTAAGCACTTAACTAAAAAAGAGAGCATAATTTGATCACCTATTTATTTAATAACCCTTTAAAATATTTCTGAATTTTGACTGCTTACACAAACCTCTTGTCTTGAGTCACGATTAAAGTTTTTACGATATAGCATTGTTTATATTTTAACTTGATTTCCAACTTAAAACCATTTATTGTGGTTAATTTCTTTTTAGAAAAATATCTTAATATGAGAATAAATAAATAAATGGCATATGCTAAGAATCAAACCCAAGCTATAGACATGGCAAATTGTGGTTCAATAATATATATAAAAACTTCAGTTAATATGGTTAAGGATGTAAATTGGACGGGAAGAGTATAAAAGATACTCGTCCTACATTCATCTCTGTTAATAATTTTTATCTTTATCCATACTCTACGACCCGCTGCGAATACAAAATTTAAAATCATCTTTGTCCCGCAACTCACAAGACTAAAATCATTCCCGTCCCATCACTCACGTGGATCCTGAGACTCACATAACCCCCTTTATACATGCCCTTGACCTATTCATATAATATTTTTATAAATATTAGTTAAATAAATTTAAATCAAATTTGTTACGAAAAGTAGGAAATACTGTCATTCGCACATTTTCCTAAAATTAATAATATACAAAAATAAATTTTGTACAACACAAAAATTTGGACTAAAACATAATAAAATATATTGTAAAGGCCGAGAAATAGCACAAATAGCATATAAAATAATATTTCAATTGTTGTGACAAATAAATAAAATAGAAAGAACTAAAAATAACAATGAAAAAATAACCTTTAAAATAAGAACAATGTGATCAATATAATCTAAATAACATATAATATTACGAAAATAAAATTTCAGGAAAATAGAAGACTAACATACCTATGGTGAGGACTAAGGAGAAGAAAACAAACCTTAGAAAGAAAGCTTAACGACAGGCAACACTAAAAATGAAACCAATAAACATAAATATTTCAAGATAAGTCAATATACATTATCATAATTTTGATTTTGATTCAAACTAATATTTTAAAAAAATATTTATATATTTGATACGATCAATCTCAAACTCAATTATATAGTTTTTGAACTTTTCAATAATATTTATAATAATATGTTATAAGATCTGTTGCGGCAGGTGGGGATGAGGCGGTTACAAAGTCATATTCAAGCCTTCCCCACCACCTACTACGGATTTAATTTTTATCTTCATCCTCGCCCACAACCCGCAAAATATATAACTATCATTGTCCAGTTGAATGCGAAGTGGGGCAAATCTTGCAAATCCAACCCCACTTACATCCCTGAATACAGTATTGCGAGTTAACCTAACATTAGTTTTTAATTAAAAAATTTAAAAAACATTTTTAAAATAAAAAATATTATAACTATAATAGTTTTTTGATATTTTATATAACGTTTAAATAGAACAATAAAAACCACTAGTAAAAATAAATTATGTTTGCAATAACCGAACAAAAAATTAGTATAATCTGCGTAAAGTTTCTATTATTTGTACGTGATCATTCGTTGAATAATTATTTATATATTTTTAATGATTTTTTTCCAATCATGTCATGTATGTTTTTTTTTTAAAGTTTTGTATTTTATTATCAAATACTCCTCTGACCGATGCCTCGTTAAAAAACCTCCCTAACTTAGATTGGAGGAAAAAGAGTGCAATCGAGACAAAGGAGGAGTTACATAGGAACGTGTAGGAATGTGTAGACAAACACCATTGCAGGTAACAATTGAATTTCATTACGCATCAGCCACGTCGTCCACATGACTGCGAAGGGGGCTGACAAACACCATCTCAAGCTGGGAGTATCAAAGAGGCCACTCCAAGCAAGAAGAAAAAGACGTGGGGATTTCGGCCAAACTGTTTGAACGCCTACCATTTCACAGAAATTCATCCAAATTCTCCATACTTTGTCGCAACAAAAAAAGATATGTTCCACTGTTTCCTCCTCACATTTGCAGAATGAGCAGCTCGTGTCACTGATCGACTCCATGCCTCTCTTCTTTAATTCTGCTAAGACAGGGACTCGGCCCAACACTAGTTGCCAAACGAAAAATTCCACCTTCGGGGGGGGGGGGGGGGGCGAATCCCAACCAGACTAAATCTTTCCATTCGAAATTAGAAGTAGAGGGTCTATCGAACTCCTTCCGTATTGCTTTAACTGAGAAAGCTCCATCACACGCTGTTCTCCAACTAATCCAATCAACTGGTAAGTTAGGAGACTTGAAATTGGAGAGCAGATTCAGTAATTCACTCCACTGATCTCTTTCCCAATCTCTTAATGGCCGACGTAAGGGGATGTTCCAAGTCTAGCCTTCTCCTACTTTGGTGCCAAATTCACATATAAAACCCGACTTCTTGGCGGCCAAGATATATATGCGTGAAAATTTTTCTTTCAACGAGAAGAGTCCAATCCATTTATCAGTCCAAAAATGAATCCTAGAACCATCACCTACTTGAAGAACTAGATTAGTTCTTAGATGCTGTCCAAATAAATCATCAGAGTGAAAAGAGCCCGTGATTCCTCTCCAAACCCATGAGAACTGTTTTGGAGAAGGTTGTAGAGGTAAGAGGCTTGTAGAATTACCTGGTATGCGAGCTGCGATGACGCATCTCCACAGGCTCGAAGTTTCATTCCCGAATCTCCACGCCCATTTGCCGAGAAACGATCTATTTAACGTTTCCAGATTAGCTACTCCTAAACCTCCTGATTCTTTCCGTGAGCATACATTAGACCAACCAACCCAATGTATTTTGGAGGCCTCATTCGAATCCCCCCAAAAAATGAAGCCATCAAACTATTTAATTTCCTAAGAACAGCCGTAGGGATCTTAAACAAGGATAGGAAATAAATCGGTAGACTTGTTAGGATTGATTTAATCATTATGAGTCTGCCGGCCTTTGATAAGAAGCCCGTTTTCCACCCTTCCAATTTCTTCGAAAAATTCTTGATAACTGGTTCCTATATCGTGAGAGAGTTTTTGTTAGCCCCGAGAGGCAAGCCTAAATACACTGTAGGCAAATTTCCTGAAGCGCAACCTATCGATTGAGCCCAGGCATCCGTAGTCTGCTGAGGAAGGTTCACCCCGAAGATTTTGCTCTTTGCTATGTTAAGTTTCAACCCAGCTGCGATTTCGAATACCCGTAGCACTCTCTTCACATTCTTCATCTGCCTTTCCTCTCCACCGCAAAAGATAAGGAGATCGTCGGCGAATTGCAAATGGGAAACCACAACTTCTGACCCTTCCTTGCCAATTCGAACGCCATCAAACAACCCAAGAATTGATGCCTTGGTTAACATCAAGTTTAGCGCCTCGCCGACTATATTAAATAGCAGTGGGGACAATGAACATCCCTGCCTAAGTCCTCTCTTCATCTTGAAAGAGTCAGTTGGGGAACCATTCACTAAAATGGAAATCGAGGCCATTGAAATACATCTTCGGATCCAGTAGCACCATCTATCATTAAACCCCAGTTCCTTCAAACATCTCAGCAAAAAGCCCCAACTTATCGTATCGTAGGCTTTATGGAAGTCAACTTTGAATGCGACTCCCCTTCTTCCAGACTTCTTCATCTCATCAATTACCTTATTAGCTATAAGCGAACAATCAAGTATCTGCCTACCTTGAATGAACGCGAACTGAGATTCCCCTATTATGTCTCCAATAACCAATTTCAAACGCCTAGTGAGTACTTTTGATAACAGTTTATACACCCCGTCAATGAGACTGATCGGACGGTATTCCTCCAGCGAAGAAGGATTGAGTGTTTTCGGAATGAGTATGATAAAGGAATGATTCAAGCCCTCCTCCCAAGGCTTGCCATGAAAAAATTCAGTGAAGAACACCATGATACTCTCTTTTAACTCTGGCCAAAACTTCTTGTAAAAACCCATATTGAACCCGTCGGGACCCGGGGCTTTATTGCTGTCCATTGAGTTCAAAACTGACCATACTTCCTCTTCGGTGAAAATGCTCGTAAGACTATCAGCTTAGGACGATGACAGTTTCCTGAACCTGAGCGACATATCTTCAATCTCTAGTTCCTGTGCATTATTGTAAATTGCGTAAAAGTAATCTTTCACTATCGCTTTCACTTGGTTAGGTTCTTGAAAATCTCCATCCTTATTGCTGATTCTCAGAATAGCATTAGACCTCCTTCGCTTGGATGCCACCGCATGGAAAAAATGCGTGTTTCGGTCCCCTCCTTAAACCAACGGATTCTGGAATTTTGAATCCATTTGCATTCTTCCTTTCTGTAGAGAGACCAAAGTTCTTTTCGCCAATTACACAATGTCTGACAAAAATCACCAGGACCTTGGTCAGCTTGTATCCGAAGTTCCAAGTCAGAAATGAGCCTTTCCAACTCATTTATTCTCCCTTCGAAGCTCCTATGTTTCTGCCCTGCCCATGCCTTTAAAGATTTTTTCGAATGCTTTAACAACCCACATATTTTTACTCTTGGATGTTTCAGTTTTAATCCCCTCACCGCTGAAGTTACAGTCTCTTCGAAACCTTCTTCCGTACACCAATAATTAAAGAAACATAAAGGTTTTGGACCCTAGTTTACCTTTTCTTCCTCCAAAGAAATAACATTGTGATCTGATATTGATTTGAGTTAAAGAAACTGAGATAAGTTGGAGCAAAGCATGCTAAAATCCGCATTGATAAGGAACCTGTCTAAACGCACAGATGTCGGCTTTTCCCGTTTATTATCCCACGTGAATTTTCTGCCAATCAGAGGGAGATCAATCAAATTGGAGTGAAAAGCGAAATCCTGAAATCTATCAATTGAACGTTGATTAAGGGTGATCCCAAATTTTTATTCTTGGTCGAGGATAGTCTCCCACAAAACACCATGGAATTTTCTGACTCTTGACAACATTTAACAATTCCACCAGAAAAGCATCCTTGTCAGCTTTGACGACTGGACCGTACACATTCACCAAACCCACAACGAAATTCTTCGACTTAACACACCCAATGAGACATATAAACATGTTGTTTATATTGATATCGATTACCTGAATAAAAGAGGAATCCCAACAACTAAGAATACCCCCCGCCAATCCAACTGCTGGAGAATAAGCAAATTGAACTTCTTTGTTTCTCCAGAATTTACTAATTTCCTTTTCTGTAATGACCTCCATCTTTGTTTCTTGAATGAAGACTATCTTCGAATTTAGCCTTTTAATAACATCCCGGACTGCCTTTGATTTCTCCAGCCTTCTCAAGCCTCTAACATTCCATGAGAGAATTTTTAGAACCATAAATTAGAGAATCAAAAACCAGAAAATTACCGAAACTCCCCATCAACAGCAACCATTCTCCAATTCTTTCACCCGACTGATTACAACATCTTTGCCACCTTTAAATGATATCTCTAGTAAGTTGCATATTTCCCATACCGATTCCGCCTCCAACCCAGCAACTGAATTGTCCATTTGATTCGATTGATACGAGACACCATTTCCTTCACTGTTTCTTGGTTCATCAAGAGATTCCCGAACCAGCCTTCGAATAATTCTTTTTGAGTGAGCTCTGAAGAAACCCCTTGGAACTAGCGATGTCGACGATAGCACCGGATTATTCTTTGGAAATAGATCAGAGAAATTGTTTGAAATTTGCATGCTTCTCCCTTCAAAACTGTCAGGAACCATATCCCGTGAAGGATCCGGATGATGTGTTTGTGCTGGGTCCTTATCGGATAGAGTTCTTACTCCCAAAACAGAGGGCTCATTCCCCCCGGACCACTTTGCACCTTCAAATGGGCTAGACGTATTAGCCACCTGCACTGGCCCGAGAGTAAGCCCACCCGAATTAATGCCAGCCCCAATATCCTCCTGATCACTGTTTTCAACCCAAGATTCAACAGCCACAAAGTCATTGAAGTTGTTGGACCCACATGCATTTCCCGAGATATTGGGATCTGAGGGAATCTCGGTCTGCCCGTCCTCGTGATGAACCATGTTGCACCTAGCATTTGGAGACTGTTGTGCTGCCACCCCGATTGAGACGCCCTGCGGCGGAGTAGGGCAATCGATGCCAACCTGGAAAACTGGGTTCGGAATTTCTCTCAAGCTTGCTTTTGATGAATCAGACCAAAGACCCGCCATATTATCGTTGAAATCCCTATTAACCGGAGACGAGTTATCCTCCTTAGGGCACCCCAGCCTAACTTTAATGGTGTAATTTTCGCCCAATGATTCCAATCTGAAGAACTCCAGAATTTCCGCCATACTAGTTATCCTAAGAGTAAAACATGCAAAGTCCAGTCTATTCCTCCTACTTGTGTCGTCATCAATACTAACAAAAGTGCCCCACCGATTTCCGATCATTTCAAAGAATCGATTATGCCAACAATGTAACGGTACTCCCACCAATGAAATTGAACAAAAATAATGAGGGATTCCATTCACTAAAAGCTTGTCGATGTGGTTAAACCAGTAGCTCAACTCATGCTTCTTATTTGCTATTATGTTTTCCATCTCGGGGATGGAGTTGAAAAGAATTACTTGAGAATCGAAATGGACACCCCATTGCATTATCTTGACTTCAATTCCGTCATGTAGAAGGGCCTGCTGGACGAAGTCAATATCGAAGTCCTTCTTGATGACCCCAACCATACATCGCTGGAGCCACTCTATTTCAGTGGACTTGACGTTAAAATTATTAACCTTTGGATTCTCCTCCCCAGTGGAAGCAGGATGAACTGGGTTCTCTGTTTCTAATGGTGTCGGATGGACACCATCTAGAATAACATCTCGGAAAGTTCTCGGACCAATCCACTCTCTATGTGGACTCGACCCTCCAGGATTCGATGTGTTTTGAAAATTCTCCTTGTGTGCCACTCCTGACTCCCTGTGTGCCATATCAGACTTCCTTACCCACCTCGGAGCCTCTTGCTGACTCATCGGATCTTTCCTCGGAAATTTGGCCACTGACGCCTTGATCAATAAACCATCAATCTTCGTTCCATTCAGTTTGGCTATTGCTCTTTCCATTTCAGACTTGGAAGCCATATAGACAAAAGCAAAGGTGGTCTCCCTATACTTCTTTCTATTGTTTCTCAACGGGATAAAGACTCGCACAACCCTTCCATAAAAGCTGAAAATCTCCCTAATTGCAGAGTGTTGTACTCTTCTACTTAGATTATCTAAAAACACCGTCCACTCGAAAGGCCCTGACTAGAAGTTCTTCCTATTTGACGAAGATGATCGATTCCATATCCCCCCAATGCCGCCGCGCTCCGGTCTATTGGACTCATCCACTCTCCTATTCGTCGCTGCACCCGCTCTGTGATTTCCCCTGTAGACTCCTACTCTGTCGACGAAGAACGTCGATTGGGCTCCAGCTCTGCTCTCCATCCTACAAGCCAGAAGGGTTTAAAAATATTTTTTTAATCAACTACAATGTACAAGTAAAAAATACATCACAAACTAATCATTGTAATCTAACAATCTGACCAAATTAAACAAACAAGGTATTGCAAGATTTTTCATAATTCTATTCAATAATCTTATTTTCAACTGTAATTTTACATTTTGTGAACTAAATGTATCTTAAATTTGAACTAGCAATTAATAATCTCATAAAATAAAAAAGGTTCTCTCTGCATTCATTGAAAATTCGTTAGTGGTATAGTGAAATACCAGTGACATTAAAATATTTTATAAAATTAAAAAAAGAAAGCAAAGTTGAATATCTAAAATTTGTCATATTTGTTAAGCCAACAACAACATTAGGAGGAGAAGGGGAATGGCATATCCATGAAAAATATATATATACAAATAATTTTTCAGAACTTCTTCAAATAATGATTAAACCCTAACAAAGTTAAGGGGAGAAGGAGAAAATTCCACTTGATGAAATCTTGTTTATTAAGTTAAGTTGTTATATGGACATGTTTTCAATAATGTATAATAGCTCCTCTTACACACAACGACGGATCCATGTCTAGTGTTCACATGAAATTTGAAATTTACTCAGTTATTTATTGTACTGATTTTATATATTTTAAATTTTAATTTTCTTATACTCGCTATCTATTTTACTAGTTGTGTCCACTTTGAATTTTGTGCAAATAAATATATGTATCCACTTTTAAAATAGGCTTAACCGTCAAATAGTTGCTCAAACTATGTCCTTTTTTCAGTTAGGTGCCCAAGCTATTTTTGGGCCAAATAGGTGTCTAACGTTTCATTCTCTGACTCATTTAAGATTCTTCGTTAATTCCTACCATTAAAGGACACATGTCATCTTCTGAAAAATTCAAAATTATATTAAAAATAAATAAAATTACTTAAATTTTTAAAAATCTCTAAGTTTTCTAGAAAAAACAACCCTCAAATTCTAAAACCCCTAACTCCCTAAAACCTAAATCTTGATTTGGGTCGATTCCACCGCCGATTCCCACGCCGCTGCCCACCACATCGGTCGCCGAACTATCACAACCATTTTCCCCACCACCCTGTCATCGGAAATCGACCGACACCGTGCGAAACGTCAAAATTTTTCGAATGGTTTTTTCGAACGATTCGCGAAGAACAACGATAGGACGGTCGACGAACGATGTGTGGGTTGTTCGGCGAGGAAATGAGCTTCATTTCATCACTGGCAATGCAGGCAGCGCCGGCGGGAGTGGTCGAATTTAGGGGTTTAAGGATTTAGGGACTATTTTGGGAATATTTGAAAATTTTAAGATATATTTTATTTTTATTAATTTATTTATTTTTTGTAACGCCCGTGTTTTGGGGTTAGGAGTTAGTCGGGTTTGTATTCTGAGTCAATAAAATTAAGTTAAATCAATTCAACCTAAATTGTGATCTAATTGGGCTTTAGTAAAAAGAGGAGGGACTAAAAGAGTAATTTGACCCAAAAGTCTTTAAAAGCAAGACAACTTTAAAACAAAAGTTGTCATCTTCTCCCCTTAAACCCTTTCTAACGTTGGAATGCCCAAACCATCTTCAAAACTCTCCCAAACTTGAAAACAATATTCCATTGAGTATCTTCTTCAATCCAAGGTGTTTTTCAAAGGTAAAAATGTTTTCTAACTCTCATCTTCATTCCCTATCCATACATAGTCTTAGATTTTAAAAATATGAGATTTTTAAAATTAGGGTTTGATTTAAAGTTTGGGTTTTTATGGGGATTTTCATCTTGTTTTGCAAAATTGAGTTGGGTCTTTGTTTATTCATGTTAAAAGGTGCAACATATGTTAATTTGATTGAGTTTTGTTGAAAACCCAAAGTGGGTTCTTAGAGCCATTTTTGAGATGTCAAAAACTCCATTTTTGGTGGGTTTTAGGTTGAAAACAAAGGGCTGATGGTTTAGGTATGTTAGGGGGGTGATTTGGGACCTTTTGGGGGTCATTTGGGTGATTGGAAATGGAAATTTCAGCAAGGTTTTAGGGGAGCATGAAAATTGGTATTTTGGGTGATTATGTGGATTGGGAATTTGTTGAAGTTGGCTTAAACATGTGATGTGAGATGGTGATTGAGTTCTAGCATTGAATTGTGATGTAATGAATGTGTTTTGTTTGGCTAGAAGCAAGAGCAAGCGTTGGAGAGGCATTGGGACCGAATCCGGGTTCGTAGGAGAATTGTTTTGGTTGCTAAGGAAGGGCGGTGAGTGGTTTCAAACTTGTTTTAAAGTTTGGTTCGAGTATGTGAAGTGTGTTTGATAGGCCATTTCTATTTAATTCAAGTTGTTAATTTAGCCATTGATTTCATTAAATGCTACTATGTTTGCCTATCTATGCTCTTATGAAATGTGGTTAAATTGGTGCATGTATATCATGAAATGTATATATGTGATGAGCATGGGATGTGGTTGATGATATGTGATGTGGTTAAGAAAATTGGCACTAAATAAATTACCGGTTGTAAATGATCGATCATTAGGATTAGTGTGCACACAATTGAGTCAAAACGTACGTGGCCTTGATGGCGTTAAGTCATCAAGGAGGAGTACAATGATGTAATATTCCACCGGAAGCTTTTATATATTTCTACGGGATGATGAGTGGAATCCCATCCGTAGGGCATGTGGCGATGAGTGGAATCCCACACATGCAAGGTCCGGTGATGAGTGTAATCCCACCGAGGTAAAGTGTTGTTGAGATTTAAATCCGCACATCCGGGTAATTAATAGTGGTCAATTAAACTTGTTCATGTGTTGTGATATATGAATGTGATATATGGTGTTGTTACGTGATGTTGATATTGATGTTTGAGCTTGGTAGGATATGAGAAACCATATTATGCCACTTGAAAGACTAGCTAGGTCTACTTGATTATATGCCAATGCATGAAGTATGTGAGAATATGATCTACATGCTTGAACCCTGCATTGTTGATGTTTTTCGTTTTAGAGCACCCTCACTAAGCTTATAGCTTACGCTCTCAATGTTCAACAATGCAGATCGTTAGCGTGGTGTTAGCTCGGAGCTAGGCAAGAAGGGCTTTCCAAGTTTGTGGCTCAAGTACGGTGGTTAATTTTTTATTAGTTAGCAATGTGGCAAGGGTTTTTGTATGAGCTATGTATGACTCATGTATGTTGATGTTTGAATTGGCTTTGGTTTGTAAAGCATGTTATGCTATGATGAATGTTTGAGTGTGGTAGCATGCCCTCTAGTTGTTTAGGTTGCCTTGTGTGTGAGTGCAAACCTCCTATATGTTGACTTGTTCCATTTTGGTCTTTTGAGCTTTCATGTATGCCCATTAATGCTTAAATTGCTCTTTTGTTGGAATGCCATGAATGGATGCCTTGCTTGTGGTTTGGATGCTTCCCTTGGTTGTAGAATGTTGCTTAAAAGTTTGTGTGTGGCTTAGGGAGTCCCTTTATGCATCTAGAGTTGAAGTCTTGAGAGTTCTTGCTGATTTTGGAGCATTGCAGAGCAGGGCGTATCGGTACGCCTAAGGGCCGTATCGATACGGTCTTGCCTGTAGAGCTCAGTTTTGGCTGGGCGTATCGATACACGGGGGTGTATCGATACGGTTTTTGGTCACTAGAATTCTGAGAAATTGGGGAGTTTTTGGCGTATCGATACGGTGTTGGGGTGTATCGGTACGGTTTTATCTCGTTGACCACGAGATGTTGACTAAAGAAGGCGTATCGATACGCTCAAGGGCTATATCGATACGGTCTTCTTCGAGTTGACTGTTTGGGTTGACCAAGTCAAGGCGTATCGATACCCTTGATTGGTGTATCGATACGGCCTGCCCTGTAAGCTTAAAATGGACTGTTTGTGCATGGCCGTGGTTCGAATGTGATTTCCTTTGATTGTTTTTCGTTGTCGTGATCACTTAGGACTTAACAATCCTCTAGACAAGATTAAAATGAAAGAAAAAAATAGGGTTGCTAACCGAGGGGGAACCTTAACGGGTTTCGCTTTGGTTTTCCCCGTTTGGCTCACTCGGACCGGTCATCCGGCCAGACCGGGACGAGGGGGTTACATTTGTTGGTATCAGAGCCTGAGGTTACCGAGACCTCGGGCAGGTAAGTGAGGTAAGCTTGATGTATTAAATGATTGTGTTGATCGATGCATGTCTTGCCATGAATTTTTATTACTTGACTGATCGTATGATGTTTTGAAGCATGAATTGTTGAGTCTGGTGTAGAGTGTGTGCCCATTGCTACTATTACTTAATTTAAAAAGATTTTTGGAAAAAGGAGTACTTGAGCTCTATTGGACCCTTTCTTTGGCTAACGTAATCTTTATATGTTTCTTGTTGTAGTTTATACCTTGCTAGCTGTATCATGAGACCACGTGGGAGGCCTAGGATGGTTCGACCGGAACCACGGGCAGCGGTTCCAGGAGTTGAGCCAGTAGTTAGGGTTGAGGCTCAAGTGGGAGAGCTTGTGGTTGGAGTTGGAGCTCCTCCACCACCTCCACCACCACCACCTCCTCCACATGGAGTAGGAGGCGAGGCCGGGGCCGAAGGAGAGGGACCTCAAGGAGGCCAAAGTGGCCAAGGACCGTCGGGATAGACTTAGCTCTGTTGGTTAAGGCGATAGCTGGGGCATTCCAGGCTGCAGTAGCTGGAGGTCATGCAGCACATCATCAGGGTGAGGGCACTGGATTGCCTTTAGAGAGACTTCGGGGGCTTTGGGGATGAAGAGTTTAGAGGGGCTACTCCGGAGAGATCAGAGTTGTGGTTTGAGAAGACTGTCCGTATCCTTGCTCAGATGGGGTGTACTGGTGAGCTCAAGTTGGGATGTGTCGATTCTCTGCTTTAGAGTGATGCCTACACTTGGTGGGTCACCATTACTATGGGTATGGATGAGGCCGAGATCACTTGGGAGTTCTTTGAGACAGCCTTCCGTAAGAAGTATTTGGGTCCGCGATACCTCGATGAGAGGAAGAGGGAGTTTATGGCATTGCTTCAGGGGAGTATGTCCGTGACCGATTATGAGATCTGATTTGTCAGATTGAGTCAGTATGCACCTGAGCTTGTTCCTACTGAGGTGGAGCGTTGTAACTGCTTCCATTATGGGCTGAGTGAAGAGATCAAGACGTATACTCTAGCTTCAGACTACACTGATTTTGATGTCTTGGTCGCGAGGGCCAAGGACTTAGAGCACAACTTGAGTTTGACCAGGCAGTCTGGTGGATCTAGTTCGGGTAAGAGGTCCAGTAACTTTGATAGAGGTGATGCCAAGAGGCATCGGGACAACAGACATCATTATGATCATAGGCGTGGTGGCGGTAACCACGGTAGGGGCCATCAGGGTCAGAGAGCTGGTGGGAGTTGCCCACATGTGCTACTTGCGAGAGGAACCACACCGGTGAGTGTTGGGGAAATTTTCATTCTTGTTGGAGTTGTGGGGCTAGAGACCACATTAGGCGTGACTGTCCACATCAGGTGGGACAAGCACCAGCTTAGGCTCCTGCTAGAGCCAATGACTTTCAGAGAGGCCGCGGGCGCGGTAGAGGTAACTTCCAACCGAGGAACGATGGTCAGAGGAACATAGCACATGTAGTTGCAGTTCAGCCAGAGGGCGGAGGTCAGGCCAGATTTTATGCTCAGCGTGGGGATCAGCATGACACCGATGTGATCGCAGGTAACTTCTCGATACAGTCTTTGGGTTTGCTTTCTTTGATTGACTCTGGGTCTACACATTCCTACATATTGAGTGAGCATGCACGGTCTTTGAATTTGCCTTGTGAAATGTTAGAGGTAGGAGTTAGTGTTGCTAGTTCCTTTGGGGACACGGTAGTAGTTAGGAAGATGTACCGAAGGTGTCCATTGATGGTTCAGGGGCATGTGTTTCTAGTGGATATGTTGGAGCTTCCTTTCTATGGTTTTGATGTGATTCTGGGTATGGACTGGCTCACGGAGCATAGAGCTAGGATAGATTTTGAAACTAAGCGGATTTCTTTGAGGCTCACAGATGACTATGAGATTGTAGTGGTGGGTGAGAACGTGAAGTTCTTGTCCAATATGGTTTCAGTGTTAGAGGCTAAGAGATTAGTTGAGTTGGGGTGTGAAGCATACTTAGCGTATGTGATGAACCCTAACATGAGTGAGGTTAGACCTCAGGACATCCGGACAGTATGTGACTTTCCTAGTGTGTTTTCGGAAGAGTTGCCAGGGTTACCACCGGACAGAGAGGTAGAGTTCACCATTGAGACTTATTCTGATTCAGCTCCTGTTTCGATTGCTCCGTATCGCATGACAACGAAAGAATTGAAAGAGTTGAAGACTCAGTTGCAAGAATTGACAGATAGAGGTTTTATTCGGCCTAGTTCGTCACCTTGGGGTGCACCAGTTTTGTTTGTGAAGAAGAAAGATGGAAGCATGAGAATGTGTATAGATTACAGACAGTTAAATCAGTTGACAGTGAAGAATAAATATCCGTTGCCTAGAATTGATGACTTGTTTGATCAGTTGAGGGGAGCATCGGTCTTTTCGAAGATTGATTTGAGATCGGGTTACTACTAGCTAAAGGTAAGAGAAGTTGATGTACCGAAGACGGCCTTTAGGACTAGATATGGTCATTATGAGTTTTTAGTCATGCCATTTGGGTTGACTAATCCACCAACTGCTTTCATGGACATGATGAATAGGATTTTTCATCAGTATCTAGATCAGTTTGTAGTTGTGTTTATTGATGACATCTTGGTGTACTCGCGAACTGAAGAAGACCATGACCAACACTTGAGACTAGTTTTGAAGACTTTGCTAGATCATCAGTTGTATGCGAAGCTCAGCAAGTGTGAATTCTGGATCCGAGAGGTAGTCTTCTTAGGGCATGTAGTGTCAGCCGATGGGATTAGAGTTGATCCGAAGAAGATTGAAGCCATTGTTGAGTGGAAGCAACCGAAGTTTGTAACAGAAGTACGTAGCTTCCTAGGCTTAGCCGGATACTATAGGAGATTTGTAGAGGGTTTCTCTAAGTTAGCCGCTCCATTGACACAGTTACTTCAGAAGAGTGTTCAGTTTGAGTGGACAGATGCAAGACAGAAAGCCTTTGAGAAATTGAAAGAAGCTTTGACCCAAGCACCGATTTTGATTCAGCCAGAGTCCGGAAAAGACTATGTAGTCTACAGTGATGCTTCTTATGTAGGGCTATGATGTGTTCTTATGCAAGACAAGAGAGTAGTGGCTTATGCCTCAAGACAAATGAAGACCCACGAGCGCAACTATCCGACCCATGACATAGAGTTAGCTGCAGTTGTGTTTGCTCTGAAGATTTAGAGGCACTATTTGTACGGTGAGAGATGCACGGTGTACACCGACCACAAGAGTTTGAAATACATTATGACTCAACGAGATTTGAATCTCAGACAGCGTAAGTGGTTAGAGTTGCTAAAAGAATATGATCTTACCATTGAGTACCATCCGGGTAAGGCCAATGTGGTGGTCGATGCTTTGAGTAGGAAGATGGTCGTGGACTTGAGAGCCATGTTTGCTAGATTGAGTTTGTCCGGAGATGGTGGCTTGGTAGCCGAGCTTCAGGTTAGACCTACTCTAGGTCAGTTGATTCGAGAGAAACAGCTCTTAGATAGATCTTTGGCACCTCACGTGCAAGATATAGCCGAGGGTAGATCTTCATACTACAGTTTCAGTACTGATGGGGTTTTGTGTTTTAAGGATAAAATAGTTGTGCCAGAGGACAGTGACTTGAGACATACGATCTTGACTGAAGCCCACAGTAGTCCGTTTGCTATGCATCCTGGAAGTACGAAGATGTACCGTGACTTGAAGAATGAGTACTTTTGGGTTGGCTTGAAGAGAGATGTAGCCGACTTTGTGAGTAAGTGCTTAGTGTGTCAGAGAGTGAAGGTGGAACATCAGGTTCCCTTAGGTTTGTTACAGCCGTTGAGAATTCCGGAATGGAAATGGGAGAACATCATCATGGATTTTGTTTCGGGTTTGCCTTTGACTCCTACGAAGAAGAACTCAGTTTGGGTGATAGTGGATCGTTTTACGAAGTGTGCTCACTTCTTGGCAGTCAATACTACTTACACTTTAGATAGATTGGCTGATTTGTACATTGGTGAGATTGTTAGACTGCATGGTGTGCCGAAGTCCATTGTATCAGATAGAGATCCACGGTTTACTTCTAGATTTTTGGAGTGTCTGCATACAGCTTTGGGTACCCGTTTGAACTTCAGCACTTCTTATCATCCTCAGTCAGATGGTCAGTCAGAGAGAGTTATTCAGATCTTAGAGGATATGTTGCGTTGTTGTATCATTGACTTTCAGGGAACTTGGGAGAAGCATTTGCCTCTAGTAGAGTTTGCGTACAATAATAGCTTTCAGTCGAGCATTCAGATGGCTCCGTATGAGGCCTTGTATGGCCGAAAGTGTAGGACTCCAGTTTGTTAGGCCGAAGTGGGACAGAAGTTGTTACCTATGCCGGATTTGCTCAAGGGGACAACCGACAAGGTAAAATTGATTTGTGATCGTTTGAAAGCTGCTTCGGATAGGCAGAAGTCCTATGCCGATTTGAAGAGGAAGGAAGTTGAGTTCTCAATGGGTGAGAAGGTATTCTTGAAGGTGTTTCCGTGGAAGAAAGTGATGAGATTCGGCCGAAAAGGGAAGTTGAGTCCGAGGTACATAGGACCGTATGAGATTGTGAAGAGGGTTGGTCCGGTTGCTTATCAGTTGCGTTTGCCATCCGAGCTAGAGAAGATACACGATGTGTTCCATGTTTCGATGCTTCGTAAGTATAGGTCCGATCCATCACATGTTATGTCCGTAGAAGAGATTGAATTGAATCCGGATTTGACTTATGAGGAAGAGCCCGTGGAGATCTTAGCTTCTGACAGTAAGGTGTTGAGGGGTAGATCGATTGAGTTAGTAAAGGTGCGGTGGCAACTTAGAGGTATGGACGAGGCCACTTAGGAGAGGAAGGAGGATATGGAAAAGCAGTTTCCGTATCTCTTTCAGTCAGGTAATTTCAGGGACGAAATTCCTTAAGTGGGAGAGAGTTGTAACGCCCGTGTTTTGGGGTTAGGAGTTAGTCGGGTTTGTAGTCCGAGTCAATAAAATTAAATTACATCAATTCAACCTAAATTGTGATCTAATTGGGCTTTAGTAAAAAGAGGAGGGACTAAAAGAGTAATTTGACCCAAAAGTCTTTAAAAGCAAGACAACTTTAAAACAAAAGTTGTCATCTTCTCCCCTTAAACCCTTTCTAATGTTGGAATGCCCAAACCATCTTCAAAACTCTCCCAAACTTGAAAACACTATTCCATTGAGTATCTTATTCAATCCAAAGTGTTTTTCAAAGGTAAAAATGTTTTCTAACTTTCGTCTTCATTCCCTATCCATACATAGTCTTAGATTTTAAAAATATGAGATTTTGAAAATTAGGGTTTGGTTTAAAGTTTGGGTTTTTATGGGGATTTTCATCTTGTTTTGTAAAATTGAGTTGGGTCTTTGTTTATTCATGTTAAAAGGTGCAACATATATTAATTTGGTTGAGTTTTGTTGAAAACCCGAAGTGGGTTCTTAGAGCCATTTTTGAGATGTCAAAAACTCCATTTTTGGTGGGTTTTAGGTTGAAAACAAAGGGCTGATGGTTTAGGTATGTTAGGAGGGTGATTTGGGACCTTTTGGGGGTCATTTGGGTGATTGGAAATGAAAATTTCAACAAGGTTTTAGGGGAGCACGAAAATTGGTATTTTGGGTGATTATGTGGATTGGGAATTTGTTGAAGTTGGCTTAAACATGTGATGTGAGATGGTGATTGAGTTCTAGCATTGAATTGTGATGTAATGAATGCGTTTTGTTTGGCTAGAAGCAAGAGGAAGCGTTGGAGAGGCATTGAGACCGAATCCGGGTTCGTAGGAGAATTGTTTCGGTTGCTAAGGAAGAGCGGTGAGTGGTTTCAAACTTATTTTAAAGCTTGGTTCGAGTATGTGTAGTGGTGTGTGTGAAGTGTGTTTGGTAGGCCATTTCTATTTAATTCAAGTTGTTAATTTAGCCATTGATTTCATTAAATGCTACTATGTTTGCATATCTATGCTCTTATGAAATGTGGTTAAATTGGTGCATGTATATCATGAAACGTATATATGTGATGAGCATGGGATGTGGTTGATGATATGTGATGTGGTTAAGAAAATTGGCACTAAATAAATTACCGGTTGTAAATGATCGATCATTAGGATTAGTGTGCACACAAATTGAGTCAAAACGTACGTGGCCTTGATGGCGTTAAGTCATCAAGGAGGAGTACGGTGATGTAATATTCCACTGGAAGCTTTTATATATTTCTACGGGATGATGAGTGGAATCCCATCCGTAGGGCATGTGGCGATGAGTGGAATCCCGCACATGCAAGGTCCGGTGATGAGTGTAATCCCACCGAGGTAAAGTGTTGTTGAGATTTAAATCCGCACATCCGGGTAATTAATAGTGGCCAATTAAACTCGTTCATGTGTTGTGATATATGAATGTGATATATGGTGTTGTTACATGATGTTGATATTGATGTTTGAGCTTGGTAGGATATGAGAAACCATATTATGCCACTTGAAAGACTAGCTAGGTCTACTTGATTATATGCCAATGCATGAAGTATGTGAGAATAGGATTTACATGTTTGAACCTTGCATTGTTGATGTTTTTCGTTTTAGAGCACCCTCACTAAGCTTTAGCTTACGCTCTCAATGTTCAACAATGCAGATCGTTAGCGTGGTGTTAGCTCGGAGCAAGGCAAGAAGGGCTTTCCAAGTTTGTGGCTCAAGTACGGTGGTTAATTTTGTATTAGTTAGCAATGTGACAAGGGTTTTTGTATGAGCTATGTATGACTCATGTATGTTGATGTTTGAATTGGCTTTAGTTTGTAAAGCATGTTATGCTATGATGAATGTTTGAGTGTGGTAGCATGCCCTCTAGATGTTTAGGTTGCCTTGTGTGTGAGTGCAAACCTCCTATATGTTGACTTGTGCCATTTTGGTCTTTTGAGCTTTCATGTATGCCCATTAATGCTTAAATTGCTCTTTTGTTGGAATGTCATGAATGGATGCCTTGCTTGTGGTTTGGATGCTTCTCTTGGTTGTAGAATGTTGCTTAAAAGTTTGTGTGTGGCTTAGGGAGTCCCTTTTATGCATCTAGAGTTGAAGTCTTGAGAGTTCTTGCTGATTTTGGAGCATTGCAGAGCAGGGCGTATCGGTACGCCTAAGGGCCGTATCGATACGGTCTTGCCTGTAGAGCTCAGTTTTGGCTGGGCGTATCGATACACGGGTGTGTATCGATACGGTTTTTGGTCACTGGAATTCTGAGAAATTGGGGAGTGTTTGGCGTATCGATACGGTGTTGGGGCGTATCGGTACGGTTTTATCTCGTTGACCACGAGATGTTGACTGAAAAGGGCGTATCGATATGCTCAAGGGCTGTATCAATACGGTCTTCTTCGAGTTGACTGTTTGGGTTGACCAAGTCAAGGCGTATCGATACCCTTGATTGGTGTATCGATACGGCCTGCCCTGTAAGCTTAAAATGGACTGTTTGTGCATGGTCGTGGTTCGAATGTAATTTCCTTTGATTGTTTTCCGCTGTCGTGATCACTTAGGACTTAACAATCCTCTAGACAAGATTAAAATGAAAGAAAAAAATAGGGTTGCTAACCGAGGGGGAACCTTAACGGGTTTCGCTTCGGTTTTCCCCGTGTGGCTCACTCGGACCGGTCATCCGGCCAGACCGGGACGAAGGGGTACATTTTTAATATAATTTTAGAATTGTCAGGAGTTGACATGTGTCTTTTAATGGTGATAATTAATGGAGAACTTTAAATGAGTCACAGAATGAAACATTAGGTACTTATTTAGCCCAAAAAATAATTTAAGCACCTAACTAAAAAAACATAATTTGACCACCTATTTATCTAATAACCCTTTAAAATATTTCTGAATTTTGACTGCTTACACAAACCTCTTGTCTTGAGTCACGATTAAAGTTTTTACGATAGAACATTGTTTATATTTTAACTTGATTTCCAACTTAAAAACCATTTATTGTGGTTATTTTCTTTTTAGAAAATATCTTAATATGAGAATAAATAAATAAATGGCATATGCTAAGAATCAAACCCAAGCTATAGACATGGCAAATTGTGGTTCAATAATATATATAAAAACTTTAGTTAATATGGTTAAGGATGTAAATTGGACAGGAAGAGTATAAAAGGTACTCGTCCTACATTCATCTCTGTTAAGAATTTTCATCTTCATCCATATTCTATGACCCGCTGCGAATACAAAATTTAAAATCATATTTGTCCCGCAACTCACAAGACTAAAATCATTTTCGTCCCATCACTCACGTGGATCCTGAGACTCACCTAACCCCCTTTATACATGCCCTTGACCTATTCATATAATATTTTTATAAATATTAGTTAAATAAATTTAAATCAAATTTGTTATGAAAAATATGAAATATTGTCATTCGCACATTTTTCTAAAATTAATAATATACGAAAATAAATTTTGTACAACACAAAAGTTTGGACTAAAACATAATAAAATATATTGTAAAGGCCGAGAAATAGCACAAATAGCATGTAAAATAATATTTTAATTGTTGTGACAAATAAATAATATAGAAAGAACTAAAAATAACAATGAAAAAATAACCTTTAAAATAAGAACAATGTGATCAATATAATCTAAATAACATATAATATTACGAAAATAAAATTTCAGGAAAATAGAAGACTAACATACCTATGGTGAGGACTGAGGAGAAGAAAACAAACCTTAGAAAGAAAGCTTAACAACAGGCAACACTAAAAATGAAACCAATAAACATAAATATTTCAAGATAAGTCAATATACATTATCATAATTTTGATTTTGATTCAAATTAATATTTTAAAAAATATTTATATATTTTATACGATTAATCTCAAACTCAATTATATAGTTTTTGAACTTTTCAATAATATTTATAATAATATGTTATAAGGTCTGTTGCGGCGGGTGGGGATGGGGCGGTTACAAAGTCATATTCAAGCCTTCCCCACCACCTACTACGGATTTAATTTTTATCTTCATCCTCGCCCACAACCCGCAAAATTTATAACTATCATTGTCCAGTTGAATGCGAAGTGGGGCAAATCTTGCAAAACCAACCCCACTTACATCCCTAAATATGGTATTGCGAGTTAACCTAACATTAGTTTTTAATTAAAAAATTTTAAAAATATTTTTAAAATAAAAAATATTATAACTATAATAGTTTTTTGATTTTTTATATAAGGTTTAAATAGAACAATAAAAACCACTAGTAAATATAAATTATGTTTGCAATAACCGAACAAAAAATTAGTATAATCTGCGTAAAGTTTCTATTATTTGTACGTGATCATTCGTTGAATAATTATTTATATATTTTTAATGATTTTTTTTTTCAATCATGTCATGTATGTGACATAATCTAATTTTTAACATTTTACTATGACATGATCATACTTAAAATTTTATTCATTTAGCTATTAAAAAAATTATTTATTTGTATATTTTTTAAATACGAACAACTTATTTACATATGTTACAATTTTTCATATGAATTTAGCTCACTGAAGATGTTATTTTTTCTATATCTACTTGGGTTCAAATGTAGCATTATATATATATAGATAGATACATAGATAAGATTCAGTTACAAAGTGTAAAATTCTTTAAATTTTACACGTTTTTTGGATCGTTGGATGAGTGAAACGAATTGCTGAGATTAACAGTAGAATATGTGAAGATTATCACTTAGGAAAAAAAGTAAGTAGTTAATCTTTTCCCATCTAACGATTCAAAAAACTATAAAATTTAAAAATATTTACACTGTGTAAGTAGATTCTAACCCATATATATATTATATATATATTAAATTTTCAAATATTGATGTGATAATAAGATAATAAATCACCAATTTCGTAGCACTTAATTCAATAAACACGGCTATACAAGAAAAAGTGAGGCTGTTCTTACCTTTTTTTCCCCTTAAATGCAATTGGGAAGGCAATTTTAGTTTTGTTTTTTCAATCTTTCGGAAAGTTTCCTCAAATTCGGGCGGCCAAGCAAATTTGAATATAAAATAAATTTATAAAAAAAGTGATAATGATATTTAACATTTTAAAGTTTGTAGGAAAACGAAAGTTATTAATTAATTAAATGTTGATTTTTTTTATTGAAAGGGTATTACTATAAGTGTCATTAAAATATCTCTTTAAGCTTAAATGGAAGAAAAAAAAGTACTCATGGAGATAAAATACATCAAGTAAGATAAGCTACATTGTCTTGCTGATAAAAAGCATATGCATAACTAGGAGGGGTGACGAATTCATGAGAACCAAACGGCAACCTTCATGCTGCCTGCGTAAGGGCATTGGCGACTCTATTCCCATCACGAGTAATGACTGTCAGACGTATCACCCTCTCTCGATCTAAAAGATCTCAGATATGTTGAACAATCGATGATCGACTATCCATGTTCGAGCGGTCGCTAAGAATGTAATCGTGTATCGGCAATCCGACTCTAACCAAAGACGGCAAATCCCAAGCTCCCATGCCACTGTAAGGCCTTCATAGATGCCACAAAATTCAGCTTCTAACGCTGAACATAAACCCAAACTCTTGGCGAATCCAACAATCCATTTACTCGAGTGGTTACAAAGAACACCCCCGCACGTGGACCCTCCTACGTTTGGCCGAAAAGATCCATCGATATTAGCCTTGACCCACCCCTCCAATGGTGGTTCCCAAAGTCGCACACGAGGCCGCTGGCCACCACAAACTTGTATGCTCGAATCAACCCCAGCGAGTTTGGGCTGATCTACCACTTCTCCCACAAGCCGACGGTAACGCTCAATCACAAGTTCCCCCTGATGCTCATTATCAAAGACGCGACTGTTCCGCTGGAGCCAAAGCACCCACAACACATAGCAAAACATAAGGTTCCAATGCAAGATTCATCGAGGAAAGTTGCAGTCCCCCCTCATGTTTCAGACCACCCAATCTCGCAGGTTCAGCGAGTAAAACGACCCCAGACGATTAGGTCGAACAAGGGATGACCACACTGCCATTGTCGTTGGGCAGTCGCAAAGCATGTGTAGTGTGTCTTCAACTATCGAGCCACAGATTACACAGCTTGCATCGTCCGAGAGGTGTCTACGAACCCCTTCGTTATTGGTACGGATGCTATCTTTGAGCACAAGCCATACAAATGTTTTCACTCTTCATGGACCTCTAAATTTCGCCAACATAGACCACGCTTCATCCTCCATGCATGGCACATGCCGTCGAAGAAAAGAGTAAGCTGATCGAACAGAAAAAGCATGCATCGGATCAGGCTTCCAACCCGGCACACCCCCTTCGCCGATACCAACAGTGGCTTAATCGTCGCAATCTGAAGAGTCACAGTCGCCAGTAAAATCTGATCAAAACACTCCCCCTTCCGCACACCATGACCATGCACCATTGTAGCGATTAAAATATGTGTATCACCTACAATGGTCGGATCGACCACGTGTTCAATTAGCGGTCCAAGTTCTCCAACCCAAGGATCAAGCCAGAATTTAATGTTTTCTCCATTGCCGAGGCTCCAAGTGACACCCGAGCAAACATCATTCCATAGTCGTGAAAAGTATTGCCAAAATCGGGAACATCCAGCCCGACTAATAGACGCGAGTAGAGTTGAATCTCATTTATATTTCGCTTGGACTACTTGAACCCAAAGTTTATCCGGCCGAGATAATAGGGTGAACGTTGCCTTCATCAAGAAAGCCACATTTTGTACCTCTAGACAACGGAAGCCAAGACCACTATCGTTAACTGGCAAACACACCTCATCCCACCTGACCAATGCAATTGAGCCTTTAGAATCCGTCCCTCCCCAAATAAATCTCCGAATAAGTTTTTCGATATCTTCACAGGTGCCCTTAGGGAGAAGAACCGACTGGATAGTATAATAAGGAATTACAGCCAAAACTGCTGTTGCCAAGACTATCCGACCAGCAAGAGATAAGTTCCTCGCTTTCCAACCAGACAAACGATCCCGAACCTTCTGAATAATATACCCATATGTCACTTCCGTCACCCTCTTACGCAAAAGAGGTACCCCGAGATACATGCTTAGATCGTCAACTTCTGTATAACCAAGTAACTATGTTATGCTGGACCGCACAACCATGTCCACATTATTGGAAAAGAACATGTTAGATTTAGCGCTACTAATCTTATGGCCAGAACCGTCACAGTAGGTGCCTAAAACCCGTTTAATAACCCCAGCATGATCTACAGATGCCTTAGCAAACAATACTAGATCATCAGCAAAGAACAAGTGAGAGATCCCCGGGCTGCCACGAGATAGTTTCACCAGAATCCAATGACCCTAACTAACCTCAGCCTGTATCGCATGGATTAGTTGTTCCATGCAAAGGTCAAAGAGATAGAGAAAGAGAGAATCCCCTTGTCGGATACCCCTAGACGGGGAGAATGAGGGTGTAGGTTGTCCATTCCAAAGAACTTGTGTTGATACAGTCGACACGCACTGCATAATAAGCTCACGAAGCTGCACACGAATACCAATCTCCATAAGTGTATCCTAAATAAAACTCCATTCAATTCTATCATAAGCCTTCTCCAGATCAATCTTGATAGCCAACCAACCCTCCTTACCCTTCTTCCGCTTCATCGAGTGAACAACTTCTTGCGCAAGAATAATGTTTTCCGTGATCAGCCGACTAGAGACAAAGCTTGTTTGGGTCTCAGATATCCAACTAGGTAAAAAGGGTTTCAAACGATTTACAATTACCTTCGTGATCATCTTGTAAAGAACGTTACAGAGACTAATGGGCCTAAACTGAGCTATAACTTTTGGATTATTCAGCTTCGAAATAAGAACCAATAGTGTTCGATTCAGCCCCGATGGAAGCATACCCGACGCAAAAACTTGTTTCACAAAAGACAACACATTACCACCTATTGTGCCCTAATTGCGTTGATAGAAGGCGACATGTAAACCATTAATCCATGGAGCCTTAAGAGACCCCATCGAAAAAACCCCATCAATAATTTCTTGGTTTGAAACCGGCCGCGCAAGAGCTTTCATATCAGTATCCGGTACCCTATGAAAACAACCAACAAGGGGAAACGGCGGCAGAATGGCACCATATGAAGAAAAAAGCTCCCGAAAAAAAAATCTAAAGCCAAAGAACGAAGTATATTTTGATCCGAAGACTAGTTGCCATCAGGTAACCTTAGCGAAGCAGTAAAGTTCCGATTCTTCCGACTCAGGGTACTAGCATGGGAAAATGTTGTATTGCGATCTCCATAAGAAATCCATTTCGACCGCGATCGTTGAAACCACAAAACCTCCTCTTGTTCAAGGACTTCATCAAGCTGAGCTATTAACCTCTTCCGTAGCTAGCTTAGTGATTCCGAGAAGCATGATTCCAACTTCACGTCTATGCCCTTAATACGAGCCGTGAGTCGTTTCTTTTTGTGGACAATGTGACCAAATACGGATTTGTTCCAATCCCCTATCTGTGAAGTGAACTCACCCAAATTCTGTTCCAAGTCTCGGTTCCTATCCCAACAAGACTCCAAAAACTTACTAAAATCGGCATGCTCTTGCCAACAAGCAAGGTAGCGGAACGATCGCCTTCCCAAAACTGGGTCCATGACCTTCCTCATCATAATCGGTCTATCGTCCGAGCTAAGTTGATCTAAGTGACTCACGAAACAAGCTAAAAAACGGGACATCCACGCTTCATTAATAATAAAACGGTCAAGGCACTTACAAAGATTACCTCTACTCCATGTGAATCGAGGGCCTGTAAAGCCTGCGTCAATCAGACCCTGCGAAAAAAAACAAATTCCACAAAGAGATCGTTGACACCCGAACCCAATCGAGCACCCCCATTCTTATCCTCCGCATTCAAAGTCGCATTAAAATCACCCCTAGCACCCATGCAACATCAGCTCTGAACCAAGAGATTCAAGCCGACCCCACAAGATGCCATTAGCATTAGCCAAAACCGCTTTAGCCAAGACTATTGTGGTCTTAGAATGGGGATTTGCAAGGCAATTCATGCACACATGCATCTATGCACTGCTGATAATATGTAAGGACGAAATCAGGATTGAACATTAAAAGGGGTCGAAATATTGAATTTAAAAAATAAAATGACTTATTAAGTATTTAAACTCAAAAATTCAAGATAGAATGCCTAATTTGTCTAATCTTTAATTTTATAAGGACTTAAGTTGTTATTAGACTAAACAATTTGAGAACACAAGCTCAATCTTCTTTTAGTTTAACTATTTGATTAAATATTTAATAAAATTTTATATTTTTAATTTAAATACTCATTTTTACATAGACAAAAATACTACTGAATCAAAACTTATCTAGTATATAAAATTTTTAACAGAGATTCTGGCTCTTTGGGTAGGAACAGAGCTTCGTCTATGATAATATGTTTGGATTCCTAGTTTGATTTTTAATAATAAAAAAATGTGTGCTTAATCAGAGTTAGTTGTTGACATAATGATAAATGTAGTTTTTAATGTCTAATTTTTCGAATTAGGAGTAAATTGATTATATGTATAAATGTGGAGGACTATATATTTTAACTGTTGTTAATAAGTCAGTGGTAACATTAAAACAAAATTAAAATTTAATGGTAACATTGAAGCAATTGGAAGTTTAATTACCAAATTAAATAAATTGTCAAAGCTCAATTACCATTTGTGAAATTTACCCATAAAAATACATTTATATTACTATATATAAAGTTTCTTGAACAAAGCCTTAAAAATACCTTTAAGAATATCCAACAAGTGTCCCGGTAAAAAAGTAGATATTTATCATAATAGACACAAGTTTAAATTAATTTGTCTACAAGATATATACGCATTGTCAAAGAGTTAAAATTTTGCGTGAACATATACTATATTATAATAACTTTTAGATTATTCGAAAAAGCTAGTTTTTCATTTGCGGATTGGATCTTGTAGGGTATAGCATTCTTTTTTATATACGACAACTTAAGATGCCATTAGCATTAGCCCTTTATAATTATAGCTAATTAAATCCGAAGCAGCCATTATTTTGGGCAATTAGGGTTGCTTGAGTCACAAAATACCATGATTTTTTTTTCATTTATTCTTATTTGGACCCTACCCATATGCTCTCACATTCATAAATTCCAAGCCTTTTCTTTCCTATCATGCCCACTTCTTTTTCTTTTCATTAATTTTTTTCGAGGACATAAATGGATTTTCCAATGAAACTATTCCATAAATATAAAATGAAATGAAATATTAAGAAATAAGTGTCGAATATGAGACTTATATGAGGCGTGCATTAAATATTGTCTTTGAAGATATTTCACGGTAAAGCGTACCCGTTATGATTCAACAAGAACATATGTCAAATGATTCAACAGGAAGAACGAAAAACTAATAAATACTCAGCTGCAAAATTGTTAAAAACAAGAGAGGAAAAGACAACCGGTAGATGATTTTACTTTAGGATGAATTATAATAGGTAGAGCTTGCATGGTACTATAAGTACCATGCAAAACCTAAAATTAACTTTAAAATTTAATTTTTTTAATATTTATTATTAAAGGACTAATTTTTAAGTTTTCTCTAGACTACTAAAATTACAGAAGTGGACCTGAATAAAAATAAAACCTTTAAGCTTATACAAGTGGCTGTTAATAAAGTTGAGAGTCTAGTCTGAAAGATATTTATGACACAACCCTAATTTTGTTATAGAGTTAGTATGAAAAGGATATCAAAGTTTGGACACGAAATTGAGCCAAAGTAGTGCATATCTACGTGGGTATTTATGATAAATATTATATTTATGTATGTCCAAAGCATGAAGAAAAGTTTCACATGCATTGCCTCGAGGCAGCTTTAACTTCACACAAAAACAAAGGCATAAAAGTTGGACGAATTTTTTAAGGCAATTAAGCTGAAATATACCAATTTTCACAACGAAATAAAACAAGATATGTTTGCATGACTCGGAAAGTTTTCTTACAAAGATAACTACATGCTTTTATAAGACAAAACGGCATGTATGAACATGAAAATGAGAAAAAGAGGCATGGCGTTATATTAGATAATATTTGGACACAAAAGAGAGAGAGAAAAAAAGAGATTTTCACTTTAAAATTATTTGTATTAATAAATAATAAGATCGTAAAATCAGATGAAAACGATTAGATCTATTAAAAAGTTGGATAGTTAGCCTGACTTGATAAGTCCTATCTAAAAATATTTTGCTCTTCAAAATTTTGAAAAATTAGAATTTAGTCCCTTCAATTTTACAAAAAAAACTGCATTTCAAAAAATTTCATATTAAGCTTAATTTTTTGAATATTTTTAATTAAATTTCTTCCCATAATTTTTAAATATTCTAATTAAGCCTCTAAAAAACTCATTTAATTAGACCCCAATTTAAAAAATAAATTAACCTTCATTTTAAAAGTAATTTAAACCTTTAGTTTTGTTTCAAGTTTTAATTTTGCACCCAAACTCTTCCACTAAATCCACTATTCGACATAGGTCAAAGATTACAGGATTTAGGTTACAAACTGATCTAGTGTGAACCAAATTATTATTCAATCATTTTTATTTAAATTTAATGGTAATATGTATAAATATTAATATTAAAATGGATAATGACACAAATGCTCCCGTATTTTGTCAAATTTGTCAATGTGGTATCTAAAATTTGTAAATGTTTAATGTGCCTCCTGTAGTTGTTTCCATTATTCAAATGCCTCATGAGACTAACGGTATTAAATGATGACGTGACAAAGACACGTGACATTTTTTTAAACTGTCACGTGTCACTTTTTCTAGAAAAAAACTTAAATTAAAGGGCTTTGAAAAATTTATCCTTTATTCTTTTTTATCAAAATTTATCATTTTTTTTTGTTCATGACAAAAAATAAACAATGAATAAAACAAAGGACAAGAAAATTATTTAATCTTTTCTTTTATTTTTTTCTTTTCATCTGTTACGCTTCTTTTTCTTTCCAGTGTTCATATTCTCTTAAGAACACGTCCCTTTTTCTTCTTTTACTGTCGTCCATTCCCCCTACCATTGAGTTACGATAATGTTTTTTCTTTGCCGTACTCGATTGTTGCCCCATTGTCGATTGTTTCGCTTACACTTTCCGTGTTTTTTTTCTCTTTGGGTAATGTTCACAAACAGTCCTTTTCGTTTGGTGTTTGTTCTAGTTTGGTCATCAGATTTCAAAACAGCGTATTGTGGTCCCTTACGTTAATAATGTGTTTTATTTTAGTCACTCTTCCGTCATTCTCCGTTAGAGGAGTAACGGCCGGCTGACATGGAATTTTGAAAATTAAAAAAGTCCACGTGTATAATACACGTGTATTATGTTTGAAAAGGGCAAAATGAAACGAAATGTTCCTTATTCCCTTAAGCACGAGTAAATCAAAAAAATTAACCCGATTAACTAAATTTTTCTCTTCGTCATTCTCTGTGGATTTTAGGTATTGATAGGGTTTAGAGAATTCCTCTCTGAAGATTGAAGGTAAGTACTCGTTAAACTGATTTTTGGTCAATTAATCGCAATCCCCTTTCCATTACCGCCGGTTTTGAATCATTTTTTTCTTGTTTATAGGCTGAAAATGGTGCAATGGCGGCTTCGAAAACCAAGGGAGAAGAAAGTGGTGTATCGTATGTTTTTTTAAACTTATTTTATTTGTTTGCCGAAATTGAAAATGCTTGTAAAATGGGTTTAGAGTTTAAATTAGTATTTAGGGTTGTAGTGAGAGTTTTAGATAAACAAATTCACATTTAGGGTTTTAGTGAGAGTTTTAGATTCTATTTTGGGTTTAATGTGTACTGATTTTGGGTTTAATCTGATTGCCTATGTTTGGTTTACAGTAGATGCAGTGTATTATATGTATGATTATTATATAATCTAAGCTATAGCATGTATGATTATTATATGTTAACCTGTTTGTTTTATGATTTTAGTAAATGAAAAAACAGGTTAACAAATAGTTCCCTTTTTCGGTTAACAAATAGTTTACATTGGATGAAGGATAATATAGTTTAGATTCTATTTAAAGGTTTGTTTGTCTGGTTTGAAAAAGTTAGCCATTTTTGTTTGTTTGTTTACATTGTTTAATAACCATTTTTGTTTGTTAGTTTACATTGTTTTATAAGGAAAGTGGTCCATTGAATATTGTTTGTTTATATATTTTATGAATTTTGGTTGGCCAATTCAATAACAGTTTACTTTGTAGGGTTTTAAGGGTGGGCCATTGAATATTGATTTTAAGGGTATGCATGTGTTTGCTTTGCTGGTTTTTATTGCTTTTAAGGGTATGCATGTGTTTGCTTTGATGGTTTTTATGTATATTGTTTTGATGGCTTTGCTGATTTTTATGTGTATAATACATGTGTATTACTTAGATTTAGACATTGTAAACTATGTGTTTTACTTGATAACTATGCTTTGCTGATTATTATGTGTATAATACATGTGTATTACTTAGATTTAGACATTGTAAACTATGTGTTTTACTTGATAACTATGCTTTGCTGCTTTTTATGTGTATAATACATGTGTTTTTAACTGTGCAGGTAGTGAGACAGATTTGTTCACTATTGTGATTCACTATGGAGGAAACTTTACTCATTCACCAAGGATGAAGTACACCTCCAAGTCCGAAGCTTACATAGACTTTGTTGATGGCAGTAGGTTCGCAACATTTTCATTATGTGCCATGGTTGAGAAGATAGGTGTAGTTCCACCATTTGCTGTTTACTAGAGAGTTCCAGGTAGTTCACTGTGTAGAACTTCTATTAGGCCACTGAAGAATGATAAAGATTGTATAGCTATGTTGGAAAGCCTAGATAATGATAGGTACATGCATATATATCTTAAGCCATTTGAGAAAGAAGTTAATGAAGTAGAAGAAGCTGCTGAAGAAGAAGAAAATTTTGGTGGTGCTGAAGAAGAATCTGTTGGTGCAGAAGAAAATTATGAAGTTAATGAGACTGCAATGAGAGAAGATAATTATGAAGCTGAAGAAGAAGAAAATTATGATGGTGCTGGTGAAGAATCTGTTGGTGCAGAAGAAAATTATGATGGTGCTGGTGAAGAAAATGTTGAAGATGAAAATAATGGTGAAAATTTTGCTGGTGATGTAACCCCCTCGTCCCGGTCTGGCCGGATGACCGGTCCGAGTGAGCTACACGGGGAAAACCGAGTGAAAACTCCCTAAGGAACTCTCCCTCGGTTAGCAACCCTATTTTTTCTTTTCATTTTAATATTGTCTAGATGAGAATTACATCCTAAGTGATCATACAGCGGAACGAAATTTATGAAGAAATCAATCGAACCCAAACCAGCACTTAAAAGCCCATTTTTAATGTTAAACTGCAGGCGGTATCGATACCCTTAAGAGGGGTATCGATACCCCTGTGACTAGGTCAACAAGGTTTGGTCAACCTGAGGAGACAGTATCGATACCCCAAATGAGGGTACCGATACCCTCCCCTAAAGTTGACTTCCCACGGTCAAAGCCAAGACAACGGTATCGATACCCTTGAGAGGAGTATCGATACCGAAATCGACAGTAGCACCAGTGGCCAAAAAGGTATCGATACTCCCCCTCGAGTATCGATACACGAAGCCTGAAACCACAAGGTAGTATCGATACCAGATCAACGGTATCGATACCCCAGCTACGAAACTGCAGGTTTGAGCTGATTTAGAGCACAAGGAGGCCCCTAAATCCCTCCAACCCTTCAACCAACACACTATCATCAATCCCTAAGGCAAGCCAACCATAAAGCATGCATATTTAAGCCAAGGGAGTCAATCAAACATGAATTTAAGCAATCATACATAGCATTCAATTCAATGAGCAATATAGGCATTAATGAGCATACATGAAGGCTCAAATGGTCTTAAAAGCACAAGTCAAACTCAAGAGGTTTGCATCCATACATAAGGCAACCTAAACACCCTAAAGCATGCCATCATACACATCAACCATCATCAAGGCATTACATGCATACAATCCATAATCAAACCAAAAACAATATCCATCAAATGAGTCACACATGCTCATACAAAGACACTTGCCACATTGCTAGCTATTACAAAATCGGTAACCATACTTGAGCTACGAACTTGGATGCCCTTCTTGCCTTGCCTCGAGCTAACACCACGCTAATGATCTGCATTGTTGAACATTGAGAGCGTAAGCTATAAGCTTAGTGAGGGTGCTCCAAAACGAAAAACAACAACAATGCAGGGCTCAAGCATGTAATCCTAAACTCATACATATCAAGCATTGCATATAACCAAGTAGACCTAGCTAGTCTTTCAAGTGACAAATATGGTCTCTCAATCCTAGCAAGATTAAGCATCATTAGATCATCATGCAATACCATATATCAAAACCACATATCACCATCATATATCACAATTCATGAACAAGTTTAATTGGCCACTTTAATTACCCCGATTGTGCGGATTAAAACCTTGACAACACTTTACCTCGGTGGGATTCCACTCATCACCGGACCTTGCATGTGCGGGATTCCACTCATCGCCACATGCCCTACGGATGGGATTCCACTCATCATCCCGTAGAAATATAATAAGCTTCCGGTGGAATGCTACATCACCGTACTCCTCCTTGATGACTTAACGCCATCAAGGCCACGTACGTTTTGACTCAATTTGTGTGCACACTATCCTAATGATCGATCATTTACAACCGGTAATTTTTAGTGCCAATTATTATAACCACAACATGTATCACCAACCACATATCATCAACACATTCATGCTCAACACATATATCCACATCATGATATACATATACATGCACCATCTAATCACAAGCATTTGAGCATAGTCATCAAGCACATAGCATTTAAGGGAATTAGACTAAGTTAACTACTTGGATTAAAGGGAAGTGGCCTACCAAGCACACTTGCACACACACACACTACTCATGCTCGAACCAACTTTAAAACAAGTTTAGACCACTCACCGTCCTCCCTTAGCAAATCGAACAATTCTCCTACGCACCCGGATTCGGTCCCAAAGCCTCTTCCGCGTTTCCTCTTGCTTCTAGTCAAACAAAAACACGTATATTACTTCCCAATTCAATGCTAATTCAACCTTCAACCCACTTTGCAACCACAACCCAATTTCTTCCATTTCTCAAATCACACAATCTCCTAAAAACCCAATTTTCGTGCTCCCCTAAGAACTTGCTGAAAAATCAATTTCCCAACATCCAAATGGCTTCCAAACCATCCCAAAACACTCTCATACCATAGGTAAACCAACAGCCCATCAATTTCACCCTTAAACCTACCAAAACCCAATTTTTGACATCTTAAAAATAGTTCTAAGAACCCATTTCGGATTCCTCAACAAAACCCACTCATTTTGACATATAATATACATTTTAGGGTGGAGAATCATAAACCCAACTCCCTATTTCGAAAAGGATAGGAAATTTTCATAAAAACTCAAACTTTGTCAAAACCCTAACATTTCAAGAACCCACATTTATGAAATCTAAGACTATTGGGAGATAGAGGATGAAAAGGAGAATTAGAAAACATTGTTACCTTTCAAAAAGACCTTGGGAGGATGAAGAAACCCAATGGAATAGTAGCTTGAGCTTGGAGAGAGTAGGAAGATGATTCTAACGTTGGTGGGGGTTTTAGGGGGAAGGAGAAGACAACCTTTAGTTAAAAGTGGTCTTGCATTTTAAAACATTTGGGTAAAATTTCAACATTAGTCCCTTCCCTCTTTCTAACGCTCAATTATGTCATTAGTTAAAGTTGAATTGATTTAATTAAATTTTATTAACTCGAATTAAAACCCGGTTAATTCCTAGGCCCAAAACACGGGCGTTACAACTCTCTCCCACTTAAGGAATTTCGTCCCCGAAATTACCTGACTGAAAGAGATACGGAAACTGCTTTTCCATATCCTCCTTCCTCTCCCAAGTGGCCTCGTCCACACCTCTACGTTGCCACCGCACCTTTACTAGCTCAATTGATCTACCCCTCAACACCTTACTGTCTGAAGCTAAGATCTCAACAGGCTCTTCCTCATAAGTCAAATCCGGATTCAATTCAATTTCTTCTACGGGCATAACATGCGATGGATCAGACCTATACTTACGAAGCATGGATACATGGAACACATCATGTATCTTCTTAAGCTCGGATGGCAAACGCAACTGATAAGCAACGGGACCAACTCTCTTCACAATCTCATACGGTCCTATGTACCTCGGACTCAACTTCCCCTTTCGGCCAAATCTCATCACTTTCTTCCACGGAGACACTTTCAAGAACACCTTCTCACCCACTGCGAACTCAACTTCCTTCCGCTTTAAATCGGCATAGGACTTCTGCCTATCCGAAACAGCCTTCAAGCGATCACAAATCAATTTTACCTTGTCGGTTGTCCCCTTTAGCAAATCCGGCATGGGTAACAGTTTCTGTCCTACCTCGGCCCAACACACTGGAGTTCTACACTTCCGACCATACAAGGCCTCATACGGAGCCATCTGAATGCTCGACTGAAAACTGTTGTTGTACGCAAACTCCACTAGAGGCAGATGCTTCTCCCAAGTACCCTGAAAGTCAATGATACAACATCGCAACATATCCTCTAAGATCTGAATAACCCTCTCTGACTGACCATCTGACTGAGGATGATAAGAAGTGCTGAAGTTCAAACGGGTACCCAAAGCTGTATGCAGACACTCCCAAAATCTCGAAGTAAACCGTGGATCTCTATCTGACACAATGGACTTCGGCACACCATGTAACCTCACAATCTCACCAATGTACAAATCGGCCAATCTATCTAAGGTGTAAGTAGTGTTGACTGCCAAGAAGTGAGCACACTTCGTAAAACGATCTACTATCACCCAAACTGAGTTCTTCTTCGTAGGAGTCAAAGGCAAACCCGAAACAAAATCCATGGTGATGTTCTCCCATTTCCATTCCGGAATTCTCAACGGCTGTAACAAACCTGAGGGAACCTGATGTTCCGCCTTCACTCTCTGACACACTAGGCACCTACTCACAAAGTCGGCTACATCTCTCTTCAAGCCAACCCAAAAGTACTCATTCTTCAAATCACGGTACATCTTCGTACTTCCTGGATGCATAGCAAACGGACTACTGTGGGCTTCAGTCAAGATCGTACGTCTCAAATCACTGTCTTCAGGCACAACTATTCTGTCCTTGAAACATAAGACCCCATCGGAACTGAAACTGTAGTCTGAAGATCTACCTTCGGCTATATCTTGCACGTGAGGTGCCAAAGATCTATCTAAGAGCTGTTTCTCTCGAATCATCTGACTTAGAGTAGGTCTAACCTGAAGCTCGGCTACTAAGCCACCATCTCCGGACAAACTCAATCTAGCAAACATGGCCCTCAAGTCCACGGCCACCTTCCTACTCAGTGCATCGGCCACTACATTGGCCTTACCCGGATGGTACTCAATAGTAAGATCATAGTCCTTTAGCAACTCTAACCATCTCCGCTGTCTGAGGTTCAAATCTCGCTGCGTCATAATGTACTTCAAACTCTTGTGGTCGGTGTATACTGTGCATTTCTCACCATACAAATAGTGCCTCCAAATCTTCAGAGCAAACACAACTGCAGCTAACTCTATGTCATGGGTCGGATAGTTGCGTTCATGTGTCTTCAACTGTCTTGAGGCATAAGCCACTACTCTTCGGTCCTGCATCAAAACACATCCTAACCCTACATACGAGGCATCACTATAAATCACATAGTCCTTCCCGGACTCAGGCTGAATCAAGATCGGTGCTTGGGTCAAAGCTTCTTTCAATTTTTCAAAGGCTCTCTGTCTTGCATCTGTCCACACAAACTGAACACTCTTCTGAAGTAGCTGTGTCAACGGAGCAGCTAATTTAGAGAAACCTTCCACAAATCTTCTATAGTATCCGGCTAAGCCTAGGAAGCTACGTACTTCTGTCACTGACTTTGGTTGCTTCCACTCAACAATGGCTTCAATCTTCTTCGGATCAACTCTAATGCCTTCAGCTGACACTACATGTCCTAAGAAGACTACTTCCCGGATCCAGAATTCACACTTGCTGAGCTTCGCATACAACTGATGATCTAGCAAAGTCTTCAAAACAAGTCTCAAATGTCGGTCATGGTCTTCTTCAGTTCGCGAGTACACCAAAATGTCATCAATAAATACAACCACAAACTGATCTAGATACTGATGAAAAATCCTATTCATCATGTCCATGAAAGCTGCCGGTGCATTAGTCAACCCAAATGGCATGACTAAAAACTCATAGTGTCCATACCTAGTCCTAAAGGCTGTCTTCGGTACATCAACCTCTCTAACCTTTAGCTGGTAGTAACCTGATCTCAAATCAATCTTCGAAAAGACCGATGCTCCCCTCAACTGATCAAACAAGTCATCAATTCTAGGCAACGGATATTTGTTCTTCACTGTCAACTGATTTAACTATCTGTAGTCTATGCACATTCTCATACTTCCATCTTTCTTCTTCACAAACAACACTGGTGCACCCCAAGGTGAAGAACTAGGCCTAATGAAACCTCTATCCGTCAATTCTTGCAACTGAGTCTTCAACTCTTTCAATTCTTTCGGTGCCATACGATACGGAGCAATCGAAACAGGAGCTGAATCAGAATAAGTCTCAATGCTGAACTCTACCTCTCTGTCCGGTGGTAACCCTGGCAATTCTTCCGGAAACACACTAGGAAAGTCACATACTGTCCGGATGTCCTGAGGTCTAACCTCACTCATGTTAGGGTTCATCACATACGCTAAGTATGCTTCACACCCTAACTCAACTAATTTCTTGGCCTCTAACACTGAAACCACATTGGATAAGAACTTCACATTCTCACCCACCACAACAATCTCATAATCATCTGTGAGCTTCAAAGAAATCCGCTTAGTTTCAAAATCTATCCTAGCTCTATGTTCCGTGAGCCAATCCATACCCAGAATCACATCAAAACCATAGAAGGGAAGTTCCATCATATCCACTGGAAACACATGCCCCTGAACCATCAACGGACACCTTCGGTACATCTTCCTAACCACCACCGTGTCCCCAAAGGAACTAGTAACACTAACTCCTACCTCTAACAACTCACAAGGCAAATTCAAAGACTGTGCATGCTCACTCAATATGTAGGAATGTGTAGACCCAGAGTCAATCAAAGAAAGCAAACCCAAAGACTGTATCGAGAAATTACCTGCGATCACATCGGTGTCATGCTGCTCCCCGCGCTGAGCGTAAACCCTAGTCTGTCCTCCGCCCTCCGGCTGGACTGCGACTACATGAGCTAAGTTCCTCTGACCATCGTTCCTCGGCTGGAAATTACCTCTACCGCGCCCGCGGCCTCTCTGAAAGTCATTGGCTCTAGCAGGAGCCTGAGCTGGTGCATGTCCCACCTGATGTGGGCAGTCACGCCTAATGTGGTCCCTAGCACCACAACTCCAACACGAATGATAATTTCCCCAACACTCCCCGGTGTGGTTCCTCCCGCAGGAAGCACATGTGGGCAACTTCCCACCAGCTCTCTGGCCCTGGTGGCCCCTACCGTGGTTACTGCCACCACGCCTATGATCATACTGATGCCGGTTGTCCCGATGCCTCTTGGCATCTCCTCTATCAAAGTTGCTGGACCTTTTTCCTGAAAGAGATCCACCTGACCGTCTGGTCAAACTCAAACTGTGCTCCAAGTCCTTGGCCCTCGAGACCAAGACATCAAAATCAATGTAATCAGAAGCTAGAGTATAAGTCTTGATCTCCTCATTCAGCCCATATCGGAAGCGGTTACAACGCTCCACCTCAGTAGGTACAAGTTCAGGTGCATACTGACTCAGTCTGACGAATCGGATCTCATAATCAGTCACGGACATACTCCCCTGAGACAATGCCATAAACTCTCTCTTCCTCTCATCGAGGTATCGCGGACCCAAATACTTCTTCCGGAAAGCTGTCTCAAAGAACTCCCAAGTGATCTCGGCCTCATCCATCCCCGAAGTAACGGTGACCCACCAGGTGTAGGCATCACCCTGAAGCAAGGACTCAACACAGCCCAACTTACGATCGCCAGTACACCCCATCTGAATAAGGATACGGACGGTCTTCTCAAACCACATCTCTGACCTCTCTGGAGTAGCACCTCTAAACTCTTCGGCCCCAAGGCCCCGAAGTCTCTCTAATGGCAATCCAGTGCCCTCACCCTGATGATGAGCTGCCTGACCTCCAGCTACTGCAGCCTGGAATGCCCCGGCTATTGCCTGAACCAACGGAGCTAAGTCAATTCCGGCCGGTCCTTGGCCACCTTGGCCTCCTTGTGGTCCCATTCCTTCGGGCCCGGCCTCGCCTCCCACTCCCGGTGGAGGAGGTGGTGGTGGTGGAGGTGGTGGAGGAGCTCCAACTCCAACCACTGGCTCTCCCACTTGAGCCTCAACTCTCACAACTGGCTCAACTCTCGGAGCCTCTGCCCGTGGTTCCGGTCGAACCATCCTAGGCCTCCCACGTGGTCTCATGGTTCAACTAGCAAGGTATAAACTACAACAAGAAACAATAGGATTACGTTAGCCAAAGCAAGGGTCCAATAGTGCTCAAGTATTCCTCTTTCAAAAATCCTTTTTAAATTAAGTAGTAGTAGCAATGGGCACACACTCACACGAGACACGACCATTCATGCATTCAAAACATCATACGATCAACAAAGCATCAAGGATTCATGGCAAATCATGCATCGAACAACACAAGCATTTAACACATTAATCTTACCTCACTTACCTGCCCGAGGTCTCGGTAACCTCAGGCTCTGATACCAACAAATGTAACCCCCTCGTCCCGGTCTGGCCGGATGACCGGTCCGAGTGAGCTACACGGGGAAAACCGAGTGAAAACTCCCTAAGGAACTCTCCCTCGGTTAGCAACCCTATTTTTTCTTTTCATTTTAATATTGTCTAGATGAGAATTACATCCTAAGTGATCATACAGCGGAACGAAATTTATGAAGAAATCAATCGAACCCAAACCAGCACTTAAAAGCCCATTTTTAATGTTAAACTGCAGGCGGTATCGATACCCTTAAGAGGGGTATCGATACCCCTGTGACTAGGTCAACAAGGTTTGGTCAACCTGAGGAGACAGTATCGATACCCCAAATGAGGGTACCGATACCCTCCCCTAAAGTTGACTTCCCACGGTCAAAGCCAAGACAACGGTATCGATACCCTTGAGAGGAGTATCGATACCGAAATCGACAGTAGCACCAGTGGCCAAAAAGGTATCGATACTCCCCCTCGAGTATCGATACACGAAGCCTGAAACCACAGGGTAGTATCGATACCAGATCAACGGTATCGATACCCCAGCTACGAAACTGCAGGTTTGAGCTGATTTAGAGCACAAGGAGGCCCCTAAATCCCTCCAACCCTTCAACCAACACACTATCATCAATCCCTAAGGCAAGCCAACCATAAAGCATGCATATTTAAGCCAAGGGAGTCAATCAAACATGAATTTAAGCAATCATACATAGCATTCAATTCAATGAGCAATATAGGCATTAATGAGCATACATGAAGGCTCAAATGGTCTTAAAAGCACAAGTCAAACTCAAGAGGTTTGCATCCATACATAAGGCAACCTAAACACCCTAAAGCATGCCATCATACACATCAACCATCATCAAGGCATTACATGCATACAATCCATAATCAAACCAAAAACAATATCCATCAAATGAGTCACACATGCTCATACAAAGACACTTGCCACATTGCTAGCTATTACAAAATCGGTAACCATACTTGAGCTACGAACTTGGATGCCCTTCTTGCCTTGCCTCGAGCTAACACCACGCTAATGATCTGCATTGTTGAACATTGAGAGCGTAAGCTATAAGCTTAGTGAGGGTGCTCCAAAACGAAAAACAACAACAATGCAGGGCTCAAGCATGTAATCCTAAACTCATACATATCAAGCATTGCATATAACCAAGTAGACCTAGCTAGTCTTTCAAGTGACAAATATGGTCTCTCAATCCTAGCAAGATTAAGCATCATTAGATCATCATGCAATACCATATATCAAAACCACATATCACCATCATATATCACAATTCATGAACAAGTTTAATTGGCCACTTTAATTACCCCGATTGTGCGGATTAAAACCTTGACAACACTTTACCTCGGTGGGATTCCACTCATCACCGGACCTTGCATGTGCGGGATTCCACTCATCGCCACATGCCCTACGGATGGGATTCCACTCATCATCCCGTAGAAATATAATAAGCTTCCGGTGGAATGCTACATCACCGTACTCCTCCTTGATGACTTAACGCCATCAAGGCCACGTACGTTTTGACTCAATTTGTGTGCACACTATCCTAATGATCGATCATTTACAACCGGTAATTTTTAGTGCCAATTATTATAACCACAACATGTATCACCAACCACATATCATCAACACATTCATGCTCAACACATATATCCACATCATGATATACATATACATGCACCATCTAATCACAAGCATTTGAGCATAGTCATCAAGCACATAGCATTTAAGGGAATTAGACTAAGTTAACTACTTGGATTAAAGGGAAGTGGCCTACCAAGCACACTTGCACACACACACACTACTCATGCTCGAACCAACTTTAAAACAAGTTTAGACCACTCACCGTCCTCCCTTAGCAAATCGAACAATTCTCCTACGCACCCGGATTCGGTCCCAAAGCCTCTTCCGCGTTTCCTCTTGCTTCTAGTCAAACAAAAACACGTATATTACTTCCCAATTCAATGCTAATTCAACCTTCAACCCACTTTGCAACCACAACCCAATTTCTTCCATTTCTCAAATCACACAATCTCCTAAAAACCCAATTTTCGTGCTCCCCTAAGAACTTGCTGAAAAATCAATTTCCCAACATCCAAATGGCTTCCAAACCATCCCAAAACACTCTCATACCATAGGTAAACCAACAGCCCATCAATTTCACCCTTAAACCTACCAAAACCCAATTTTTGACATCTTAAAAATAGTTCTAAGAACCCATTTCGGATTCCTCAACAAAACCCACTCATTTTGACATATAATATACATTTTAGGGTGGAGAATCATAAACCCAACTCCCTATTTCGAAAAGGAAAGGAAATTTTCATAAAAACTCAAACTTTGTCAAAACCCTAACATTTCAAGAACCCACATTTATGAAATCTAAGACTATTGGGAGATAGAGGATGAAAAGGAGAATTAGAAAACATTGTTACCTTTCAAAAAGACCTTGGGAGGATGAAGAAACCCAATGGAATAGTAGCTTGAGCTTGGAGAGAGTAGGAAGATGATTCTAACGTTGGTGGGGGTTTTAGGGGGAAGGAGAAGACAACCTTTAGTTAAAAGTGGTCTTGCATTTTAAAACATTTGGGTAAAATTTCAACATTAGTCCCTTCCCTCTTTCTAACGCTCAATTATGTCATTAGTTAAAGTTGAATTGATTTAATTAAATTTTATTAACTCGAATTAAAACCCGGTTAATACCTAGGCCCAAAACACGGGCGTTACCGGTGAAGAATCTGTTGGTGCAGAAGAAGAAGCTGGTGCTGCTGAAGAAGAACCTGATGATGGTGCTGCTGAAGAAAATAATACTGTTGAAGAGGAAAATGTTGTTGGTGAAGAAAATAATAGTGTTGGTGCAGAAGAAGAAGCTGGTGCTGCTGAAGAAGAACCTGATGATGTTGAAGAACCTGATGATGTTGAAGAAGAAGATTCTGATGAAGAAGAACCTGATGATGTTGAAGAAGAAGATTCTGATGAAGAAAAATTTGTTGTTGAGCAGTTTGATGTTAGTGATAATGAGTATGACTGTGGAAAGGATGAAGCCTGCAGACAAGATGATGAAATAGGAATTAAGGTGCAAAGAAAAATGGATGGCTTTGGAGCTGATGGTGTGCATATGAATGACAATGATCATGAGGAAGAATCAGATTCTGACAATTCTGAAACCTTATATAGTGACCATGGTTCAGACTCGGATGGGCCTAAATATCCTGAATTTCATGCTGAAACTGATATGGTGAGACCAAAATTCAGTAAGGGTTTAATATTTCCGAATAGAGAAACGTTGAAAGAAGCTATCAAGCAACATGGGAGGGTAGATCGAGTGGAAGTAAAACTAAAGAAGAATGACAAACGAAGGCTTCAAGCACTATGCAAAGAAGGATGCTCTTGGAAGTTGTGGGCATCCTCTAAGAATCCAAAGGACAGTCAGGACCAGACTTGGCAAATTAAAACCATGGTCAATCGTCATACATGTTCCAAGTCCGTGAGCAATAGTAACATTACAGCTAAGTGGATGGCCAAGTATTACATTGGAAAATTTATGTCTGAGCCTCATTACACCTTAAGATCATTAAGGCATGATGTGCTGCAAGAATTTGGTGCACTTGTGTCAACTGGAAAGTGTGCTAGGGCCAAGGATATGGCATTGAAAATGATTGAAGGGAATCATAAGGACCAATATGGGAGAATATATGAATACTTGCAAGAGTTGGGGATTACTAATCCTGGAACAACAACAATTTGTTATTTAGATTTGAGGTTGTTCCAGAGGATGTATGTTTGTCCACAAGCTTGCAAAGATGGATGGAAAATTGGTTGTAGGAGGATTATTGGTCTTGATGGTTGTTTCTTAAAGGGCTATTTTCACGGGTATTTGCTGACAGCTGTAGGGATTGATGCAAATGATTGCATTTACCCTATAGCATATGCTATTGTAGAGAGTGAGAATATGTCGTCTTGGTATTGGTTTGTGGAAATTTTAAAATCTGATTTGGAGATTGAGAACTCTTCCACCATATGCTTCATGTCTGATAAACATAAGGTTAACTCTCTCCTTAATTGAAATTTTTACATATGTTTCATTTATTTCACAAATTAACTTTGGTTGCACTTTTGTAGGGTCTTAAAGAAGTTATTCCAGATGTCTTTCCATATGTTGAGAACAGAAAGTGTGTCAGACACATGTACACAAATTTTAAGGAGAAACACAAAGGTCAAGCTCTCAAAGATGCTCTTTGGAAGGCTGTCAGATCTACCTATTTGAGGGAGTTTGAAATTGCTATAGAGCAATTGAAGACATTGTCAGAGGCTGCTTATGACTGGGTTAAGGAGAAGGACCCTACTCAGTGGTCCAGATCACACTTCTCTACTAGGAGCAAGTGTGATATGCTCCTTAACAACCACTGTGAGTCTTTTAATAAGGTAATACAATTTTTTTACAATTATTAAATAGTAAGAAAATAATTTTATACTTAATATGTATTTAACTTTGATATTGTAAATATATTTTATGCAGTCTATTTTGGAGGCAAGAGATAAGCCCATATTAACTATGATGGAGACAATTCGAATGAAGATTATGACTCGAATTGTATCCAAAAGAGAGGCTGCTGAAAAGTGTAAAGGGTTCTTGTGTCAAAAAATTCAAAAAAAGTTGGACATGAACATTGAAGCATCTATCAGGTAATGTTTTCAATTTACGATTGAGAAATGTTTATACAAATCTGCCTTATTTTTCAATTTACGATTTGGTAATATTTATACAAATCTGCCTTTGGTAATGTGTTTGGTGTTTGTTCTAGTTTGGTCACTAACGTTTTGTGTTTGTTTTAGTTTGGTCACTAACGTTTTGTGTTTGTTTTAGTTTGGTCACTAACGTTTGATGTTTGTTCTAGTTTGGTCACTAAAATGGACTGTTTAGGTCATTGTATGCTTAATTCTTCATGATGGTGCCCCCTTGGATTTCCTTAATTCTTACCCTAATATGAATTGCTGGCCTTTTTTATTTAGTTTTTCACACTTAAATGCACTGTTTTTTAATGAATTCTTCATGATGGACTTTGTGCATTGTAATCTATTTGTTGCTTACTTATTAGCATAATCTAGAGTGATGGTTTTGGTCATTGTATGCTGCTTCAATGCCATTTGGCTTAGTTTGCCCATAAATGCAATATTTTTCTTATGACTTAGTTTGCTTACTTATTAGCTTAATCTAGAATGATGGTTTTGGTCATTGTATGCTGCTTCACTGCCATTTGACTTAGTTTGCCCTTAAATGCAATATTTTTCTTATGAATTCTGCCATTGTAATCTATTTGTGTTTCATGTATTGTTTTAGGTTATGGCCAACTTATGCTGGTGCACATAAGTATCAAGTTGAAGCTGGCCCATCCCATCAACATGTTGTGGACCTTGCTAAAAGATCATGTTCATGCAACAAATGGGACCTCACTGGCATCCCATGTCCCCATGCAGCATCAGTCTTTCGATTGAATAATTTAAAACCTGAAGATTTTGTCAATGAATGCTACCACAACAGTACACAGCTAGCTATTTACTCCAACATGATTACACCAATAAAAGGTAATACTCTAAACTAGCTTGTAACCTACATTCAATCAATGATTTGCATAACATCTTTGTCAATGTTTGTCTGTACAGGTCCGTTTCAATGGGCTCTAGTGACTGACATGGAACCTATATTGCCACCAATCATCAGGAGGCCACCCAGGAAGACCAGCCAAGAAAAGGAAATTAGAACGTGATGAAGTCAGTAACCCTAAGATAAGCAAAAGAGGACAACAAGGCAACTGCATAAAATGTGGAAAACAAGGACACAACAAAAGGACATGTAGAGGGGAAGTGGGTGCAAATCAACCTATAAAAAGACCCATCTTGAAGAGACCAAAACATAGACAACCTCAGCAGCCACATCAAGCTCAGCAGCCACACCAACCTCATGTGCTTCGAAGGGAAAAAATGCCAATAAAGAGAAAACAACCCCTTCCTCCACCAACAACTGTCAGATGGATGTCAAGTCAAGAGTCTACTATCTCGAACCCTCTTACTCAAGAATCACAATCAATCAACTGAAGTTGGGACAAACATGTTTCGGTTTTTGTTACTTCTATAGGACATTTAGCAGTTGAATGTCACATTATATTGGGAGTGAACAAAAAACTCCTAAGATATATTTTGTAAACTGACCATGTAAACTGACCATGCTTGGGTCTTTATATTTTGGTGTTTATATGTTGTTGGGAGTGAAGGTGTCAAGTAACTCCTAAGCTATATTTTACAAACACATTATTTTGTTAAATGAAAGGAATGCAATATTATCTTCACTTAATTTGTTCACTATATTTTATGCAACAAATTCATTATGCTCTTAATTTGTTCACTTGAATTGAAAATGAAAATAACAGACTTTTAATAAAACCATCCTCATTTTTTTGATCAAAATAAAATCATCCTCATTACTGCACTGGAAACATTCTATGGAAATTACATCTTCATTCAAACAAAATAGTCCATACAAATTACATCTTCATTTTCATAACCCAAACCTTCTAATTCTATGAAAATAAACCCTAAACCAAATCAATTACTTCATAACCCACACTATTACAGTAGACAAAATTAACAAGATTAACCAACAAATTCGCTCAACCCTTCTTGCCCTCTCCATTGTCTTCACTTTTCTTAACAACCCAACGATGACCACTCTTGCCCGTGAAGTTGGAGGAGGATCATACCAAGCAAAGAATCGGCAATGATTCTGCCTCGAATAATTTCGACATCTAAAAAACCTTCTACCAGGATTATCATCGGTCCAAGAAGTTGCGATCTTTGCTTGAAGGCCACAGCGACAAATAGGCACTCCCCTTTCCATTACTGCCGTGTCTTCCCTCTTCCCTCTTCCCTTCTTTGTTGTTTTAGAAATTTTGACAGAATAAGAAGAAAAAATTTGATTTAGGGTTCTTCAGTTAGGTAAAAGAGCTTATATAGGCAAGGTGAGGGTGTAGTCCATGTGTATAAACTTAATACACGTGTATTATACACGTGGACTTTTTTAATTTTCAAAATTCCATGTCAGCCGGCCGTTACTCCTCTAACGGAGAATGGCGGAAGAGTGACTAAAATAAAACACATTATTAACGTAAGGGACCACAATACGCTGTTTTGAAATCTGGTGACCAAACTAGAACAAACACCGAACGAAAGGGACTGTTCGTGAACATTACCCTTTCTCTTTATTCATACTCGATTTTGATTCCTAAATCTACTCAGGATTTCATTTATTGGTTTCTTTTTTGTTCAAAGTCGATCAACAAGGCGAGTAATCGAGATTTCTGTCTACATTTCTTTCAAATTTAAAATTTTGTAAGTTCAAATTTTTTGCCTCATTCTTTTGGGTGAGAGGAGTTTAAGTGAAATGGAACGTTGAAGATTCAATTTCTGAATGTATTGTTGAATCAACTCAAGATTTCATTTGTGTAGATAGCTTTACACATTTGTCTAAGTTCTTATCATTCAGGGTATATATGGGTTTCTTACTTTTTATAGATATTTTTGGGGTTTCTTACTTTTTATGAATACTGAAGAAAGCTCAATCAATGTAAATTGGATTAAATTTCTTTTTTAGTTATGGGTTGTGACTTTAATTATTGTTTTTTTTTTGAAATTGAATCCACTAATTTTATTAAACGAGGGAATATCTGAAATTACAATGAAAGTTTACCACTATCACTAAGTAAACGAACATCTAAATCCAGATACAAACCCAAAAACTAAATTAGCGGCTCTAGATCATAATAGGACCATACAAGAACAGGTAAGACGGATACAAACATCCCCAAATCGACGATGATGGGTAAAACCATCAACAAACAACATTGACAAATGCATATTACAGTGAACGTACGTTGACAAAAAGGTCATTACCACAACTCAATCGCGAATAAACGGTAGATGTAATCGCGTATCCAAATCCGATTCAAGGGCCCGAGACAGGGAGATCAACAACATAATAAAAGAGCGCCATCTTGATCAGTCGTGGCGACTTAGATCCAACCCTAATAGAAAACAAATAAAAAAAGCGTGCCAAAAAGCAGAGAAACGTACCAAATGGTAGAGGAAAACGTGTCATGAAGACGGATTTATTGAATTAAAAGACTGAAAAATAAAAGAACAAAACAAACAAATAAAAGTGAGCGGCCGACGGTCGACAAAACAACCCTAAAGTTGCTGCCGCCGCCGGCCTTAGTTTAAATCAAAATAGAAAGCGGCGAATTATTGTTTTATTGATTGATGGTTAATTAGAGCATGTTCATTTCAAATTGTCTTTGTGGTCTAAGATCTTTCGGAGGGGAAGAAGTTTTCTTCTGTTATTGTCTCCACCCTCAGTTGCCAGGAAAGCCGTGATTGGTTTTTTTTATTTTTTATGTCTAATACGTTAGATAGTTCTGTTCAAACTCAAATAGTTGTGCCCGTGTTTAAGAGTTCTCTTACAAGGGAGTATCCTACAAACAATAGAAGGGAAGGGAAACAACCTACTGGGAGGAATCAACGACAACAACGACTTCGGCAGAGAAGAAGGGTTGTGTTCTTTAAGGGATAAAAACAGTGAAAAGAAGTATAGGAAAAAAAAGAGAAAGAATGGCAAAATTGTAACGATGTCCTTATATTTTTCTTATTGTCATAAAAATAAAGATTATGCCCTTATGTTTTCTTTTTCTTTTAAAAAATGCCATGTGGCAGTTTGGGAAAATGTCACGTATTTCTGCCACATTATTATTTAACACCGTAAATTATATGGGGCGTTTTGAATGCCATAAGAAAACTATATAAGACATATTAAATGTTTACAAATTTCAGACACCACATTGACAAATTTGAGAAAATATATATGACATTTGTGTCATTATCATGTATTAAAATAATGTGTAATTATGATATTTTTTAAATTTTGAAACATACTTTTACTTCATGAAATGAATTTAGACAAACAAAATTGTCAATATTCAAAAGGTGATACGATTCAATCTAAACTCCACGTAGGATAATATATCTAAAATTTTCAAACCTCTTTTCTAATCTGTATGATTAAAAAATTAAAAACAGAATACCATTGAGAACCGATTCAAAAATATTCTAAACCCAAGTAGCAAAGAAAAGTTTTTTTTAAGGAATAGGGGACCCATACGATGAAGTTGATAATATACCATCCAAGTGGGCAGGGAAATGTCAAAAAGCCTAGATAATGATGGACGGTCCAATTGCAAATTTAGTTGAAAAGTGTTGGGCCCAAAAGTGGGTCCATCGAAGAATCTATGGACTATGGTATTTTTTTTAAAGTAATAATATTTTCGGCATATTACCTATTTGGTACCCCACCTATTTATGTGTTTTTATTTTGGTCATCTAACTACTTTTTCTGGTAAAATGACACCTTACATTACATTTTGTTTCTATTTTGATACATGTCATTAGAAAATAACGACAAAGTTGATGTGATATTTTTTATGAGGAGAGAGAATGAAAAATAATTAAAGAATGCTATGTCATCTTTGCCGTTAATTTTTAACGGAATAAGTACCAAAATAGAAACAAAACGTCATGGTACCATTTTGTCCCAAAAAAATAGTTGGATGCCCAAAACAAAAACACGAAAATAAGTGGAGTACCAAATAGATAATTTACCCTAATATTTTTTACCCTCGTTATAGCTCTTAATTTTTTTGTCTTTTGACCCTCGAACTTTTATTTTATTTTTGTTAAATTGAATAAACTAGCAAAAAAAAACTTGTTGAGCTAAATCAATTATTTTACTTTTTGTCAATATTGATTTCATCTATTTTGTTATTTTAAGTAAAAAGTTTAAAATATTTTAAAAATTATAAAATAATTAAATGTGTTAAAATTATTTAAAATTTTAAAATTCATAAAAACTAACAAAAATGAGTAAATAATTGACAAAAGACAAAAACAACTTACACCAACTTAACTAATATGTTACTTTTTTATGAGTCGATTCAATTTGACAAAAACTTAAAAATTCTAAAATCAAATGATGCGAAAAATGATTTTTTTTTTTTTAATTTGAGGGTAAAAATGTTACTGAATATTTCTTTTACTTTTTTTTGTCAAATTTACAAATACATATGTTTAAAAGTTATCAATAAGCAAATGGTTTAATAACAAGTTTTAGGTTTTAGAATTTTGAAATTCTATGTTCTAGACTTATTATATGCAAATGTCATCCGTAGGTTTAACTTCAGCTTTTATGCTAGTTTAAATATTAATATGAGTGAATCCAACGGGTGCCACACTAAAAATGAGGATGGTATTTTTCTGGAAGACATAGTTCTGAGTACTTTTTCTCGTAAGGTGTGCGTGAATTTTATTAAGGATTAAAAACAAAACAAATACTATTATGAGACCATATTAAAAATGTTTAAAGAAATACCCGTTTGATTTAATGGTACAACCCCAAACTACGTCTAAATTTTAAAATGATCATTCAATTTTAAAACATTCTAATTGAGTCTTCCAACTATAATATTGTTCTAATCATATCTTATTAATTTAGCAATATGTTTGAGTATATGAAGATTATTAATGAGACACACAACTAGGCTTAAGTCTGTATGATTCTTTCTAATAAAATTATACGTTGTCGGAAAAAATGTCAGCTCAAATTTAATGCGGAACATATTTGAAACACATGTATCAAATTTCATACATGTATGCATAAGTTGATTAGGCAGTTGACATGTAAAAAAATATATTGTCAACAAATTCAATAAGGCTATTTTTAACCCATCATATCAAATTTGCTTGGGAAGTAGGTGTATGGTGTTTAACATTTGATGCACATATTTTAAATATGCTCTACTCAGATTTAAATTGACATTTAACACATAGACTAAAGGTTAGACTATTAAAAAACTTGATTGAAAGATTTTAATAATTTGATAATTCAATTGGAATGTTTTGGAAATTTAAAAATAATTAAAAATATGAGCCATATTTTAGGGATACCGGTGGAAATTATTAGCAATATGTAGTGATGGAACTATATAATGAATAGGAGGGGCTTGCCCTCTATTTTTTATTGTTTACTCACAATTTTGATCCATGTTAATTTGAATATCGAATTAAATATTGATCCAAAATTTTAAAATTAAATATTTATTTTATCTTTGTAAATTTTAAAAATTGATAATCTAACTTCTTTGATTTTTTTTTCCTGGTATCATGAGATTTATGCCTTATTAAGGGAGGTGCCATGGGCCATGGCCCACTAGGCAGTTGCTATCGGTGCATAAAATTCTTGACTCGCTCCATTGCTTTACATGTCAGGTTGATCTTTATTTGTCGCGTTAATTTGTGCATTTTTAAATAAATTAAATGAAAAATAGGTGCTTAAACTATTTTTTTAACTATAAATGTTTAAAGTATTTTTTTTAAAAAAAATATGTGTTCTAAGTTTCAATCGTTATAATTTTAGGTGTAAAGTTTACAATGTTACAATTTTAGGTGTGTGGCCGTTAAGATGTGTTAAAAAAATTTGTTAACCAATCAATGCTTGACACGTGGCATGTTTATTTTATTTTCAAAATTAAAAATTTAAAACAAATATTTTATAATTTTTAAAGTTTTCAGAAAATCCCAAAATTTTGAATTTTTTATAAAATAGTCCATAAATCTCTAAATTTTCCCAAACTCAAACCGTCAAATCGCCGCCGCTTCTGCCGTCGATCGCCGCGCCTGAGCACACTCATGTGGTCGGCAGACCAAGGCGGTCATTTCCCCCAACACGGTATCGCCGAAAACGGCGAACGGCGTATAGACGAACGTCGAACGATGAACGCAAAATTGACGTTTGGCTGGCACGTTGTGCGCCTTTTCTGGCGACGCCATGTTGGGGAAATGACCACCTTCTTCTGGCAACCAAAGGGGTGTGGTCAGCGGCGACGATTCGTGAATTTGGATTTGGGGGATTTTAGGGACTATTTTGTAATTTTATTTTCAAAATTTTAGGATTTTATGAAAATCTAAAAAAATTGGGTGTTTTTCTTAAAAAATAAAAAAAAACAAATTACTGCCACATGTTAAGCACTGATTAATTATAAATTTTTTAACACCGTTTAACTATCTGGCACTATTTAACCTAAAATTGTAACTGTTGAAACTTTGGGCACCTATTTTTACAAAAAAATACTTTGGGCACCCAAAGTTTAAAAGAGGAATACTTTCGACACTTATTTTTCATTTAAGTCTTTTTAAATTATTGTTTTTATTAAAAATGAGTTTAAACATGCGACGCACACCGTTGTACACCACTAACACCACATATCGTTGTACATCATTAAATTTTGAGTAAACAACTCAAGTGACCACCGAACTATTTGGATGTACCAATTTTGACCATTGAACTAGGCAACTCGTCAATCAGACCACCAAACTTTTAAATTGCTTTTATTTTAACCACCGCCGTTAAAAAACTAACGAAAGGATGACGTGGCGATTAATGAAAAATTATAAAATTACACATATTAGTCCATATTATTTACCTATTATATTAATTTGGTCTTAATTTTAATTTAATTCAAAATGGGGATGAAAAATTAACCCCTTCTTTTACACTATGTTTCTCCTCCTTAACAATAATACTAAAAACTAGCTTCTCATTGGAAGCAAAAAAAGCCAATAGTTTTAGATATCACCATTTTTCTGGGTTGTGTAATTTACTTGGAAACCAGAACCCAATTTTGTATTGAGTAAACTACATAAATGGTCCTCTGACTATGCTCTAATTATATTTTGCATCTCTCGACTATCAAAAGTTACAAATTGGTCTTCCGACTTAAAAAAATAACAAATTGGTCAAATGCCATTAAAAATTTAATAGCTTATGAGGTGACAGTTAATATAAATTGATATTTTTACATAACTAGCCCTCAAGTTCTACTCTTATTTTGATTTGACCCTAATTCTAAAAAATCAACTCACATAACTTTAATAATCTATCAATTTAGTCCATCCTCTTTTCTATTTCCCCTCTCTTTTAATTCTTCCATTGCTTTTCATCCCCAAATTCTCCACTCTATTGTATCATCAAAGGTAGCTTTTGTTGGTCCGTCGATCTGTGATTCAGTTTCTTGTTACGGGAGGCGAAGAGACTCAAATTGGATCTTTTCAAGGAATTTGATGCCACTAAGGCTTGACTTCATTTAGTGAAAAAGAGACTCAAATTTTCCTCACTTGTGTTATTGTGTTGATGTAGTGATTTATGGACACTGGTGGTCGAGCCATTGCTGGTTCTCACAACAGAAATGAGTTTGTGTTGATAAATGCATATGAAAATTCAAGAGTAAGACTTGAAAACCTTTTTCATGTCTGGATTGATTTGTTGTTTCAATAAATGGGTTTTATTTTTTTTATTTTCCTTCTTATTCGTTGTGATCCGAGAATTATGACAAGGTAAGGCTTTTTGGTTATATTTGATTTACACAGTTAGGTGGTTTTTTCTTGCCATTTTGAGCCATAAATCTATAAATCTTGTATTTTGTTTATTTGGGTTTTTCTTCGTAAGAGTATAAAAAATGTTGAGCTGTTACGGTGTTGCTTGATTAATTGACATATCCATAAAAATGGACGGTGGGTTTTGATTTAGTAAAACAAGGATGGGTTTTGTTGTTGTTAATTGTATGAGATGTGATTTTATTAGGCCTGGTTTAGATTTCATTTTGTTGCACTAGTTGGTGCTTCTTTTATTTGGATTCTGAGAATTTTGCACGATTTGGAAGAAAGCATAATATTATGATTCCGATGGACATGTTGGTCGAGCCAAATTGTTTAACTCTTCTACAATTTTCAAGAATGAATTAAACATGTTATACATTGCATACTATTATATAGTATTGGTATTGTTGGCATGAGATCATATTTGAACATATTCATGGCATTATTATCATTCCTATTGTTTTCGACTACCTCACTAGGTAAAGTATGCCTAATGTGTTTCATCTCATGCATTTTTAGGTTTAAAAGGATCGTATGTCGTAAGATCGGATTGGCAAGCAAGACAAGTCATTATAAGTCCCAAGTAATGTGTTTTTGACTTATGAACTTCTAGGAAGGTGGAAAAATAGTTGAACTAGTCACTTGTGCCTATTTCGTTGTGTTGGTGTGTTGTCTAAGTTGTAATATGCCATATAGCTCTAAATGGCCTTTTTGTGAAGTTAAAGATGGGTAGAAATTGCATACATGGCTCGAAAAGGTAAAAACATAGTAATCATATTCATATGATCATGAAACTTGGTATGCTGGTAGTTTATATCATTGGAATGTTGTGTGTAAAGTTTCGTTGTATTTGGACATCGTTCGATAGGTTTAATTGAATAAAAACTTGCAAAGATCTGCCATTACAGGTCATGCCATATCATAACGGGTGATGGCATTTCGATACAGGTGTATAATAATGAACCTAAGGGGTGTATCGAAACAGAATTAGGCCATTTCAGAACATTTTGTCACTAGAGACCAATTTTTCGATACGAGTTCATAGCGTATCGAAACGAGTCAAAGTCAAAGTCAAAGGTGGCCAATCCGTTCCGATACAGGTCAAGCATGTATTGGTACGGTCTAAGGGGAAAAGTCAACAAATGATGATCAACGTCCACCAGTTTCGAAACAACTTAAGGTGTTTCGATAGGGGTTAGGTAAGTTGGTTAAAGGCCCTTTGAACAGATTGATAGTTTTACAATTTGGTCACTGAACATGGTAAGGTTAAATTGAGTGGGTTAATGATCTCCAAATTGAATGAAATTTTGTAAACCTCACATGTGAGTAGTGAATTTCAATGTGGTAAAGTTGACTACATCGAAGGACTCCAAAATTAGAAATTGGTCCCTAAAACTTGTAATAGTGGCGAATTGGTCCATTGATGATTAATCATTGCTTAATTGGGTAAATTGGACTGAGTTATTTGTTTGTGACGATTAGCGGTATGATGTGGTTTAAAACGTTAATAATAATAACGAAATTTTATTGTACTGATTTTTGTATCGATCGTCGGTTACATCTTCCAACCTAGTTCCCGACCAGACCGGGAAGAGGATGTTACATTTGTGGTATCAGAGCTATAGTTTAGTCGATTCTAGGACGAAATCGAAGCTTATTGCATTGTTATTGTGTTACTTTGCCACCTATGAGTTTTATATTGTGTATATTGTGACTTGTCGACTAATCCGATCTTCATATAGATTTGTCTAAGACAAATGAATCTCATATTGACGAGCTTGCTACTGGCTCCTCGACACATTGCGAGGAGATTAGATGAGGGAATCCTCCGAACCCACCGCAACTGCATGACCCTCCTGTTTAGGGTACTGAGCTTGCAGCACCTACCGCTCAGGCTGAATGCTATCAGAACACGGCTAACATGTTCATACAGTTTATGGCTGCAATGCAAGCAACACCATTTGTTCAGCCTACCTCTCATGTTGTCATGTATGTCTGTGCCACTATGGACAAGCTGGCTTCGCTCCGAGCCTATTGTTTCACCGGACAGGATGATGATAATCCTGAAATTGTCGAATATTGGCTGGACAACACGCTACATATTTTGAAGAAACAATTGCAGTGTTCGGATGAACACAAGTTGGAATGCGCTATTGCATTATTGACCGATGAAGCTTTTATGTGGTGGGAAACTACTATTCTCTCAGATCTTGAAGAATCGGTTACTTGAGAAATCTTTCTCCGAGAATTCCAGAACAAGTATATTAGTGAGTATTACCTCGCAGAAAGGCGAAACACCTTCATTCATCTGAGGCAAGGAGGGCGACCTATTGAGCAATATATCCATGATTTCTGTAAATATTGTCGATACGGAGCAGAGTTCATAAAGAAAGAGGAAGATAAATGCAGAATGTTCATAGTTGGCCTTAGCGATGAGCTACGACCTATGTTTACGGCTCTTGGTATCATCAACTTTCAGGATTTGGTGAACAGAGTCAATGCCACTGAAGCTGCCCATAGAGCTCAACGAGCTAGTGGGTCTGGAAAATTTGAGAAGAGGTTCAGGGATGATTCGTGACCTCCGAGATGGAACAAGATGGAGAGATATCAAGGCCCCAAGCAAAATGTATACCCACGGCCTTCTCGTTCTGGGAACAATGAGAGACCTAAGTCTGTGATGCAGTCTTTTGCCAAAGTAGCATCTGTTGATAGCACTGGAGGTTCAAACTGAGGTAATCAGCTTCCACTATGTAATTATTGTCAAAACAAACATCCAGTAGGACAATGTTGTAAGCAGACTGGAGCATGTTATTACAGTGGTGAGCAAGGTCACTTTATTCGTGATTGTTCTATAAATGCAACCAAATATGTTGTCAGACCGACTATTGTTGCATCTCTTGCTCAATCCTTCCGGGGTAAGGGATCGAAGCAGGGATCATCGAGGACTTTTGGACGATCAAATGGTCCAGGGAAGCCCTTCAACAAACAAGATTCGAAGGCTCTTGCTCAAATGTACCATGTGAGGAGCAGGGAAGAAGAGGATGAACCTGATGTCATTGCACGTACCATTGAATTATATTCACATCCTTTATATGCATCTATTGACCCTGACTCTACTCATTCTTTCATAAACACCATTGTAGTTAAGTATAACATGTCTTCTGAACCAATAGCATCGAGAATTTTTGTAACCAATCCCTTAGGAGATTGGTAAAGAAAGTGATGTATTGATGAATGTGAGGAATCCATCGTTGTAAGGAAATTGTATCTTAGGGGTTTGGGTAAAGAAAGTGTTGTATTGATGAATGCGAGGAATCCATCGTTGTATGCTTTGTCATTGGAAACCAAAGGTAAGCCGCAACTACGAGACATTGACATCGTGTATGAATTTCCTGATGTTTTTCCTGATGAACTTCCGGGATTTCCCCTAACCTGTGAAGTGGAATTTGGTATCGAGGTGCAATCTGGGACTGCTCTGGTTTCTATTGCACCATATCGGATGGCAGTTGTGGAGTTGAAAGCATTAAAGGCCCAAATTCAAGGCCTATTGAGCAAGGGTTTCATTCAACCGAGCTCTTCACCTTGGGGAGCACCGGTTCTCTTTGTCAAGAAGAATGATGGTTCTATGTGATTGTGCATCGACTACAGGCAATTGAATAAAATAATTGTCAAGAATAAATATGCATTGCCTAGAATAGACGACCTATTGAGCAAGGGTTTCATTCAACCGAGCTCTTCACCTTGGGGAGCACCGGTTCTCTTTGTCAAGAAGAATGATGGTTCTATGCGATTGTGCATCGACTACATGCAATTGAATAAAGTAATTGTCAAGAATAAATATGCATTGCCTAGAATAGACGACCTGTTTGATCAACTAATGCACCGACGACTTTTATAGATTTGATGAATCGGGTATTTATACTCTATCTTGATAAATTCGTAGTGGTTTTTATAGATGACATATTAATCTATTCCAAGAATGAAACGAAACATCGAGATCATCTTTGTATTGTACTTCAGACTCTATGAGAGAAGCAGTTGTATGCGAAGTTTTCCAAGTGTGAGTTATGGCTCACCGAAGTTGGCTTTTTTAGGCATATCATGTCGGATTCGAGTATTCAAGTAGACCTGAAGAAAATCCAAGTCGTTGTAGATTGGCATCCACTGAAGAACATTGGTGAAGTCAGAAGCTTCCTTGGGCTTGCTAGCTATTACCGCAAATTCGTGACAAGATTTTCTATGTTAGCCGCTCCTTTAACCAAATTATTGAGGAAAGAAACTCCTTTCGTTTAGACCCAGGTCCGACAATGAAGTTTTGATCAGTTGAAACAAGTTCTGACCCATGCACATGTCTTGACCCAACCCGAGTCTGGAAAGGACTATACAATTTACAATGATGCATCGCATCTTGGGTTAGGATATGTATTGATGCAAGAAGGCAAGGTTATCGCTTATGCTTCAAGGCAATTTAAGCCACACGAGATGAATTATCCCACCCACGACCTTGAATTAGCTGTAGTTGTCTTCGCAATGAAAATCTGGAGGCATTACATCTAGGGGGAGAAATGCTATCTTTTCACTGACCATAAAAGCCTCAAATATTTGTTGACTCAAAAGAAGTTGAATCTTCAACAACGGAGGTGGGTGGAACTTCTTAAAGATTACGATCTGGTCATTGATTACCATTCGGGCAAGGCCAATGTTGTAGTTGATGTGCTCAACCGCAAACCTTCGTCTGGTAAGCATTGATAATAAACTTGAAGTTATAGGTATTGTGAAGTACATTAACTCATCGTAATATTCCTATATTGTAGCCCCTCGAGCAATTAACGCTCACTTCCGACTTCGAAAGCATCATTGTCTTGTAGCTGAACTTCAAGTTCAGTCTACCATCGTCTCACGAATCAAGGATTTGCAAGAGCAAGATCCTGAGCTTCAATCTATTGTTTCTAAGCTATCAGACAACCTTGACTTCAAAATTAATTCTGAAGGACTCTTATGTTTCCATGATCGAGTTTGTGTACCTAATGATGAATCTTTTCGCACCGATATCCTTTCAGAATCCCATTCAAGTTCTTTTTCCGTTCACCCTGGTTTAATAAAGATGTATAAAGATCTACGTGAACTCTATTGGTGGCCAGGCATGAAGTAGGCCATAGTTGATTACATTTCCAAATGCCTCACGTGCCAGCGTGTTAAGGCAGAACATTGTGTTCCTACTGGATTGTTACAGCCTATTGATCCAGCAAAAATGGAAATGGGAAAAGATAAATATGGACTTTGTTAGTGGTCTACCGTTAACCCCTGCAAAGCATGATGCTATATGGGTCATTGTAGATCGTTTCACGAAGTTAGCTCATTTATACCAGTTATAATGGACTACGGTCTTCCTAAGCTAGCTGACTTGTATATCAAGGAAGTAATTCGACTCCATAGAGTACCTAAGTTTATCATCTCCGATCGGGATCCTAAATTTCCATATTAGTTTTGGAGAACCTTACAAGGAGTTCTGGGCACCAGAGAAAATTTGAGCTCAGCCTTTCACCCTCAATCTGACAGTCAGTCAGAAAGGGTAATTCAGGTAATATACCGCGAAAACTTGTTCATCGAAACCTTAGATTTTGCATTGTTATTGAATCTCTTTATACAGATATTGGAAGACATGCTCCAGGCATGTGTTATTGACTTTGGTGGGACTTGGGAGAAATATCTACCTTTTGTCGAGTTTGCATACAACAACAGTTATCAAGCATTCATTCAAATGGCTCCGTATGAAGAATTGTATGGTAAGCGATGTAGAACTCCATTGTGTTTGTCGGAGCTTGGCGAGGGCAAGATGTTAGGCCCTAACTTGCTTCGTGAGACTAAAGAACATGTCATCATTATCCATGATGGTTTAGAGGATGCCTTTGATCGACAAAAGGCTTACACGGATCTTAAAAAGAGACATTGAGTATGAAGTTGGTGAGAAAGCCTTTCTAAAGGTGTCGCCATGGAAGAAAGTCTTAAGATTTAGCAAAAAGGGAAAATTGAGTCCCTGATTCATTGGACCCTTTGAAATAATTGAAAGGATTGGCCTAGTTGCATATCAGCTATTGATTTTCTCAGAATTGAGCAAGATTCTTTCAAGTATCGATGCTTCGGAAGTATCGTGTAGAACTAGTGTTTTGATATAATAATTGAAAAATGTTTTGGACTAATTTAAAAAGTATTTAAAACAATTTCCAAAGTCCAAATAACTTGAAACTATGTGTAGGGATGTTTTTAAAAGGTTTTACATGTTTTTCAAAGCCAAACTTCACAAAACTGTCCAGGTGTTTCAAAACGCCTTAGGGCGTTTCGATACGGTGCATTCCAGTAGCTAAAACGTTTCGATACTAGTATCGAAACAGGCTTTCCCTGGATAAGGATTTTACCCAGCGTTTCAAAACGGGCTATGCCGTTTCGATACGCCTACGTGGCTTCGACCACAACGGTCATAAACCCCAACGGCTATTTCCCAACTAACATTTAAATGCATGGCGTTTCGATACGAGTCTAAATCATTTCGATACGTGTTCCGAAACGGCCAGGGCGTTTCGAAACGGGTGCCTTGTCAGATTACAACGGCTCTTTCTACTTAAAGGGTGTTTCGAAACGGGTTCGAGCGTTTCGAAACGGTGAGATGCAGAACTGCATTTATGGTAGGAATTAAAGTCCTCAACGGCTCCAATTCAATCCCAACGGCTAGCAACGGCTATAAACTCATCAAGAAGTATAAAAGGGACCTACAAGCAGCAAGTAAAGGCTAATGCTCATATTGTCAATCAACAAATGATCAAGAATTGTCTTAGAGCTTAAATTGTCATTCATTGTATAGACAAACACTAGTGAGCCAAAATTGTCAAATTTGCTCAAGTGTTTTAGGTCTTGGGTGAGTGCTAAATTGTGCAAACAAATACCTATTAGAGGGATTTAAGTTTGCTTATTGTTTCTATTTGTAAAAGAGGGTTTTGATCAAGACTTTGGGTAGAAAGCTTGATTGTGTATAAGGGTTTCCTCCTAAGCCTATAAAAGGGGACGAATCAATAGTGGATTGATTGGAAATCCTTAGTGGGGAGCTAAGGTAGTGGATGTAGACCTTGGTTAGAAGGTTGAACCACTATAAATCATTGTGTCATTTATCTTTTTAGCTTCCACAACCCTTCCACCCAAAACTCCACCTCTCCACCACTTGGTGAGCAACAACGGTTGAACGAATCGAGCTCCTCACAACTCAACATATCGTTCTGATCCCTCACACATTATGGAACCTAAATTTGTAGAACTTTAACCAAATCTATCCTACGAGGAGGAATCGGTTCAAATTCTTGCTAGAGAAGTCAAGAGGCTTCGCAAAAAAATTGTATTGTTAGTTAAAGTGCTCTGGAGGAGCCACACCCTTGAGGAAGCCACTTGGGAGCCTGAAGAGACCATGAGACGGCAATATCCACATCTTTTCAGTCCAGGTAAAAATTCGAGGATGAATTTTTCTTAAGTGGGGAGAGTTGTAACACCCCAAAATCGGGTCTAGTCGGAATTAAGTTCCGATGATCGAAAATCCTACATTGATGAAGCTTAAATATTGTATCAACTAGTTAATTATTGATAATAAACCCTAAATGGGCTTAAAACATCTTCATTGGACTCTATTGAATAATATTGAACTTATTAGTGACTAAATTAAAGGAAATGCAAGTTGGGGTACAATATAGGTCAAGCCTGTACCGGTACGGTCTAAGGGGGAAAGTCAACAGATGATGATCAACATCCACCCATTTCGAAACAACTTAGGGTGTTTCGATACGGGGTTAAGTAAGTTAGTTAAAGGCCCTTTGAACATATTGATAGTTTCATAATTTGGTCACTAAATATGGTAAAGTTAAATTGAGTGGGTTAATGATCTCCAAATTGAATGAAATTTTGTAGACCTCACATGTGAGTAGTGAATTTCAATTTGGTAAAGTCGACTACATCGTAGAACCTCTAGTTTGTCAAATATACAAATCGGTCCCTAAAACTTGTAATAGTGGTGAATTGGTCCATGGATGATTAATCATTGCTTAATTGGGTAAATTGGGCTGAGTTATTTGTTTGTGAAGATTAGCGGTATGACGTGGTTCAAAACGTTAATAATAATAACGAAATTTTATTGTATTGATTTCTGTATCGATCGTCGGTTACATCTTCCAACCCGGTTCCCGACCAGACCGGGAAGGGGGTGTTACATCTTTGATCATAATTATATGATAGTATATGTTATTTATTCACTATTTAATAAAACTCACACACATCTTGCAAATAAATTGTTCGAACTTCGATCTTTTATAGAGAATATCATATTTTTTAACTGAAATCAATCGATATATTCAATTCTTTAAATTATAGAATTTTAATTTATACAAGGGTTAGTATTAATACACTAGCGGTGTAAATCAAAATCGCTAACTCTAAAATCTAAATTCTAAAATCATGTCTATTTATCATATATAGATTGAATTGAAATATTTTTTGCACAAGCATATCTATTTAAAGTCTAAAATCTAAACCCCAACTCTAAAATCATTAACTAAACTTCTAAATCTTAAGAAAATTATTTATTTAAATTAAAATTTACACTATCAATGTATCAAATAATTCTCATTTATATTATTAACTTTATGAGAAAATGTGTTTTTTTGAGACAAAATAAGAACTTGTATAATTTGTAAAAAGAAAGAAAAGAAAAAGAACTTGTATAGAAATAAAAATGTAGGGCCCAAAATCCATTTATCATATGTAGGAGAGTTTAAGTTCTCTAAATAAATATAGGTCCAAGATCCATTTATCATAGATTCGAGAATTTTAAGTTTTATAACTTGTGGCCGCATTTTTTGTCGCGGTATTTTATTACAATTGTAGACAATAATAGATGTATTTAATTATTATAGGTTGTTATTTTTTGTAATAGCGATTTAGGACGGTACTATTTCAGTGCATAGCGATTGTTATTATGGTAGCAAATCGCTATTTAAATCCCTGTTACAAACCAAATCAGATGGCAGTGAGAAAAGAGGTTGGATTTGGAGGAACGGGGACTGCAACAGCACCTTCCATCATCTGTATTACTTTCTTCATTGTAGGCCTCAAGGACGGATCCTCTTGAATGCACCAAATGGCGATCATCACAAATTTCTTCACCTTTTTCATGTCTCTCATGGCCTCTTCATCCTCCTCCACTAGAAGATGCAAAGTCTCCCCCACGTAACAATCGTATGCCCAATCACCCAATATCATCCGCTCTTCTTCCTCCACATCTTGCTCGAAATTCTTTCGGCAACAAATCACCTCCAGCAACAAAATGCCGAAGCTGTACACGTCCACTTTCACAGTAATAGCCATGTTTCTAAACCATTCCGGGGCAACATATCCTTTGGTCCCTCGGATCGCCGTAATCGTTCTAGTTTGATCGTTCTTCAGAAGCTTTGCTAACCCGAAATCCGATATTCTTGCTGAGAGAGAGTCGTCTAGGAGGATGTTTTCTGGCTTGATATCACAATGTATGATGCAGGAGCTGCATTCTTCATGCAGATAACAAAGCCCTTCCGCTGTTCCGAAGACAATTTTCATTCGTTCGTACCAATTGGGCCTTGAATTTTTGAACAACAACTTCTCTAAAGAGCCATTTCTCATGTATTCATACACCAAGAGGCGGTTCTGTCCTTCATTGCAGAACCCCAGTAGCTGGACTAAATTTTTGTGGTTTGTTCGTCCGACTGCTCTCACCTCTGCTTCGAATTCTTGCTCTCCATTTCTCTCAGTATTGTCTAATTTCTTCACCGCGACTGATTTTCTTGGTTCAGAAGGTAAGTCTCCTTTATAAACTGTTCCAAAGGCACCACGACCAAGTTCTTCCTCGAATCCATTTGTAGCTTTCTCCAGTTCACTGTAAGTAAAACTTGGAACATATATTGTTGGCATGAGCTTTTGGGGGTGAATGCCTATGCTTGCTTCTTTCCTCTTTAAACGAGAAAACATCATTAAAGTTAGCAAAAATAGAAGCAAGTTCAGAAAGGTGGAGCCACCGAGTAAAACTGATCCCACACGAATTAACGTCGACCGGGACTCGTCGTTTGCATTGTCCTTCCTTACTTTTACCAGAGCCTTGCCACCAACATCAGGATCAACTATCCCATTTGACAGGGGAATTCTCTTCTTCTTACATTCCCCCTCTTTAAAAGTGGCTACCGCACAGAAACAGTCGCTCAAGCAAGCTTGCCTGCACCAATCCTCTGTCACTCCTTGGAAATCTTCATACGAAGAATCGAACCAATCTGCTCTTTCCATCGTCACAAACTCAAATAGATTCGTCTTCTGTGAAGCTTCATCGCAAAAATCGAAGTCCGGTCGACATCCCTTTCTAATGTCATTTGTGTCTATGAAAGAGTATCCCGGTATGCACTGGCAGATTGGCCTTTGTTCATCATCACTCAACATGCAGTAGCTGTTGTATCCACATGCTCCACCGCCGTATCCTCGTCCGACGATCCTCTTGCAGATATTTGATGGTTGGAAAGACAGAGTTGTCCATGCCTCTGTAGCAGCACTACTCTTTGGATAGGCATATTGTCTCAACACTCCATCATAGTCAACAGTGGCTCTCAGGTAAAAGTCTTGTGCATTTGATGATGATAATGCTGGGAATACAGTATTAAGTAAGGTTCCATTCCTTGCCGCAAGGTATATGTAGCCAGACTGGTTGAAGATCACCTGAAAGCCGCTTCCTATCGAATCTTGGGTCGACCAGTAAGCTGTAACGGCATCTGTAAATGGGAAATTTGTGGTATACAGGAGAAGGTTTCCGTCACTTTGCAGCATAAACTTGAATCTTCCAATCGAGTAATTCATTTCCGTGTAGCGAGCGATGACTTGTGTCTCAAGGTTCATGGCCTGCGTCGGTAATATCGTGTCGGTAGGATAATCAAAACTCTGCCACAGAACCCTACTGTCTTGGCTTGCTAGCACAAGGTTCCCTGTGTCCAGCATGGCTGCATGGGAAACACCGGGATTAGCCGAAACAGCAGCCCATATCTGCCTACCTCTTTGATCCCAGAGAACCATCCGACCATCTGTGGTAAGCTCAACTTTGGATCCCTTTTGGACCAGATCGTTTCTGTTGGCCGACCAGACAATGGTTTTTTCAGGTATTTTACCGAACCAAATCGCTAGTAAGAAGCCATCATTTCCGATTTTCTGGAAGCCAAAAGTAAAATCACCCGAAGGTGACGATGCCCAGCCAGAGTAATCATCTTGTGCAACGAGGGATGAACCCAAAGTTCTATTGCTGTAACTTTGAGCAGTGGATGAGAATGGTAAAAGCATAAATACCAGCAAAAAACAACAAGGAGATGCTTGTCTAAAACCAAATGCCATGGATGAAGGTGAAAACTAAGCAACCGTCTATGCTTTAAATGGGGACTCGAAACTTGGCTTCGTTGACTTCTTTATCTTTTCCAGGGTCTAAGATTCCCATTTCCTGGTCTGAATGAGAAATGAAGGAAAATGGACAGCTAATGTTTTATGAGTATTCTGGGGAGGGAGATGTGACAACGTGGGAAGTCAAGAAAGTGATTTGCTTTGCAGGCCATATGTATTTAATCTTTTATGGTTGTATATCAATTATGTGTGGATTTTTTCCCCTTGGTTTACTATCGTATAGGAGTGAGCATCCCATCGAGTCATATCGAGTAATTTTTTTAAAATTAATTGATTTGATGACTTAAATTTTATTTAATTTTTTTCAAATCAAGTCGAGTTGTTCAAGTTTATGTTTAAATTTAACTGTAAACAATTACAATATTAGGGTACTAATTGGTTTTATTTTAAACATATTTCTATAATCATATACAATGCACATATATTTCTTTATTTTTTTCATATGTGATACATATAATATCATATAGAATTAAGACGCTCGACCTGAACTTGAAAATCAATTCACTAATTACTAAAAAAATGAGTTATTCAAATTTTTATTTTATAATTTAAATTTTATTTAAAAATTTTTTGAGGCAAGACGAATCAATTTTTTATACTAAATTAAATAATTTATTTTTTTTGGTCGAATTGAGTTTTACGTAGAGGTGGCAACCGGGTCGTTCGGATCGGGTTCGGGTCGGTTCGGGTCTAATTAGGGTCTGTGATGAGTTTGATCCGGTTCGGGTATTGGATCGGGTCAAAATCAGATCGGTTGTTTTCGGATCGGGTCAATATCAGACCGGTCACTTTTGGTTCGAGTCAAAATCGGGTCACTTTCGGTTCGGGCCAAAATCGGGCCGTTCGAGTCGATTTCGGTCAACATTTGAATTTTCAGGTTAATTCGGGTTGAGTTGGGTTTAGGGTTTGAGGTTTAGTTTAGAGTTATTGGTGTATGAGATTAATTATGATTCAACTTGTTAATCTATCCATTTGAATTTGGTTAAATATTTAAATCAAAGCTTCATGTATCCATATCAAAATTTTGTGTATAATTATATTAAATCAAAGTTTATTATATGTAATAATAATAATAATAATAATAATAATAATAATAATAATTGTAACACCCGGGTTTGGGGCCGGGAGAAAATAATATTAAAATATTATTTCGGGTTTATAATTAAAATAATAATATATATTTTAATGGGCTTCGTGTTTGCAAATAATTAAAAACTATGTTGGGCCTATCTTCTAAGTCCAAATCCATGAACTTTAGGAGATGTGGGTTTTGGCCATTCATTAATGGCATAGTTGTAAATATGATTTTTGGGTGAATTAAAAAAATAAAACAAAAGATGAAGGCATGTGCTCATCTTCTTCTTCCTCCCCATTTTCAAATCTAACGTCAAGAAGAGAGCTTCTCTTCATCTCACTCTCCCATCTCCTTTCTTCTTCATTCTTGGAGCTTTTTGAAAGGTAATTACGTTTTCGACTTGCTCTCAACTTCCTCTCTTCAAAAGTACAAGTAGTTTTCATTTTCATCCAAATTTTATAATTTGAGTTTTTGGAAGATTTGAATAAAATTGATATCTTTATTGTTTTTAACTTAAGGTTTTGATTTAATATTGTTAGATATGATGTTTATGAATCAAATGGTCCAGCATATATAATTTTTAGAGTGTTTTATAAGAATTCCCGAATTTGGGTTTTGGTGGGGTTTTAGGAGGGTTTTGGGATGAGTTTTGGGTATGGTTTGTGTTGGAATTTGAGGGTTGATGTTAGGGTAATAGTTGGGGGCTGTTTTGGAAGCATTTTAATGTGCTAAAAAGGTTAAAATCATGAGTTTTGGTTGGGGTTTACGGGCTGCCCGAGTTTGATGTTTTAGGGGTTATTCTTGGCTTGGAATCTTGTGTTTATTGCTTGAATAATGTTCCTGGTTGCTACATTGTTGTATGAGCTGATTCGATGTTGTTTTGTTTGTGTTGAGATGATTAGAAACAAGAGAAGACAATGGTAAAGCTTCGGGCTCGAATCCGGAAACTTGAAGACCATGGTTGCTTGGTAGTGGAGCTTGGAGGTGAAGGTGAGTGGTTAAAATGTTTTAAATGATTTTGAGAAATTGGTTCAAGCATGTGTACTAGGTTGGGATTAGTAAACCCACCTAGAGTTGGGATTAGGGTGGTAGCCTAATCTCAAGCTTTAGTTAGAGACCTTAGTTGATCTTTAAGGTGTTGATTTATGCCTCATGTTTAATCGTGTTTATGGTGGTTATGTATATGTTGTTATACATGCATGTTGAGGCATGTTTTGATGCATTGTCATGTGCATGTTGATGATGGGTATGATGTGGATATACATATGTGTGAAATATGATGAGATAATTGTTTTGATGATATAAATGTAGTGTTGACTTGTGAAATGATATTATGAGGTGGTTGCATGATTTCGATGATCATGGTGAGTACGTGCTAAGCACGGAAGTTATTTTGAATTGATGTTGTGAAAGGTTGTGGATTTTGTTTAATATTAGCACTAGTATACTTGGGGTACAATGATCGATCATTAGGATTATTGTGCACACGAGAGTCAAAGTCGCACGTGGCCTTGGTGGCGTTGAGGCACCAAGGAGGAGTACGGGTTCGCCCGGAAATCTTTATATTAGTCGGTGATGAGTGGAATACCATCGACGGGGCGTGAGGATGAATGGAATCCCCTCCGCGAGAACCAGTGATGAGTGTAATCCCACCGAAGGTAATGGTTATGTTGGAAATGCGTTCCAACGTGTTATCCGCGTATTCGAGTCATAACTAGGTGCCAATATGAGATTATATGTGTGCCAATATGATATGAAATGTGATTCCCAATATGAATCGATATATGTTGTGGTTAATACATTGACTTATGCATCTTCGAGTGTTGGACTTATAAGTTGTTGATCATGGCATAGAGATGAATATATGTTCATGCATCATGTATATTTGGCTCTTGAGGATTTGAGATAAGATTATGCATTCTAATTTGATTCTTGCTCGTGCTTGGACCCTGCATTGTCGAAGGTTTGTTTTATGAGCTTACCCTCACTAAGCTTTTACGCTTACGCTCCTTTTTGTTCGACAATGCAGATTAGTAACTTGTGGGTGGCAAGGGCAAGGAATGGTCTCCAAGTGTTGCTTCTGGTTAGCTCAAGTATGATCTTTAAATTGTAGATTGTAATAGTCAAGCAATGGGATATATGTTGTTAATTTGAGCCTTGATGTATGTTGATTTGGTTTGGCTCATGGTTGCCTTGTTTGAATTGCAAATCTTGTTTATGTTGCATGTCTTGAATGTCTATGTGTTTTGTTTCTAAGGCATGAGCCTTTAAGTGCTAAGTATGTCTCTTTTGATTAAATGCATGAATCTCTCGGATGAATGATGCTTGTTCGTGTTGGTTGCCTCGTATGCTTTGATTTTGGTTGTTAAAGGTTGTATGTTTGTTGTCTATGGCTAGGAGAGTCGTAAATCGCATCTAGATTCGAGTCCTAAGTTGTTTGGCTGAAATTTGGAGACTTGCAGTGCAGGGCGTATCGATACGCCCAAGGGCCGTATCGATACGGTTTGCCCTCTAGGGCTCAACTTTGGCTTGGTGTATCGATACACGGGGGTGTATCAATACGCTCAAAGCTCACTGGAAATCTGATATTTTGGTGAGACTTTGGCGTATCGATACGGTCTCCAAGTGTATCGGTACGGGTTTATCTCGTTGACCACGAGATGTTAACCGAGAAGGACGTATCGATACACTAAAGGGTTGTATCAATACGGTCTTCTCGTGTTGACCATGGGGTGTTGACCTCGGTCAAGGCGTATTGATACCCTTGATTGGTGTATCAATACGGCCTACTTAAAAAGGTAAAATGGGCTGTGTTAATGTGTTGCCTTGGTTGGTCGTTGATATGTTGTTTATGTTTCCGCTATCGTGTTTCACATAGGACTTAATAATGTCTATAGACAAGATAAAGTTAAAAGAAATTTTCTAGGGTTGCTAACCGAGGTGGGACCTTAACGGGTTTCACATCGATTTTCCCCGTGTAGCCTACTCGGACCGGTCAAACGTCCGGACCGGGATGAGGGGGTTACACTTGTTGGTATCAGAGCCTAAGGTTTTCGAGACCTTGGGCAGGTATGTGAGGTAAGTTTAATTCTTGTGTTGAAATTGCACGGTGTTTGCTTGCCTTGTAAGCATGTTTGCTTGTTTGCCAAGTATGCTTGATGTATGTTTGTTTGATCGTGCGTGTGTGTTGCTTGGAGCATGTTGAGTAAAGTCCCATTGCTTCTATTACATCGAAAAAAAGAGATTTTTAAGTGAGGGAATCATACTTGAGCCACTTGGACCCTTTCCTTTGCTAACCCAATTTGTATGTTAATTTGTTGTTGTTGTTGACTTATTGCTTTTTAGTAAGTTTAAGGCCAAGGCGTGGGCCGTGAATCGGTAAGTAGAAGTTGTGGTTCCTGAAAATGTGGAGGATGTTGAGGGAGTTCATCGCTATAGTTAGGGGAGTATGGTTGTACCGGAGTTGAGGTACAATTTGTTTGTTCGAGTCCGTGTGTATGTGGGTTGATTTTTGTTGGTGAGGGATGATGTGACCGTTTCTGGTGGTAGTTGGTGAAAGAGGTGAAGACCTATGAGTGGGAGTCAGAGTGATATCGATGTTATAGTAGATAAGCCCTTGGTACAGTTTTGAGTTTGTCCCTTCTGATTGATTCTGAATTCGTACTTCTGTATATTGTGAGCAAGCATGCAAGGCTTGAATGTGCCCGGTGAAGTGTCAGAGGTAGGTATGAGTACCTTAGTTCTTTTAGCGAGATCAAGGTAAGGGTCTCGTGTGAGTGATCTGAAACTCAGAAATGTTAGTTGGTGATCGTTGGGGTTCAGCCTATGGTTTTAATACAAGACAGCCGGTCAGTGTCCTTGAGTGGGAATCGATTTGTGCGATTGGGCTAGTGTGTGTCTGAGTTGTCTTCCGGCAAGAAGGAGAGATGAATTCGCTTCCGATATAGTTGAGCTGAGAAGGAAGGCGTGAGCTTTAACTTCAGATTGTTTGGTAGTGGGATATTTTGAGTTGTCAGGACCGATGTTATAGAACAAGTTCAAGCATGATTGTTTGTGTGCTATCAGAACTGCATTTTGAAGTTTTGAGATGCTCTAAGAACGGTTTGAAGAGTAGGCTACGTTTGAAGGGCCAGCCTGAAAACAAGAGGACCGAAGACTATCAGCTGTGTACTTGTGAAGTTGCAATTTCTGCGGATTTGTCCTACTGTGTGAGCTTACAAAGAAATTAGATATACATGTTGAGATCTTAGACGTAGGGACGCATGTGACTAGTCCTTTTGGTGAGATAATGGTGGTCAGAAAGATGTGCATAAGATGTTTGTTGATGGTTCAGGGTTACGTGTTTCTAGTAGATGTGAAGTAATTGTCTTTTACGGTTTCGGTGTAACATTTGGCATGGTTTGGCTTGTAGAACACAGAGCTAGAGTATGATTTGAGACAAAGAGAGAGTTGCCTTGAAGTTGCAGATTTCTGTGAGACTGTAGTAGTAGGTGAGGATGTGAACTTCTTATCGAATATTGATCCAGCTTTAGAAGTCAAAGATTGATTGAGTTTAGTTGACAGGCTTGCCCGGCAAATGTGATAGATTTGATTTTTGAATGAAGATTAGACCGCAGAATGTTAAAATAGTTTGTGTTTTTCCTAGAAGTGTTTGCAAGAATTACCCAGTTTGTCTCTTGATAGGGAAGAAGAGTTTGTTATTGATATCGTCTCCGAGTTTGCTCCTGCTTTGATTTGCTCTGTATCTTATGGTTCCCGAAAGAATTGAGAGTGTTGAAGAATCAACTACGAGAATTGTTAGACCTTAGATTCATTAGGCCTAGTATATCATCTTAGATTATGGCAGTGTAATTTGTGAAGAAGAGAGATGACAATACAAGAATGTGTTTAGATTATAGACAATTAAAACAATTGATAGTGAATAATTAGTATCCATTTCCGAGCATCAGTGGTTTGATTAATCAGTGGAGGGGTGCTTCAGTCTTTTCAAGATTAATTTGAGATTTGATTACTACCAGTTGAAAGTGAGAGAAATTGATGTACCGAAGACAGCTTCTGGGGCAAGATATGATCACTTCGAGTTTTGGGTTATGTCGTTTTGTTTGACTAGTGTGTTAGTTACTTTTATAGAGATGTTGAGTAGAATATTTCCTGAACTCCTTGATCAGTTTGTAGTAGTCCTCATAGATGATACATAGGTATACTCAAGTACCGAAGAAGATCATGACAAGCTTTAGAGCTAGTGTTGTAGATCCTATTAGAGAATCAGTTGTATACCAAGTTGAGCAAATGAGAACTCCGAGTTAAGAAGGACGTTTTCGTAGGACATGTAGATTAGCCGAGTGTATTAGAGTAAATCCCAAGTAGGTAGAAGAAGAGGTGAGTTGGAAGAAACTGAAGACTGTGACAGGTATTTATAGTTCCTAGGTCTAGTATTGTTATTATCGGAGGTTTGTAAATGATCTTTTGAAGATAGCTGCTCATTGACAAGTTGCTACAGAAGAATATTCAGTTTGTGTGGTCAGATGCGAGATAACGAGCCCTTGAGAAACCGAAAGAAACTTTGATGAGAGCTTCGACCTTGATTCAGCCATGTCAGAGAAAGAATTTGTGAACTATAGTGATGTGTTACATGTAGGGTTAGGTTGTGTGCTTATGCAAGACATAAGATTTGTGGCTTATTCATCGAGATAGTTGAAAGACCTTGAAAAGAATTATCCGACACGAGACATAGAGCTAACTGCAGTTGTGATTGCTTCGAAGACCTAGAGACAAAGCTTGTATAGTATGAAATACACAGTATATACACTTATCATCAGAACTTGAAATATTTGACGACTTAGAAAGGGTTGAAACTTGAACAACATAAGTTGTTGGAACTGCTTGAAGACTGTAATCTCAAGTTTGAGTACCATCCGAAGAGAGTTAACGTAGTAACCGATGTTCCGAGTTATATTTGTTGTTAGATTGTAGTTGAGTTGCGAGCTGTATTTGCCGGATTCAGTTTATCAAATGATAGTGGTTTGGTGGCCGAGTTTCGGGTTAAACCTACTATGAGTCAGATGCTTGAAGAGAAACAGTTGCAAGACAGATTCTTGGCACCTCACGTGCAAGACATAGCGGAAGGAAGACTTTCAGAATACAGTTTCAGAGATGAGAGAGTTCTTCATTTCAGAGACAGAATAGTTGTGCCGAGTGACATAGTGTTTTGAGACGTATTGTTTTGGCCAAAGCACACGACAGTTCATTGTATTGCATCTGAGTAGTATGAAGACGTATTGTGGGTTGAAGATGAGTACTTCTGGATTGAGTTGACGATTGATGTGGTTCAGTATGAGAGTAAGTGTATAGTTTGCCAGCGTGTCAAGGACGAACGTCAGTTTTCTTCTAGTTTGTTACATCCGTGGGAGGTTCTTAATGAAAGTGGGTAATAGAGATTCGAGATTTCAACTAGATTTTTGAAGACGTCTCCATAGTGTTTGGTTACCTGTTGAAGTCATATGATCAGTCAGAGAAAGTTATGAGTCAAGTATTCAAATAGTGCTGTATGAGACTGTGAATCGGGCTAGTTCTATTGTTTATTTGTTGCGGTTACCACCAGAGTAAGAAATGGGTTTGTGAGGAGATCTGTGTATCTATGAGTCGGAAGTGTGAGTCAGATCTGTCCCATGCCGTGTTTGTGAAGAGATTGAGTTGAGTTTAAAATTGACATGCATTGAAGGACCCGTTGAGATCTCAACATCAGATAGCTGATGTTGTGTGGTAAGTCTGTCGAGTTGGTTAGAATGTTGTGGTGAGAAGGAAAGGGAAGTGTGGAAGGGCAGTTTCTGTGGCTCTTCCTGTTGAGTGTGTAAAAGTTCTATTATTTACACCCTTTTTAACCCATATTTCTGCTGCATTGAAGCATCATTGCATTGCATTTAGGTTAGTTTACAGCAAAACATCACAAATATATTTAAGGCACAAATTCTACTAAAAGATGGCGTATTTTGCAGGTTGCTGCCATAGTTGACGAAGAAGGCAGGCGCAGGGCAGAGAAGTAGAAGAGCTGAACTGGACAAGCAGACAACGAGGACGATGCTGCCATGGATCTGCCGTGACAGCATGGTGACAGTAATTTTGCGGAGAGAAAAAGCAAAGTGGACCTCGATAGACAGAGAAAATTATGCTCGTCTGTCGTGTGAAAGCCATATATTTTTCCAAGCCCCGGATCAAAAGATATGTCAAGCCAAAGCTCAAGGAGAGAAAATCTCAAGAAACAAGGAGGGCGGCTGAAAAGTAGGATACTTGGAGATTAAGATTTTATTAGAATCTTACTTTTAATTAAAGTTGTAATCCTTGTTACCTTAGAATACTTGAGCCCAAAGCTTATATAAGGGCATAGATTTTAACCTAGGAGACATCTTCCCCATAACCGACATCCCAAAACCCTTCGCCGTTTACCCGCCGTCGTTATGTTCTAAAAACCCCCTAGGGCCACGGGTTGATTTGTAAAGTAGTTGCAAGGGTTGTTTTGTTTTAGGATTTTCCAAGTTCAATAAAATAAACTTTAAGTTCTCTTATTTTGGTTATTAACATCTTGCAAGAGCATCGAGAGAGCATTGTGAGGTTATCCATTTACTTAGCATCGGGAGAGTTAAGTATACGAAAGAAATAGGAGCAAGTTCTCTAGTTTATAGTTGAACTATCTTGTGCCTAGGGATAGGGCAAGGTTAAGTGGCTAAAGAAGAATTCATACACATCGGTGTTCATCCTTCGATTCACGCCGGGAGGTATCATCAAGACGTGATCATCGACAGACTTGGACCTAGGGATAGGCCAAGGCAGATCTGGGATTCTTGCCAAACTTGGAGTACGGAGTTGGTGTGTTCGCTGCCGCGACAGCCAACGGACAGTTGCCGCGACAGGTGCTGCCGCGACAGGCGCGACGACAGAACTGGATTTCCTAAGCATTGCAATACCTGCACTACTGAGCAATTCAATACCAGCCCATTCTCTCCATCTTGATATTCCAACTCTTTTATTTACGTTTTTCTTTATTATTCTCGTGACAATTCTCTCAAATATTTCCTTTACTTTCGTGCAGTGAACTAAGGTGAAGCTATTGGCCCAATCCCTGTGGAGACGATATCCGATACTTCGTATCACTTTACTACTTGCGTCGTGTATACTTGCACTTCCATTGCGATAAACTATTTTACACGCAACAAGTTTTTGGCGCCGTTGCCGGGGATTGGCAACATAACTACACCTTTCTTTTATTGCACTTTTCGTTTTTGTTTTTGTTTTTCTTTTAATTTTTCTTTTTCTATTTTTCGTTAGTACTTTCAACTCTTGCTTTTCACGAGGTTCTCTTGTTTATGCGTAGATCTAAAAGAGGTGAAGATCCTGAGTATCCATTAGATCCGGAAGTTGAACGTTCTTTCAATCTCAAGAAACAACTTCGCCACCTTTTAGCCAGGAACGAGTACCTTGAGGAACAGCTAGAGCAGATGGCCCGTAATCTGCCCGCTGGTGGAGGTATACCGCCTGTCGGCGACCCGCCCGCAGCAGCCGGACGACGGTCCTGCCGTGACAACATGTTGAACGATCATGTAGAGCTGGAAACCACGCTGCCGGATATTGATGTTGACAACTTCGAGCTTAAACCTGTCATGTTCAGTATGATCAACAATGCCGGGCAGTTTAGTGGTGCTGTGACGGAAGATGCTAGGGAGCATCTCAAAACGTTCCAGGAAATCTGTGGTTCGTTTAGGCTGCCAGGAGTTAATCCGGAGATACTGAGACTTTGGTTATTTCCCCACTCATTGAGGGACAGGGCTAAAACTTGGTGGAATAAACTTACGCCGGGTTCAATCATAACTTGGGCAGATTTATCTCGTGAATTTTTATCTCGTTTTAATCCTTCGCATTTATCTGAGCGATTACGTAATGAAATTGCTACTTTCCAACAGGAAGATGACGAGCCGATGCACGAGGCCTGGGACAGATTTACTACTCTTCTACGGAACTGCCCAATGCATGGATTCCCCGTCTAGAATCAGGTAACAAAGTTTTATAATGCTGCCAACTTACAAACTCGTATTCGAATTGATTTAGCAGCAAACAGACTATTATTGGATAAAGATCCGGACGAGGCATTACAAGTTTTGAAAAATCTGGCTAAGAATGAGGAGCAGTTTCCAACAGCTAGAAGAGGGGGTAAACGGGTACTTGCTGTCAAGGATTATGAAGCCGACAGCACTATGAAATCACAGGTAGCATTCCTTACTAAAGCGATGAAAAGGTTATTGAATGATGATGGATTACAAGGATTTGCTGTTGAGGAAGTATGTGACATCTGTGAGGGAAATCATAGTCGGGATGAGTGCCCAATACAAATAGAAGAGGGAAAATATGTTGGAAATTACAAGCCGAATTACAATTCCAACAACTATAATCCCAATTGGAGGAAGGATCCCAAGTTTTCCTAGAGTAATCCTAATAATGCCCTGAATCCGCAAGCACACAATCAGAATCAGGGAGGACCTAGATTGCTGACGCGACAGCAACTGCCGCCGCACCTGCCGCTGCAGCAGCAACAGCAGCCACCACCTGCCACGAGCAGTATATTGGAACAGACTCTGGCCACCTTTATGTCTCAGACCGGTACTTATATTGAGAATATGAATCAGTTTGTCAAGAAGACAGAGAATTTCATGGATAAAACACAGATGAGGATGACAAATCGTGAAGCTACTTTGAAATCTCTAGAGACACAAATGGGTCAGGCTTCTCAACATATTAAGCCGAGGCAGAACGGAGGATTCCCTAGTAATACTGAAAATGCTAGACCGCCCACACATGAGCAATGTAAGGCTATTACTACTAGGAGTGGGAAGAAATTACCAGGGCCTGAAAAAGAAGCTGAAACGGTAAAGGAACCAGCCTTAGACAAACCTGCCGAGGAAACTGCCCCGACAGATGATAAACAGACTGATGCCGATGAGCCTGTCACGACGACAGAAGCGACAGAGGAGAAAATAGATGATATTCGTCCTCAGATTCGTATGTAGTGGGAAGGACGTATTGCTGATTACCGTCCTCCGCCACCTTTTCCCCAATGGATACAGCAAGCTAAGCAAGAATCTCAACTTAAAAAGATTTATGATATTTTTAAACAGATTCATATTAATATTCCGCTGTTAGATGCCGTTAGAGAGATGCCCGGTTATGCTAAATTTCTCAAGAATGTTATGTCGAAAAAATCTAAACTTGGGGAATTTGAAACGGTAAAGATGATAGAAGGTTGCATGAGTATTCTTCACCGGCAGCCACCCAGAAAAAGAAGGATCCGGAGAGCTTCATCATACCTTGCGTAATCGGAAATAAATTTGTGGGTAAGGCACTTTTGTGATCTTGGTGCTAGTGTTAATTTAATGCCAAAGTCTGTTTTTCAGAAATTAGGTATTGGAAAGGCGCGGCCCACGACAGTAACTCTGCAGCTGGCAGACCGCTCTTACGTTCATCCAGAAGGAAAAATTGAAGATATTCTAGTAAGAGTGGATAAGTTTATTTTTCCTGCTGACTTTCTTGTTTTAGATTGTGAGGCAGACGAAAACGCACCAGTCATCCTTGGGCGACCCTTCTTAGCCACGGGAAGATCACTGATTGATGTGGAGAAAGGAGAACTCACCATGCGAGTGAACGATCAAGAGATTAAGTTGAATGTTCTCCAAGCGATGAAACATGCTGATGTGGACGAGGAATGCAAGGCTATCACTGATGTTACCCTTGATCAACCCTGCATCAGGTCGGGCTGTCACGATATTAAATTTGGACACTACCGCGGCAGCCATCTACATGTCTGTCACGACAGCACTGACGACAACACCGACGACAGCAACTCCTCTTAATCCGATACATCTGATACTGAAGATCAGGAGGAGGTAAACTGGTTAGGCAATCATCCAGGTAAGTTATTCAAACCTTTAAATTATACTTCGGATAATCATTTAATCCAAAAGCCATCCACTGTTGAACCACCTGCCTTAGAATTGAAGCCCCTGCCAGGGCAGTTAAAATATGATTTTCTTGGTTCAAATGACACACTGCCCGTAATCATCTCTTCTAAGCTGCCGCAGGAACAAGAACGGCAGCTCATCGGCATGTTACGGCAGCACAAAAAGGTGATTGGATGGACGATTGCTGACATTCAAGGCATTAGTCCGGCGTTATGCATGCACAAAATCCTTTTAGAGGAAGATCATAAGCCGCCTATCGATGCCCAAAGGCGGCTAAACCATGCGATGAAGGAGGTGGTGCGTAAAGAGATAATCAAATGGTTAGATGCCGGTATTATTTACGCCATCTCCGACAGCAAATGGGTGAGCCCGGTGCAATGTGTTCCCAAGAAAGGAGGAATGACTGTGATAACCAATGAGAACAATGAGTTAATCCCAACCAGGACTGTGACCGGTTGGAGGGTTTGTATGGACTATCGGAAGCTTAACAAAGCTACCCGAAAGGACCACTTTCCTTTACCCTTTATTGATCAAATGCTTGATAGATTAGCGGGTAAACCTTACTATTGTTTTCTTGATGGTTATTCAGGTTACAATCAAATTGCTATCGCACCGGAGGATCAAGAAAAGACGACTTTTACATGCCCCTATGGAACATACGCTTTTAGGAGGATGTCGTTTGGACTATGTAATGCACCCGCCACCTTCCAAAGGTGCATGATGGCCATATTCTCCGACATGGTAGAGGACTTCCTTGAGATTTTTATGGATGACTTTTCCGTCTTTGGAGACGATTTTGAGAGCTGCCTCGGCAATCTACAAAAGGTACTTGAAAGATGTGAAAAAGCTAATCTTGTTTTGAATTGGGAAAAATGTCACTTTATGGTGGATGAAGGGATAGTCCTTGGCCATAAGATTAGCTGCCGTGGGATAGAAGTCGACAGGGCTAAGATAGAAGTGATCGAGAAGCTGCCGCCGCCGACCACAGTCAAGGGCATTAGAAGTTTCTTAGGGCATGCTGGTTTTTATCGGAGATTCATTGCAAAATTCTCAAAAATCACCAAGCCCCTATGCCATCTTTTGGAGCAGAACCGACCCTTTGACTTTAATGATGAATGTACTGAAGCATTCAAGGTTCTGAAGGAAAAACTAGTAACAACCCTCATAGTACAGCCACCAAACTGGTCACAGCCATTTGAGATCATGTGTGATGCTAGTGACTATGCTGTCGGGGCAGCACTTGGGCAGCGCAGAGATAAGCTGTTTCATGTTATATATTATGCCAGCAAGACATTGAATGACGCCCAAGTGAACTACACCACCACAGAAAAGGAGCTATTAGATGTGGTGTTCTCCATTGATAAGTTCCGTTCTTACATACTTGGGACGAAGGTAATAGTGCACACAGACCATTCTGCCCTGAAGTATCTGTTCGCGAAAAAGGATGCAAAGCCTAGATTGATACGGTGGATCCTGTTATTGCAAGAATTCGATCTTGAAATCAAGGACAAAAAAGGGACAGAAAATCAGGTGGCAGATCACTTGCCAAGGTTGGAGAAGGGACAGAGTCTACCAATCGATGAGACACACATACTGGAGACCTTCCCAGATGAGCAGCACTTTGCTGCCGCAATCGCTGCCGCAACAGCCATGGCGGCAGGTAAGTCTTCTGAACTTCCCTGGTATGCTGATTTCGTTAATTTTATTGTTAGCGGAATACTTCCTTCTGATCTTAATTATCAAGCCAGGAAGAGGTTCCAAAATGATGTTAAGCATTATTATTGGGATGAACCTCTTCTTTTCAAAATGTGTGCAGATCAGGTTATAAGGAGGTGTGTACCACAAGAAGAGCAAGAATACATTCTCCATCACTGCCATGCTTCACAATATAGAGGTCACTTAGGAGGCAACAAAATTGCTGCCAAGGTGATGCAGTCAGGGTTCTACTGGCCGACATTGTATAAAGATGCACAGGACTTCTACAAAAACTGTGACAGGTGCCAGCGGACAGGTAACATCTCGAGGAGAAACGAGATGCCACTGCAGAATATTCTAGAAGTCGAGATCTTTGACGTTTGGGGGATTGATTTTATAGGACCTTTTCCATCTTCATGTGGAAATCTATACATCCTCCTAGCAGTGGATTATGTCTCTAAGTGGGTCGAAGCTATCGCCACTCAAAAGAATGATGCCAAGACAGTCCAAAAATTTCTACACAAAAACATTTTTTCGAGGTTTGGCATCCCTAAGGCGATTATCAGTGATGAAGGAAGACATTTTGACAATAGGGTTATTGCTGCCGCCTTGAAGAAATATGGTGTCAAGCACAGGATCGCGACAGCATATCACCCACAGACCAATGGATAAGCTGAGATATCTAATAGGGAAGTTAAGAACATTCTTGAGAAGATGGTTAAGCCAACTAGGAAAGATTGGTCTTTACTCCTCAATGATGCATTATGGGCATATAGGACAGCTTTTAAGACTCCGTTGGGCATGTCTCCATACCGACTGATTTACGGAAAAACCTGTCACTTGCCTGTCGAGATAGAGCACAAGGCATATTGGGCAATCAAGGCAGTGAACATGGACTTGGACAAGGCAGGCCAGAAAAGGCTGTTAGATTTGAACGAGATTGAAGAAATACAGACAATGGCATACGACAATGCAAGGATCTACAAGGAGAAAACTAAGAAGTGGCATGATAGGAAGTTGCTGCCACGACAGTTCTGCCCAGGGCAGCTTGTGTTGTTGTTTAATTCGAGGTTGAAACTCTTCCCAGGGAAGTTAAAATCTAGATGGTCTGGCCCGTTCCAAGTGGTACAAGTTTTTCCCCATGGTGTCATCACTATACGATCATTAAAAGACGGGCACCAATTCAAAGTCAATGGACAGCGCCTCAAGCATTATCAGGGGACTGAAGCCCCAGGAATACAGGAAGTGGTTACTTTAGGAGATGCCCCACAAGGCATCCCTAATTTAACCTAAAATTTATTTTTATTTATTTATTTTTATTATTTATTATTTATTAGGAATAAGGTTTATTTTATTCAAACAATGTTTTGTTTTTTATAATTTCTGTTTTTTTAGGAAATAAAGGAGTCAAGAAGAAAAGGAGAAGTGACCCAAGCCCACCATCCATCCATCAGCCCAACAGAGCCCATTTATTGAAGCCTGTCGTTCTAGTTGCCGCCGCAGACACGGATAGGACAGGCTGTCAACAGACTGACACGGCAGACGTAGAAGCGTGTGGCAGACGCGTAACAGATGCATAAATGCGTGTCAGACGCGTCAGACACGCCAAATCTAAACAGTCGCCCCGTTATTCACGCCTGCCGTTACAGCATTAAACGGGCAGCAACTCGACCGCTATAAAACCCCGTTTTCATTTTCACTTTCCTCACTTCTGCTTATTCTTCCTTGCTTTCTCCTCTCATTTTTCTTTGTTTTCTTTACTTTCACAATCCTTGCAACTAATATGTCTTCTAGACAGACCCGCCGCAGTGCTGCTTCAGCCTCTTCATCAGCAGCAGCGTCGCCCTTCGCAACCAAGGACTTATGGGAAGAAAGGGGTTTCATCTACATTCGAAAGGCACCGAACATGGGGCTCCGACCATTCATCGCGAGGGCAATACGAGCTCAACTATGGGAGCAGTTCGCAGAACAACCAGCAGATTTAAATGACACATTGGTGAGGGAGTTCTATGCTGCCATCAATAGCAGGACGGCAACATCAGTAACTGTCCGTGGGGTAGAGGTACCATTCACAGCCGATAGTATCAACCATATGTATGGCCTCTATTTTGGTCCCAACGACGATGCCCATCAGCAATTTTTGGACACCCTCGACTCTGCCGCCTACAGTGCTGTCATGGCAGAGGTGACAGAAGAAGGAACGGAGTGGAATACAAGCAAGAAAAACCCCAACTCCGTAAAAAGGGGGCAGCTGCTCCCAGAAGCAAAGCTATGGAACGCTTTCATCAAGAAGCGTATCCTGCCGTCCTCCCATCACACGACGGTGGACCAGCAGAGGCTCGCCCTCATTCATTCGATCATGCACGACCAACCTATCAACGTGGGCCGCTACATGAGGGAAAGCGTCTTGGACTGCACATATCGATCCACCTCACGCCTCTGCCTACCATTCATGATCACCTCTCTCTGCTGCTGCGCTGCTGTCCCGGAGGTATCCACCGATAAACTGGTCCAAGGGCGAGGTTGGACCGATAACAACATTACCAGCCTCATGGAGCTAATAGTCGCAACACCTATCTCCTCCTTCAACTCGGCTGCCTCCCTAGCAGAATCATCCGAGGAACCTGCCACTGAACCTGCCCCTGAACCTGTCGCAACAGCCGCCCAGACAGACCGATCTGCCCAAATCCTTGCCGCCATACAGCGGGTGGAAGACAGACAGATGGGGCTGATGACATTCATCCGAGATTTCGCCAACTCAACGGTAAATTTCATTACCACTACTTTAAATTATCCTGATGTTGTTTTCCCCACCTTCACCTGCCCCGACGGCAGCTGGCAGTCCTCCGGCTGACACCCCCGCCAGAGGAACGAAGCGACAGCCCTCTGATGACATCGATGCCTATGTTGCTGGTTTCTCCCCTTCCTCTGTCTGGGCTGACAGCGAGGCAGAACCTCCTATTCGGAGGAATTTGGAGAAGAAGTTCACGCCTGTCAAGAGGCAGAAACACGTGGCCGACAGAAAGCTAATGCCCAAGGCCAGCACCACCACCAGCAGCACTTGGGATAGCGGCAGCAGCTCAGACATCCAGGTCGTGGAGCAACCTGCTCAGCCTGTCCCACAAACCAGACGCCGCCACCAGATCCGTGTCAGCAGCAGCAGTGAAGACAGTGATTAAAATTTAAGTCTTTTATTTTCTTTTTATTGCTGCTTGCTTATTTATATTTTGTGATGTACCTGCCTTCATTTTATCTGTCATTTGCATTGAGGACAATGCAACCCTCGAGTTTGGGGGTGGCAACCCTCCATTTTAATGGAGTCTTAGTACATCTTTAAATTATTGTTGTGTCTTTTATTTAATTAAGTTCTCTTAAAAAAACTATTGGCTTAAAAACTGTGAAGTAAACTTACCTGTCATGACAGCTCTGTCGTGGAAGCATCTTTAGGACAGTTTAAGGAGAAGTTTAGAGCCTTTCTATAGTTCTGAAAAACTTAAACACCATTGTGACTGTTATATTGCTTAGATTTCTTTTAGTCAAACTAGAATAGGATGCTTAGTACTTGAATAGCCCCTAGAGGTGCTTAAAACTGGCTCTAGGAAAGAAGTTTAGCAAAAGAAACTCCAAAACCTAGAGGTGCCCGAAACCGGCTCTAGGAAGCTAACTAGAGGTGCCCAAAACTGGCTCTAGTAAAACTTAGCTTGAAAATAAAAGAAAAAGAAGCATGAAAATGTGTCTTCAAAAATAAACTTTGGCATAAAAATTTGAGTTAAAGAGTTGAATATTCTAGTGCAACTAAGAGAGTCTTAGCATATAATTGTTCACAAGCATGCACACACTGCACGAGAACTATAGTGAGATTCCGGACAGATTCTAATCTTTCCGACAGGTTGTTGCCGTCACAGAGAATGAGCGACGGGTAAGGGACAGTTCACTGTTTGAAAGCCAACACAAAAATATTCATTTTTCTTTTAGGTCTTAATTGCTTGAGGGCAAGCAAAAACTTGAGTTTGGGGGTGTGTTGAGTGTGTAAAAGTTCTATTATTTACACCCTTTTTAACCCATATTTCTGCTGCATTCAAGCATCATTGCATTGCATTTAGGTTAGTTTATAGCAAAACATCACAAATATATTTAAGGCACGGATTCTACTAAAAGATGGCGTATTTTGCAGGTTGCTGCCATAGTTGACGAAGAAGGCAGGCGCAGGGTAGAGAAGCAGAAGAGCTGAACTGGACAAGCAGATGACGAGGACGATGCTGCCATGGATCTACCGTGACAGCATGGTGACAGCAATTTTGCGGAGAGAAAAAGCAAAGTGGACCTCGATAGACAGAGAAAATTATGCTCGGCTGTCGTGTGAAAGCCATATATTTTTCCAAGCCCCGGATCAAAAGATATGTCAAGCCAAAGCTCAAGGAGAGAAAATCCCAAGAAACAAGGAGGGCGGCTGAAAAGTAGGATACTTGGAGATTAAGTCTTTATTAGAATCTTACTTTTAATTAAAGTTGTAATCCTTGTTACCTTAGAATACTTGGGCCCAAAGCTTATATAAGGGCATAGATTTTAACCTAGGAGACATCTTCCCTATAACCGACATCCCAAAACCCTCCGCCGTTTACCCACCGTCGTTATGTTCTAAAAAACCCCCAGGGCCACGGGTTGATTTGTAAAGTAGTTGCAAGGGTTGTTTTGTTTTAGGATTTTCCAAGTTCAATAAAATAAACTTCAAGTTCTCTTATTTTGGTTATTAACATCTTGCAAGAGCATCGGGAGAGCATTGTGAGGTTATCCATTTACTTAGCATCGGGAGAGTTAAGTATACGAAAGAAATAAGAGCAAGTTCTCTAGTTTATAGTTGAACTATCTTGTGCCTAGGGATAGGGCAAGGTTAAGTGGCTAAAGAAGAATTCATACACATCGGTGTTCATCCTTCGATTCACGTTGGGAGGTATCATCAAGACGTGATCATCGACAGACTTGGACCTAGGGATAGGCCAAGGCAGATCTGGGATTCTTGCCAAACTTGGAGTACGGAGTTGGTGTGTTTGCTGCCGCGACAGCCAACGGACAGCTGCCGCGACAGGTGCTGTCGCGATAGGCGCGACGACAAAACTGGATTTCTTAAGCATTGCAATACCTGCACTACTGAGCAATTCAATACCAGCCCATTCTCTCCATCTTGATATTCCAACTCTTTTATTTACGTTTTTCTTCATTATTCTCGTGACAATTCTCTCAAATATTTCCTTTACTTTCGTGCAGTGAACTAAGGTGAAGCTATTGGCCCAATCCCTGTGGAGACGATATCCGATACTTCGTATCACTTTACTACTTGCGTCGTGTACACTTGCACTACCATTGCGATAGACTATTTTACACACAACACTTCCTATCCGATAAATTTCGGGGACGAAATTTCCTTAAGTGGGGGAGAGTTGTAACACCCGGGTTTGGGGGCCGGGAGAAAATAATATTAAAATATTATTTTGGGTTTATAATTAAAATAATAATATATATTTTAATGGGCTTCGTGTTTGCAAATAATTAAAAACTATGTTGGGTCTATCTTCTAAGTCTAAATCCATAGACTTTAGGAGATGTGGGTTTTGGCCATTCATTAATGGTATAGTTGTAAATATGATTTTTGGGTGAATTAAAAAAATAAAACAAAAGATGAAGGCATGTGCTCATTTTCTTCCTCTTCCACATTTTCAAATCTAACGTCAAGAAGAGAGCTTCTCTTCAACTCACTCTCCCATCTCCTTTCTTCTTCATTCTTGGAGCTTTTTGAAAGGTAATTACGTTTTCGACTTGCTCTCAACTTCCTCTCTTCAAAAGTACAAGTAGTTTTCATTTTCATCCAAGTTTTAGAATTTTAGTTTTTGGAAGATTTGAATAAAAATGATATCTTTATTGTTTTTAACTTAAGGTTTTGATTTAATATTGTTAGATATGATGTTTATGAATCAAATGGTCCAACATATATAATTTTTAGAGTGTTTTATAAGAATTCTCGAATTTGGGTTTTGGTGGGGTTTTAGAAGGGTTTTGGGATGAGTTTTGGGTATGGTTTGTGTTGGAATTTGAGGGTTGATGTTAGAGTAATAGTTGGGGGCTGTTTTGGAAGCATTTGAGTGTGCTAAAAAGGTTAAAATCATGAGTTTTGGTTGGGGTTTATCGGATGCCCGAGTTTGATGTTTTGGGAATTGTTCTTGGCTTGGAATCTTGTGTTTATTGCTTGAATAGTGTTTCGGGTTGCTATATTGTTGTATGAGCTGATTCGAGGTTGTTTTGTTTGTGTTGAGATGATTAGAAATAAGAGAAGATAATGGTAAAGCTTCGGGCTCGAATCCGGAAACTTGAAGACCATGGTTGCTTGGTAGTGGAGCTTGGAGGTGAAGGTGAGTGGTTAAAATGTTTTAAATGGTTTTGAGCAATTGGTTCAAGCATGTGGACTAGGTTGGGATTAGTAAACCCACCTAGAGTTGGGAATTCTAAGCTTTAGTTAGAGACCTTGGTTGATCTTTAAGGTGTTGGTTTATGCCTCATGTTTAATCGTGTTTATGGTGGTTATGTATATATTGTTATACATGTATGTTGAGGCATGTTTTGATGTATTGTCATATGCATGTTGATGATGTGTATGATGTGGATATACATATGTGTGAAATATGATGAGATAATTGTTTTGATGATATAAATGTAGTGTTGACTTGTGAAATGATATTATGAGGTGGTTGCATGATTTCGATGATCATGGTGAGTACGTGCTAAGCACAGAAGTTATTTTGAATTGATGTTGTGAAAGGTTGTGGATTTTGTTTAATATTGGCACTAGTATGCTTGGGTATAATGATCGATCATTAGGATTAGTGTGCACACGAGAGTCAAAGTCACGCGTGGCCTTGGTGGCGTTGAGGCACCAAGGAGGAGTACAGGTTCGCTCAGAAATCTATATATTAGTCGGTGATGGGTGTAATCTCACCGAAGGTAATGGTTATGTTGGAAATGCATTCCAACGTGTTATCCGCGTATTTGAGTCATAACTAGGTGCCAATATGAGATTATATATGTGCCAATATGATATGAAATATGATTCCCAATATGAATCGATATATGTTGTGGTTAATACATTGACTTATGCATCTTCGAGTGTTGGACTTATAAGTTGTTGATCATGGCATAGAGATGAATATATGTTCATGCATCATGTATATTTGGCTCTTGAGGATTGGAGGTAAGATCATGCATTCTAATTTGATTATTGCTCGTGCTTGGACCCTGCATTGTCGAAGGTTTGTTTTATGAGCTTACCCTCACTAAGCTTTTATGCTTACGCTCCTTTTTGTTCGACAATGCAGATCAATAGCTTGTGGGTGGCAAGGGCAAAGAATGGTCTCCAAGTGTTGCTTCTGGTTAGCTCAAGTGTGATCTTTAAATTGTAGATTGTAATAGTCAAGTAATGGGATAGGTGTTTTTAATTTGAGCCTTGATGTATGTTGGTTGTGTTTTGTTTCTAAGGCATGAGCCTTTAAGTGCTAAGTATGTCTCTTTTGATTAAATGCATGAATCTCTTGGATGAATGATGCTTGTTCGTGTTGGTTGCCTCGTATGCTTTGATTTTGGTTGTTAAAGGTTGTATGTCTATTGTCTATGGCTAGGAGAGTCGTAAATCGCATCTAGAGTCGAGTCCTAAGTTGTTTGGCTGAAATTTGGAGACTTGCAGTGTAAGGCGTATCGATACGCCCAAGGGTCGTATCGATACAGTTTGCCCTCTAGTACTCAACTTTGGCTTGGTGTATCGATACACGGGGGTGTATCGATACGCTCAAAACTCACTGGAAATCTGATATTTTGGTGAGACTTTGGCGTATCGATACGGTCTTCAAGTGTATCGGTACGGGTTTATCTCGTTGACCACGAGATGTTGACCGAGAAGGGTGTATCGATACGCTCAAGGGCTGTATCGATACGGTCTTCTCGTGTTGACCATAGGGTGTTGACCTCGGTCAAGGCGTATCGATACCCTTGATTGGTGTATCGATACGGCCTGCTTAAAAAGGTAAAATGAGTTGTGTTAATGTGTTGCCTTGGTTGGTCGTTGATATGTTGTTTATGTTTCCACTGTCGTGTTTCACATAGGACTTAATAATGCCTATAGATAAGATAAAGTTAAAAGAAATTTTCTAGGGTTGCTAACCGAGGTGGGACCTTAACGGGTTTTACATCGGTTTTCCCTGTGTAGCCTACTCGGACCGGTCAAACGTCCGGACCGGGACGAGGGGGTTACAACAACAACAACAACAGTATTAATAATAATAATAATAATAATAATAATAATAATAATAATAATAATAATAATAATAATAATAATAATAATAATAATAATAATAATAATATCTGAAATGAATTAATTTATTAAACTTAGGATCTAATTGAGCTAACTAAAATCTAGAAGCATAAATCACGAACATAATTAAAATAATTTTAAAACTAAATGTGAAATTTCAATTAAATTAATCTAAATTAAAACTCAATTAAATTAAGAGAAAGAAAATGAGAAAAACAATTGGTAAAAATAAAGAGGAAAAAGATAAAATTTTGGAGGGAAATAAGCCACCAATTTTTTAAGCTAAAAATTAATTATTTTTTAAGTCATGTTGCATTTAAAATGTTACATTTTAATACTAATATTCAACTTTAAGTTTTAGTTTAATTTAATTTAGTCACAAGTATCCCAACGGTTTAGACTTCAGATATAGAAATTTCCTCCCCGTAGTAATATTTAGTCTCTAAAAATTTACTTTTAGTCGAAATTAACTCATCTTTATAATTTAGTCTATTAATTTAATATAATGATATTTTTGTTCATTTTAATTTCTAAAATTTAATTTTTAGCCAAAATTGACCCCTATTTAAGACTTGTGCCTCATGTTAGTTGTGTTTTTCAAACTCTTTATCATTTTACCGAACATATATAGGTAAGAATGCTTGTAATCTACTAGGATCATGTTAATCAAACCATTTGAGTCATGTTTGTTTTGTGTGTGTGGAACTGGTTTTTCCAATGCATGGACTAGTGATGCAATTAAAGGTTGCCCCTATGAATTGATCTATTATGTATCCATTCCTTTTAATGCAATCTTTTGACATTTTTTCTTTGTAAATGTAGTAACCAAAAAATCACACTAACAATGATGAAGTTAAGATTAAATATTGGGAGAGAAAATAATATATTAAAATTCTAAATTTTAAAATTAGTATGGACAAAAGTTTTATTTAATTAATATTTAAATGTAAAATGACATAAAATATTATTATACCACAACTTTGATAAGAGCAATTGTCTCTTACATGGCATAGTACAAAAAAATAATAAAACATACTTCATTTTATTATTTATTATATTGTTAAAAATATATAATATTAAAAATAAATTATTCATTTATTTTACCTTAATTTCCGAGTTAAAATCGGGTCGACATTTGGTTCAGCTTTCGGTTTGAATAGCATTTGGTTCGGATCTATTTCAGTTCAACAAAAAATTTTGAGTCAATTTTTGTTCAATTTATTTTAGATTTCGGGTCTCAGATCTAATTTGTAGCTTCTAGTTACGCAGGTCTGAGCATACACTTACAAAGTTGAAACTTTAACTAGTCAATCTGCAAGAATTGTCCCACTCTCTGGATTTATTGCATCTTAGTCTTCGATGTGATGGAATCTCAATGGATGATCGTTTGATTGTTTATCTTGGTAATTTGACCCGGCTCAAATAATACATAAATAATCAATACAAATCATTTTAAAATATTTTTATTAATGAATAAATAAAAATAGTAGCTTATTTGAACTTAATAATGGTTGAATCTTCAACAAGAATTTTAAAATGTCAATTAGATTTGACCATCTAATTGACATTCAACTTAAGGCTTTACTTGCAAATCAAAAGTTCATATTTAATTTAACTCAACAAGTAGTCTCAATAAAAAAGTAGATGACGTTCATCCTATGAGATACGAGTTTAAATCGTTTTGTCTGTAAAGTACGTGTGTATTTGTCAAAATGTTAAGAATATATATTAATAAATATTACATTCTAATCACCTTTAGACTATTAAAAAAATTTGTATTTAATTTAGTAATTCTCAATACTCATATATTTATATATTTTTATCATATTATTCTTACTTGGATCCTACCCATATGCTGCTCTCACATTCATAGTCTAAGCTTTTTGTTTCATGCCATGTTCTGCCATTTTCCCATTTTTTGGGATGACAGAAAATGGATTTTCCAATGGAATTCTCGATGACACTAATCATTGTAAATTTAGGTATAATTGTTTGTAATTAATTACACGTGTACAATACTAAGAACCCATGTATATAGGTGTTGGGGGAGATTGTCACTAGTTTTTAAAAAATATTATTTATATTAATTGGAATATTTATTTTTTAGAGCTCAAATTAAATTCATTTAAACTCTATCCTCATTTTCTATTTCTAATTATATTTCACCCTAAGCTTATTTTTACCTCTTTATGTATGACATATTTTAATAAGGCTTGAGGGTGTTAGAAGTTTTTTAAACTTTCGGAGAAAAAAATTAATTAAGTCTTTGAAATTTTTTATACCTAATTAAACTCTTGAACCATTAAACCTTGGCAGTTCTTTTTAAACCAGTTAAAGCATCACGTCGTGTTACAGTGGTGTCCATTGACATTTTCAGAATTTTTTATTTTATTGAAAATTTTCTTTAAAAAATCTTAAAAAATATAAAAAGCTTATAAAAAGTTATATATGCCGCATTAGTTCATGATGTGACAATAATATCTAAAAAAAATTGTTAAGATTTAATAGTCAAAAAGCTTAACTAATTCAATATACTAGTTTAACTTGAGTGCTTAATTAAATGTAAAAAATTCAAAAAACATAATTAATTTTTTTAAAAAAAATTCAAGGTTTCTTTCCACCTTTAACCCTTCTAATAACATTATAATTGTACGTCTCATCGAGTTAAAAACTCTCATTTAACATAAATTTTTTTTTTGATGAAAGCTAAAGTGATTACAAGTATTATCTGTTCTAAATATACTCTCAACCATTTGACAATGAACGCTTAATCACCCTACTGCAGCTACTGGTGCTCGAATCCGTGACCTCTAGAAACAACAACCGTTCCCTTAACCACTGAAGCAAGTTGGTTCGTGCAACATAATTTCTTTTATACATCGGGGAAAATTAAATCTTAAACTGTACTATCAATCCTTGTATTTAGATAAAATCTAATTTACAAAAACTTTACTAACTATAAAACATTAGTTTAAAATTTTAATTAGATAAAATCTAATTGTATTTTAAAAAAAAAACACGATTAAAGGGTCACTTTTACTTTTGTAGTAGACCTAATTTATCAATCTCGTCTTTATAGTATTTTCACATCAATTTAACCCCTGAAGTAGTCTAATTGCATCACTGATTGTCCCTTGACTGACGGAAGCTAATATTGATCGTTACGGTGGTGACGTGGTAGTTTAGGATGACGTGGCAGATAGCAAAATTGATTTTTAGGTAAAAATATGAATTTAAAAATTATTAAAAATACCAATATGATGTAAAATAATAGAATATTTAAAAATATTTTATTAATATATGGCTAAAAATAATAAAAATAAAAAAATATCTAAAAATAAGTAAAAAAAATTGTAAAATTAAAATATTAAAAGTTATTAAATTATAAATTGTTCAAAAATCAAAACTTAAAAATAAATTTTACCCTCTAATTTTAATTTCTAAATTTCAAACCCTAAAAATTTCAAACCTTAAATCCTAAACCCTAATTAAAAATTTTATCAATATAAAGTGGGTATGAATCATAAAAGTATGTGTATAAATTTAATCAAGTAAAAGGTTTAAATTTTAGGGTTTAAGGTTTGTGATTTAGAAATTAGAATTAGAGTGTAGAATTTAATTTTTTAGTATTGAGAGATATTAGCACCAAAAGGGTAAAATATTTTTATTCGATTGAGACAATCACATTAACCGTACTTTAGGATTCTTTCTTCCTTATATTTTTTGAAGAGAAAAAAAAACTAAATCCGTCCAAATTTTTTGATGAATATTTTTATATTTCTTAATACCTTATAAATATTTCAACATTTAATTATTTAATAATTAATAATTTATTAGTTTATGATATTTTATTTTTATTTTTATTTTTTAATTATTTTATTTTATTTTTATTATCTTTTAATGTTATTTTAATATTTTTATACTTTTACTCATATTAAAAAAAATCAATTTTGCCCTCGTACTCAACTAAAAATCAATTTTGCCCTTGAACTTGTTTGAAAAATCAATTTTACTCTCTGTCATGTCATTGTAAATTGTCATGTCACCGCCATAATGGTCAACGTTAACTTCTGTCATTTAAGGAATAAACAATGATATAATCAAACTATTTCAAAAGTAAAATTAATGCAAAAAATATTCTAAAGGCAAAATTGATAAACTGAAACTATTACATTAGCAAAAGTAATCCTTCAGCAAAAGAAACAAAAAAACAAAAATCAAAACAGGTAGACTTGAGATCGGCTTCAGCCTTGGAAAGCTTTTAAGTTTGAATTGTCTGAGACTGGATACTAATTTACAATTTTATCCTTTTACATTTCGTTTCCCTCCCATATTCAAAAAGAGGGATAAAGTAGTACGGGACTTGTTTTTAGCTCAGTCTGCGCAGTGGAAAACTTTTACGATTCTCGACGCAGAAACCACCGCCATTTCAGGTATTTCGATTCCCTTAACGCCTCCCCTCAATTTTCGTTGGATTATGTTTTTTCACAGATATTTCTATTCGATTTTTCAAGCATTACCTCTTTCTCCCCAAATGCTTATTTCACCGATTCTTCGAATCATTTTCTTGTTATTTTCTTTAAATTTTTCTAATTTTAATCACGGGGGGATTCGAATTGCGAATCGCGTGTGTGAATTAGATTGAGGAACGAACCCTAATCTTAGAATCTAATTTATCTGCATATTGTGAAACTGATTACTGATTAGGGTTTCTTTATTTATTGCATTTGGTTTTTGTAAATTGGCAGTGAGATTAGGCTCTCTTAATCAGTTTATTTTGTTGCTTGGAAAAAGGTGGAAAAGTGGAATTCAGTCTGTTTTCTGTTAATGCAGCTGTTTAGTCTGATTTCTCTGAGTTGGTTTAAAGGTTTAGAATTTGTTTTCTATAAATTTCATTTTAGCATTGGGGTTTGTAAATTGGTTGTGAGTTAAGAATCTGTTTATTGGTTTATTCGGATTCTTGAGAAATGCTGGACAGTTGAAATTTAAGTTGCTGTTAATGCATCTGTTTGGTTTGATTTTCTCTGAGTTTGTTTAGATTTAAGAATTTTTGTTTTTCATCTGAAAGCGAAACATTGGGTCTATGTTACTCTCGCTTGTGAATATTGGATACTGGTATGTGTTTGACACAGTAATGTTTAATTTCCATTCCCCAAGTTTTCTCATATATTGTTAGGAACCTTGGAAGATCATATCCTCACACCTATGTATGGATATGATAGGAAATGGATACATAAAAAAAATGCAAAGTTGGAGTCACACAGGATTGGGTTTCTTTAATAGGCTTATGTTTGTTGAATGGCTTATTCGTTTGGATTTTAGGTAATGAACTGAAAGGGCAGTCAATGGAAAACAGATCCTTGATCAGTAATGCACCAAGGAAAGGGCTCAGTGACATAACCAACTTGCAGCATCAACCTAAAGTGTTGACCCAAGATGATAAGCTGCTGCAGCAACCTGCTTCACTCAAGAGTAAAGATTACATTGCCAAGCTCCAACAGGTCACTTTAAAACTGCAATTAACGTACTTTTTCCCCATAGGTTTTCTTTTTTCATTTGAATTCTTGTTTTGTTCCTTTAGCTTACTGAGGGGTTTTATTCTTTCTTCCAGGAAAATATGATGTTGATGAAAGTTCTTGCAGACCGAAAGTATCCTCTTTGATTTGTTTTATTTGGTTTTCTTTCATTTCTGCCTCCAACCGTTGATGTTATTAGTCTCCTGTTTAACTTTCTTATTGGGTTTTCTTAATTTTGGCCTACAGTAAAGTCATCGAATTGAGTGCAATTGAGTTGCAGAAACTGAGAATCAATTTAGAGAAGTTTCAGCAACAGAACTTGCAACTTGCCCAAGCAAACAGCCAGATGTTATCGGTAGATTAGTACTGCTTCTAATTGTCTGTTTCTCAGTTTAGTAAATCTAGGTGGCATATGGATTTTTTGATATTTGACTCTCTAATGAGGTTGATGTATTATATTGGTTTTGCAGGAACTTAATTCAGGGAAAGATAGGGTATATATTCTGGACATCTATGTTTCTTGAACTTGTTCATGCTCAGAGACCTTTTTCCATGTTGTATATTTTTGGGACTTGACCATTGATTGTTTTTTTTTCCCTTTTCAGCTAAAAGCCCTTAGACATGAGCTGGGATGTAAAAATGCTGTGCTTGAAGCAATAAAATCAGAGGTATCTTTTAAGCTACTTGGCTGAGTGTAGGTTGCAAACGAGATACATATTCTTGTAAGCTACTCAAGTTCGGCTTACAAAAAAAACCGAATTTAACTTGGTCCTTAATGAGCAGAATTTGACTAGTTGAGCAAGCAAAATTAGAGTATCCTCATGCTGAATTGAGTAATTTGCTAGTCGAATTGAGTTTTCCCCCGTCCCAATAAAGTTGTCACACTCTAACTTTTGGTGGTAAAATATTTTCAACTTTGACTTATTATTATTTAAATTTTATTATTGATAAAAAAATGAAAAACATATTTTAATTTTTTTCAATGAAGTAGTTTTCAATTATGTGTTTTTTAATTAATTAATTAATTAATTAAAATATGTAAAACAATTAAGGTTGAAGTTTAAAAAAAATTGACCAAAAAAGTTGTCCATGACATTTTAATTGGGATAGAGTGAGTATAAATAGTCAAGTTCAAGTAGATTGAATTTGAGTCGAGTTTTAAGACACGAGTTTCAAGTTGAGCTGTTGCTTGTTACTATTTGAACTTGACTCAGCTGAATTACACCTGTAACGAGTGCATGGTTGTCAGGTTTATGACTAGTTTCTGTTGATTATCTAAATACCTTGTTTTTGTCATCAGAAGAAAGCCAAGATTGTGGCTTGCCCTACGTCTGGAAATGAGGTATTTACAGATCTGGATTGACTTCTCATAGAAACAAAATAATGTCCAAAATCTGTATTGATTTTTTTTCTTCTTATCAGCATCACATGTTATTTAAAAACTCTTTCCCATGGTTTGTAGGAAGGAACAAACAGATATGGCAAGGCGGGTGAATTCCTTAAAGAAGATGGAGACTATAAACCTTGTAATAGGAACAGGTGTGGCAAGGCTGGTGAATCTCTTAAAGAAGCAAATGGAGAGAATAAATCATGTAATACGAACAGGAGGCGACAATCAAAGAGTCTATGTAACTTGCTTGTCTGGAACTTTATCTGAAAGTAATTAATGCTGTTCATTGCAAAATCTTCACTTATTATTTACATGCTACTTCAGGCCCTTCTAATATTAAACCAGTCGAAGACAAGGAGAGGGTTGAGAACAAAAGGTCTCTGTACAATTTTTATTGCTTTCTGTTTTGAAAAAACAGTAATGTTTAGGGTTTTAAGATTTCTTTTATGTTTACCCAGCAGGGTTTGTTTAAGAAGGCAATCTGCAAGGTTTAAACCCCAAGAATCGATAAAGACTGAAGATGTTTTTGAGGTAGATAATACAAATTTTCTTGTTTCCTCTCCCTGCGATGATAAGGTGCATCTGAGTGGCCTGATATCATCGGTCAAAAAAGAACCTGATGAAGGATGTATGATCCCTGGAAAGGAATCTCAAGAACTTAGGCGGGCATCTACGGGAAGACCTTTGCGCCGAGCAGCTGAGAAGGTCCAATCCTACAAGGAAGTGAAGCTTAATGTGAAGATGCGGAGAGAACTGTGAGTTCATCCTCTTTGCTTCTTCACTGCACTTTACTAAGGTTGAGATGCATCTAACTTGCTATACCACAATGCTATCGTTTCTGTATAATATGCTAGTAGAAAACTGCACTTAACATTTCAATGCCTGAAACTGCATTTACGTTGTACTTGAATAATCTCTACTTTAGGAGTTTTGATATACATTTGCAGGTTGAATGTGTTTAAATAAGCTTCTGGGGTCGTAAGATTATATATAAATTGCTTGTGTCTTGAAACAGAGTCTGCCTATTATATTACTTGTAGCGATTGGGGGGCTCCAACCATGGTTAGACCTACCTGTAGGCGAGGTTACTGTATCTAAACCAGGCCTAGATCTCATTCATTTTATAATGGGTTTGAGCTACTTCGAAACATGTGGGGCCATTACCCATCAAAGTTTCACATGCATGTTAATGTAGGAAGAGAAAGGCAAGGAAAGTGGAAAGAATAATCACTTTGGTTGATTTTGCATCTTCAAATCATTTCAGCAATTAATTATCATTTGTATAATTTCGATTCACAGCTCCTACATTTGGGTTGCATATAGAATTTAGAGTTAAGTTGAAGAATGAGGAAAATCACTCATGTGTACAAAATTATAGGCAAAATGACAAAAGATACCCCTAACGTTTGCATGTTTTATCATTTATCCCCTTATTTTTTTGTCCAAATATGTCCCTAATGTTTCAATTTAGTCCAAATATGTCCCCAACATTTCAATTTGGTGCAAATATGCCCCAACGTTTCAATTTGGTGCAAATATGCCCCCCAACGTTTCAATTAAGTCCAAATATGCCCCTGTGTTTCAATTAAGTCCAAATATGCCCCTGTGTTTCAATTAAGTCCAAATATGCCCCTGTGTTTCAATTAAGTCCAAATATGCCCCTGTGTTTCAATTAAGTCCAAATATGCCATTGTTGGATGGAAATTGACAGTCAAATGATGGTCAATTGTTGATGCTGACTAGACTTGCCACATGTTAAGATTTGTTAACGTGTCAACATTATATTTGCCATGTATTGTCATCAGATTCAACTATGTGTCAGCATGATAGTTGGCCACGTGTCACCATAAAAAAGGGTATAACAATTTTTTTTAAAAATATGACGGACATATGCCATGTCAGCAAATCTTAACACGTGGCAAGTTCAGTCAGTATCAGCCGTTGACCGTCAGTTGATTGATAATTTTCATCTAACGGAGGCATATTTAGACAAAAAAAGGACCAAATAACAAAATGTGCAAACGTTGGGAGCATCTTTTGTCATTTTCCCTATATTATATATTGGGTACAATTTATAATACGGGAGGAATGATATAACAATGGACAAAAACCAGGGGCCCTTTTTCATACTTTTTGTGTCTTTGTATTTAAAAATTAAATCTTAATCTAAAATTTTAAATCTTAGATCATAAACTCTATAACTTAAAAATATATCTTATACTCAATACTCTAACCCTAACCTAAATCCTTAATATTAAACCCTATTCTTAAATATTAAATCTAATTTTTTAATGAAAGGCATACATAGGGCATCGAAAATAAATAGAAGATTTCTATTATATAACAAAACTAGGATTTAAACATTGATTTTGATATTTGGAGTGGTAAGGGTTAATTATTGAGATGATCACTTATGTTTCTCTCCAGTACAAAATTGATCATCGATTCTGAAAAACGACCAGTAAGGTCACTTACGTTTTCAGGGCGTAAACTTTTGGTCACTCAGCCGTTTGTTGCCATTAAATGTTAACGGGAGACTGATCTGAGATAATAAAAAAAGGATAAATTACCTATACAATCTCTAAACTATTACTTCACTCTTATTTTGACCACCAAAATAAAAATAATTTGTATAATTACACATTTAATCCTCCACATTTACATTTTTTTATTTCTTTTCTCTTCCACCATCTTCCATATTCTTCTTCAGCTAACTCAATCTTTAATTTTTTTATTATATTAATCCCTAATTCACACAGTATATTATAATCCATCACTGTATATATTCATGTTTCAAATAATGTTTGTAATTCTGGTTCAATACAAAATAATGCTTAATTTACATGCAACAATGTTTACATAGCATATTCGAAAGGCTTAAATGAAAATAGCTGCCTAAAGTATACATTTTTTGAACTTTAGGTGCCTAAAGTATTTTTTTTTGTAAAGACCATTAAAGGGGTGTTAAAAAATCATCAACCAATCAATGCTTGACATATGACACTATTTTTATTTTTTAAAATCAATCTAATGAAAAAAAAACTCAGAATTTTTAATCTTTAATTCGAAAATTTTACAAAACAATCCTCAAACCCCTAAAACTACCCAAACCCAAACTCCCAAATCGTCACCGCTTTTGCCTCCGATCGCCGCCCTGACCACACCCCTTTGGTCGTCGGAGCATGGTGGCCATTTCCCCCAACACAGCATCACTAGAAACGGTGAACGACGTGCCAGCCGAACGTCAATTTTGCATTCGACGTTCGGTTGCACGTTGTTCGCCATTTTCGGTGACATCATGTTGGGGGAAATGACCGCCATGCTTCGGCGACCAAAGGGGTGTAGTCAGGGGCGACTATCGACGATGGAAGCGACGACGATTTGAGGACTGCTTTGTAAAATTTCCAGAATTTAAAATTTTTTAAAGATTAAAAATTCTGAGTTGAGGATTACAAACATTATTTGAAACATGAATATATACGGTGATGGATTATAATATACGGTATGAATTGAGAATTAATATAGTAGAAAAAATAGAGATTGAGTTAGATGAAGAAGAAATAAAAAAATAAAAAAGTGGAGGATTAAATGTGAAATTATACAATTTGTTTTTATTTCGATAGTCAAAATAACAGTGAAGTAATAGTTTATGGACTGTCTAGAAAATTTATCCTTTTTTTCTTATTTCATATCAACCTCCCGTCAAAGGTTAACGACAACAACGGCTGAGTGACCAAAAGTTTATGCCCCGAAAATGTAAGTGACCTTACTGGTCGTTTTTCAGAATCGGTGACCAATTCTACAATGGAGGGAAACATAAGTGACCATCCCAGTAATTAACCCTAATAATAATTCATGGATCAAGTAAAATTCACGACAATGATCCACAAAATTTGTCATAAAAGACCAATTGTATCAGCATGTGTGAAAATAAATTGACCATTGTCTTAATAAAATCTCGAAGTCTTATGTTATAAAGAACATAAAAACACTCCATCACAATGACTTGATTATCGTACAACAATGATGCGATTGGTCTTTTATGGTCATTGCCTTAGTAAAAACTAAAACCATCATTACCTTCGTAAGAAAACAAGTTTGATTGAAACTAAACCATTAATTTTTTCATGGATGAGTCTACCACGTGCGACGAACATCGATGAACACCACTAATGATGAACACCGATGAACACCATTAAATTAATTAATAAAGATTTAAAATTTCAAGGACCCATCATACAATTAATAATTATTTTAAAATTTTAATTAAATTATTTTTTATATATATTAAAATTTTATTTTTTTAATAAGGGTAAACTATATATTTAGTTCCTCACTTATTTCCGTATTTCTATTGAACCTTCATTATTTAAATATTATTTCAATTTAACCCTATTCTTTATAAAAAATAATTTAACCTTTAACCTAAAACCCTAAACTATTAAACCTTAAACCTTAAACCTTAAACCTTAAACTCTTAAACTCTTAAACATATACCCTAAACCATATACCATTAAAAATAATTTCACCATCATCGCTTAAATTCAATTCAATGAATCGTTGAATTCTTAAAAAAAATTAATTAAATTATTTTTTTATATATAAAAATTAATTAAACTCGATAATTAAATAATGAATTCTGAACGCCTTAGGGTATATGCAAGCTTCAATTAAGCCTCCCATCAGCAAACCCCAGATTATCAAGCTTCTCGATGATGCCAAGTCGCCACACCAACAGGTAAAGTGTCTCAAGAGGCTTCAATCAATGGCTTCTCAGAATGTTACAAACAAAAGAATCATGGAATCTTCAGGCGCAGTTGAGTTCTTGGCTTCAATTGTGAGTACTAATAATCACTCTGCACCTGATCCAATACCACCAATTGATGAGGCTTTAAGCATTCTCTACAGTCTCCAGCTCTCGGAAGCTGGTCTGAAGAATCTTATGGCCAAAAATGGTGATTTCATAGTGTCCTTAACGAGAGTAATGCAAGTAGGAAGCTACGAGTCTCGTGTTTTTTCGGTGCTGTTGTTGAAATCAATGCTGAAGATAGCTGATCCAATGCAGCTCATCGGCTTGAGACTGGAATTATTCGTTGAGTTAGTTCGAGTTTTGCGTGATCAAATCTCTCGACAAGCCTCGAAAGCTACTCTACAACTGTTGGTACATATCTGTCCACGGGGACGAAACAAGATCAAGGCAGCTGAAGCAGGGGCAGTACCGATCTTGATCGACTTGCTTATCGAATCATCAAAGAAAAGGGATTGTGAGATGATTTTAACAGTGCTGGATACAGTATGTGGATGTGCCGAAGGCAGATCCGAGCTGCTAAGCCATGGAGCAGGGCTTGCAATTGTTTCAAAAAAAGATACTTAGGGTCTCTCAGGTTGCAAGTGAAAGGGCAGTGAGGATTTTGCTATCGATATCTAAGTCCTGTGCCACCATTAATGTGCTTCAAGAGATGCTGCAATTAAGTGTTGTGGCTAAACTGTGCTTAGTGCTTCAACTGGATTGTGGATACAAGACTAAAGAGAGGGCTAGAGAATTGCTGAAATTGCATGCCAAAGTGTGGAAGAATTCCCCCTGCGTACCTACTAATATGTTCTCTTCTTATCCAGCTTAATCAGTAGGAAAAAAAAAACAGATAGATTCAATATTTTCAATTACCAATATACTTCTGTACATAATTGTTCATTGATAAATTAAAAAGAAACAGTGGTAGCAAAATTCAGCATACTTTGTCTGGACATAAGCTCATATAGAAAATGTACAGTTATCCGGCATTCATCCGAGTATAGTAGCATAGCTGCTTTGTTCATATACTTATATTGTTTAATCATAAATATTTTGATTTATAAGAAAGAAACAGTGACATAGCAAAGCGTAGTGCACATGTATTTCCCTGATCAAGTCCTGGAGAAAGTATTATCATTTATCACCATACAAATCAAATGGATTCCAATTACCAAACAGTTGATTCAGATGATGCGTTTCGGGTTCTAGGACTGCTTCTTCTGTTGCTTGCAAGGGTGGACTCGTGGAGGACTGAGAATTGGACCACGGTATTTCTTGAGTCGAGAAATCATCACCAGGAAATGGTGGCAATGCGTAGTTACCAGAAGAGTGTATGTGTTCATTGTTGTTAAAATGGTTTTCAGTCGATAAATCTGAACGAGTAAAGCATCCAATTAGACCATTTTCTCCTGGTAACTGAATACTCGATTCCATGTTGGCGTTCGATAATTTTGAAAACTCTAGAGACGGATCAAACTCCCTACGCAACTCCGGGACTTGGAAGCCGGACTTGTTTTCCTGTTGTTGATTACTCAAGAAGTTTGCATAAACGAGTAAGGCATCCAACTAGACCATTTTCTGTTGTTAATTAAACTCGATAATTAAAAATTAATTAAATTTTTTAGAAGAATTCAACGATTCATTGAATTGAATTGAATCGATGATGGTGAAATTATTTTTTAATGGTATATGGTTTAGGGTATATGTTTAAGAGTTTAAGGGTTTAAGGTTTAATAGTTTAGGGTTTTAGGTTAAGGGTTAAATTATTTTTTTATAAAGAATAGGGTCAAATTGAAATAATATTTAAATAATAAGGGTTCAATAGAAATACGGAAATAAGTGAGGTACTAAATATATAGTTTACCCTTATTAAAAAATAAAATATTAATATATATAAAAAATAATTTAATTGAATTTTTAAAATAATTATTAATTGTATGATGGGCCCTTAAAATTTTAAATCTTTATTAATTAATTTAATGGTGTTCATCGGTGTTCATCATTAGTGGTGTTCATCGTTGTTCGTCGCGCGTTGTAGAATTTTCCTTTTTTCATTAGTTAGATAATAATTCAAAAAAAAAAAATTTGAACAATGTTAACTTCTAATCTCGAAAAAAAATATTTACTGAATTTTAGCTTAGGTTTAAAACGTTAAATGTTGATTAAATAGAAATATTCAAGCATCATCTTTAGAAAGGTTAAAATGGAAGATTAAAACATTTCTTTTTATGTGAAAATATATATTAGAAAAAAAAGAAAGAAAAGAAATTCAGTTCTTGTGCGGTTAATTAATTTGACTGACCAAAATTGGAGTCTTATTCAATAAAAACTAGCTTGAGAAGACAAACTTAAGGTAGGTTACCAACTAAATCTAAAGATATTTTTGTTAAATTATTCTTAAAAATGATTAAAATAAATTTTAATGATAAAAAACTTAATTGAATAATGCTCATTAAGATATTATTGGAATATCCTTAAAAACAATTAAAATGTTTTTTTTGTTAGCAAGTGATATAAATATATTTTTAAGGATTTATATCGAATACACAGACGGTGGAAATTTTTAGTTTTCACAAGCGCCTTAGTTTTCAGTTTAGGAAATTAATTTAGGGTTTACGAGTTTAAAATTTAGTGAATGTGAATAGAATTTAGCGTTTACGGTTAGAATTTAGAGATTAGAGGTTAGAGTTTAGGTTTTAAGGTAATATGTTGAGGATTTAGGTTTTAACCTATAAATCCAAAATTTTAACCATTTGACAATGCATGCTTGATCACCCTGCTGCAGCTACTGGTGCTCAAACCCGTGACTTATAAGAACAACAACAGTTCCCTTAACCACTGAGGCAAGTTGGTTCGTGCAATAATAACCCTATTTTAAAAATGATTATATGCAGTCATATTTTTAATACAAAAAATTATGAATACAATTACCAATCATTTCATTTAATATAAAGATATTATTTTAAATAAAGATTTATATCCAATAGATGAGTCTGCCACGCTCGACGAGCACTATTAACGACGAGAACGAGCGTGACATAATTTTCCTATATCCAATACACTGACAGTGGAAATTTTTAGTTTCCACAAGCGCCTTAGTTTTAGGGTTTAGGGATTCAGTTTAAGGTTTAGGATTTTAGGTTTAGTAGTTTAGAATTTAGGGGTGATGATTAGAATTTAAGGGTTAGAGTTAGGATTTAGAGTTTAAAGGTTATAGTTTAGGTTTTAGGATAATACCTTGAGGATTTTGGTTTAACCTATAAACCCTAAACACTAAATTCTATTCACAATTCCTAAATACTAAACTATTAAATCTAAACCCCTAAACCCTACACCTTAAACTAAGTCTCTAAACCATAAAATTAAGGCGTTTGTAGAAACTTTTAGTTTTCACCGCTAATGTACCAAATAATTATCCAATAAATAATAGTGCACCAATTTATTTTTCATTTTATTGGTTAATGACATAAAGTGCTCATTAACAATTTTTACAAAAATAATTAAATAAACTAAAAAAATATAGATTATGTGCAATAAAAATGATTAAACCAGTACATCATTAACTCTATTTTTCTCTTAATTTTTTTTCCTGAATGAATTTGTAGGCCAATCTATGATTCGCCCAAAAGATCTAAAGGGGTTGAAGTTGACCCCAAAGCCAATAATACATGTGAGAAGGACCCACACGTTAATATCGGTTTAGGTTAGGTCAATGAATTTAGATTCCACAATATTTGGTAATCTATATTAAAAATTAAAACCCTGATTAGATTTGATATTACTAGTAAATTTAAACATTAATTTAATTGATAAATTATCTTTACTTTTAAGTATAATAAATATTTATGTACAGTTTTTTAGATAGGGACGCCTGTGGTCTTTCGTATTGCAAGTCTAAATGTCTAATCATTCATAGGCTTTCTACACTTTGTAATAAAAAAAATATTTGTATAAAATAAAAAAAATCAACCCCTAAAGTATGCATTGTGTTTGCTTTTAGTCCTTAAATTATTTTTTGGTCAAAATAAGTCCTTTAATTATTAATTTTGGTCACTTTAAGTCTGGTAGTTAGAGGTGGGCAAAACTCTACTCGACTCGAAAAAATTGAATTATTCGACTCGACTCGTAATTTCATAAACCCGGCCCGACTCGAAAAATTACAAATAAAGTTTGAGCTAGGAAATGGAAAATTCGAATAAATCAAAATTTTTAGTAATTAGTTGATAAGTTTTCATATTCGAGTCGAGTCTGTCAATTCTCATGATATATTATGTATATAACAAGTGAAAATACGAAGAAATATATATCGTATATGCATATGGAAAGTTGTTAAAATTGTAATCAATATGTGCATCCCAGCCCTAAGTATATACATATAGAAATATATATGTGCACCTCTACATACATACATATAGAAATATATATGTACAATAATTTGAAAACTCGACTCGATTCGAAAAATTTTCAAATAAAGTTTGAATCGTAAAATAGGACTTGCAAACTTGAATAATTTGAATTTTTTTGACTCGACCCGATCGAACGTCCAACTCTATCGGTAGTTATCTAAGTCAAAAAAATATTTTGACCAATAAGATGCTGACACATCACAAAGATTTTTGACCAATAGACAGTTTAGGGACTAAAAGAAAAAAGTGATATAGTTTATGTGCTTATTTTGACCAAAAAATAATTTAGGGACTTAAAGTGACCAAAAATAATAGTTTAGTAACTTATTTTGACCAAAACATAGTTTAAGGGCTAAAAGCAAACAAAAGGCATTGTTTAAGGGTTGATTTTTCATTTAAGACTTTTATATATTATGTACCTTTATAAATAAAATGTTTAAGGGTATTATAAGCCCTTAAACTTTTGAAAAAATTAATTAAGCCCTTGGATTTGTACATCCAATTATGCTTTTATATTCTAGAATTTCATCAATTCACTCTTTTGACCAATATTAAAGGTTAAATCTAACAATTTTTTTGAATCAATTGGTGCAATGTGTTGTGTTTTAGTGTTGTCAATTGATATTTTTAAAAAAATCTTTAAAAGTTTTAAAAATTCTAAAAAATTTATAAAAATAAAAAAATAATTTTCTAATTTTTTGTAAATGTCATATGGTATTATTGTAGTGTGCCACATGATAAAACTATTAAAACTTATTATTTGATATTTAAATATATGACCAAAAGTTATTACAGAATTCTTTTATTTTATTATACTTTTAAATGTATATATACAAATAATTAAAATAATGATTGAGTTTACCTAGAAGGTTGGTCAAAGTGTAAGCATATTGGTATTGTAACACCCGTGTTTTGGGCCTAGGAGGTAGCCGAGTTGTTGTTCGAGTCAAATAAAATCTAATTAAAATAAACCAACTTTGAATAATGACCTATTTGAATCTTATTAAAGAGGGAGGGACCAATGTTGTGATTTACCCACATTTTAAATAAAGCAAGACAACTTTTATGGAAAAGTTGTCATCTTCCTTCTCATTTTTCCCTTTCCCAATTTCAAAACCCTCTCCCCCATTTTCAAACTCTCCTAAAACCCTAATTACTATTCCATTGATTTTGCCACTCGATTTCAACACCAAATTAAAAGGTAATTATATTTTCTTAACCTCCTCTCTATTCTCTACTTATCTATGGTCTTGGATTTCAAAAATATTGAGTTTTGGGAATTAGGGTTCATATGGAAATTTGGGTTTTTAATGGGGTTTTTCAATTTATTTTGAGAAATTATTTTGGGGTTATGTTTAATCATAATGAAATATACAACATATATTAATTTGGTTGATTTTGGATGAATTTTCGTAGTGGGTCCTTAGGGCAAATTTTAGAGTATGAAAACTTGAGTTTTTGGGAGGTTTAGTGTTGGTTTTGAAGGGCTGATGGTCTACCTACGTTAGGAGGGTGATTTGGGATGTTTTGGAAGTCATTTGGGTGTTTGTAAATGGGTGATTCAGCCAAGGATTGTGGGAATACGAAAATTGGGTTTTTGAAGATTTATGTGGTTTGGGAAATTGTGGAAATTGGGGTGTGTTTGCAAAGTAAGTTGATGGTTGAGTTTAGCATTGGATTGAGAAGTAATGTATGTGTTTTGTTTGACTAGAAGCAAGAAGAAACGTGGAAGAGGCTTTGGGACCGAATCTGGGAAGTTCAAGGTGATTGCTTGCTTGGTCGTTGAGCTTGGAAGCTTAGGTGAGTGGTTAATTGTTTTAAATGGTTTTAAAATAGTTGGTTCGGGTATATGGACTAGGTTGGGCTTGGTAGACCCACCTAGAGTTAGGATTAGGGTGGTAGCCTAATCCTAAGCTTGATCTAGAGCCTTTGGATGAACTCTTTTATGTGGTTCTGTATGTCTCGTATGATATGTGATATGAATGGTTATGTATATTGTATTATACGTGTGAGATGAGATATGACTTGTGATGCTTGAGACATGCATGATGATGGTTGTTGATGAGTACGTGCTAAGCATGGAATTGGTTGAAATGAGTAATGTGAAATGAGTAAATATTGGCACTAGTATACTTGAATACAAATGATCGATCATTAGGATGTTAGTGTGTACACATGAGTCAAGAGTCGCGCGTGGCCTTGGTGGCATTGAGTCACCAAGGAGGAGTACGGGTCCGCCCGGAAATTGTATTTAAATATAGTCGGTGATGAGTGGAATCCCATCGACGGGGCGTGAGGATGAGTGGAATCCCCTCCGTGAGGCCGGTGATGAGTGTAATCCCACCGTGAGGTAATGTGGTTGTTGGATGTGAGTTCCAACGTGTCAATCCGCGTATTCGGGTCATAGCTAGGTGCCAATGTTGGTTGATAAATGTATCAATGTGTTGAGATTAATGATCTTAAATTTGGATGTTTGATGTGACTACTCGTGTTGAGGATTTAGAGCTTGTTGACCATGACATTTACTTGTATATTGTTCATGCATCTTATCTTATGGCTCTTGCGGTTCCTTGGTTTATATGTGATTTTCCTTGGCTAGATCGTGCTCGGACCCTGCAATGTTGAGGTTTGTTTTTAGAGCTTACCCTCACTAAGCATCATTGCTTACGCTCTCTTTGTTCAACATTGAAGATCCTTAGTTCGTGGGTTGCTCGGGCAAGTAGAGGGCCTCCAAGTGTGGTTTTTGGCTTGAGTTCATCAAGTATGGATTTTTAATGTTAGACATGTAATAGTTTGAGCAATGGGGCATGTATGGTTTTGCTGGATAGTTGTTGGTTGCTAGGAGCATGTTTAGACTCCATGTTATGTTGCTTTTGTATGGCGTGTGATGCCATGTTTGAGTTGTAATCCATGCCTAAATTGCTTATCTTGAACGTTGGTTAAGTGTCTTTGAGTTTGCCTTATGTTGGATGTTGAAGTATGAGTTTTTGGATGTTTAAGTGTCATCTTGATTCAATTGCATGCTCCTTTGATGTATGTACATGTTGGATGCTTGTATGGCTGTGAAGTGGTACGTAAATGACGTATGATTGCTTGTTGGGGTCTAGGAGAGTCCTAAATTGCATTTAGAATGGAGTCTTGATCGTTTTTGCTGAGTTTGGAGGTTTTTGCTGTGCAGGGGTATCGATACGGTTGGTATGGTATCGATACCACCTTCTTGTTCAAGCCTCGTGTATCGATACACTTGAGAGGTGTATCGATACTATTTTTGCTACTGGAGCTACTGTTCAGTTCCGTATCGGTACGGGCCTTCATGCGTATCGATACGGTCTCCTTAGCGTTGACCGTGGGAAGTCAACAATTGGGGAGGGTATCGATACACTCCTAGGTGTATCGATACGGTCTCCACAAGTTGACTTGGACCAGTTGACTTGGTAAAGGGGTATCGATACACCCCTTAGGTGTATCGATACACCTGCAGTTAAGTTTTTAAATTGAGCTGTATTATGATTGTTTGAGTTCGTTCGTTTGGTTCGTTCATGTTGTTCCGCTGTATGACCACTTAGGGTTTAATATCCATCTAGATAAGAGTTAAAAGAAAAAAAATGTTAGGGTTGCTAACCAAGGGGGAATCCTTAGGGGTTTTCACTCGGTTTTCCCCGTGTAGCTCACTCGGACCGGTCATCCGGCCAGACCGGGACGAGGGGGTTACAGGTATTGCTTAAGTATGTCTAGAGTTCGAGGCCTTATGAATGCAGAAAATCTCTGTTGGGGGACTCGCCCACCAAAATCATGTGTGTGGCGCGGATCGGTCTGTATTAGTCAGAGCAAAACTTGAAGAATTGGGAAGGCAACAAAAAAAATTATGCTTGAGTTTGGCATCACGAGTCAGCTCAGACACTAATTCAGTTGATAATTAAAAATTTACCTATATTTACCAACTATTAGTTGGTCTAGTGGGATGGGACATTATATCCTTTAAGTAAGGTCGGAGGTTTGAATCCTGGTATTGTGAATGAAACAAATCAAGTTAAGAGGGTCGCCCCCATAATGAGCCTATGCAATACTCGATCCGAATTAGTCAGACAATGAGTAGGATATCAGTGGTTAAATAAAAAAAATTACCTCTATTTATAAGTAAGAGTATATTTTTTAGGATTCACTTTGTTTTTTAAATAAGGATAAAATACCTTTATAGTCACTTAACTATAGGTGAGATTTTATTTTTATCATTTAACTAACAAAAACTATCAGTCGACCAAAGCGCTTAACTATTTAAATGTTATTAATAATGTAATCGATCGTTAAAAGACAATGAATATGCTTAAGTAACAGTTAAATGATTTTATAATTTTACACGTTTGGTTATTGTTATTATAAATTTTACTATTTTAATTTTAATTTAATTCAATAAATTTAATAATCTAATCAAATGATAAAAATTCATTATCATAAGTAGAGTGGTAAACTGTTTACATTTAAAAAATTTGATCACATGTGAATCCCAAAGAATGAATTTTAGCTATGGTAAAGTGTCCATAAGTTCTATATTTCATGCACATTCCATCTCATATTATTGCTGTTTTTAAGTATATTTTAGGTATAATTAGGATCATGCATTGCATACTACAATATTCTTTACTTGCCATGCTTTTTATTAATTATCTTTTATTTGGTAAGGAAAATGTACTGTTTTAGTTTAGTTTTAGTTTCATGTACTAGAGGCTGACAGAAGGAGAGAGGAGCTGAGGACATGATGCTGAGGCAGCATACTAAGGAGCTGTACTGATGCAATTCCAGACAGAGACATCAGATGCCGAGTAGCTGCCGCCGCCATACCTGCCGCCCAAGACAACAAATTGAGGAATTGGAGAACTGGAGTGCGATATGTAGAGTAGAAAATCCTGATTCTATCGATGTTGTCCACTCAATTTTCTGATGATTGTAGCAACATGTAGAGCTGTCGAATGAGGAGCTTGAGATTACTTGCAGAGCAAGACAACATGATAAAGTCCACATTCAACTCAAAGAAGTCAGTATTTAAGGTTGCATTTAATGCAAAAGCTACTTTGAGGACTTCTACTTCAAGAAGGACAAGACCTAGCTAATGCCTATATATACCCATTGTACTTTTACTTCAAAATAGCTTAGGTTTTCCCTTAGGCATAATTTAGGTTTTTTTGCCGCCATTATGTTCTAAAATTCTCTTTGAGTTTGATTCATGTTGTAATTAGTGTGAGAGCGATTGTTTAGGATTTTAAGTTTGTTTTTGCAATAAAGCTTCAAGGTTTGCTTATTCCATGTTCTTCATAGTTTTCAATTAAGGCGAAAGATTAGTTGATTGCTATCCATTTGTTCGGTATCGAGAGAGTCAAACTCACGAAAGGAGTAAGCATGATCTCATCTATAGACGGTGTTGATCAATCCAGCCTAGATATAGGTTAGGGTTTAAGGCAGCTAAAAGAGGATGAATCAAACATTGATGTTTTTGCACGATTCACGCTGCGACTAGTATTATCTGCAGTGGGCATCAACAATATTTTGACTTATACATAAGCATGATCACTTTCCAAGCGTTCTGCCGAGCCTTGTAGTTCTGCCGTGTTTGCCGCCGAGATACAAGTCCATTCACATGCCGAGGCAGCGAGAGCGTCTCAGCAGCCTAACTGCCATCCCCCGCCGAGGCAGCAGAGTCTGGCAGCGCAAAGCAACTTGTCCTATTCAACGCAGTTTCACACTAAACAACAACATAACTCGGCCCATTCTATCAACATGACATCTTCCCTTTTATTTACTTGTTTTTTTATTTACTTTTCTTCTCAAACAAATCAACTTATTTGTGCATTTACTTTTCTTGTGCAGGAATCAAGATTCGAGTCAACCTGTCCAATCTCTGTGGGAGACGATATCTTTTATACTATTACTTGACAGGAGTGTGCACTTGCGCTCATATTTAGAGAACACTAAAACGCTCTACAAGTTTTTGGCATCGTTGCCGGGGATTGGTAACAACGAAATTCGTTTTTAATTTCTGCACCTTTATTTATTTGCATTTAATTTTTAGTTTTTATTAATTCTATTTTAATCTAAAAAGGAATTTTTTTACATTTTCCTTCTCTAGTGCATGACCAGGGCAAACCCAAAAGGCGAAATCGTTTACGTTGACAATATCGTACGAAGAGCAAGAGAACTTAAAAAGGAAATTAGAACAACCCTAGGGAATGCTAAAGAAGAAAGAAAAGCAGAGGTAAACATGGAAAACGACAACCCTGCCAATAATGCTCAGAATGGCAGGGATGGGCAGCAAGACCCGCCACCTAGAGAACAACAGCAAGTTCCACCTAGGCAGCCACCCCAAAACCCGCCCAGGCAGCCACAGTACGTTCGAACCACTAAGGATTATTTGGAACATGACTTTAGAGGGTTTGATCCGACAATGACAGAACTTGAGATCGAGGTGGATCACTTTGGGCTGAAGCACGTGATGTTCAACATGATCAACACTTTGGGGCAATTTGGTGGGACTGCCACAAAAGATGCTCGACAACACTTAAGAGGATTCCTAGACATATGCAGAGCATTCAAAATACACGGAGTCCACCAAGACGTGCTAAGGCTGAGGCTATTCCCCTATTCACTAAGAGATAGGGCAAAGTAGTGGTTGAACAACCAGCCAGCACGGTTATTCTACACATGGACAGAGCTGTGCAAGGACTTCCTGAATCGTTTCAGCCCATCTAATGTCACAAACAAATTGAGAAACGAGATCACAACCTTTCGACAAGGGGATGATGAGCCAATGTATGAAGCATGGGAGAGGTACCAACAGATGCTTAACAACTGCCTGCTCCATGGTTTTCCAGCTTGGACAAATGTGTCAATGTTCTACAACGGGGTGAACTACCCAACTCGGATGATGATTGATGCCTCGGCCAACAGAATCATCCTCGATAGACCACCAGACGAGGCATTGCGAATCTTGAACCAAGCCGCCAAGAATGATTATAAGTACCCAACAGCCCGCCAAGGCAACATTAGGCGGCTAGCTATTATGAACAAAGTGGAAGCCTCAGAATCTGTCAATGTCCGCCTTGACAAACTAACAGAGCTGGTCATGAACATGGTGAAACCCACTGGAAAAGTCTATGAGGCCAAGGCTGTAAGGCCATTCTGTGATGAGTGCGGGGCAACCACGATTCCTCTGAATGTATTGCATTTGCCAATTTCATGGGAGGATACAAGAGAAACAACAGGCCCGCCACGAACACGTACAACCCTGGATAGAAGAATCATCCAAACTTCTCATGGAGAAATCCTAAAACTGTCGCTAATCCAAAATAGCAACAGAGAGGCTACCAGCAAAACCAGTCCAGATAGCAAGCTCAACAGCCACATAAAAATAATTCACTAGAAGCAACTCTTCATACTTTTGTGTCTAGAACTAGTGATTTTATTGTTCACACCAATAAGTTTATTGATAAAACTGAGTCATTCATGGACAGGACTGAGATGAGGATGAACAACCAAGGGGGTGCGATAAAGAACTTGGAGACCCAATTTGGGCAGTTCACTAAGATCTTTAGCAGCAGGACAATGGGTGCAACATCCAACAGTATAGAGGCAACAACCAAGCCCACATATGAGCAGTACAAATCTATATCAACCAGAAGTGGGAAACAATTGAATAAGCCCAGAGTAGAAAAATTAGAAGAGAAACAGCCAGTACAGAAAGAACTACCTGCCACGACGACATCAACACCAGCCGCCCTGGCAGCTGAGCCTGATAGCAGTCCTGAAGCAGATGATCCTCCACAGATAAAGTCCCATGTAAAGAACGTATAAAGAACATCCGCCTGCCATCACCTTTCCCCCAGAGGCTTAAGCATAAAAAATATGAGCACCAGTTCAGGAAATTCTTGGATATTCTGAAGCATGTGCACATAAATATATCTCTCATAGAAGCCATTCAGAACATGCCCAGCTATGCCAAATACCTTAGGGACATGGTTTCTAAAAGGAAGAGAATTGAGAAGTTCGAAACAATTGTTGTAACAGAGGAGTGCATGGCTATGCTGCAGAACAAACTGCCGCCCAAGCAAACAAATCCATACAACTTTGTTATAACATGCAGAATAGGTAGCAAGCACAAAACAAAAGCCCTATGCGACTTAGGAGCCAATATAAATTTGATGCCTAAGGCAGTCTTCGACAAACTAGGAATTGGGCAAGCCAAACCTACCTCTATAATGTTGAAACTCGCTGATCATTCATTTGTATAGCTGGAGGGAAAGATCGAAGACATTCTAGTTCGAGTGGGAAACCTTATTCTTCCAGCTGACTTCCTCATCTTAGACTGCGAGGTCGATGAAAATTCCCCTATCATCCTTGGGCGACCATTTTTTTTTGCCACGGGCAGAACTCTAATAGATGTGGAACATGGGGAGCTAACCATAAGGGTAGACAATCAGAGCATCAAGTTGAATGTGTTACAACCCCTAGAAAAGGAAAAGAAAGGATGCCCGGATGCTCAGGCCGCAAAAATCAACACAGAGACAGGTCAAGGCAGCAACTGTCACGACAGACCCAAGGGCAGGCTGAAGGACCCAACAACACACCATCTAAAAGAACAAGAGGACCCCCCAGGAGGGAAAGACAAGAGACACCACCTCAGGAAGTGGTTATGTCTGGGAGATGCACCCAAATGCACTCCCAACATAACTTAATTTTTATTTTTTTCTTTATTTTTATGTTTTAGGTATAGAATTTAATTTTCTGCAATTTATTTTTTAGGAATAGATTTTATATTAGTTTTCCATATTTTCATCTTTCAAAATTTATTTTAGTATTTAATTATCTTTATTTTATTTTGGGTCTTAGGAATAAAAGAGCCGGATAAGGAAGAAGGCCCAACAATGAGCCCGCCCACTATCCCGCCGAGACAGCCAAAGGCGTCCCAGCGTAGACAGCGCATAATAGCTAGTTGCCCGCTAACGGCTACCAACAGCTACAGAAATAACGGGCATAAATTCCGTAACGTGCGCGAGACAACTTGCCCGTTGGACATTTAATGCCGCAAAGGCACCTCTCGACAACCTCTATTTAAACCTCACTCATCTCATTCATTCACTTTACTTTTACCTCCTTGCTATCTTATTCTTGTATCCACTACTCTCTAGCTAATTACGTTCTTCTCAAGTTTCAATTAAATTTCAACCGTCTCACACATGGCTTCAACATCAGCACTCAAACCCACGTTCCGACATTTTTGTTCCAAGGCAGATGAACGGAGATATAAAAATCAGTTTACCAAGCAAGCCATTTGGGAGGAGCAAGGATTCCACTACACCAAGCAAACAGGGGATCTTAGCCTAGAGCCCAACTTTTTCGAGACCATCCACACCAAGGGATGGGAAATATTTGTACGGCAGCTGGAGATAGCCAACATCACTATGTTCAGAGAGTTCTATGCCAATCATCCTAGCCCAGAGCTACCGTTCATCTATGTTCGAGGAGAGCCTGTCAAGCTGAATGCCACCGTAATCAACAGCTTCTACGACCTAGAAATGGAAGACAACCCACGAGGAATGGAGGCAGTCACTAACGGCTGCCGACTACGACAAGCTCAAGGCCAGGCTGTGCGAGCCCAACACGCCAGGTTGGCAGGAAAGCATGATGGCTCTGTCCAACGTTGCCGCCTGCTGCCCGAGGCAATGCTGTGGAATACCTTCATCAAAAGGCATCTGCTGCCCACCTCCCACAACTCCACCGTAGACCAGATGTGCCTCTGTACAATGTCCATGAGTTCTATATTTTGTACACTTTACTGCCCTTATTATTGATGTTCTTGAGCTCATTTAGGCATATGTAGGTGCATTGCATGCATTATAACAACATCTTCTCTTTCACTATATTTTTATTGAATATTTTACGTTTGGTTAAGAAAAGTTACTGTTTTAGTTTAGTTTATATTTTTAGGTGCTATAGCCAGGATATGAGAGGACAAGAGAGGACAGGGAAGCTGGAACCAAATGAGCTGTACTGAAGCAGCTCAAGATGCCGCCAAGGACGCTGCCGAAGCAGCATTGCCGCCAGGAGCCGCCCGGGCAGGAGTTACACCGGCTTAGCCAAGATGGGTCGCGATTTCAAGAGGGTAATTTCCTAAGCCCAATGAGCCCAGTCATGCAATTTTCTAAAGCCTGAAGCGGCCGGTAGAGCTGATTCAAGACCGATAAGTAGGAGCACTTATCCTTACTTGCGGAAGAAGGCAACATCCAGAGAGTCCATATTTAAGTCAAAACGGAGTTTGTATTTAATGTAAATATACTTTAAGAACTTCTACTTTAAGGAGGACCCAAACTTATGTCAAGAGCCCTATATATACCCAATGTGTGTAAGAGTATAGGGGCATCTCGGAGAGGGATAAAAATATCTCGGATAGCACCTCACATATCTGAGGATGAGAGTGTAGATGGGGGAGATAGCTAGATAGGTTGGAGTTTTTGGGGGTCGCGGCCCAACTCTCCTAGGGTTTAGGCGCGTGTATGTAAAGTAATTTGTGGGAAACGGTTGTACAGTTTTGAGTAGTTTTCAATAAAATTATGAGTTTGCTTAATCTATGTTCTTCGTTCTTTCAATTAGTCTACACCAGTTAGTTGAAGAGAAAATACATTTGTCAGGCACGAAAGTGCAAGGCTCACGAAAGGGTTAAGCACATTCACAACCCGTTGGGGCACGACTAACTTGGTTCCACACTAGTCCACAAGTTTCAGCGGCTAAAAGAGATTACCAACCGAGTTCACTAACTTGGTTCCACACTAGTCCACAAGTTAGCTCTCAAGCATCCTAACCTAGAAATAGGAGGGATCACTATCGACTATCCTGCCGAACTTGGAATGTCTGCCAGACTTGTCGTTGTGGCTTCTTTCCGTTCCATCTACCAAGACAGTACACTCCTATAGTGGTAGTGACCTATTGCGGCCGCGTGACAGGGTCGTAGTTTGTCGCCCACCATACCCGCCGAGGTAGCAATTCATGGCAGCGCAAAACATACTCAAGCTTTACAATGCAGTCCACATGCTACTAAGCTGCACTTGTCTTCCCCAATCTATCGCCCAAATCTCTCCCTATCATTCCTCTCATCACTATCTTTATTTTTACTTGTGTTTTTATATTTCCACATCATGAGATTTAATTGCACATTTACTAAATCTTTGTGCAGGAAACCATTCATAGGAGCTGCTCCAATCCCTGTGGGAGATAATATCTTTTATACTATAACTTGACAAGAGCATGCACTTGCACTCATAAATGGAGAACACCCAAACGCTCTACAATTTTTTGGCGCCGTTGCCGGGGATTGGCAACAACAACTACGTTTGAATTTCTGCACTCCTATTTAGTTTTTGCACATTAAATCTCTTTTCATTTATTTGCTAAAAAAATAGCCTCTTTGTTTCCTTGGTGTATGTCCCGCCAGGGCAGCAAGGTTGACAGCAACATCCACCTGAGGAGGGGAAGGACATGCCCAAATGAATAGCCAATCACAAAGACCCTCAGGAAGTGGTTATGCTTGGGAAAAGCGTAGCCCAACATAACCTAATTATTATTTTTATTTTATTTTTATGTATTAGGATTAGATTTAATTTAATTTTTTTTGTATTTAATTTATTTTAGATTAGGAATTAAGGAAAGATCAAGGAAGATGAAAGAATAAAGGAGAAGCCCAATTAGCGGCCAACGCAGTCCAAGGCAGACGAGCATAACTGCTAGCAGCTTCATAATGGCTATATTTGCCGCAGCTAGCGGAACATATAACTGTCTAACGACTAGAATCCCGTTATTCTAGCTGCAATAATTGACGCTCGTTGACAGCGTGCCCGCCAAGGTAGTGGAGAGAAGCGGCTATATAAGGCCAACTATTCTCCCCCCGTCCTTCACTTTGCTTTCTCTTTTACTCTAAACTCTTTATGCAATCTTTGCTTCCAAGATTTCCCTTGCTTTATTTTCTTTCATGTTCTTTCTTTAGGAAATACAACCATCCCACAAACTATGGCCTCATCACAGCAACCAGCTGCCACCTCCAAAACTCTATACAAAAGGTTCTTGAAACCAGCTGTCGAGGAGACCTACAAGAAGTTGTACAGAGAAAGGCAACTATGGGAAGAGATGGGTTTCCAATACACCCGGTCTGATGGGAACTTTGGCTTGGAGCCCTTTCTATTCGAAAGGATCCATAACATGGGCTGAGACCAATTTGCACGGCAGCCAGAGGGAATCAACAACAACCATGTGCGAGAGTTCTATGCCCACCGGCCGACATCAGAAAGTCCTTCCGTCTACGTCCGCGGAGAAGGTGTCAAGTTCACTACTGACATGATCAACAACTTTTACAACATAGAGGTTAGTGGAAACCCACACGAAGAGTGGGAATCATACCTGACGGGGGCTGACTACAACAAGATCAATAAAGAGATCTGTAAAGCCAACATCAAGTGGCTAACATGCAAAAACAACGGGCCAGTCAACCACCGTGATTTGCTGCCAGAGGCAACCCTTTGGAGTTACTTTGTCCAACGCCGCCTGATGCCAACCACACATGGATCGACAGTAAACTGACCAAGGCTTACCCTTATCTACAGCATAATGAAGGGGCGACAAATCAACGTGTAACGGGGTTTTTTTTTCGTCCCGCTACTTTTGAAAAATATTCGATTTGATTAAAAAAGGGGGAAGTTTTGAAAACAATTCAGGTTTGGGTTTTGGGAAAATCCCTTAAAAAAAATCCTTTTCTCGGTTGGAGTCGCCACCGGCCACTATGGTAGGCCAGACACCGTAAAAAACAAAACCAGAGATTCGTTTGAAAGGGTTCGGGAGTTGGTTACGCGTGGGGTAGGGTTAGCGTCCCCATCACGCCCGAAAATCGGTACCAAAACAATTGTTGCCTTTAATTGCTGGAAATTATTTAAAATTTAAGAAGAATTTAATTAGGGGTTCTTGATTGAAAATTAGGTTTAAATTCACGAGCTTTCTCAAATTGGTGGTATCGAATTAATTAAGCATTTAATTAAAAAGGATGACGGTACACCGGACCAAAAACTAAACCGACATCATATAAGACTGACTGCCGTGTTAGTTTAGGGTTCGGATCTCGTACGTCACCTTTATGCATGATGCAAGCAATTAAAATATGATGCTATGGTCTTGTCCTTTTATTCACGGATTTACCTTTAGACGATTCGAATTAATCCGAATATTCGCGGGACATCCAGTAAGCTAGGTATGTTGACCCGAATACGCGAATTAATAGGTATCTCCGTTTCATAATTAAAAAATGAATTAATTTAAAAATGCTAAAGTCACATGAATGACAATAAAAATGCATGTCATAAATATATTCGAACGACATTAAGAAAAAAGCATACAACAATCATATATTCGAATGACATTAAAACAAATAGGCATGCAACATTATGAACATATATGTACACATAAACAATATGGAAAAATACATGTATTTGATATAAGAAAATGCAAAATGCATGAATACCATACTAAATGTGCACAATATACATTCGATGCAACATATATAAAGGGGACAAAAATGCATACATAACCACAATATGACCAAAAATAATATGCCGAAAGATAAATAATTAAGTAAATAAATAGAAACTGGCAGGGACCAAATACGTAAATAAACCATTCAAAAAAACAATTAAAACCGAAATATGGGCTAAATTAAAAGGACGCGGAAAACCAGGGGGACCAAAACGGCGATTTTACCATCCGGAAACTGATTAAATCGGACCCAGGGACGAAATTAAAAAGATTCAAAAACGTGGAAGGACCCGGAACGGGATTTTGAAACACGGAGGCCCCTCACGCGTAAAAAGGGTGACGCAGAGGGGTTTAAGATGATAATAAACCATTTTAAAATTAAAAAAAACATTATAAATAGAGATTAAAAAACTCACTTGACCCCTTTTCGTTTTTTAAAAAAAACCTAACTTAAACCGAGAGCCTCCCTCTTCCTTGTTTCTTCTCCGGCGCCGCCAAGGGGTTCCGGTCGCCGTTGCCGGCGCCGGAACCATAAAAAAAAACAGTTTTTTAGCCTTCCGAAACCCCAAAACCCTTAAAAAACCTTTGTTTTGATGAAGGCCGAACCAAAAAAACTTATTTTCCTTCCCTTTTCTTTCGATCGAAAACCCCAAAAAAAATAAAAAACCTTCTACCGGCGATCTACGTTCACCGGCTCACCATGCATGGCCCGAAGAGGGTCACGAGGCTTGTCGCCAGCAACGAAAGACCGAAAACGGCAGATCCCGACTCGAAACGAAGGTTAAAAGCTTGACCTTTCACCCCTTTTTTTTTGTGAAACTGAAATGGAAAAGAGGGATACCTCTGAAACTGCCTTTCGCTTGTATTGCTTCTGAAAGTTTTGTTACAATTTCCTCTCTCTCTAAAGAAGACCTCTCATGCTCTCCCTCTTCTTTTTTTTTTTTCATTTCATGCATCTCTCGGGTTTTTATAGGCCCCGATTTTTACATCTTTTAGCTTTTCTAAAATGTGTATAATGCTGAAATATCTGTTGGGTTGTTGATGATTTTGGCTGTATTCATGTCTGTGATTTGCGGTTGTTGCCTCTGCCATTTCTGTTTCTTTTTTTCTTTTGCATTTGCGCGTTTTCGGCCTCTGACGTTTTTGTTATTTTTGGCTGCATGTGAGGCTCGTACGAGGGGAGGGGACCAGAGAAGGCCGACCAAGCGACGTGGAGTGATCCGGACGGTCAGCAGAATTTGAAGGGGCTCGAACTCGCGCGCGTGAGGGAGCTGGGAAGCCGCGCGTGTGGGCGTGAGGGTTCTGGAATCCTCCTCGGTTCGATCTCAACCGCCCGATACGCTCTTTATCCGACGGCTGCAAGCGATGCGGCGCCCGTGAGCTGAGAGCCATCTAGGGTTTCCTCCATCAGGGACCATCTGAGCCGTTGATCCTCTCCTCGATCCAACGGTGATGCGGAGTGCGGCGCTAGGGCTAAGGGGCCTCATCTAGGGTTTCTTCGTCCTGGAGCAATCTGGACCGTTAGATCTGGATCCCAGATCTAACGGTGGGAAATGGGGGCGGCTGCAAGAAAACAGAAGTGGGCATTAGGGTTTCTGTTATTTAAGTTTGGGCCCGAATTGGGCTGTGCAAAGTGTTTAATTTTTTTGGGGCTTTTTATTATGTAATGTGGACTTTTAAATTAATAAACTGGGCTTTTATTATATTATATTGGGCTTTTATTTATTTAATGTTTTTGGGTTTTCAGATATAATAATAAGGATAGTATAATAGATAAATAATAACAGATAATAATAATATTACTAGTAATAAATAAAATGTATAAATAATACATAAGTACTAGTTAATGATAATAACAAATATAGTAAAATGACATAATAAGGTATTAATATGGTAATATAAATGATAATATGATAGGTAATGATAGTAGGTAGTAATTAATATAATGATGATGATGTTAGTAGATAATAATAGATAATATAAATAATAATACTAGCAATAATAAGTATAGTAATAATAGATAATAATAATATTGATTGACAAATATAAGCACGATAATATTATAGTAATGAGATTAATAGGTGATTAATAATAATATTATATTTAAGCCCATTATTTAAAAGAAGAAAAAAACGGGTTTTAACACCCCGGACAAAATAGGTGATTACAGCTGCCCCCCTTTGCTTATACTTGTGGAACAAGAATAAAGCAAAGGCCATAAACACCAATTTTGTCCGACTTCCCTGTTTGGATTCCGAGTCACCATGCACTTGAACTTTTGGCGGTCCGAAAGTCGGTACGGGAAAATACAACGGTTGCGGAGGCTTGAAGTTGTTTCTCTCACTTCAACATTCTTCAACCCTTCGAGGTCTGAACATATAGACAAATAGTTAAAAATCTCCATTCTCCGAGTGCCTGAACGGATAGGCGGGTTCCATTCTCCAAGAGCCTGATCAGATGGGCGAGCTTCCTTGTATGAGAAAAGCTTTGATATTCCATTCTTCACGAGCCTGAATGGATAGGCGAGCTTCCTTGTATGAGAAAAGCTTTGATATTCCATTCTCCACGAGCCTGAACGGATAGGCGAGCTTCCTTGTATGAGAAAAGCTTTGATATTCCATTCTCCACGAGCCTGAACGGATAGGCGAGCTTCCTTGTATGAGAAAAGCTTTGATATTCCATTCTCCACGAGCCTGAACGGATAGGCGAGCTTCCTTGTATGAGAAAAGCTTTGGTATTCCATTCTCCACGAACCTGAACGGATAGGCGAGCTTCCTTGTATGAGAAAAGCTTTGATATTCCTGTCAAAAATAGGTAAAAATGATATGCTGATGTAGGTTAGCATGCCCCTAATCCTAGGGATGCCTAACTACAAATGATGTATGAATTATGACATCAAAATGCTCGGATGCTTCTGCTCTCCGAGTTGGTCAATCTCGACCTTCTTATTGTCTCTTCTTCTCCTCAATTTCTTCGGGCTTTCTCATCTTTGCCAGATCTCGATTTCTTGGTCTCTTTTTCTTCTCAATCTCTTTTTCCAAATCTTGGTCTATTCTCGTAACATTTCTCGTAGTGCACGTTTTCAAAGCATTGCGCCCTATTCAAACTGGGTGCTCAACCGTTCTCTTTGTCTTTACTGAATGTGACGAATTTTCTCTTTTCTTAACATCGGGGGAACACATGCCCCCAAGTCTCTGAACTTTTCTCTTAAGTTCATTAAGGAATGCTCAGACGCTTCCACTCTTCAGATTGGTCAATCTTGACCTTCTTCTTCTCTTTTGGCTTTCCTCCTTACCAAATCTCGATCTTTTGATTTCTTCTCGAAAGATAACCACTGACTTTCACTGGTCATACTGGTCATAACACTTATCGTAGTGCTTGCTTCCAAAATATTGCCCCCTTTTCAAACTGGGTGCTGAATTATTTTCTTCGTCTTAACTTAATATGACGGCTTCATCTCTTCTCAACAACGGGGGAAACACATGCCCCCAAGTCCCTGAACTATTGCATGTAGGAACTGATTACAATCTCCACCATAGCCACTGACAAGCTGTCATTTGTATTCATGGCATTGCATTCTAGACTTTATCCCTGAAGCAAAGGGAAATTAATTTGTGTTCACAAAAAGATTTAGACTGCATCTTCTAATTTCAAAATAAGATGCGTTTTCGAAAACTAGATTTTCTTTTCAAATCATGGATATATCAAGCTAGATCAAATACCCTGAATATCAAGTGCGCGAACGACACTGTTATGGCTTACCAAGGATTGCCTCAAGCATCATGTGTCTAGGAGACCTCGAAAGCTAAGCTGATGTCTGAAAATGTGACATACTCTCCAAGTTATTTCAGCCTTTAATCAATTAGATTTATCTTCAATAGGCTTCGGCTTTATCAATTCATTACGATTTTGGGGAAGTCAACTCATCACATTCCTTTGGCTCGAGAATAAAGATGGAGCATACAACGATACCCCGAGTTACTCGGCATTGTCACGATTTTACCACCACTCATGTAGCTAAAGTGGATGGTGCATAGCAACCTTATTGGTCTTTTGCTACAGCGGAGTGCCCCAAAAATTCAACATTTGTATCCGAAAATACCTATTACCAGGCTTCGAACATTGTTAGGCTTAGTATTCTTGATTTTTTTTTTTTTTTTTTTTTTTAGCACGAAAAACTTCCGGTTATTCTCTTGAAGGTCATAATTCTATGTGTGTTTGATTAGGTGACCAAATTAACTTGGAGCGTAAGCCACATATTCATCATCTTCAAAGCTTTCGATTTCCACTAGACAAAGGCGGCTCGAAGTCAACCTTTGGGGTCACGGTCAATGTCCCTTGTGCAATTGATATACGGGGACTCAATAGGCAAATATATACACACAAAATGAAAAGGCAATTGAAACGTAATGCATCCTTTCATTGAAATTAAAAAATGCAGACTTGGGCCCTTACAAAAATCTTTGCTACCTTCGGGCAAAGGGTAGCAAAGTGGATTCCACACATCACTTCTGGGAAAAATTAAAATGCAATGAAATGAAAGCAAACAAGCTTGGATGCATTAAACTCTTGATTGAATTGGCCGTCCATCCCACCCTTTTAAGCTTCCTCGAGGAATTCAACCTCCCGATTGTCCATCAATTTCTGAACCAACTGCTTAAATTCGGGACAATTCTGAATCTCGTGCCCCACAGTCTGATGGTACTCACAAAAGGATTCATGACCATCATATCCCCCATTTGGACCCTTCTCGATTAAGCCTGTCTTGCACAACTGCTCGTACACCCAACTCAGAGGTGACTTGATCTCAGACACTTCTTCCTTCACCTTCTTCGTATCTACCACTTCGAGGGCATTCACGCCCCGACCCTCATGTTTCGGAAGTGGGTTGGTCGTCACATTGGGTTTTTCTAATTCGAGGACCCCGGTGTTAATCATGTTTTGCACGAGCTTCTTGAATTCTGTGCAATTCTCTATCGTGTGCCCCGGTACTCCGCCGTGGTACTCACAGTGTGCCTTCTCATCGTACCATGCAGGGTAAGGCGGCTGGAAGGGAGTAACATGATACGGGCGGACCAGATCAGCCTCGTATAAGTGCTTGTACACCTCCTTGTACGGTATAGGTAGAGGGGTGAAGGTCATCCTTTCTTGCTCCTTCCTGGGAGCCTTATTCTCTCTTCGGTTCTGGCCTTGCGCATTCCCAACTGTGGCTTGAGGCGATGAAACTGTGAAGTGCTTAGAAGCCTCGTAAGTACCGACATTGTTCACCTCATGGTCCTTCTTCTTAAACTGCTTTCGGGCATTCTCGCCTCCATCAATCCTACCACTCTTGATAGCTGCTTCAATTCGCTCACCGGTCATAACCATATCTGAGAAGTTACCGATAGGGTTGCTTATCATGCGGTCATAGAGGGTCCCCTTTAGTGTATCGACAAACATAGGGGATATCTCATTCTCACGGAGCGGGGGCTGAACCTGTGCCGCTACATCTCGCCAACGCTGGGCGTACTCACGGAGGCTCTCATTGGGCTTTTGTTCCAAACCTTGTAGCATGAGTCGGTTCGGAACCATGTCGGTTATGTGCCTATACTGATCGGTGAAAGCTTTGGCCAAATCCTTCCATGACCTGATTTGAGCACGAGTCAACTGATTGTACCACCTCACCGCGGGCCCCGATAAGCTGTCTTGGAAGCAGTGAATTAGCAACTTCTCATTGTTGATGAAACCCGTCATCTTTCTACAAAACATGGTTATGTGAGCAGTAGGGCAAGTCGTCCCGTCGAACTTCTCGAATTCTGGTGTCTTGAACTTAGGCGGAATTGTCAGATCTGGAACCAAGCTGAGGTCTCTAGCATTCATTCCGTATGCCCCCTCTTCTCCTTCTTTAGTTCGGAATTTCTCCTCGAGGTCTTTCCGGGTCTCTTCTAGTTGTTTTGAGAACTCGGCCTTCACTTTGTTTAAGTTCTCGATCTCATCCAAGTCCGGGACACTATCCCCGACATTCTCCGTATTAAAAATCAGACCCAATGGAATATGGGTAGAGGCGCCCGCCTGGTGTGATGTTGCCCCATCTCCTTGGGCAGCCGCTCCTTGCGAGGGCTTAGGGGTATCGGTAACAAAACCGGGAGAAAACGAGGGGTCTCCCTTATCCTGACTAGGGTTTCCGGAAGCACCCTTTCCTTTCAAATTGGCTTGTAGCAACTGAGATATCTCTTTCATCATATCTTGTTGGGACTTGATGATGGTGTCCCTTAATTCTTGCTGGGCTCGCTCTAACTGACCTCTCAAATCAGCTTCCAACTTAGCAAAACTCTCCTCCATTTGCCTCCTTTGGTGGCGAGTAAAGTGTGGGTGCGGAATCTTCGATAGTCACGAATGCTGCCATGACCCCGAACAATTAAATTCCATGAATCAATGATGCCATGCATGATATGTCAAATGCAAAACATAAACATATGATTAAATGCAACAAATTAAAAAACAAAACCGAATGCAAGGAAATGTTGGTTCGACGAACATCCTTATCAAACAACTTTCCCTAACGGAGATCGAGTCTTCTTACAACGCGGTAAGAAAATAAATTTCCTCGTCCATTTCCATTAGGGTTCCGAAAACTTCGTTGTTGTGGACTCTTTCTCCCGTTATGAAAGTTTTCAACTTAGACTGTTCTCGAATCAACACTTCGTATGATAATGCGATGAGTATGCAAAAATAATCAAAACAAGACAAAAAGGTGACTGGGTTAGTAACACCAATAATGAATATCTGGATAAAACAAATAAACAGGAAACACCAAAGCAGGTTAACAAAACAAGACCTAATAGCACGAATTCTAATTCTACGGTTATCCGCATGGCTCTAACTGGGGTAGGCTTCTTAAATTCTCACTCATGTGGTTCGGTTCTAACAAGGGTACCCGAACCTATCTTATTACCTACTAAGGTAACAAGAACCCCAATTCTGGCCCATTACAAGCTTGCGAATTAGTTTCGGTTCGAGGGAAAGCACGACCTAATGACGTGGAGGGCTGCTCACATGTCAAAGGCGTGGATTCTGGAAGTGAATTACCGACCCGTGGAGGGAGACTCACGTGGGTATGGGCGTTTCACTCCCACTTAAGGGACAAAGCTCGGGTATAGAGCCTAATGCGTGATGCAACACATGTCGGTGATTCCTTTGAAATTAAATGAAAAATTAATTCAAGACCACCAATTATCCAAGCTCGTGTTCTTAAAGTCTTATTTTCAAAGAAGAACCATCTCGTTAAAGTCAAATTAAATTCCAAAAATTTCCATCATTAAAAGCAACAATTATTTCTTTGGCCTAACTCTCTTTTTGTTTTGAAAAACAAAATTTCTCCCCAGCGGAGTCGCCAAGCTGTAACGGGGTTTTTTTTTCGTCCCGCTACTTTTGAAAAATATTCGATTTGATTAAAAAAGGGGGAAGTTTTGAAAACAATTCAGGTTTGGGTTTTGGGAAAATCCCTTAAAAAAAATCCTTTTCTCGGTTGGAGTCGCCACCGGCCACTATGGTAGGCCAGACACCGTAAAAAACAAAACCAGAGATTCGTTTGAAAGGGTTCGGGAGTTGGTTACGCGTGGGGTAGGGTTAGCGTCCCCATCACGCCCGAAAATCGGTACCAAAACAATTGTTGCCTTTAATTGCTGGAAATTATTTAAAATTTAAGAAGAATTTAATTAGGGGTTCTTGATTGAAAATTAGGTTTAAATTCACGAGCTTTCTCAAATTGGTGGTATCGAATTAATTAAGCATTTAATTAAAAAGGATGACGGTACACCGGACCAAAAACTAAACCGACATCATATAAGACTGACTGCCGTGTTAGTTTAGGGTTCGGATCTCGTACGTCACCTTTATGCATGATGCAAGCAATTAAAATATGATGCTATGGTCTTGTCCTTTTATTCACGGATTTACCTTTAGACGATTCGAATTAATCCGAATATTCGCGGGACATCCAGTAAGCTAGGTATGTTGACCCGAATACGCGAATTAATAGGTATCTCCGTTTCATAATTAAAAAATGAATTAATTTAAAAATGCTAAAGTCACATGAATGACAATAAAAATGCATGTCATAAATATATTCGAACGACATTAAGAAAAAAGCATACAACAATCATATATTCGAATGACATTAAAACAAATAGGCATGCAACATTATGAACATATATGTACACATAAACAATATGGCAAAATACATGTATTTGATATAAGAAAATGCAAAATGCATGAATACCATACTAAATGTGCACAATATACATTCGATGCAACATATATAAAGGGGACAAAAATGCATACATAACCACAATATGACCAAAAATAATATGCCGAAAGATAAATAATTAAGTAAATAAATAGAAACTGGCAGGGACCAAATACGTAAATAAACCATTCAAAAAAACAATTAAAACCGAAATATGGGCTAAATTAAAAGGACGCGGAAAACCAGGGGGACCAAAACGGCGATTTTACCATCCGGAAACTGATTAAATCGGACCCAGGGACGAAATTAAAAAGATTCAAAAACGTGGAAGGACCCGGAACGGGATTTTGAAACACGGAGGCCCCTCACGCGTAAAAAGGGTGACGCAGAGGGGTTTAAGATGATAATAAACCATTTTAAAATTAAAAAAAACATTATAAATAGAGATTAAAAAACTCACTTGACCCCTTTTCGTTTTTTAAAAAAAACCTAACTTAAACCGAGAGCCTCCCTCTTCCTTGTTTCTTCTCCGGCGCCGCCAAGGGGTTCCGGTCGCCGTTGCCGGCGCCGGAACCATAAAAAAAACAGTTTTTTAGCCTTCCGAAACCCCAAAACCCTTAAAAAACCTTTGTTTTGATGAAGGCCGAACCAAAAAAACTTATTTTCCTTCCCTTTTCTTTCGATCGAAAACCCCAAAAAAAATAAAAAACCTTCTACCGGCGATCTACGTTCACCGGCTCACCATGCATGGCCCGAAGAGGGTCACGAGGCTTGTCGCCAGCAACGAAAGACCGAAAACGGCAGATCCCGACTCGAAACGAAGGTTAAAAGCTTGACCTTTCACCCCTTTTTTTTTGTGAAACTGAAATGGAAAAGAGGGATACCTCTGAAACTGCCTTTCGCTTGTATTGCTTCTGAAAGTTTTGTTACAATTTCCTCTCTCTCTAAAGAAGACCTCTCATGCTCTCCCTCTTCTTTTTTTTTTTCATTTCATGCATCTCTCGGGTTTTTATAGGCCCCGATTTTTACATCTTTTAGCTTTTCTAAAATGTGTATAATGCTGAAATATCTGTTGGGTTGTTGATGATTTTGGCTGTATTCATGTCTGTGATTTGCGGTTGTTGCCTCTGCCATTTCTGTTTCTTTTTTTCTTTTGCATTTGCGCGTTTTCGGCCTCTGACGTTTTTGTTATTTTTGGCTGCATGTGAGGCTCGTACGAGGGGAGGGGACCAGAGAAGGCCGACCGAGCGACGTGGAGTGATCCGGACGGTCAGCAGAATTTGAAGGGGCTCGAACTCGCGCGCGTGAGGGAGCTGGGAAGCCGCGCGTGTGGGCGTGAGGGTTCTGGAATCCTCCTCGGTTCGATCTCAACCGCCCGATACGCTCTTTATCCGACGGCTGCAAGCGATGCGGCGCCCGTGAGCTGAGAGCCATCTAGGGTTTCCTCCATCAGGGACCATCTGAGCCGTTGATCCTCTCCTCGATCCAACGGTGATGCGGAGTGCGGCGCTAGGGCTAAGGGGCCTCATCTAGGGTTTCTTCGTCCTGGAGCAATCTGGACCGTTAGATCTGGATCCCAGATCTAACGGTGGGAAATGGGGGCGGCTGCAAGAAAACAGAAGTGGGCATTAGGGTTTCTGTTATTTAAGTTTGGGCCCGAATTGGGCTGTGCAAAGTGTTTAATTTTTTTGGGGCTTTTTATTATGTAATGTGGACTTTTAAATTAATAAACTGGGCTTTTATTATATTATATTGGGCTTTTATTTATTTAATGTTTTTGGGTTTTCAGATATAATAATAAGGATAGTATAATAGATAAATAATAACAGATAATAATAATATTACTAGTAATAAATAAAATGTATAAATAATACATAAGTACTAGTTAATGATAATAACAAATATAGTAAAATGACATAATAAGGTATTAATATGGTAATATAAATGATAATATGATAGGTAATGATAGTAGGTAGTAATTAATATAATGATGATGATGTTAGTAGATAATAATAGATAATATAAATAATAATACTAGCAATAATAAGTATAGTAATAATAGATAATAATAATATTGATTGACAAATATAAGCACGATAATATTATAGTAATGAGATTAATAGGTGATTAATAATAATATTATATTTAAGCCCATTATTTAAAAGAAGAAAAAAACGGGTTTTAACACCCCGGACAAAATAGGTGATTACAGCTGCCCCCCTTTGCTTATACTTGTGGAACAAGAATAAAGCAAAGGCCATAAACACCAATTTTGTCCGACTTCCCTGTTTGGATTCCGAGTCACCATGCACTTGAACTTTTGGCGGTCCGAAAGTCGGTACGGGAAAATACAACGGTTGCGGAGGCTTGAAGTTGTTTCTCTCACTTCAACATTCTTCAACCCTTCGAGGTCTGAACATATAGACAAATAGTTAAAAATCTCCATTCTCCGAGTGCCTGAACGGATAGGCGGGTTCCATTCTCCAAGAGCCTGATCAGATGGGCGAGCTTCCTTGTATGAGAAAAGCTTTGATATTCCATTCTTCACGAGCCTGAATGGATAGGCGAGCTTCCTTGTATGAGAAAAGCTTTGATATTCCATTCTCCACGAGCCTGAACGGATAGGCGAGCTTCCTTGTATGAGAAAAGCTTTGATATTCCATTCTCCACGAGCCTGAACGGATAGGCGAGCTTCCTTGTATGAGAAAAGCTTTGATATTCCATTCTCCACGAGCCTGAACGGATAGGCGAGCTTCCTTGTATGAGAAAAGCTTTGGTATTCCATTCTCCACGAACCTGAACGGATAGGCGAGCTTCCTTGTATGAGAAAAGCTTTGATATTCCTGTCAAAAATAGGTAAAAATGATATGCTGATGTAGGTTAGCATGCCCCTAATCCTAGGGATGCCTAACTACAAATGATGTATGAATTATGACATCAAAATGCTCGGATGCTTCTGCTCTCCGAGTTGGTCAATCTCGACCTTCTTATTGTCTCTTCTTCTCCTCAATTTCTTCGGGCTTTCTCATCTTTGCCAGATCTCGATTTCTTGGTCTCTTTTTCTTCTCAATCTCTTTTTCCAAATCTTGGTCTATTCTCGTAACATTTCTCGTAGTGCACGTTTTCAAAGCATTGCGCCCTATTCAAACTGGGTGCTCAACCGTTCTCTTCGTCTTTACTGAATGTGACGAATTTTCTCTTTTCTTAACATCGGGGGAACACATGCCCCCAAGTCTCTGAACTTTTCTCTTAAGTTCATTAAGGAATGCTCAGACGCTTCCACTCTTCAGATTGGTCAATCTTGACCTTCTTCTTCTCTTTTGGCTTTCCTCCTTACCAAATCTCGATCTTTTGATTTCTTCTCGAAAGATAACCACTGACTTTCACTGGTCATACTGGTCATAACACTTATCGTAGTGCTTGCTTCCAAAATATTGCCCCCTTTTCAAACTGGGTGCTGAATTATTTTCTTCGTCTTAACTTAATATGACGGCTTCATCTCTTCTCAACAACGGGGGAAACACATGCCCCCAAGTCCCTGAACTATTGCATGTAGGAACTGATTACAATCTCCACCATAGCCACTGACAAGCTGTCATTTGTATTCATGGCATTGCATTCTAGACTTTATCCCTGAAGCAAAGGGAAATTAATTTGTGTTCACAAAAAGATTTAGACTGCATCTTCTAATTTCAAAATAAGATGCGTTTTCGAAAACTAGATTTTCTTTTCAAATCATGGATATATCAAGCTAGATCAAATACCCTGAATATCAAGTGCGCGAACGACACTGTTATGGCTTACCAAGGATTGCCTCAAGCATCATGTGTCTAGGAGACCTCGAAAGCTAAGCTGATGTCTGAAAATGTGACATACTCTCCAAGTTATTTCAGCCTTTAATCAATTAGATTTATCTTCAATAGGCTTCGGCTTTATCAATTCATTACGATTTTGGGGAAGTCAACTCATCACATTCCTTTGGCTCGAGAATAAAGATGGAGCATACAACGATACCCCGAGTTACTCGGCATTGTCACGATTTTACCACCACTCATGTAGCTAAAGTGGATGGTGCATAGCAACCTTATTGGTCTTTTGCTACAGCGGAGTGCCCCAAAAATTCAACATTTGTATCCGAAAATACCTATTACCAGGCTTCGAACATTGTTAGGCTTAGTATTCTTGATTTTTTTTTTTTTTTTTTTTTTTAGCACGAAAAACTTCCGGTTATTCTCTTGAAGGTCATAATTCTATGTGTGTTTGATTAGGTGACCAAATTAACTTGGAGCGTAAGCCACATATTCATCATCTTCAAAGCTTTCGATTTCCACTAGACAAAGGCGGCTCGAAGTCAACCTTTGGGGTCACGGTCAATGTCCCTTGTGCAATTGATATACGGGGACTCAATAGGCAAATATATACACACAAAATGAAAAGGCAATTGAAACGTAATGCATCCTTTCATTGAAATTAAAAAATGCAGACTTGGGCCCTTACAAAAATCTTTGCTACCTTCGGGCAAAGGGTAGCAAAGTGGATTCCACACATCACTTCTGGGAAAAATTAAAATGCAATGAAATGAAAGCAAACAAGCTTGGATGCATTAAACTCTTGATTGAATTGGCCGTCCATCCCACCCTTTTAAGCTTCCTCGAGGAATTCAACCTCCCGATTGTCCATCAATTTCTGAACCAACTGCTTAAATTCGGGACAATTCTGAATCTCGTGCCCCACAGTCTGATGGTACTCACAAAAGGATTCATGACCATCATATCCCCCATTTGGACCCTTCTCGATTAAGCCTGTCTTGCACAACTGCTCGTACACCCAACTCAGAGGTGACTTGATCTCAGACACTTCTTCCTTCACCTTCTTCGTATCTACCACTTCGAGGGCATTCACGCCCCGACCCTCATGTTTCGGAAGTGGGTTGGTCGTCACATTGGGTTTTTCTAATTCGAGGACCCCGGTGTTAATCATGTTTTGCACGAGCTTCTTGAATGCTGTGCAATTCTCTATCGTGTGCCCCGGTACTCCGCCGTGGTACTCACAGTGTGCCTTCTCATCGTACCATGCAGGGTAAGGCGGCTGGAAGGGAGTAACATGATACGGGCGGACCAGATCAGCCTCGTATAAGTGCTTGTACACCTCCTTGTACGGTATAGGTAGAGGGGTGAAGGTCATCCTTTCTTGCTCCTTCCTGGGAGCCTTATTCTCTCTTCGGTTCTGGCCTTGCGCATTCCCAACTGTGGCTTGAGGCGATGAAACTGTGAAGTGCTTAGAAGCCTCGTAAGTACCGACATTGTTCACCTCATGGTCCTTCTTCTTAAACTGCTTTCGGGCATTCTCGCCTCCATCAATCCTACCACTCTTGATAGCTGCTTCAATTCGCTCACCGGTCATAACCATATCTGAGAAGTTACCGATAGGGTTGCTTATCATGCGGTCATAGAGGGTCCCCTTTAGTGTATCGACAAACATAGGGGATATCTCATTCTCACGGAGCGGGGGCTGAACCTGTGCCGCTACATCTCGCCAACGCTGGGCGTACTCACGGAGGCTCTCATTGGGCTTTTGTTCCAAACCTTGTAGCATGAGTCGGTTCGGAACCATGTCGGTTATGTGCCTATACTGATCGGTGAAAGCTTTGGCCAAATCCTTCCATGACCTGATTTGAGCACGAGTCAACTGATTGTACCACCTCACCGCGGGCCCCGATAAGCTGTCTTGGAAGCAGTGAATTAGCAACTTCTCATTGTTGATGAAACCCGTCATCTTTCTACAAAACATGGTTATGTGAGCAGTAGGGCAAGTCGTCCCGTCGAACTTCTCGAATTCTGGTGTCTTGAACTTAGGCGGAATTGTCAGATCTGGAACCAAGCTGAGGTCTCTAGCATTCATTCCGTATGCCCCCTCTTCTCCTTCTTTAGTTCGGAATTTCTCCTCGAGGTCTTTCCGGGTCTCTTCTAGTTGTTTTGAGAACTCGGCCTTCACTTTGTTTAAGTTCTCGATCTCATCCAAGTCCGGGACACTATCCCCGACATTCTCCGTATTAAAAATCAGACCCGATGGAATATGGGTAGAGGCGCCCGCCTGGTGTGATGTTGCCCCATCTCCTTGGGCAGCCGCTCCTTGCGAGGGCTTAGGGGTATCGGTAACAAAACCGGGAGAAAACGAGGGGTCTCCCTTATCCTGACTAGGGTTTCCGGAAGCACCCTTTCCTTTCAAATTGGCTTGTAGCAACTGAGATATCTCTTTCATCATATCTTGTTGGGACTTGATGATGGTGTCCCTTAATTCTTGCTGGGCTCGCTCTAACTGACCTCTCAAATCAGCTTCCAACTTAGCAAAACTCTCCTCCATTTGCCTCCTTTGGTGGCGAGTAAAGTGTGGGTGCGGAATCTTCGATAGTCACGAATGCTGCCATGACCCCGAACAATTAAATTCCATGAATCAATGATGCCATGCATGATATGTCAAATGCAAAACATAAACATATGATTAAATGCAACAAATTAAAAAACAAAACCGAATGCAAGGAAATGTTGGTTCGACGAACATCCTTATCAAACAACTTTCCCTAACGGAGATCGAGTCTTCTTACAACGCGGTAAGAAAATAAATTTCCTCGTCCATTTCCATTAGGGTTCCGAAAACTTCGTTGTTGTGGACTCTTTCTCCCGTTATGAAAGTTTTCAACTTAGACTGTTCTCGAATCAACACTTCGTATGATAATGCGATGAGTATGCAAAAATAATCAAAACAAGACAAAAAGGTGACTGGGTTAGTAACACCAATAATGAATATCTGGATAAAACAAATAAACAGGAAACACCAAAGCAGGTTAACAAAACAAGACCTAATAGCACGAATTCTAATTCTACGGTTATCCGCATGGCTCTAACTGGGGTAGGCTTCTTAAATTCTCACTCATGTGGTTCGGTTCTAACAAGGGTACCCGAACCTATCTTATTACCTACTAAGGTAACAAGAACCCCAATTCTGGCCCATTACAAGCTTGCGAATTGGTTTCGGTTCGAGGGAAAGCACGACCTAATGACGTGGAGGGCTGCTCACATGTCAAAGGCGTGGATTCTGGAAGTGAATTACCGACCCGTGGAGGGAGACTCACGTGGGTATGGGCGTTTCACTCCCACTTAAGGGACGAAGCTCGGGTATAGAGCCTAATGCGTGATGCAACACATGTCGGTGATTCCTTTGAAATTAAATGAAAAATTAATTCAAGACCACCAATTATCCAAGCTCGTGTTCTTAAAGTCTTATTTTCAAAGAAGAACCATCTCGTTAAAGTCAAATTAAATTCCAAAAATTTCCATCATTAAAAGCAACAATTATTTCTTTGGCCTAACTCTCTTTTTGTTTTGAAAAACAAAATTTCTCCCCAGCGGAGTCGCCAAGCTGTAACGGGTTTTTTTTTTCGTCCCGCTACTTTTGAAAAATATTCGATTTGATTAAAAAAGGGGGAAGTTTTGAAAACAATTCAGGTTTGGGTTTTGGGAAAATCCCTTAAAAAAAATCCTTTTCTCGGTTGGAGTCGCCACCGGCCACTATGGTAGGCCAGACACCGTAAAAAACAAAACCAGAGATTCGTTTGAAAGGGTTCGGGAGTTGGTTACGCGTGGGGTAGGGTTAGCGTCCCCATCACGCCTGAAAATCGGTACCAAAACAATTGTTGCCTTTAATTGCTGGAAATTATTTAAAATTTAAGAAGAATTTAATTAGGGGTTCTTGATTGAAAATTAGGTTTAAATTCACGAGCTTTCTCAAATTGGTGGTATCGAATTAATTAAGCATTTAATTAAAAAGGATGACGGTACACCGGACCAAAAACTAAACCGACATCATATAAGACTGACTGCCGTGTTAGTTTAGGGTTCGGATCTCGTACGTCACCTTTATGCATGATGCAAGCAATTAAAATATGATGCTATGGTCTTGTCCTTTTATTCACGGATTTACCTTTAGACGATTCGAATTAATCCGAATATTCGCGGGACATCCAGTAAGCTAGGTATGTTGACCCGAATACGCGAATTAATAGGTATCTCCGTTTCATAATTAAAAAATGAATTAATTTAAAAATGCTAAAGTCACATGAATGACAATAAAAATGCATGTCATAAATATATTCGAACGACATTAAGAAAAAAGCATACAACAATCATATATTCGAATGACATTAAAACAAATAGGCATGCAACATTATGAACATATATGTACACATAAACAATATGGCAAAATACATGTATTTGATATAAGAAAATGCAAAATGCATGAATACCATACTAAATGTGCACAATATACATTCGATGCAACATATATAAAGGGGACAAAAATGCATACATAACCACAATATGACCAAAAATAATATGCCGAAAGATAAATAATTAAGTAAATAAATAGAAACTGGCAGGGACCAAATACGTAAATAAACCATTCAAAAAAACAATTAAAACCGAAATATGGGCTAAATTAAAAGGACGCGGAAAACCAGGGGGACCAAAACGGCGATTTTACCATCCGGAAACTGATTAAATCGGACCCAGGGACGAAATTAAAAAGATTCAAAAACGTGGAAGGACCCGGAACGGGATTTTGAAACACGGAGGCCCCTCACGCGTAAAAAGGGTGACGCGGAGGGGTTTAAGATGATAATAAACCATTTTAAAATTAAAAAAAACATTATAAATAGAGATTAAAAAACTCACTTGACCCCTTTTCGTTTTTTAAAAAAAACCTAACTTAAACCGAGAGCCTCCCTCTTCCTTGTTTCTTCTCCGGCGCCGCCAAGGGGTTCCGGTCGCCGTTGCCGGCGCCGGAACCATAAAAAAAACAGTTTTTTAGCCTTCCGAAACCCCAAAACCCTTAAAAAACCTTTGTTTTGATGAAGGCCGAACCAAAAAAACTTATTTTCCTTCCCTTTTCTTTCGATCGAAAACCCCAAAAAAAATAAAAAACCTTCTACCGGCGATCTACGTTCACCGGCTCACCATGCATGGCCCGAAGAGGGTCACGAGGCTTGTCGCCAGCAACGAAAGACCGAAAACGGCAGATCCCGACTCGAAACGAAGGTTAAAAGCTTGACCTTTCACCCCTTTCTTTTTGTGAAACTGAAATGGAAAAGAGGGATACCTCTGAAATTGCCTTTCGCTTGTATTGCTTCTGAAAGTTTTGTTACAATTTCCTCTCTCTCTAAAGAAGACCTCTCATGCTCTCCCTCTTTTTTTTTTTTTTCATTTCATGCATCTCTCGGGTTTTTATAGGCCCCGATTTTTACATCTTTTAGCTTTTCTAAAATGTGTATAATGCTGAAATATCTGTTGGGTTGTTGATGATTTTGGCTGTATTCATGTCTGTGATTTGCGGTTGTTGCCTCTGCCATTTCTGTTTCTTTTTTTCTTTTGCATTTGCGCGTTTTCGGCCTCTGACGTTTTTGTTATTTTTGGCTGCATGTGAGGCTCGTACGAGGGGAGGGGACCAGAGAAGGCCGACCGAGCGACGTGGAGTGATCCGGACGGTCAGCAGAATTTGAAGGGGCTCGAACTCGCGCGCGTGAGGGAGCTGGGAAGCCGCGCGTGTGGGCGTGAGGGTTCTGGAATCCTCCTCGGTTCGATCTCAACCGCCCGATACGCTCTTTATCCGACGGCTGCAAGCGATGCGGCGCCCGTGAGCTGAGAGCCATCTAGGGTTTCCTCCATCAGGGACCATCTGAGCCGTTGATCCTCTCCTCGATCCAACGGTGATGCGGAGTGCGGCGCTAGGGCTAAGGGGCCTCATCTAGGGTTTCTTCGTCCTGGAGCAATCTGGACCGTTAGATCTGGATCCCAGATCTAACGGTGGGAAATGGGGGCGGCTGCAAGAAAACAGAAGTGGGCATTAGGGTTTCTGTTATTTAAGTTTGGGCCCGAATTGGGCTGTGCAAAGTGTTTAATTTTTTTGGGGCTTTTTATTATGTAATGTGGACTTTTAAATTAATAAACTGGGCTTTTATTATATTATATTGGGCTTTTATTTATTTAATGTTTTTGGGTTTTCAGATATAATAATAAGGATAGTATAATAGATAAATAATAACAGATAATAATAATATTACTAGTAATAAATAAAATGTATAAATAATACATAAGTACTAGTTAATGATAATAACAAATATAGTAAAATGACATAATAAGGTATTAATATGGTAATATAAATGATAATATGATAGGTAATGATAGTAGGTAGTAATTAATATAATGATGATGATGTTAGTAGATAATAATAGATAATATAAATAATAATACTAGCAATAATAAGTATAGTAATAATAGATAATAATAATATTGATTGACAAATATAAGCACGATAATATTATAGTAATGAGATTAATAGGTGATTAATAATAATATTATATTTAAGCCCATTATTTAAAAGAAGAAAAAAACGGGTTTTAACACCCCGGACAAAATAGGTGATTACACAACGTTGGCGAGGTAATAATAAAGGAAATTTATGCCCATGTAGAGAAGCCAAACGCCAAAGGTCTCCTCTTCTTCCCTGCACTCATCACTGGCATGTGTGCCAACTTTCGCGTGCCACCGCACCCAATGGACAAAATTCTTCCTGCCAAAGAAGGATGGAAAAGAAGGGTACGCCAACAAATGATGCATAACGCGAAGCCAGATACATCTTCCACTGCTCAGCCGCCGTCCCAAGTTGCCGCCACCCCAACCACAACAGGTAGTACTAAAGATGTCCTCCCGTCCGAGGTGATCCCCCTACTGCGCAGCCTAGTTGAAAGCTGCCAGAGGATTGAGCACAAGCATGTGATATTCACCAAATATGTAGCGGACATGTAGGAGGCCTTTATGGCCTACATGCTGGACAAGTATCAGGACACCAGCCCACAGTTGCCTGCCTTTCCAATGGAGTTAGCAGCTTCTAAACCAATCCATATCACTCCAAGACCAACTGTTGCTCATGCCGCCGACAACAGCGAGGGGCCGCACTACCACTTCAAGAGAAGAACCTCTCTAACTTCTATCCAGCCATACGACCTCTCTTCCTCATCAGAATCAGAGAAGGAGGAAGAAACCACTGCTGCCTCCCCAGTAGCCAAAGCCACTGGTGCCTAGGACACCAGCTACTCAAACATGTAGATCTCATACTCCCTTGATGACAAACCGGGAGAGACAACAAGAAAGAGAAAACATATAGCAGCAGATCCCTAGGGTGGAGAAGCTGAAAGACAAACCAAGAAGCCCACCCCAGCCGCATCCAGCCGCCGCGTAGCAAGAAGAAGAGCCCAGCAGAAAGACCATCCGCTACGCGCTGCCTAGTCTTGCCTGCCTCCTCAGAATCTTCCTCTGACGCGACAGCAATAGAGGGGAACTCCCCCAGCCTATAGCACCATTTTTTCTTTTATTTTTCTTAATTTTAAATTTTATTTTATTTTATTTTTTATATTTTATTTTTCTGTTTTAATTTTTCTTTTTATATTTTATGTTTTGTTTTGTAGAGACATTGAGGACAATGCCACCCTTGAGTTTGGGGGGAATTAGTCCTCTTTGATTTAGGTTCATAGCATTGAGACGCACATGTAAATTTCTGCCCCCTAACACTTAATAAAATAGAAATATTTAGTTTAAAACTTGTGCCTATGATAGTTTAGCTGACTACTTATATTCGCACCATTCTAAAAAAATATTCTAATCTAACTACGGGAAGAAGCATGAAAAATACTTTTAAAATTTTCTTTTTGCCCATTATCTCTACACTTGTCTAATAAATGCTGAAATTTTGCTTGAGTTCTAAGTTTAACACTGTTTGCTTTACTTAATAAAATTTCTTGATTGAATACAGGTCTATCGCCACGACAGCACAACAAAGAAGAAGAAAACCCTAGAGGTGCCCGAAACAGGCTCTAAGCAGAATGATTAAATACCCTAGAGGTGCCAGAAACAGGCTCTAGGAAGGATCATGAGCAAGGACACTCTGCTGCTATCAAAATCTATGAATCTAAACCAAGTGACAGAAAAATTAGCAAGAGTGAATTAAAGTCTTCACGGGTTGACTATATTCAAAGTGTTCGGAGTTTCGTAGAGTGCACCTATCTTAGCTTCAGATCCGGAGAATAGTTGTGATGAGTTGAAGCCCTTAAAGCCATGATCAGAAAAAGAAGACAAAAGTGCCCAACTGTGCTGCCAAGGCAACAACTCGTATCCTCTCCAGTAATTTAATTATTTTAGGCATTCTCTGTTAACTTAGTAATTTCAGCATATTTAGCATGAACTCAGACCTGCACACACTGCACTGGCATTAAAAAAATTAAACCTAAGTTATTCATGTTATTCCCTATCACTAACATTAAATAGGTGCCATGACCTTGAGGTAAGAAAGCAAGTTGAAGGCTATTGTTTCTATTAATTTTGTGCTAAAGGCAGATTTACTAGTTAGGTTGCATTGCTTGAGGACAATCAATAGTTCGAGTTTAAGGGTGTGTAGTGTGTCCATGAGTTTTATATTTTGTACACATTCCTGCCCTTAATATTGCTGTTCTTGAGCTCATTTAGGCATATGTAGGTGCATTGCATGCATTATAACAGTATCTTCTCTTTCACCATGTTTTTATTGAATATTTTACGCTTGGTTAAGAAAAGTTACTGTTTTAGTTTAGTTTATATTTTTCAGGTGCTATAGCCAGGAGAGGAGAGGACAAGAGAGGACAAGAAAGCTGGAACCAAAGGAGCTGTACTGAAGCAGCTCAAGATGTCGTCAGGAGTTACACCGACTTAGCCAAGATGGGTCGCGATTTCAAGAGGGAAATTTCCTAAGCCCAATGAGCCCAGACTTTCAATTTTCTGAAGCCTGAAGCGGCCGGTAGAGCTGATTCAAGACTGATAAGTAGGAGCACTTATCCTTACTTGCGGAAGAAGGCAACGTCCAAAGTGTCCATATTTAAGTAAAAAAAGAGTATGTATTTAATGTAAATATACTTTAAGAACTTCTACATTAAGGAGGACACAAACTTAGGTCAAGAGCCCTATATATACCTAATGTATGTAAGGGTATAGGGGCATCTCGGAGAGGGATCAAAATATCTCGGATAGCACCTTGCATATTTGAGGATGAGAGTGTAGATGGGGAGATAGCTAGATAGGTTGAAGTTGTTGGGGGTCGTGACCCAACTCTCCTAGGGTTTAGGCGCGTGTATGTAAAGTAATTTGTGGGAAACGGTTGTACAGTTTTGAGTAGTTTTCAATAAAATACTGAGTTTGCTTAATCTATGTTCTTTGTTCTTTCAATTAGTCTACACCAGTCAGTTGAAGAGAAAATCCATTTGTCGAGCACGAAAGTGCAAGGCTCGCGAAAGGGTTAAGCACGGTCACAACCCGTTGGGGCATGACTAACTTGGTTCCACACTAGTCTACATGTTTCAGCGGCTAAAAGGGATTACCAACCGAGTTGACTAACTTGGTTCCATAGTAGTCCACAAGTTAGCTCTTGAACATCCTAACCTAGAAATAGGAGGGATCACTGTCGACTATCCTGCCGAACTTGGAATGTCTGTCAGACTTGCCGACAGGACTTTTTTCTGTTCCACCTGCCGAGGCATTACACTTCTGCAGTGGTAGTGACCTGCTGTAGCCACGTGACAAGATCGTAGTTTGCCGCCCGCCATACCCGCCGAGGCAGCAATTCATGACAATGCAAAATATACTCAAGCTTTACAATCTAGTCCACATGCTACTAAGCTGCACTTGTCTTCCCCAATCTATCACCCAAATCTCTCCCTATCATTTCTCTCATCCCTATCTTTATTTTTACTTGTGTTTTTATATTTCCATATCATGAGATTTAATTGCGCATTTACTAAATCTTTGTGCAGGAAACCATTCATAGGAGCTGCTCCAATCCATGTGGGAGACGATATCTTTTATACTATAACTTGACAAGAGTATGCACTTGCGGTCATAAATGGAGAACACCCAAACGCTCTACAGCCTCGCACTCATTCACAGCATTATGATGAACCGACCCATCAACGTTGAGGAGATTATATGTAAGGAGATCCACAACTGCTTCCGCAAGACGAAGAGCAGGCTATACTTCCCCTCACTTATTACCGACCTTTGTGCCAATTTCAATGTCCCAACAGAGCCCATCACGCCCAGCCAGCCCTCTTCCGCCTAGCCAGCCACACCAGCAGCCCGCAGCAGTACTAAAGCTGCCCCAACCAATGAAGTCATCACGCTGTTGCGCACCCTCATTGACAGCAACAAAAGGATCGAACAACAACATCTGACCTTCATGAAGTATGTGGGGGAGGTCCAAGAGGCCTTTGTGGCCCATCTCCTACATAAGTACCTAGATGACGCCCCCTGCCACCCTACCCCGCCGATCTCGCCGCCGCAGTTGCCCCGTACAAGGAACACCATCAGCAACAGCTACCCGCCACGCCGCCTTCTGCAGGCAGATGCCGTCTTCGACGTACTACCCATCGTATGTCACCGCCTCTGCTTCCAACACGGTGGCAAACTCCCTAGAGCGTCATCAGCAACATTATTCCCCCGCCTGTACAACAGCAACGGTGGCAAACACCTCATCATCAAAAGAGGTCGAGCAGTAGCCGCCAACAACAGTAGCAGAAGCAGCAGCCCCAATGGCGATTGACCCTTCGACAGCACCAACAGAGGAAGGAACAAGGAAGAGGAAGTGACACATCATAGCCACCGAGCCAGTGGACGATGAGACAGAATCGGAAGAGAGCGAAGCCCCTCCTGCAAAACCTCGTGAAGAGCCTTGCCCCACTCCCAAGAGAGTCCAGCCGCCGCGGACAACAAAAGTCTCACCTGCTAAGTCTGTCGCCCAGAAATCTTTCGCCCGTCGCCTAGTCATCCAATCCTACTCCTCATCCTCAACAGCAAAGACCCAAGCCTCCTTTCAACAATCTGCCAACTTCTAGTTTTTTTCTCTCTTTTCCTCTCTTTATTTTATTTTTCTGTTTTACATCAATTGTATTTTTCTGTTTTATTTTGTGCATTGAGAGCAATGCCCATCTCGAGTTTGGGGGGGGGGGGGGGTAGCACTCATTATTTTTGTTAGGCATATTCTAGTGCATATTAGTTTGCATAATGTACTTTCCTTAGAAAATTAATCGAATTTTTTGTTAGAACTTGTGCCTATGATAGAATTTTTCTATAATTGCAAAAAAAAACACTATTGTTACTTGCTGAATTTGTTTGAGTTTTAGATAAACATTGCCTGTTGAATTATTTGTAAAATTCTAACATGGTTGCAGGAAGCTTCCGCGGCAGGCAACAAACAAGAAAAACAAAAGCACTACCAAGGTAAGCAAAAGAAATTTTTATGTTGTCTATCCCTAGAGGTGCCCGAAACAGGCTCTAGGAAGAATCATGTGCGAGGACACTCCGCTGTTATCAAAGTCTATGAATCTAAAATTTTTGAAGTGACGGACAAATTAGCATGAGCGAATGAAAGTCTTCATGGGATGACTCTACTCTATGAGTTCGGGGTTTTGTAGTTTTCTCCTATCTTAATTTCAGACCTAGAAGAGTAGTTGTGATGAGCTGAAGCCCTCATTGCCATGATTATTTAAATTGTGCTAAATTATGTTGTCTCGACAACAACCTTATATATCATGACAACATCTTTTTTTATTTAGAATATTCTTCAGATTTAGCCTGTACACAGTTCTGCACACACATCACTAGCATTATAGTTTAATTCTGAGGTAAATCATGTTATTCCCCTCTCACTAATCTAGTGACAAGTGCCATGACCTTGAGGTGTTAAATCAAGTTTAAAACATAAATTTTTCTTTTTGATTAGTTTAAAGGGAAAGTATGTTTAGGTTGCATTGCTTGAGGACAAGCAATAGTTCGAGTTTGGGGGTGTGTAAAGTGTCCATAAGTTCTATATTTCATGCACATTCCATCTCATATTATTGCTGTTTTAAGTACATTTTAGGCATAATTAGTATCATGCATTATATTTTACAGTATTCTTTACTTTGCCATGCTTTTTATTGATTATCTTTTATTTGGTAAGGAAAATGTATTGTTTTAGTTTAGCTTTAGTTTTAGGTACTATAGGCTGACATAAAGAGAGAAGAGCTGAGGACATGGTGCTGAGGCAGCAGACCAAGGATCTGTACTGATGTAGTTCCAGATAGAGACAACAGCTGCTGCTGTCATACCTGCCGCCCAAGAAAGAAAACTGAGGAATTGGAGAACTAGAGTGCGATCTGTAGAGTAGAAAATCCTAATTCTATCGATGTTGTCCACTTAATTTTCCGATAATTGTAGCAGCAGGTAGAGCCTCCGAACGAGGAGCTCGAGATTACTTGCGGAGCAAGGCAACATGATAAAGTCCACATTCAACTCAAAGAAGTCATCATTTAAGGTTGCATTTAATGCAAAAGCTACTTTGAAGACTTCTACTTCAAGAAGGACTAGACCTAGCTAATGCCTATCTATACCCATTGTACTTTTACTTCAAAACAACTTAGGTTTCCCTTAGGCATAGTTTAGGTTTTCTTGCCGCCATTATGTTCTAAAATTCTCTTTGGGTTTGGGTTATGTTGTAATTAGTGTGAGAATGATTGTTTAGGATTTTAAGTTTGTTTTTGCAATAAAGCTTCAAGGTTTGCTTATTCTATGTTCTTCATAGTTTTCAATTAAGGCGAAAGATTAGTTGATTGCAATCCATTTGTTCGGTATCGAGAGAGTCGAACTCACGAAAGGAGTAAGCATGATCTCATATATAGACGGTGTTGATCAATCTAGCCTAGACATAGGTTAGGGTTTAAGGCGGCTAAAAGAGGACAAATCAAACATTACTATCTTTGCACGATTCACGCCGCGACTAGTATTACCTGCAGTGGGCATCAACAACATTCTGACTTAGACATAAGCGTGATCACTTTCGAAGCGTTCTGTCGAGCCTTGTAGTTCTGCCGAGTTTGCTGCCGAGACACAAGTTCATTCCCATGCCGAGGCAGCGAGAGTGTCTCAGCAGCCTAAGTGCCATCCCCCGCCGAGGCAGCAGAGTCTGGCAGCGCAAAGCAACTTGTCATATTCAACGTAGTTTCACACTAAACAACAATATAACCCAACCCATTCTATCAACATGATCTCTTCCCTTTTATTTACTTGTGTTTTTATTTACTTTTCTTCTCAAACAAATCAACTTATTTGTGCATTTACTTTTCTTGTGCAGGAATTAAGATTCGAGTCAAGTTGTCCAATCCATGTGGGAGACGATATCTTTTATACTATTACTTGACAGAAGTGTGCACTTGCGCTCATATTTAGAGAACACTAAAACGCTTTACATCTATCTTATTTGAATATTTTCCTAAATATAAAAAAGACAATAATACCATGCAAATAATATTTATAATCCTTAATAAATGAGATTATCTTTGTCATTTTTTAACTAAGTTGATTTTAAGTTGACTCCTCAAACCAACTCAGTCAGGATTTTATTAAAGGGTTAACTACTGTAATGGTCACTTATGTTTTCTCAAATATAGAGTTGGTCACCGATTCTAAAAAACGACAAGTAAGGTCACTTAAGTTTTTGGGGTGTAAACTTTTGGTCACTCGGCCGTTTGTTGTCGTTAAACGATGACGACTTGCTGATCTGGCAGCATAAAAAATAAGTTAAACTACTGCAATAGCCACTTACGTTTATCTCATGTACATTTTTGGTCCCCGATTTTAAAAATTAAACGTTGTGGTCACAACTAAAAGGTTTATTTCTAAGTCCACCCTTGAATTTTTTAAACATCAGTTTTCAACCCTAAAACTAAAGCAAAACATTTTCACATTCCATTCAAATTATCCATAAAGACACAGAGAGAAAAGAAGCTAATTTTTAATAAAATATAAAAAAACATAACATAATTAGAATTTTTTTATATGAACAAAATTAGAATCTTGAATAAGCTAAAGCAAATTAATTTCCAAATTACAACCAAATCCTTAATAAATCCCTAAAAATATACCATTTTTAGTACATAAATTTCAACAAAATTAAAGTAAAATTCAATTAAAATCCAATCAAACCAAAAGAATAAAAGTAACACAGCAACCCATTTTCAATTTCTAACCCCCAAATGAATAAAGCTAGAGATTTTGATTCAAACAAATAAATAAACATAAATTAGCCAAAATATATACCCATTGGCAATGATAACCCCAACAATAACATGAATGATGGTAACATAAGTAAGCGAAAACGTCGTGAAGAACGGCGTCGTAATGCTGATGGCCTGGTTAAAACTCACCGACATGAACCTTAAGGCTGTAACTAGCCCGATCGTGAAGAATCTTGAATTGGTTTTCATCTTTTGGTGTTTTGAGAATTTGGGTATCTTTATTTTGATGGAAAAAAACTAGGTTTTTAAAAATTAGAAGGGAATTGGAATTATATGGAGATGGATCTATGAAATTATGTGGGGTTTTTTTTTGGTGAAAATGGATTTTTGGGGGAATAATTTGATGAAATTAACTTCTGAGGATCTAATTCAAGGCTTCAAGCTTCTCATTATGAAATCAAAGTACTGAAAATAGAAAGGAAAATTAGAATTTTGACTAATTTGGGGGGGGGGATCATATTTTGAAGAAGATAAAAGGGCAAGAAGGAAAATTAAAATTTTGACTAAATTTAGGGTTGAAAATGATTTTTTAAAAATTAAGGGTGAAATTAGAAATAAACCTTCTTAGTAGTGACCATAACGTTTAATTTTTAAAATCAGTGACAAAAATGTACATAAGATAAACGTAAGTGGCCATTGTAGTAATTTACCCTTATTTTTTCTACTGCCATATCAACAAGCCGCCAACGTTTAACGGGAACAAATGGTTAAGTGACCAAAAGTTTACATCCCGAAAACATAAGTGACTTTACTGATTATTTTTCAGAATCGATGACCAACTTTATACTGGGGAAAACGTAACTGACCATTTCAATAGTTAACCCTTTAATAAATTGTATAGATAAATCATTTAAAAACTCAAATGTTTGATTTCAAAATTAAGTATTGTTGACACGTATGCGCGCGTGTCTTAAAATCTATGTATTTAAAGCAGTTGATTCAAACTAATGTCACTTAGTAATAGCACCATCTCAATTCAAAAAGGGAAATTCTACAGTGTTCGCCGAGTACCGATGAACACCATTAATTTAATTTATAAAGATTTAAAATCCAAAGAATTTACCATATAATTTTAATTTTTTGAAAAATCAAAAGGTAATTTTATTAAATTTGTGTTTTATTTTTCATATTATCTTAAAAATTATTAAAATCAAATTTTCTATCTGAAATCCGCAAAACCCTAGTTTTGGTCGTCTACCACAATGTCATCGTCGTCGATAGCGGCTGCTGCCAGTCACATCCTCACTATCTTCTGTCTTTGGCCACCGTTGAACTCTGCCGCCTTTGAACTCCTTCGTTGTAATTAGGTAATTTATCCTCAATTCCCCATTCGACCCCTAAATATAATTTTGAAATCATACCACTTTAGAACCTTCCCAAATTGAGTGTTCTAATTCCCATATTAGAACCCCAATTACTTTACAAGTATCTTAATTTGTTTGTTAAAACCCTAAATCCCATGTCTGATTCAAAATCCCCAAATCACAGTTCGTCGGCCGTATCAGTACGGTGTTTTTCGCGTACCGGTACGCAGATTTATGCGTATTAGTGTTGATTGCGTATCGATACTAGAAGATGTTACTGGAATTTTATTCTAGCATAGTGTACTAGTACGAAAAAATATCGTACCGGTATGGTCTACTTGATCCTTCAAAATTGTTGGTTTAAGTTCGATTTTTTCTATAATTATATTTTTGAAATTTTGAGTTAAGTTCAATTCCCCTACCATGTACCATTATAATCATGTTTCTTTTCTTTAATTTTGTTAAATTATAGATTTTGTCGATATGGTTGATAACGAAGATACCAAAATCAAACTACAGAGTTGGCGCTTTATAATGATGATGAAGATGAGCATAATCAGGTAAGGATCATTAAAACAATGAACCAGATTGTGAAATTGACATTGAAGAAGAATAAACTGATTATCCTATTGACGATGACAAACATATAGATGATGAGAAGATCATTGACTACTTTATTGACGAAAGCATATGAGACAAGATTGGAAAACATTTGAAAGATTACGATGCGGATGATATGAGTATGCTGAAATTGAAGACTTTAGATGATTGCATTGAATTTTATCATACCTATGCCATAGTGAAAGGTTTCGGCGTTTGAGTCGACCAAACAGTGAAAAGTCGAACTGGTGATCACATAATTGTAAAAAAAATGGTGTGATGTAAGGAGGGATATAAAGCGGAAAAGTGGAATAATTTTCCAAACATAAAACGTGAAGAAAGACCAACCAACAGAGTTGGCTGTGGAGCATCTATTAGATTCAAATTGGACGAACGATATCGATATTGGAAAGTTGTCAAATTCCAAGCAGAACATTACCATGACATTGTTCAGGCAACACAAGTTGCTTACATCAGGTATGTAATTCATCGATAAGTAAGTTGTTACATACTAAATTCTAGCTTATATGTATATTGAATGTTTTAATGATTTATTTTGTAGGTCATTCCGAAAAATTAATCAGTTAGATAAAATTAAGATTAAGAGCATGCACCACTCTGAAATTACTCCAAGTAAAATGATGTGTAATTTCATGAATGAAGCTGATTCAATTGAGAATGTTAGTTTTCTACAGAAGGATTTGTACAATTATCTATATAGAATTAAACGAGAAGAAGTGAAAGATGGTGATGATGAAACGATGATGGCGTATTTATATGAAAAGCAAGAATATGATATTTTCTCTTTTTTTGAGGCACAAGAGGGATGAATTTGGACACTTGGAGAAGTTGTTCTAGTGCGATGGTGTATCACGCGTCGACTATAAAGAATTCAGTCATGCACTCGCATTTGATACGAATTACAAGTGCAACGTATACAACAAGCCGTTCATTGTTTTAGTTGGTGTCAATCATCATCGAAACACTGTGATATTTGGATGTGCATTGGTAGTAAATGAGAATGGGGATACCTATGTATGGGTATTACAACAATTGATTGAAGCAGGAGATGGCTACAAACCACTTACCACTATTATGCCATATCTCATGTTCTACCCGAGGCAAAACATAGATTGTGTTTATGGCATATCATGAGGAATGTGCGTTCTCATGTTGAACACACTTTTCTTGATGGGTTTATGAGATGCGCTAACATGTGTAGAACACCATCAGATTTTGAAAAGGCTTGGAAAGAATTATTGAACAAACATAAAGTTGAAGGAAAGAGATGGGTACAAAAATTGTACGAAGATAAAGAGAAATGTGCAGAAGCATATTTGCAAGGATATTTTATGTATGTAACAGTATGTAAACTTTATTTGTATATAATATTATATATTTATTATACTGAACTAAATTCTTAAACATTTTTGGTGTGCAGCAATAAGGACTACTCAACGGTGCGAGTCAATAAATAAAACATTGAATACTTAGATAAAAAAGGTAATGTTGTATCGATTTGTTGAGAACTATCATAAACAACTTCAATCTCTAAATGGAAGGAAGGTTATCAAAACTACAAAACAATGGATGAACAACCGCACTGTGACGATGTGTTGGGAGCTTTAAAACGTAATGCAACCCATATATATACGAGAAATTCTTTTGCTACATTGTGCAAAAAAATGTCCTAAGGGGTTATTATTTGGTCAATAAAATGAAGTACACAATGTGTGCATGTGTTATTGGTTAGAGCATGTTGAAAAGGATAAATGGTTTATTGTAGTTAAAGACACCACAAATGATAACATGTATTGATGTTATATGAAGCTGGAGTCCGTTGGATTTCCATGTCGCCATATGTTTGCCGTGTTGAAATATGAAAAGACAAAGGAAATACCCCAAGGATATATAATGAAACGGTGGACTATTTATGTGAAGAAAGATGTTGGATTTGAAAATAAGAATGCAGATGTCGAATATAATAATCCAACAACAGTTCAAGCCAGATATTCTACTTTAGCCTCTTATTGTATAACTATATGTCACTGTGCATCACAGACATACAACACTTTCAATGAGATTAAAGATCAATTTGCAATGAGTCTTAAATTGGAAGCGGTTAAAGTGGGATGTAAAAAAATCCACCAAAGGCGAAGAGACTATTCGAATTGGCGATCCTATAATTCTTGAAATAGAAAGAGAAAAACCTAAAAGAACTAAGCGTCAAGCTTCATCATCCAACCCAACACGTGTTTCATATGATGAAGATGTCACATTGGACTCGCACAAAACAATGGATGAACCTTCACTAAACAAGCCTTTTGATTGGGATACGAGGCATACTGATGCACTTCAGAAATCAAAACTAGCTGGATACATGCCCAACACATACAAAGAAAACGAAATCTCTAAGATAATTAAATATGAAATATAATAATAATAATAATAATAATAATAATAATAATAATAATAATAATAATAATAATAATAATAATAATAATAATAATAATAATAATAATAATGGTTTGTTGTTATGTATATTGATAATATAGTTTTTACGCAACCTGTATATAGTAATATATTGAAAAATATGAAAAAAGATCCAACTAATTTGAATTGAAAACCAAAGGATAATTGGTAGTGTGCGGGCTCGTCTAAAAATTATACTCTTTGTTCTTGTAAGTTAAGCATTCACTGATTTTAAAAAATATGTTTTAGTTTATTTGTTTTTTTGTGATTGCTAATGTTAATTTCTATGGTTTCCCCTCTCATGATAAACAGGACTACGCCCGAGCGTGCCTCGATAACATATCAATATTCAAAGTAACTACCACATGGTGAATGATGGTCTCGATTATATTATTTGTTCATTAGAAAATTTAGTTTAGTTATGTTATTCAAGTTATACATGTAGAAAATACTAGTTACATGCAAGAAATAATGTTCCGTTTTAATAGTTTGGATCGTATGAAGTTGATTTTGGGCTTACTTTTTATAAATGTTATTTGTGTACTTACATTAAACAACCATATATATATATATATGCATGTATATATACAAATGGTTTGGGGTAAAATCTGATGAAACATTTAATGATCAAATGGTATGGATAAAATGGGATTATAATTACAATTTATTTTTTGTTTTTCATGAAAAATTTTCAAACCGTAACCAAATTAGCGTCAATTTCTCAATATAGGTTTTAAGGCGTATCGATATGGTAAAACATATTGTATTGGTACAAGAGTTATTTACGTATTGATACGTCATTCATATCGGTATGAGATAAGGCTACTGAAATTTATTTTCGAACATATCGTATCGGTACAGTGTGCAAGTGTACCGGTACGCTCGTAGCGATACAACTTTAATGAGCGTATCGATACGCGGTTTGACTGGGGGTATAAATACCCTGTTATTCGATTTTCCTAATTCAAACAAACCCTACCCCCCAAAACTACCGTTTCCTCTCTAAAATTTACCCATTTCACCCAATCATCCAAGCTATTGTAAGGTTTTCATCTCCCATCAACGATCGTTCATACCCATCACTTATTCCGTCTATTTCAATGGTGTTTAGAGGTATTTCAAATATTTACCCTTTAATTTAGATAGTTTCAAATTTTAGGGTTTTTAAGGTTTTAGTATGTTTTTTATTTTGATTCTTATGATTTGTTAGGGTTTTCGTGTGTTGTTGACTTCATTAAATAGTTTGATTGTATCAGTTGCTAAAGTTTGAGTAAAATTTCAAAACTCCTTAGTGTAAAACTCATGATTTATTATGTTTGAACATACGTTTATTAGTGTTTTGTTCATATAATGTACCCTTAAAATGGTGTATAACCTTAAATTGTAATGTATCTAAGTTATTGGTGTAAATTTTTATTTTTATTTGATTTGTTCATATTAGTTTATAGAACCTTAAATTAATGCATCTTACTTTGTAGGTATTTTTACATTATGGGTTGAAATTAATGAATTTTGTATACATTGTGCATATTATTTTTGTAAGAGTTTTAATTTTCCTTGGTGTGTCTAGAACCGTAAATTCTTTTTTTCTTATTTAAAATGGCACCAAAATCTAAACTTGTGACAAAACGTCGTCGCACGAGTGCATCTTCTGCGAGTTAGCATGAGGTCGATCATGAACCTCAACCTATTTTACCTACCTCATTTGATATATGTTTTGATGAACCCAAAGTACAAAACCAAAGGACAAACTTTGAAAATGTTCAAAAATTTCACTACTCGGGATGAACGTGTTGTAGATTTTGGATTTATGCCTGATCCTAGTTTTAAGTTCCCTTACCTTAGTCTTATGAGGCGATGGAAATTTTGTACCATGCTTCAGCTCAATCCCGAATATTATCTCACTTTAACCCGAATTTTCTTTTCCAACGCTCGGTGTGTTGTTGTTGAAATTAGTAACACTGTTATTGTCATAGAGTCTTACCTTATGGGGAAGACCTTTGTGCTAGACACCGAAATAATTTCCAATCATCTAGGTCTAGAAAACATAAGTATTCATAATGATGAATGTATTTCTGGTTCTCCAGCCACCGGCTCTGTTACTTCTCTAGATGCCCATGATCGCTTTCTCCATCTCATTGTCACTTGGTGGTTTCGGTCATCCATAGGTAAATATTCTACCATTATGATTGTCGATGCTTGGTGGATTTAGTGCTTCCGCACTGGCCAACACATCAATCTTGCTCAGATAATTTTTGCCGACCTAGTTTACATCATCAACCACCGTCGCAACTTTATGGTCAACTCTTTTTATTACAGTTGCCTTCTTAGCCATATCTTTGAGAAGGAGGACATACATTGCTCCATATATATTCCCTTCCGTCTAGGACATAAGATTGATGCTTCATCTCTTCGAAGGGCTCATTTCGATCTCGTCAACAACGAATAGATTCCTCGTTTTCCACGGGCAGCTCCAACTCCTTGAGCGGCTCATCAGTCAGTTGCTCTAATACCCGAAGGAATGTCTCTTTGACATCACTGTCGGAGTTGATCACTCAGATGGAGGATCGCATTATGCATCGTTTTTTATTCAGTTGATGAGCGTCTAGAGATCTTAGAGTATTCGATTCAACTTTTTCAGAATGATGCCGACGATGATGTTGATGGTAGGGACGGTGCACCAGAGACTTAGCTTTATTCTATAGATTACTTTGGATTATGTGGGATTACTTCAGATATTATATATGGATTGCTTCTATATTTTATTTTTGGATTATATATGTTGATTATATATGATACTTTATCTTGGGATTATCTTGGTTATATATGATAATTGATTATATAAGTTGATTATCTTAGATATGATAAATTATTTGCTTCATAATTTTGGATTACTATGGATTGTTTCCTATTGTATATTTTGCTACATGTTTAAGTAACGGTTAGAAAGAGCGAAATTTTTAACTAAAATTTTTAAAGTATTGACATGAATCAAAAACTCAAAGTTGAAAAAGAGCAAAGTGTTCAAATATCAGTACAAAAAATAGGTAAGTGTTCAAATAAAATTTTAAAGTATTGACATGAAACAATAAAACAAACTTGAAAAAAAATCAAAGGTTAGTGTTTGGGATGCTTTATGGGAACAAATATTTGTGTTTCGCGTGAAATAATATTTCAAAAACTGACAAAAGTTAAATACGCTAATTTGGCCAATTTAGTCGTGTAATGCAATATATGTGTTTATGTGTATATTCAACATTGAACGAGTGGTAATACTCGCATTTGCTAAGGGTAGGATGCATTTAGCCAATTTGACCCATGCATATTGGTACTGTATACTAAGCGTACCGATACGATAGTTTAATGTAAAAATCCAGTAATCTATAGACGTACCAATACGTATAACTGTACCGATACGGCTTAAGTGTGCGTACCGGTACATTTAGGTACTTTACCGGTACGGTATTCTAATTTGGTTTATTATTTCACTGCATTAACTCATCCCAAGTAAATATATATTTTTGTATAATCAAATAAATCGTTCTTTTTCTAAATATTATATTTTTTGGATTAATAGAGTTTAATTTTCTTATGGGTAAAGTTCATTGAACATTGTAAATAAAAGATAATCAAACTTTCAAATGCTCAAGTTTTTTTTGTTCTTTATACATTTTTGTGCCTAATTCATTTTTCAGAATTAAAACACATTATGCTGAATTAATTGTTATTTTTTAAAGAACTAGTATTTAAACAAAAAAATATATAATACAGACTATAATAACCATAATACTCACATATATATCAAGCTCTGAAAATTTCAAGTCATCACAAATAATCACCAAATAAATAAAATAAATGAAAAGTGAAAAAAATATGGAAGGTTGAGAACCACCCAAAAAATTGTCAAATAGCATTCAAAATTTCTTAATCCTCAACTTCTTGAACCGGAGGGTTCAATTTACGACAATTAAAAAGATCAATTTTATTGTGCTTGCTTGAAACAAATTTTGCCAAAATTCTTAGTGTAATAACTGGGAGTCACCACCAATCCTTTTTAATTAGTTTAGGTGAGATTGGATCACTTGAAAACTTGGTTATTTTAATTAAACTTGTTTTTTGTCGTTTTTATTAAAACAACAAATTTTGGTCTGCGAAACCAGAAAACAGATTCGAGAATCAGTTACATGTGGGGAAGGGTGAGCACCCCACAACGCCAAAAAATTGGTACCTAGTCAATTACTGGTTGTTTTAACGATGAAAATCAATAATTCAAATTTAATTTAAAATTTGTGATCCCTTAAAATATTTGAAAGAGTGTTTCTTTGTAAAAAAAGAAAATGTACACCCCAACACCCGTGACACAATTTCCGTTAGATTTTCAAATAAAGAGAATCTATTTTGAAAATTATAATTTAGAAAAATGATATCTTATAATCGAGATTAACGGAAAACGACACCCCTTACGGTTTGAGGTACGTTTTTCATGATAATCCCTAAGAAATTTACGTCCCTACGCTTGAGGCATAATTTTCGTTAGATTCCCAATGAAGGGACTAACAGAAAGCGGCACCCCTTACGGTACGAGTTAAGTTTAGATTCGTCATCTACGCTAAAGAGTTAAAATCTAAGCATGCATGCATCGAACTTAAACCAACAATTTTAAAGGATCGAGCAGATCGTACCGACACGGTATATTTTTCATACCGGTGCACTATGTTGGAATTAAATTTCAGTAGCATCTTCTAGTATCTATACGCAACCAGCACCGATACACATAAACCTGCGTACCGGTACGCTAAAACTACTGTACCGGTATGGTCGACGAACTACGATTTGGGGATTTTGAACTGGACATGAGATTTAGGGTTCTAACAAACAAATTATGATACTTATAAAGTAATTGAGGTTCTAATATGGGAATTAGAATACTCAATTTGAGAATTAGGGTTCTAAAGTAGCATAATTTCAAAAATATATTTAAGGATCGAATGGGGATGGGGATAAATTACCTAATTACAATGAAGGAGGGGAACATCAGCAGAGTTCAATGGCAGCCACGGACAGGAGACAGTGGGATAGTGAGGATGTGATCGTCGACGACGGCTATCAGCGGCGACGACGTTGTGGTAGACGACCAAAACTGGGGTTTTGAGGATAGAAAATTTGATTTAATAATTTTTAAAATAATATGAAAAAATAAATAAAGAAATTTAATAAAATTACCTTTTGATTTTTTAAAAAATTAAAATTATATGATAAGTCCTTTGAATTTTAAAACTTTATAAATTAGATTAATGGTGCTCATCGGTGCTCGTCGTTAGTAATATTCATCGGTACTCGTCGAGAGCTGTAGACTTATCCATTCAAAAAAATACCCTTAAACAAAATTATAAATATTTATAAAGTTTTGTTCAAAATTATTTATAAAGTTCTAATAGTAACTCAAATTTATTTGTACTAATACTATTCAAAAAAAAGTTGTACTAATAAATAACCATCATTGGAAATTATTAATTTTATAAATTGTGAGTACTTATTTTTTTTTGCAATATAACCTTTTTTGATAAATTTATTTAATTTGGAAAATGTAAAAGTAAAAAAATAAATTATTTTATTTAAAGAAATTAAGTTATTTTAAAAATAAAACATTTTATTGTAAAAATGTATTCTTCACATGTAAACGTATCTCAAGAATTAGTTACAGTTAAGAAGTTACTCCATAAAATTTATATAAATGTCATATTAATCATTTATACAAATTTGGATACTTTCACATGTAAGTATATTGCCTGCATTATTTTTCATATCCTAATATTTTATATTAAACATTTTAGCTATTTTTACAATATATTTAAAGAATTACAGTGTATTCAAATTATTATATCTGATGATTCTACAATAAATACCATGTATTATTATGTATCACTAATTATGTGTATTGAAATGTACCATTAACTATTTTAATTATTTTTGAAATAATGAGATCAAAAGCGTTATTATCTATTTTTAGAATAAAATCTAAAATTTATTTTTATATTACTTTTTCTAATATTTTTTTGATATTCTACTAGATGGATTTGGGAGTTGGGGAGGATTTCCTATGATAAGGTACAATGGCAAAAGCTCATATGGTTCCCTAAGCACATTCTCAAGCATTTCATCATCTCATGGATGATCATTCTAAATAGAGTTCACACCAAGAATAGACTCCTGCAGTGGGGTATCGCTATCACATCTTAGTGTGCTCTTTACGACGTCGCCTTAAAAACTAGGGACTACCTCTTCTCGAACTGTCCTTATTTGATGGCACTGTAGAGAAAGATTTTATGTGCGTGTGGGATAGATCATCAACCACGCCCGTGAGGGGAAAACTTACAATGGGCTGCCAATAACTGGAAGGGTAAATCCTTTCTAACCTCGATCTTAGAGTTAGCATGAACATATTATCTTTATATCATTTGGGAAGGACGCGACGCAAGAACTTTTAGAGGAATTGCCTGTTCTAACGATGATCTTTTTAATACTTTAAAATACATCATTCATATACGGTTGTATAGATACAAAACCGATAGAAACAATAGTGATAACAAACGTCTTTGTATAGTTTGGGGGATCGACTGAGTTTGGTTCTCTCTTTTCTTCATTTTTAATGTTCTTTGTAGCAGCTCGCTGTTTCCGGATAAATATAACACACCGTTTATTCAAAAAAAAATACACAAACGGTAACTAAACTTTGATAAATTATTTAATTTATAACCAAACTTTCAATTACTTCAATGTTACCATTAAAATTTTATTTTTGCTCCAAAATGGTCACTGACTCGTTAACAAACGTTAAAGAGTGACATGACAGTTAAAATATTTTTATAATAACACATTTAATCCTCCACGTTTGCACATTAAAATAATTTTGTCTTAATTTAAAAAATAATAAATTTAACTCTCATTATTTACACATTATTTCATTTTCTCCCTATTTTAATTAAAAATAATTTAACCCTAAACTCTAAAACCAAAACCCTAAACTCAAAACCATAAAATCTAAACTCAAAACACTAAACCCCTAAACCCATAAACCATAATTTGGTTTATTTAACTCAATATGATATGTACATTCAAACAATTTAGTTCTAATTCGAAAAATAATAAATTTAACCTTCATGATTTAAACATTATTTCAATTTGATCATATTTTTATTAAAAATAATTTAATTTTAAACTATAAACTCAAAATCCTAAACCTTTAAACTATTAAACCCTAATCCTCTAAACCCTTAAACTCATGTATCCATATGGGTTATGCTCTCTTTCTTCAAGGAAAAAAAAAGTACGAATGTTGAGTGCAATGGCTGCGTTTTAACCAGGTTTATTTGACAGGCAACAGCCCTATCAATTGAAGATGTTCGGACTTCGGAGGGAGGTGAAAATAAAAAATAATAACATGCCTAATTTCCTCTTGAATATTCCAAGTTTCCAATTGCAGCATCATCAAATTTTGAATTGCATTTTTAAAATTTTGGTCTGACCATTTTGAAATTACGTATCTTATCAGATTGTGGGAAGGTGGAGAGCTATTGGACAGAATTTTTACGAGGTAAGTAGTTTTTCTATAGTTTCTGTGATTTAGACCGAGTTTTTGTTGTGTTTAAATACCGCTATTTTTATAAAAAAATATATATAATTTTATTAAAAAGTAATTTAAGGGTTTAAGGTCTATGTGTTAAGGTTCAAGGTTTAAAAGTTTAAGGGTTTATGGTTTTGAGTTTAAGGTTTATGGCTTAGAGTTTTGAGTTTAGGGTTTGGATGTAGTGTTAATTTTTTTTTTATAAAAATAGGACCAAATTGAAATATTGTTTAAATAATGAGAGTTAAATTTATTATTTTTTTTGAATTAGGAATAAATTGTTTGAATGTACAAATGCGTAGGACTAAATATGTTATTATACAAAATATTTCAACTGTTGTTAACGTATTTTAACGGGTCAGTAGTAACATTGAAGCAAAACTAAAAGTTTAATGGTAACTTTGAAGCAATTGGCAGTTTGGTTACTAAATTGAATAATTTACCAAAGTTCAGTTACCATTTGTGAACTTTACCCATTTATTATTATTTTTTGAAGTAGGACAAAATTATTTGAATGTGTAAACGTGGATGACTAAATGCGTTACTATACAAAATATTTTAACTGTCATGTCACTCTTTTAATGACTGTTGACGAGTCAATGACCAATTTGGAACAAAACTAAAAGTTTAATAGTAATATTGAAGCAATTGAAAGTTTAGTTGTCAAATTGAATGATTTACCAAAAGAAAAAAAATTAAAAAAATAATATAAAAATTGTTTTTTAAATTTTATTATAAAAACAATTAAAATAGTTAATAGTATATAGCGATACATATAATTAATGATACATAACATTTATCGTATAATCATCCTTATTATATCTAATTAATTGGGATTAGTATAAACTCTAAATGGCAACATTTGGTTGTTAGACCCTTTTCCCCTTGAAAGGGACACATCTTTTGTTGTCTAAATGGCGATTCCTTTGTAGCTTGAGGACCCTACCATTTATTCTTTTCTTTTAATCAATTTTTTTGGTGGAGACCTTTGAAAATCTTAGGGGCGAGAAAATTAAATTATTCCAATGTTCCAAATATTTTTCTATTATGATTTCTTTTTAATTTTTCTAAATGTTCATATTTAATATTTTGTTCCGAACATAATTGTATGCAGTGATGCAGTAAATTTAGAATCGCCGTCCATATAATGAACACATATAATATTTAATTCGAATTAATTAATCAATAAATTAAATACTAACAATTTATACAAAAGAAGATTGTTCATTCAACTATGTATAAATGGGGAAGAAAACTAAATATTGCAAACAAACAAAAAGGAAGGGGTGTTTTGAACTTCAACTTGGTCTTTGAAACACAACAAACTTTGACAAATCATGGCGAGATTTCATAGTCAAAATTTTAGTTTGGGTTATTCAATTTTTTAAAATGTAAATATTGCTAAAAATAATTTAAGAAATAGATCTAGAAATTGTATCGAATTAATTGAGATTTTTTTTTTTATAAATTTTAATTCGATAATTTTCCTATTGATGTTGCAAATGAGAATGTATTTTATGTTCAACATTAATATCTAAGGTGGGGGAGTGTTGAACATATGCGCGGGCTCACATAATCACATGTAGGGTTGGTCAGTATATTGTTATTTTCTAAAATGAGATCTACCGTATCTTCATTGTATTCTATTTAGTGGATATTATAATTACCATAATTTGTTCTAATTATTGTAATATTATCTTTTCAAATCAAAAGTTTATATGCGCAAGAGAGTACAACAAGTTAGATTTGTTCACGGATTTTTGTCGATAACTAATAGATTTATCCAAAAGTTAAAGACCACACATGCAACTGGAAGGATTTAGGCTAGGCTAAGTTCATATTCTTTTTGTAAAAATAAGAAGAAGAAAAAATACCGATACCTTACATTAATGATGTTCATCGATCATACCAAATTATGATTTAAATTTTTATAATAAAATCTTGAATAAAATTTTATTGTTATTCTAAAAATACTAATTTAATTTAAGTCGTCTCAAATTAAACATTATCATTTTTAAAGTTCGACTTAAATAAATCAAGCTATTAAGCTAGATGTATAATAGTTAGGAGTGAGAATTGCATAGGGAATATCCGAAAACTGTGGGGATCCGAACCGACGGGATGGAGAATAATCGAAACCTTCACCCATGGGGATGGGACGGAAAAAGTTTTATCACCGAAGCTCAAATGGGGATGGGGACGCAGATTGTTATATCCGAACCGTAGGGATAACCGAACCGTAACCGTATAAATAGTTGTAAGGTTTCCCGAAAAATATCCACAAGGATCCTTGATATTTTACAAAATTTTTTAAATATATAAAATTCTCTATACCTAACTATCTTACTATCAATATATTTGTGTCTTTTGTTTAAACATTATTAAGTTTGGGTGATCTCTCTAGTAATTTACCATTTTTTATTAATTATATATATATATATATATATATATATATCAATTTCTGCCGTTCATTTTACACAAAAACTTAGTTCCCCTTCAACCACATGTATAAGTGTATTGAGTATATGACATTAAATTGAAATCGACCATATATTTTGGTTAGTATAATAGTAAATTTTGTTTAACTTTTGGGGATGGAGATTCCCCGAAAATTGTAGGAATCCGATGGGTATGAGGATGACAACAGAAAATTCACCGAATCATGTAACAGGGATTACCCAAAATCGAACCCGCAAGTGTCGGGGACAGAGTGAGAAATGTAAAATCGTCCTCGAACCGATCGGTTCTCACCCCCTAATAATAGTATATATTTTTTAACAAAAACTGAACGCATAAATTGACCTTTGGATAAAAATGTAATAATGCATAAAACTTGTTATTCGAATTGATGTTAAGATCACTTTTCAACTTAGGTTGAGAGTTTAAGCTAGGAGATAATAATAATAAGATGTAAGCGTATATGAATGTTTGAGCTGGTATAAAATAAAGGCGTAACACATTAAAATGCTTTCGATTTTTTTTTGTTGGAATAGTTATTTTGGTTCATATTTTTTAAGCACTTTAACCTTTAACGTTTTATTTTAGATTAAAATAATAGATTTGTGAATGTAACTGTCATTTAATTAACATCAACATATTGAGATGACTTGAAAAAACGATACGTCAGCCAAAATAATTTTATATTTTATATAACTTTATGAAAAAAATGACTGATTTGTCATTCCAAGTCAATACATTTGTCTATATGACATAATTATGTCACTGTGCATTGCCTTGCATATTTATTACGTCATTTCAAGTCATTTATTATTAGTTGACTAATAATTTTTATGCACAGAGAAATATTTTAACACTAGAGTGATTACTCAACGAACAATTTTTAGCATCATGTCTAAAATAAAATAAAATAATGGGAAAGGCAACATGTCAATAGTAAAAGATATTTCAACTCCTATAAGAAAGGGTGAAGAATCCATTGAAAGGCTTAACCCCGCCCATTTCCCAACTTTCCCCTCCGATTTCAGACAATGGCTGAGCAATGCACTTCGCTAACTTTCTCTTATTTCTATCAACAACAGGTAACCAAATTTCTAATACTTGTTTAGCTCCGACAATCATTGTAATTTGTAAGAATGCAAGGCCACAAAATATATGAAATGATTATACAGGGGACAGGGGTCTAGTTTCTCATCTTCTTTTGTTTTCTGCGATTTGCAGGGAATGGAAGAGTTAAAGCAAACCCTAATGTTCACAACGGTGGAGCTGGAGACAACCCTAATGTCTGCCAAAGAGGAGATTACAAGACGAGAGCTTGAATTGGTTCATCTCAAGGATGCTCTGATTCGGACATTGAAACAAAGAGACGAAGCTCAAGCTCAATGTCAGAAGCTGGTAATGGAGAAATTCCTACTTCACCGCCAATTACAACAGCAACAGCAAGAAACCCTTTCGCCTTTTTGGGTTTCCGGTGAAGATGAATCCAAACCCGCGGTTGACCATTCCGCCAACAACCTTATTTCGAGTTCCGGTAGCGAACCGGCCATGGTTTCATCTCCGGGTTCAGACTCGATTTTGGCTCCGGTGACCGTACCGACACAAGTACCGTCATCGCTTCCTGAACATGCCTTGAAACTAGCAGCTAACAGGCCGCTTCCGGCGAAAGGAAAGCTGTTGCAGGCGGTTAAAGAAGCCGGTCCGCTCCTACAGAACCTTCTTTTGGCTGGACCGCTTCCGCAATGGCAGCATCCTCCGCCGCAGCTGACCTCCGTTGACATCCCACCGGTGGCCGTCTCTTCCAACAAGCTTAAGAGGAGGGGTCAAGAAAACTACGGAGACTCTGATTCTTCCCCTAAAACCAAGTACCAGAAGGTTTTTGATGCCGATTTCATCCATTAATTCTCTTATATGCCATCTTTTTAATGCTTTCAACGTAATTATGAACCGAGTCAGAGTAATTGTCTGAGATATGGATCGATTCGGTACGAGGAACAAGAATCGGAACATAAATATCCGGCCGTCTGTTTAGAACATGATTTAATATTTTCAATTATTTTACTAGGGAAAAATGATTTGTTAGAACTTTACGACCCTAACCTCCAAATGTTTAATTAATGGGGACTTCAAATGTACTTTTTATGCTTGACTTTCCTACATTCCTGAAATCGCAAGCAGAGTTCCAAAATTTCCAGATTAGTCCAGAACTTTTTACAATTTTCTGGTCTACCCAAGTTTTAATCAATCAAATGTGAACCTTGTGATCTCATGCCGTTCCCTTCCTCTCTTCTTTTACTTCGGGTCTCATTAAATGACGTTATAAAAGATTTCAGATTAGTGTCGAATACAAATGTGTTCGAATCAAATATATTTTTTTAAATTGTTATATATTTCAAGAATTATATTCTAAAATTTATATTCTGATATGTATCAAAGATTGCATCAAACAGGGGCAGCGCTGGTGGGCTTGACCCAACTTCCCCGAAAAGGGTAAACTTGCAGTGTAGTCCTTTTAATGATAATATATTTATAAATTAACATAATGATAAGTTTTCACTTTAATTTCTTTAAAAATATAATTTTATTTTAAAAAGAGGATTTCATAGTCCGAATCCTGTAACTTTTACTTGAATCAAGGTATCCACCGCCGATAACCATGAAATGTACTTCATTTTTATTGATAGAGATTAAACTCTTGACCTCATGGTTAAAGAATGAGGTGAGCAACCAACCAACTACCACACCACATCTCGAATAGAAATTATCTACCTTTCTTTGGTGCTCCTATTTATGCCCACACACTAAAAAGTAAATTTATGGTTAAATATTAAGATTTAAGATTACCGTTTAGAGAATAAGGAGTTTAGTTTAGGGATTGTGGTTTAAATTTTAAGGATTTAAAATTTTAAAGTTAAAGCTTAAAATTTAATTTTTTAGTGTTGATATATGCGCGGAACACATCTCATGATTGATCTAAATCCCACCAAAATTTAGATAAATTTTTAAGATTGATCCTAAACCCATTTCATTAAAGATTACTATCCTATACACTGGTGGTGGAAACTAAAAGTTTTTATAAGTGCCTTAGTTTTAGGGTTTAGGAGCTTAGTTTACGGTGTTGGGGTTTAGGTGTAGAGATTTAAAATTTAGGGTTAGAATTTAAGGTTTAGAGGTTATGGTTTAGTTTTTAGAGTAATATGGTGAGGATTTAGGTTTTAATTTACAAACCCTAAATCATAACCATAAACTATAAATTTTAACCATAATCTCTAAATTCAAAACCCATACACCTACACCCTTAAACCATACACCATAAACTAAGTCACTAAATCCTAAAACTAAGGCGCTTATGGAAACTTTTTAGTTTCCACCGCTACTGTATTAAATAATTACCCTTTCATTAAATGCATTTGGTCTCATTATAAAATAAAATTTTAAACTTTCAAATTTTATTTTATTTTATTTTAATTTAATATATATTTTATATTTTATATTATTGAAATAATTTATATATTTTTACAAATATTATATAATGATACTGGTATGGAATATTTTTATTTATTTAATTTTATTATCATTAATTTCTTTTGATTTTTTTTAAAAACTCATAAAAATCTGATAGATTAAATTTTTTCTAAAATAATAATTTGTTCAAACAAAAAACTTATAAATGCTAACATCATGGAATGATGCATTTCAAAATACTAACATTTTAAAAATTTTCGTCCAGACACATCCTGAGAGAATGTTTCTGGTTTCACCCTAATCTATAACATAAATATTTTTTTTTCAAAAAATAGAATCAAATTCTCTTTTTGAATATATATTGAATCCAATATCAAAGACGAATATCTTGAAAATAATATGATTAGATAAAGCAGATAAGCAATGATAGATTTTCATTGAGATTTTCTTTTTCTCGGTCCATAAAGTACTCTCCTACCTTCCATGGTGAATGTCTGCCACTAAAACCGGGAACTAATCACATATCACTATCATTACTTATTAGAAACTAAGTTTGAAATTTTAGTATTTTTTTTTTAAATAAAACCTTTAAAGATAATAGTTTGCTTCACATAGAGGGGGTTAAGGGTTTGATCTCATTCTGAATATAGAACGATTCAAAAAATTTGTGGTCAACATTTATTTCTGTACATGTCAACAAAATATAAAAAAATTAGTTATGAACTCATTCCAGTGGTTACCTTAAGATATTAATAAAATAAAAAAATAATTAGATCTTTTTATTTATATCAATAAAAATATCATTTTTATATTATTAATAGAAGAAATAATTATGTATTTTTAGTTTATTTTAAACTAAACTTGCATGAAATATAATAATCGAATTACCAAGATATTAATATAATGAAAAACTAAAGATCTTTAATGATTTTGCTTAGAATGGTTAGTTTAGCCATAATCATGAAGGGCACATGCTGATTCACTTGTTTAGAGGCCCCACACGTTTTCCATGGACAGTATACCAATGTTTCAGACTCCTAGATTCGGATCAAAATCATCTGTCATTTTTTGTATGGTGTTATTTATGCCACTGTACTGTTTAAAATTAGTGTTTAATATTAGAGTTTAAAATTAGGATTTAAGAAATTGAAAATAAAGTATATTTTTTAGAGTTTAAAATTTAATGTTTGAAATTTAGAATTTAAAGTTAGAACTTATAATTTAACTATTTAATGTTTAGACGTAAAAAGTGGCATCGAAAAGGAAGAAATTTGTTTCCCATATTTCTTTTTTGGGTAAACTACATAAATGACCACCATACTATTGCAAAAGTCGCGATTTGACCACCTTACTTTTTTTTGAAGCAATTAAACCATCATACTATTAAATTGGGTGCAATTTGACCACCAGCCGTTAAAGGTTAACGGCAGGGTGACGTGTCAGTTAAAAAAATAAGGGTATAATTACACATTTGGTCCTTGCAACTTATACATTCTTTTAATTTAGTCCTAATTTTAATTTAATAAAATAAATTAATTATTTAATTAGATAATGACACGTGTCACCACCTGATTAAAGGAAGAGAATGAAAACAAGCCACAAATGCAAGAATGCAAGTGGAGGGAGTCGAACCTGCAACTCCTAGCAAGGAAAGGTGATAGCTTACCACCACACCAAATGCTACATTGTGATACAATTCCTATAATATAGTATATCTAAATAAACATTAAAATCGTTTTCCATTGCCTTGCATCATCTTCATCTTCTACTAAAACAGCATTAAACGTATACTAATTTTTTTCTTCTTTGCCTGCAATTCAGTCGACGAACCAATCGCAGCCTTGTAATCAACCTCTCAATCAAGCACTAAGTATTGGTGGTGACCTGGACGGTTCTTCAAAATTGGGTCTTTTTCAGGGATATGGTATCCCTTCCTTCGGGTCACAACAGCATCAATCAATTCAACAAACTCAATTCTTTTCCATGGCTGATAGTGGTCAAAAGACTGTAAACGTGTGCCCATCTGATCAACAGAGGCTGATTCAGTCTAGCAGGCCTGCTGCATGTAACTCTCCTCAGCAGAATTGGCATCAAAGTTTCATCAATAACCGTGACCCTACAGTTTCTGAAGCGGCTTTGTGGAGTATCAACAACAGCAGCGACAGCACAAGCAGCCTTGGGAACACAAACACAAGCAACACTACGTGTGCTTCTTTGAATCCAAACAAATGGTCTGATCTTCCAGGTTATGACGCTCCTCCATAGTCATCTTTTGTCACCCATTGTTGTAAACGTCCAAAGGTAGACAACTTAAAAACTCTAAAATTGAAATTCATTTTTCGCCTTCTCTATACAAAAAGCCATCGAGCTTTGATCCTGACATATAAAAAATTGCATCTTTTATCGTCTGTCCAGCTGCTGTCATCGGGTTGGTTTTAATCTGGTTCAAGTTCAACTTGAGGACATGAATTCAGAGAGAATCTTGTAATGTGGGTTTTGATTACTGTAAATGAATGAACAGTACGGCTAATCGCCATTTATTTTTTTTCTTTCGAATGTTATACAGATTCTTGCAATCTGGGTTGTGTTTTTACTTTAACTCTTTAAGCTTTTTAGTATTCCTGGGAAAGGAAACATCATCTGAGTTGGGTTTTGATGATATTCTTTCAAAACTTTTTTATATTATAATAATGGGCAGTATATAGTTTCAAGTTAATGTTTGATCAGGGCTGAGGCTTTTGTTTAACTTCTGCGTTATCAGGTTTCATTCAGAAACTGAAACGTATACCAATTTGTTCTAGTTAAATAGGGTTTGTATTTGGAAGAAGACATGGATATGGTGGAGCTGATGTCTTTTGTAAAAGTAGTTGAAACTAAACTAGATGGATAATGCAAATAAGATGAAGATGATGCGAGGCAATGGAAAACGATTTTAATGTTTATTTAGATATACTATATTACAGGAATTGTATCACAATGTAGCATTTGGTGTGGTGGTAAGCTATCACCTTTCCTTGCTAGGAGTTGCAGGTTTGACTCCCTCCACTTGCATTCTTGCATTTGTGGTTTGTTTTCATTTTCTTCCTTTAATCAGGTGGTGACACGTGTCACCACCTGATTGGAGGATGAAAATAAATTTATTTAATCAAATATAAATAATTAAATCCCTCCAATAAGGTAGTGACACGTGTCATTATCTAATTAAATAATTAATTTATTTTATTAAATTAAAATTAGGACTAAATTAAAAGAATGTATAAGTTGCAAGGACCAAATGTGTAATTATACCCTTATTTTTTTAACTGACACGTCACCCTGTCGTTAACCTTTAACGGCTGGTGGTCAAATTGCACCCAATTTAATAGTATGATGGTTTAATTGCTTCAAAAAAAAGTAAGGTGGTCAAATCGCGACTTTTGCAATAGTATAGTGGTCATTTATGTAGTTTACCCTTCTTTTTTATTTCCATTGAAAATAATATTTAAATAGAGAAAAAAAAAGTAATTGAGACAGTCATTTAACCTATTACTTACTTGAAATATATTGAGTGGTCATGAAAAGAAAGAGAACATTATTATTTTTAAAAGATTCGAATTTGAGTAATTTGTATGCATCGTGTGTGTATGTTTAAAAAAATATTAAAAATAAATAAAATATACTACTTTATAATTACACTAAAATATTCAAATATATATCGCTTATTATTTAATCATATATTTATAAAATGTATCCATTCATCAATTAATCAATGAATTGTCGTAAAGAACATATAATGCATTTATTGGTTTTTATTTGAAAACTTAATTACATAACATGATCTACATGAGAGTGACATACGATAATGTGAAGTAATTATTTTTTACAATTATATTTTTACATGAATGTGATAAAAAAAATACTTAGAATATTTAAAAATGATATCATAATATAAAATATAACATGAATGTAGTGCAAATGTATTGAAATCTACAATACGCATGAATTATTTATGAATCAAAATTTATATAACCCAACTCAAGAGGCTGTGACTCATAACTCTACATTGCTGGACTCTGCTAACACGACACAATTTCTTTTACTAACTACTGTTTTGTTGGGTTTTATTTTTAGCAGCCAAAAAATACTTTAACCGATTAATTATTTTAGCTCATATATATTTTTTAAGTTATTTTAATTTTTTACAAATAAAAATTGTTAGTCAACTAACAATAAATTACTTGAAATGACGTGGTAAACATTCATGACATTGCAGACTGACATAACAATGTTATATAGACAAAGATATTGACTTGAAAAAATGTCATATTAAATCATTTCAAATTGTTTACCGTTAGTTGACTAACTATTTTCATACGTAGATGAGTCATTTTGACTTAAAATAAAACGTTGAAGATTAGAAATTTTAAAAAATAATAAAGGCCAAAATGACTATTAAATCAAACGTTAGGATAATTTTTTAACTTTATACCTTTATTTTCTCTAATCTTTTATCAACAAACTTCACTCGTGACATGAGATTAAATTTATATCATCTTCATATCAACAGAGACTTTGAGTTTTACAATATTGAAATTTGCCTCAAATAAGAATGCAAATCTTTGAGTGCTTTAGTCTTGATTAAGATGGCACTGATTCTCTACAAGCCAAAAACAGAGTTCCATTAGATTACAGAACCGACACCTACAAACATCATTTTCATTTCAACACAAGGTCAGGTCCGGCCATTGGAAGGGGCAATAATAGCGCCCTCTCAGGAATATCGCTCAAGAAAATTATATGTTTATGATTTTATTTGAATTATATTTGGTTTTAATAATTTAATTTTTTAATATTTGTTGTTAGAGCCCAATTTTTTTAATATTTGTTAGTATATGTTTAATTTTTTTCCAATATTTATTAATATTGCTTTACTTTTAAAATTCATAATTTTCTAATACTTATTATTAGATGCCTATTTTATTTTAATATTTGTTATTTTAGGCATACTCTTAAATTTCAATTATTTTTTTCTTCAATTTTTGTTATTAAGAGGCCAATTTTTCAATAATTGTTATTATGGACCTACTCTTAAAATTAATTTTTTTTGTTACTTTCTATTACAGACGCAGATTTAAATAACGATATACAACTGCAACAACAAACGTTACATGATGGTAGCAGTAGTGACGGAGCTAAGATTTTCTTATAGTGGGGTCATGACTGAAGTATGAGGTATTGATAATTTCTATACCACTAGAATAAGCATTGTTGATTCTATACCCCAATAAATTAAGTGAAGTCAAATCTAATATTTCTTATGCAAAATTTTATATTATCTCCTTTAAACCTCATACCCAACAAATCAAGTGGGATCAATTGCACCTCAAATTTATATGCTACACCCGCTTAAGGGTAGCGACAACATTTGAAACTGCGATACCCGCAACTGTTATATACACAATAGCAGATTTTACAACCGTGATACTCACAGTGATCGAAGTAGTATTTATAATGTCCGCAATTATAATAAAACTTAACATAACTGTAAATACGACTATAACCGTAATTTAAATTTCTAATTTGGGGTCTATTTTTTATATTTGACCTGGGGCACCAAAAGGCCGTGACGGGCCCTGCACAAGGTGATTTAGACAAATATTATTAAACAAAATCTAAATATAAATTAACCTGAACAGACAGAGAAGCTCAATCAAGATCACTCTGATCCACTTGTTTCTGCATTAAACAATTATGAGATCACAACAAAACTTATAAAACACCTCAAAAGGGATAAATTTCTTAAATTGCAATCAAACCTTGCTGTTTAGAAGCTTTTGCTTGATTTTCTTAAGCTCAACTACGACATCTTTCATATCTTTTCTTTCTTCGGGTAACTCAGCTGAACAATTTAAAGCCAACTTCATGATGGACGAAATACATTTGGCTTTAACAACAAAGTGTTGGTCCTCTCTTCTTAACAAATCGGTATCCACGATGTCCAGCAATGACCGTTTCGTCCAACGACTTATACTCATTTCTTCCTCAAAAATTTCATCTGTTGGCCTTTTCTTTGTGAAGGTTTCTATCAGGACAATCCCATAACTGTAAACATCACATTTTATAGACACAACTCCAGCTGATCCAAATTCTGCATGTCAACATCATTCATTGTTTATAAAATGCCTATCCAAGTACATATACACATGCACATGAAACAAAAATATAAAATGTAAACAGGGAAAAAATCACCTGGTGCCATATACCCAATTGTTGCAAGAGTCATGGTTTGTTTCATTACTTCACCCTCTCCCAGCAATTTGGCAATGCCAAAATCTCCTAGATGCGCTACCATCTCTCCATCTAGTAGAATATTACTCGGTTTCAGGTCACAATGAATTATCGGTGTTGGATGTCCGGTGTGGAGATGTTCTAGAGCTACTGCAACATCGATCATTATGTCGACTCTTTGTAAGATATCAAGCGAACAATTTTCAGAATGCAGCCAATTCTCAAGGCTTCCATTAGGCATGAACTCAAGCACCAAGGCTTTAAAGTCAGCATTAGAGCAGCAAGTAATGACCTTGACAAGATTACGATGAAGTATATTACGCATAGCTTCACATTCAGTGTCGAAATTCCTAAATGCTCCTTCTATCTGCAAATTGAAGACTTTTACTGCAACTTCCATTCCATCTGAAAGCCTTCCTCTATATACATGTCCAGAACTCCCTGAACCAAGCAAATTGCTTTCCTCGAATCCATCGGTTGCTCGTGAAAGTTCAGCATGCGAAATTCTTTTCCACGTTCTCAAAGACAATGGATCATCCTTGATTGGTAGAGCTGTAGTCCTACTCTGGCGTTTTCTGTACATAATTATTAAGACTATCAGTACTAGGAGGACAATACTGATTGTTGGTAAACCATACTTTAGAGCATGCAATATGGTCATCTTGGAGTTTCTGTGTGTGCTATTCTTGCATGGTGGGACTAGCAATCTAGGTGGACCGCAAAGTGCATGATTGTTGATGAATGATGTGCTGGAAAAGTTGGCAAAACATCCATTGCTGGGAATTTCTCCTTCAAGTGTATTGAAAGACACGTTGAGATAGTTTAGATATGAAAGCTTTTCCAAAGACTTGGGAATGACTCCAGAGAGATTGTTATGGCTTAAATCCAAGAATCCCAGACTAATCAAACCACCAAACGATTCTGGGATATGGCCATGCAATTTATTATCAGATAAGTCCAATGAAACCAAAGTTTGAAGACTCCCAATTGTAGATGAGATATCACCTGCAAGCAGATTCCTTGATAAATTCAACTCTAGCAGACTCCTCAAATCTCCAACATCAAGAGAATGAGAATTGTTAAGGCGATTTGATGATAAATCTAATGCTAAGACATCTTTAAGATTCCACAAAGTTGAGGGTATTGCAGAACTCAGATGATTGGAATCCAAGAGAAGATAACCCAAAGAAGTCAAATTCCCCAAACAAGTGTGTATAGGTCCATGCAGCTTATTGGACGATAAATACAAGCTGTATAATCTCTCCAAACTACATATGCTTTCTGAGATGAGACCTCCTAATTTATTGGAGTAAAGATTCAAAACTTGGAGATTTCTCAACCCTTGTATTGATGTGGGAATAGACCCACTCAGTTGATTGTTGCCAAGGTTTAAAAGCAGCAGGCTGCTTAAGTTGGCTATTTCCATAGGAATACTTCCTTTCAGCAGGCAATCGTGAGCGTAAAAGTATTGAAGGGATGTCGAAAGGTTCCCAATGTATGTAGGAAGAAAGCCATTCAATGGATTCCCTGAAACCTCTAAATATGCCAAATTCCTGCAGTTTCCCAAAGAGGAAAGAAAGGTCCAGTCATGAGTTGCGGATTCTGTGGTCAAATTGTTGAATCCAATGTTTAAGGATTCAAGGTGTGTTAAGTTGCCAAGCGTATTTGGAATCAGGCCATGGAAGAAGTTGTTATGTAATTCAAGAAACTTGAGCGTGGAAGCATTGGAGAGAGAGTCGGGAATGTTTCCACTCAGTTTATTGTTCCGCAGTAAAAGCTCCTCAAGCTTTGAAGCCCTCGCTATGGGCGGTATGTTACCTGTTACATATCAAATCCTAACCATTCTTAGAATTTTACCCCAAGTCTCCTTACTAGTTTAGGACAGTTGGATGAGTGTAGAGTTGGAAATATGAAAATTTTTAGGAAATAAAAGAGAGAAAGATTTAATCTCAATCAGGGATTTAAATAGTGTTCGCAGTCGCGTTTTCGGTCGCGTCACGGTTATTACGGTTGCGGACATAATGGAGGCTATTGCGGTCATTGCGGGTGTCGCGGTCGAGAATTTTTTAAAAATTTGCACAACTTATTGTAAAAATAATAATTATAATTATAAATATAAAAAATCATCTTTAATGATATTTAGAGTATTTTCTAAACAAAAATGAACATAAATTAAAATAGATAAAAAAATATCTATTATAAATTATAATTGTGAGATAGGAGATTAAATTTCTTACGGTTTTATCAAAGAGTTCTTTTCCACCAGCAAACTCAAAAATAATATCTATCTATATATATATATATATATTTAACTAGACAATACCTAAATTTAAAAAATGATCAATGTAAATATCAACAATGGAAAATTTAAATTATAATTATAAAATTTTTCCAACACTTATTAATAGATTTAATTGAAAGAAAGTAAGACTTAAATGCTCAATTGGAAGTTTCGTTATGGATTTAAAGACTTAATTGGAAATGGAATAAAACAAAACATTTTAATTAAATTAAAAATCTGCTTTAAAGGACTAAATTGTAAAAGTACTAAAACTTTTAAGCCTCTCCAAAAATTCACTAAAATATGAACCCTTCTTCCTGCATTTACCCTTTTAATGTTATAACATTATCTTCAACCCCGATTTTTTTTCTTCTCTGCCACGTTTTCCTCCTCTTCGGCCACCATCCGCGATTGAGCTGAAAACGGGGATAGCGTCCCGCTATCGCCGTGACAGCCGCTATCTCGTTATTTTACGTCTACGACAACCCGCTATCGTCGTGATTCCGTTGTCGACTGTAATTTTCTTCGATTGCGGTTTCAGACGGCGGCGTGACTGCAATTTCACGGTCGCTATCGCAGTTGCGCTCTGCTATTTGAAACCATGATCTCAACTATTAATTTATATACATCCAATGGTCCTCAATTAGTGTAAAATTTTATAGGTTTTATATTGTGTAAGTAAATCCTAACCCATAAACAATAGGCTTAAGGGCATCATAAGCCCTTGGACTTTTGAAAAAAAAAATCAATTAAACCTTTAAACTTTTTAGCACCTAATTAAGCATTTATATTTTAAAATTTCATCAATTCGCCGCTTTGATCAATTTAAAAAATTGCTTTAAAAGTTCCTAAAGTTCTAAAAACCTTATAAAAATGATAAAAAAACAGTTTTCTGAAAAATATGTAAATGTCACCTGATATAACTATAGTGTGCCACGTGACAATAAAATCTCAAGAAAGAAACTGTTAAAATTTGATGGTCAAGATTGGTTAAAAGACTTAATTGATTTAATTTATTAGTTCGAGAGTTTAATTAGGTGCAAATAAAATTTAAAAACTTAATTAATTATTTTTCAAAAGTTTAAAGGTTTCAAGCACCCCTAAACCTTAAATAATATAAAACATGTAATATGTATAATATTAAATAAAATAGAATAAGTTAGATTATATTTCAGAAGAGTTTTTTTATACTATATATTTATAAGACTTTTAAATAAAATATAATAGTTTAAAATATTTTATGTAAAGAACTATATATTTGTAAAAATTATTAGAACAAATGATTGTAGGTGGAGTAGTATATGGTTTGTATTTACGAGTTTTAGGTTATGCGTTGAGCGTAAATATTTATAAAAGATTACTTATTAGATGTACCATCACTGAAAAATTTTTTATAAGTGATTTTTAAAGTTTTTACGTATTTTTTAAGAGTACTAAATTTTAACCCTTTTTAAATCATAAACTCTAAACTTTAAACCATAAAATTTATTTCAAATCTTAAAACTTAACAACAAACATTAAAACCCTAACATCTAAACTCTAAAAGCTAAGCGTTTATGGAAAACAAGTTTTCCACCGTTAGTTTTTAGGTTTAGATGTTAGTGGTCAAGGTTAAAGTATTAGTGTTTGTGGTTAGGCTTTAAAGTTTGGGAATATATATTTTGGCTTAAAGTTTAGGGTTTAGGGTCTCTAAAAGAGATATGTGATAACTTTAGAATTTTTGTCAAATAATTACTCACATTTAAATGAGGGTTTTTTTAATTAAATAGTGTTACAATAATATTCTCAATGCAAATGTCAGGGTTCGAAATCACAATAAGAATAAAGCGGATGAGTATCTAAGACCACTAGACCAATCAGCGAATCTCATAAACGAAATTACTTTGATCATTTCTAATTAAGTTGGTGTTGAATTAATTCCTTACCTCATTTCAATCAAGAATTTATAAATAGTATACACAAATCTTAACCAAATTTAAAAATATATACACAATACACTAAAATAATTTCTAAAAATATGTAAAACTTTAAGTTAAATAAAATTAAAAGTTTGCCACGAACAATCAAGTCAATTTTAAACGTATAGACGGGAATATGCGTAGTTAAAAAAATCACACAATAAGAAGTATAATAGAAATACAATAAAATTTCATTATATATATTACACATTAATATAAATTTTAAATTTAGATCTAAAATATAAATAAATTTAAAAGTTTTAAACGTAATATCTATAGAATATAAATATATTTTCCCTATTTTCACCCGCAATTGAATATAAATTATTTGAAAATATGATGAAATTTTTTATAAAAAAATCAGCGATGACAACAATTGAACTGATATTTTTAATGCCATTAAAATATTATTTATTCAAAAGTATAGGGCCTACAAGTTTAAATCAATAATGTAAAAAAAGCATATAATTGATAATTTAATTGCAAGTTAATTTTAATATAATATCAATAGTAAATAAATCTATTCAAAAAATAGTAAATATATATACTGTTATGAATATTTATCTATGTGGATGTCTATCATGATTAGAACTTTATCAAAGGAGTTTGATTTATTTATTATTAGGAATATTATCTCTATGAATTAGAGTTTAATGTATTATGTACTTCTTATGCCTATAAATAGATGATTCATTGAAGGTATTGTATACAATTCTATATTTTGAGAATAATACAAATCTCCCTCTTCCTCTCATCTCTTTGTTCTTCTTGTTCTTCTTTATTTTATTCACAACACGTTATCAGCACGAGACTCTAATCAACTGAGGTCTTCATCGTTATAATTCAAAAGAAGTTACCGGGGAGAATTCGATTATAGAATAAACTAAAGATAAGTTTTTTTTTCTCCTTATTTTTTTTAGTTTCCGATTGTCTTTCTCTTTATATTTTAACTTTGTTTTAATTTTTGAAAATTTTGGAAGTATGTTTGATTTTATTCGAACATTGGAAAGAGATAAATTTGTGGCTTCTCACAAACCAAAAGACGAATCGACAGAGACGAAGAGGTTGTGTTTGGTGTAAATTACATGTATTTTCTCTTATTCCTAAAAGGGTTAATTAGCGGTATGCTTATTCATACTTTTACTTATATGATTATATTTGATATTTTTCATATTATTATTTATGTCATTTTATTTGGTAAAAGTTAATATTTTTAACCGTGTTTTGAGTTTTACATGATATGCTTAAATGGCTTGGAAAGAGATGTGATATAAAGGGATTATGAGAAGCTATCTCGGTCATATGCTATGTCTCCATTGTCCACGAGAGAAAAATCAATATCGGTAAATTTTGGTTTTATTTTTATTCTTTATATTATTATTTTAAAGTGCGATAAATCATGATGATTTTGGATTTACAAGAAGATTATTATAAAGTCTATATTTGCTTGAAAGCAATATTTCTTCTTCGTCAAAAAAACTCGACCATAGACTTCTCCCAATTTCAAGTTACGAAAATTCGTCTTGATCCAAAAAGTTTTATGGGAGGCATTCCTTGAAGTGAATGCAAAGCATGATGTTTATTCCATGCGATTATCAATGATGGGGCATTCCCTGAAGTGAATGCAAGCATGATGTTTATTCCATGCAATTATCAATGATGGAGCATTCCCTAAAGTGAATGCAAGCATGATGTTTATTCCATGCAATTATTGGATCTGTTTCATTCCCTGAAGTGAATGCAAACATGGTAAATCATTATTCAATTAGAGACATAATTTCGATATAATCCAAGTATAATTGGCTGGACATCCCGTTCTGCGAGGCTACTGGTCTCAAAGGAGGTTTTTAAAGGACCTTGTGGACAGGTTTAACAATGCCGCGTACGAGGATTAAATCTTTGTTCTCTGTGATAAGGATATGAGAAAAAGGTTTTAAAGGCCCACTGGCTCTACTCCATTCCCTGAAGTGAATGTGAGATTATATTATGGAAGGAATAAAAAATCACATTAAAAGTTGTGGTCGTGGTCGAGGCTATGAATATACACATGAAAAATATAGTCATTTTAAGAATACTTCTACCCGCTGGTAGCGAAGTTATAAGGATGACAAGAGTGATAAAGATCATTCTAAGGAAGTGAAATCCTTTTACCAATGTGATGTTATAAACCATTGGTTTCGTACTTGTCAAACGCCAAAGTATTATGGACTTTATCCATAATCATGAATGATAAATGAAATAAAATATAAACAAAATTTGTTTATGGAGAAAATAATTATGGCGTTATTGGTCCAACTCAATTGGATATTGTTAATTTTCTCATAACCCTTGAAGGGAATAATTTACCATTTATTTATTTCCCTTATAACCTCTAACATGAATAATTGGTTTTATTTTATTTTATTTTTTTTATGTTAATTCGTTTTATTTATTATTTATTTATGTTGGTTTGCTTTATGTTTATTTATTTCACATATTATTTATTTACGTTTTATGTTAATTTATTATTTGAAGAATATGATTACATCCGGAATAAAATATACAATGAATTGTGGCTATTTATGCCTAGAATTGTGGCTATTTATGCCTAGCAGATAATGCAAGTACTCATATTGTACTTAAGCATAAGAAATAATTTTCCCATTTAAATGCAAGGAAAAATATGAGTAGTATTTCTCAAAGTACTAAAATATCAATACTTCGGAAGAGCACTTGAAAGTTTATCTCTGATAGATAATCGACTTGATATGATGTGCTATATTTTATATTTTTCATTCCTCGAAGTGAATGATACAAAGTACATATTTTCATTACCTGAAGTAAATGAAACAAAGCACATTTTGAAAGGTGCACAATTATGCATTTCTCGATTAAAATGCAAGGGAATAATGTGAGTACTATATCCGGAAGTACTAATATCACAAAAGGCTCTGGTTGAGCAAATATGTTATTGTCAAATGGAACTTTATTCCATATTCACAGTGCGTTATACTCGTCAAAGTCATAAAGAGAGCAATATGAGTTCGCAAACTATCCCTTTGGGAATTATAGATAACATATGTTATCAATTGACATTTGAAATAAGCCAATATGGATATAAGTTCTGGTAGCCAAAAAGTCAGTTGAAAGCTCTAGGAGAGCTATATATTGCTACCAAAAGATCATTTCAATTGAAAGCTCCGAAAGAGCTAAATATATTCCTATTTAAAGGAACAATTTTGATGGTTGTACTAGACATGTACGAGTGAGATTGAATTACATGTTATGGTAAACAAGGAGTTTACAAATTCAGAGATATATACATACATATATATAGTTGGCATGATCGGTTAGACCATCCTGATCAATAATGGTGCAGAAATTATTGAGATTTACATGCACGTGTATTAAAAGAACCTGTAGTTCTTGTAGTGCTTATTCTCAAAAGAATAGATTAAATTCCACTTATTAAAGAATGTGAACTTGTGTTGCTTAAAGGAATTGATTAAATTCCACTTACTAAAAGAACCTGAAGTTCTTGTGTTGTTTGTTCTCAAAGGATATAGATGATCCCACTTACCAAAAGAATTAGAACTTAAAGTTCTTGTACTGAAGTTAAGACTGTATGTCTTGCATATCTGAACGAAATATGAGCCCATATATCCACAAATGTGGAAACTTTTATATGATTTTAGTAGATGCATCTACATTGTTTTATCGACTTACAACCAGAAGTTTGTGAGATTGATTCTAAAAATATTCAGATTATGCAGTTAGACTATTCGTCTTGAAAAGCTAGTGGATTTATATTTTAGGCTATATCAGTTGTTACAAAGCCTATTGATTATGAAAAATATAGTTTAGCAAAATTTCAATTGGATGCCTCCTATTTAATAGCTAAACTATGAGAACAAAAGAGTTATTATTTATATGGTGTTTCCATATAGCAACACTTATACGCATCAAGCCAACGAGTTATAATAAACTCCCCGTTATGATTGGTTTTTGGTCAGAAACCATACATTTCCCATTTTATGATTTTTGAATGTGCGATATGAATTGCTCCACCACAACGCACAAAATGGGTAAATAAAAAGGGTTGAGAATATATATTGAGTACGAGTCTCCTTTTATGTTTAAATTCTTAAAGATTAATTGGAGAATCATTTATGACATGATTTTTCTCAACATCAGGGGGAGATAATAATCAGCTGGATAGAGGAAAATGAATTATCATTATCTAGATCCTCGTATATGAACTAGAAGTTCATAAGATAATTCATGTTATTACATGTCAACTGCCAAACATATTTACTGACCCAATGAGAGTAATTAAGTCTCATATACCAGCTGAAATGCTCTAAGTTTAAATTACATGTTAGAGCGAGAGAATGTAAATAATGCCTGAAGCATGATAGTTGAAATGGTTCCAATGATCAAAATTCTCGTAAATAGAAAGTAATATGAGATGGTCATATATTGGAGGCGGGTGCTTCTGAAGAGACCCAAGACATAACAAATAATAAAACTCTTGAAGAGTTTCAGGTACCTGAAATAAAGATTGAAATCTTGAAGAGATCTCGATGAGTTATGTCATTACGAGAATGGAACTAGAAAAATTGGAAAGTTGTCGACAACGATTTTACAAACAATTTTACATAAAATACTTCTATAAAAGTAAAGAAAGAAATCGAGGATCTTGTATAAAATCTATCCAGAAGTATAGATATTGAATTGGCCAATGTTGAAAGACGCGTTGAACTTCTAAAATAGAAGTATTTGGACCACCAGTCCAAACACCTAAAGGTGTAATGCAAGTGAGGCACGAATAAGTAGTCGTAAATACGACTTGAATTGTGATTTATGAAAAGTTTTAATTACTTCATGGTGGATGCAATTACTTTGGCAGTTTTGAAAATTTTACATGCGTCTAATTATTTGTGGATCCATATTTATCCTTGAAGGATCTAAAATGCTATAAGCATTTGGAAATTTTTGAGGAATTTATTTAGACATGTCTCATGAATATTTTGGCGCATTTGGTATAATCGCCTTAGTGAATACTATAAGAATGATAAGATTTCCTTATATATTTTATAAAGGAGTTTGGATCAAGATCCATTATGATAATTTTAGAACTCCTAAAGAGCTTCAAATTGTAAACTCATGAAGTACTTTCAATACAAGTACTTGAATCTTGACATCAAGTTTATCTCGACCTGAAGATCGATCATTTTTATATATTTCTTTTGTCTATGAATAGACATAAGCTTAAAGAATCTTAAAGAAGATTCAATATGAATAGAGCATATCTATTGAGTATCCCAATAGTTGTAAGATTTTTGGATGTGAATAAATATAATTATATCTTTTCTTGGTCTTGAAGCACTATATATTAGTTGGTCAAGAAATATCTATGAATATACAAAGATCATTACATTTAGATCTTCAAACATTCGTTGATGCCTCCTCAAAAGTCGTAGAAATAATTGTTATGAACGAGGCAAGCCAAAAAAACTGTGTTTGGCTAAGACTATTGACCTAACATATCCAAAAGTGGATTTACTTTTACAAGATATGATAAAAGCTATCTTGTGTGAAGATAACGCAAAATGTATATCTCAGTTTGAAAGTGGATACATCATGGAACATATTACTCCAAAGTTTTCATCCCTCACGATCTTTAGAAAAATGATATTCAAGATTAAATTATGAAGATTCAAAGATCTTCTGTGATGTTTGCATGAGGGGGAGTAAATACGCGTTGCACTCTTTTTCCCTTAACCGAGGTTTTGTCCCAATGGGTTTTCCTGGTAAGGTTTTTAATGAGGCAACATGTTATGCGTATCAAAGATGTGTGTACTCTTTTTCCTTCACTAAAGAATTTTTTTTCCCACTGGGTTTTTATCTTAGTAAGGTTTTAACGAGACACATTATCTTCATAGACATCCAAGGGGGAGTGTTATGAATATTTATCTATGTGGATGTCTATCATGATTAGAACTTTATCAAAGGAGTTTGATTTATTTATTATTAGGAATATTATCTCTATGAATTAGAGTTTAATGTATTATGTACTTCTTATGCCTATAAATAGATGATTCATTGAAGGCATTGTATACAATTCTATATTTTGAGAATAATACAAATCTCCCTCTTCCTCTCATCTCTTTGTTCTTCTTGTTCTTCTTTATTTTATTCACAACATATACGCTTTTTTCTATTTTATTTTTTCTATCTGCATTTGCACGTATATTACTTAAAATATGAATTTTAAATTATTCTATAATGATAATTTATTAATTAATTTAATGTAGTTTTATACTAAAATATGTTGTCAGTCATTATAATTTGGCTAAGATTGAGACTTAAAAAGCTTAAAACTACATCCTCTTACTTTTTACAAAATATTAATTAAATCATGCACAGATAGTAGAAATAAAATATTTTTACAATACTTTAGATTTAAGGTTTAGTGATTTAGATTTAGTGGTTTATAGTTTAAGGATTGTGTGTTGAATTTAGGTTTAGGGTTATAATTTAGGGTCTATAGGTTAAAATTTAAATTCCTAATCATATCAAATCTAAATCCTAACCTGTAAACCTTAAAATCTAACCATAAACCATAAATTCTAAGCCCCTAAACCTAAACTCATAAACTATAAAGCCAAAAACTAAGACGCTTATGGAAACTTGTAAAACCTATGTTTGATTTTGAAATAACAAAGTGTTTTAAGGACCAAATTGTAAAACTTGAAATGAATTTTTAAGTCACCTAAAAGATTTCAAATCAACAAGGTTTTGCTCTAGTTTGAAAAACTCAAACTCCAAAATATTTTCTAAGTGTTTCAAGGCCAAATTGCTAAAAAAACGTCAATGCGTATCGATACGCTCCTTACCGTATCGATACCTTTTTACAAACTTGGCTACTGGAGAAAAACATTTCGATACGCCCCTTACCGTATCGAAACAGGGTATCGAAACAAATTGCATCTGTATCGATACACTCTCTCTATAAAATCACAAGAAGTTTGAATGGTGTACCGATACGGTCTCACCCGTATCGATACGGTTTAAAAGAAAATTTTAAATTTGAAGCCTTAAATATTTTGACCGTTGTTTGTCAGTTTGTAGGTAACCAATTTTTAAAGAGGTGGTTAATGAGTATCGATACGCTCTTACCCGTATCGATATGAATTCCTCCAGTGAGCTATGTTGAAAAATTACATCGATACGGTCTTACCCGTATCGAAACGGTTCCCTAACCCGTACCGATACGCCTCTCTTGTAATTGTGCAACATCTCTTTCTTTTTTGAGACATGTATCGATACGCCTCCTCGAGTACCGATACGGTAGGCTGTAGAAGTGCATTATGGTGGAAAGAGAGGGTTCCAACGGCTATAATCAATTCCCTAAGCACCCAAACGGCTAGAATTAATGGAGAAGGTATAAAATCAAGCCTATTGAAGACCAACAACATCTATTGCATCCAAGAGAAACATCTATACAAAAAATCCAAGCTCAAGTGCCAAAAGTCTTATTCTTGTAAAATCCCAAATTGTATTGAGTGTAATTCTTATATTGTCTTTCAATTTAGGTTCAGTGCTTGTATTCAAAGGAGCAAATTTGTATTGAGAGATATCTTTATTGCCTTCAAATTCTTCTTTGTAACCGAGTGAGGGTTTGGTCAATTTTGGGTAGAAAATTGACTGGTATTATAAAGGTTTCCTCCTAAACCTAGAAAAGGAGAAGATCAATTAGTGGAATTGTTGGAAAATCCTTAGTAGGAGCTAAGGTAGTGGATGTAGAGTTCATTTGGAACTTGAACCACTATAATTGACTTGTTCTTCATTTTTATTCATTCCACTTCACTTCCAAAATTTTAAAAATCCAATTCACCCCTCTTGGCTTTGATCAATCCCTTGATCCACTCAACAATTGGTATCAGAGCCTACCTCTTTGAAGGATTAACAACCAAAAGAGAAGATTCTAGGAAGAGTGTGATCATCAACAAAGCAAGCCATGGCATCTACCTCCAGCTCTAGCATGTATGAGTCTCAATTGATCACCAAACCGCCATTCTTCAACGGTGACAACTATCCTTTTTGGAAGAATCAGATGCGTCTCTTTATAAAGTCAAGTGATTACCTTGTTTGGGATGCTATAGAGGATGGTCCCATCATTCCAATGAAAAGAGACATGAAGGAAGACTTGTGCCGAAAAGTAAAGGAGAAATGAGTGAAGATGATCGAAAGAAGCTTCAAATTAACAACAAGGCTCTTCATATGCTATTTTATACATTTGGACCGGATATCTACTCCAAAGTTTCTTCCATCGAAAGTGCTAAAGAAGTGTGGGATACACTTGAGACAACCTATGAAGGGACAAGCGATGTGAAGGAAACAAATATTAGAATTCTCAATCTTAGCTATGAGAATTTCAAGATGGAGCCCGACGAAACCGTATCGAAGATGTTTGATCCTTTTTCAACCATCGTCAATGGGCTAAAAGGGTTTGGAGAGATCATCTCAGAGGACAAGCTAGTCCGGAAGCTACTCTACTCTCTTCCCGAGTCTTGGGATGGAAAATAACCGATATTATCGAGGCAAAGAACTTGAAGACACTCAAGCTTGATGACTTAGTTGGTTCTCTCCTAACATGAAATCATGAAGCAAGGAAGGGAAGATGAAAAGAAGAAAAAAGAGTGGAGAAGCTTGAGGTAGACAAAAAGAAGAAGCTAGGAGTGGCTCTCAAAGCTTCTCTACATGAGGAGATCACTTCTAGTGAGAATGAAGATCTTGAAGAATTGGCTATGATAGCCAAAAGATTCTCACAGTTTATGAGGTCCAACCGAGGTAGAAAATTTCAAAGAAAGATAGACTTCAAGACCAAGAACAAAGAAGAAGAAAATGATCCGATCATATGTTATGAGTGCAAGAAACCGGGTCACATCCGTTTCGAGTGTCCTCAACTCAAGAAGAAAGGATTTGAGAAGAAGAAGAAGCTCAAAGCTAAGCTTGCTACTTGGAGTGATGAGGGGTCATCCGAGGATGATGAACAAGAAGTGGCTAATCTTTGCCTCATGGCTCTTGAGAAGGATTCTTCTATGGTAACCTCTAACTCATCTACTTTTGATTTTACATATGATGAACTTCAAGATGCTTATGATGAGTTGCAAGAGGTGTATAATGGGTTGGTTGAGAAATACAAGGAGTCGGTGTTAAAAAATAAGAAAATGATTTCGGTTTTAAGGACCCAAAATGACTCCCTTTCTAAAACCATCTCGGAATTAGAAAAGAAGGTATTGGTTTTACAAAATTCCTCAAATGAGTTTGAAAAGAAATCAAATGATTTAAACGACCTTCTTGAAAAATACCATGTTTACCACCAAGAAGAGGTGAGTAAACTCAAACCTTCTATAACCAATGTTGGGAAAAACGGGTTTGAAAAACATCTTCTTCAAAATCCCAACATGTGAAAAGAAACTCTATTGACCACAAACAAAGAGACTCCCATAAGTATCACAAGAATAAGAAAGTTAGAAGTGTATGGATTCCTAAGGAACTTGTAGTTTATAACAACATTGTAGTCGTTTCATCTTGGATTCCTAAGGGAACTAAGTATTTGAGAACTAACACTCATGGACCCAAAATGAATTGGGTACCAAAAATCAAAGCTTAACTCTTTGTTTGTATGGGGAGCATTGCTACAAGTCCAAAGCACAAAGCCAAAACTCATGGTACCTTGATAGTGGATGCTCGAGGCACATGACCGGAGACAAGAGTAGATTCATGGATTTAAAGCCAAAAAGTGGAGGAGTAATGACATTTGATGACAACTCCAAATTCCACATTGAAGGTATTGGCTTCATAGGTAATCCACTCTACCATACTCATTGAAAATGTGTTATATGTCAATGGTCTAAAACATAATTTATTGAGCATTAGTCAATTATTTGATAAAGGGTTTAATGTCTTATTTGATAAAACTGGATGTAAAATTATTGACATTAAATCAAATAAAATAATGCTCATTGGTCATCGCATAAGAAACATATATATGGTGCATCTAGATTACATTCATTCATTCTATGCATGTTTTGTTGCACAAAATGTAAATGATGCATGGCTATGGAATAAGAAACTAAGACATGCTAGCATTAGTGTTTTAGAAAAAATTAGTTTCCCTAAATATAGTTAGAGGTTTACCCAAGATTAAGTTCTCAAATGATAAAATATGTGATGCATGCTCTAAGGGTAAACAACATAGATCATCCTTTAAATCCATTAATGATGTCTCTACTAGTAGATGTTTACAATTGATTCATATAGATCTTTTTGGGCCTATTAGAACTATGAGGTTGGGGTGGTAAATCGTATGCTTTTGTACTTGTTGATGACTATTCTAGGTTTACTTGGGTTCTATTCTTAAGTACAAAATATGAGGCTTTAGAAAAATTCATCACGTTTTCTAAATTAACTCAAAATGATCTCGAGCTTAAGATTTCTCACATTAGAAGTGATTATGGAACCGAGTTTTAAAATCTAGGTTTTGAAGAGTTTTTAAATGAAAATGGTATAAGCCACACAATTTTTTAGCACCTCGAACTCCTCAAGAAAATGAGGTAGTTGAGAGGAAAAATAGGACTTTACAAGAAATGGCTAGAATCATGCTTTGTGAAAACAATTTACCTAAATACTTTTGGGCAGAAGCCACAAATACCGCTTGCTATATTATAAATCGAGTAATGATTAGGCCATTTTTAAAGAAAACACCATATGAGATTTTAAAATCTAAGAAGCCTAACATTAGCTATTTTCATCCATTTGGTTGCAAGTGTTTTGTTTTAAACAATGGAAAAGATAACTTAAGTAAATTTGATGCTAAAAGTGATGAAGCTATTTTCTTAGGATATTCTTTAAACTCTAAAGCCTATCGTGTATTTAATAAAAGAACTTTAGTAGTAGAAGAGTCTATACATGTTGTTTTCGATGATAACCTCCTTCCGAGGAAGGAATCTTGTGATGATGATAATGTAGGAATCCTTGATGCCTTTGATGGAGGACAAACTTCAAATGAGGATAAGATTCCAACTAAAGAAGAAGATGCACAAGGTCCACCTCTTGAAGCCTTGAAAGACTTGGCTCTTGAGGAAAAGGAAGTGAGCTACCCAATGGAGTACAACTATGTCAAAGGTGGTGAAATCTTGGGTGATCCATCCAAGGGGGTAACTACTAGATCCTCTCTTAAATTAATTAATCATGTTGCATTTATCTCATGCATAAAGCCTAAAAATATCGAAGAAGCTTTAAAAGATTAGTTTTGGATTATGGTTATGCATGAAGAGTTAAACCAATTTGAGAGGAGTAATGTATGGATATTAGTTGAAAGGCTTAGTAATCAATCTACTATAGGAACTAAATAGGTATTTAGGAATAAACTAGATGAGAGTGGTAACATTGTGAGAAACAAAGCTAGACTAGTTGCTCAAGGTTACACTCAAGAAGAGGGAATAGATTTTGATGAAACCTATGCACCCGTATCTAGAATGTAGGCTATTAGGATGCTGCTTGCATATGCATGTTATCATGATTTCAAGCTTTTTCAAATGGATGTAAAAAATGCATTTTAAATGGTTTTATAAATGAAGAAGTGTATGTGGAACAACCACCGGGTTTTGAGGATTCAAAATTTCCAAATCATGTTTTTAAGCTAACCGAAGCACTTTATGGTTTAAAACAAGCCCCTAGAGCTTGGTATGAAAGGCTTTCAAACTTTTTAATTGAAAAAGGTAAGGTGAACACTACACTTTTCATAAAAAGATATAAAAATGACATCTTAGTAGTGCAAATATATGTTGATGATATTATCTTTGGATCTACTAATGAATGTCATTGCAAAGAGTTTGCTAAGTTAATGCAAGGTGAGTTCGAGATGAACATGATGGGGGAACTCTCATTCTTTTTGGGACTCCAAATCAAACAAAGGAAGGATGACACCTTCATAAATCAAGCTAAGTACATCAAGGATATGCTCAAGAAGTTTGGCTTGGAGAATGCAAAGCCTCAAGCCACACCAATGAGCTCATCTACAAAGCTTGACAAAGATGAAGGAGGTAAGTGTGTTGACTCTAAGCTTTATCGCTCTATGATTGGATCATTGTTTTACCTTACCGCAAGTAGACCAGATATATTGTTTAGTGTTTGCTTGTGTGCTAGGTTTCAAGCTAGTCCTAGAGAGTCTCACCTTATAGCCGTTAAAAGGATCTTTAGGTACCTTAGAGATACTCCTTGTTTAGGTCTTTGGTACCCTAGAGACTCAACATTTAACCTTCATGCTTATTCGGATGGGGATTATGGGGGTTGTAAAATTGATAGGAAAAGTACTTCCTGAACTTGTAAATTCTTAAATAGTATGCTCATATCTTAGTTCTCTAAGAAACAAAATAGTGTAGCTTTATCTACCACCGAAGAGGAGTACATATCCTTAGGGAGCTCTTAGATTATAGAGTTAAAGTAGACACCATACCCCTTAAGTGTGATAACACTAGTGCTATATGCCTAACCAAAAATCCCATCCAACATTCTAGAACCAAACACATAGAGATAAGGCATCATTTCATTAGAGATCATGTCCTTAAACAAGATGTTGTTATAGAGTATGTTGACACCTTGAACCAATTAGCGGACATTTTTACCAAACCTTTAGACAAAGAACGTTTTTGGTCCCTTAGGAGAGAGCTAGGCTTAACTAGTCTATCTTGACCTTTTAGGACTCTTTTTAAGGTTAAAATTTGCTTGATATTGTGAAATTGCATGTTTATGTTTTGTTGATCTTGATAGAAACTATGCTTATAGCTAGGGGGAGTATGCTTCTATTAGAATATGCCTAGATCTGCTCATACATCATCTGCATACATTTAGGAGATGTTAAAGTCGAGCCTTTGGTTGTTCTTGTGACCAAAAATGCAATTCTAGGCATAGGGTATCGATACGGCCTTATGCGTATCGATACGAGTACTTCATTAGCTTTCCAGATTTCATTTTCTCTCTTGCGGGTATCGATACAGTTAAACCTGTTTCGATATGAGTTGTGAGCATTTCGATACGGATGCCATCCATTTCGATACGGTTCCTTGATACGTGATTCCAAGGAATTACCATTGTACCCCCGTATCGATACACCCTTTAGGCGTATCGATACGCGATCGCGCAGACAACTTTTATTGGCATTAAAAGATTTTCACTTTTACCAAAACTCCTATTTCAAAACTCTAGCCGATTTTTATCTATAAAAAGCCTCTCAATCTCTCATATTTTCACCACAAAACTTAAATCTCTTGACAGTTTTTTAAAATCAAGCCAAGTCTTAAGGCTCTCCATCAATTGTTGCAAAATCTTCATTCATTCCTCCTTATCTCAATATCAAGGTATAAAAACTCTTTTTCTTTCTATTTTCTTTATGATTTTCGTTTTTAAATCTTTTTGTTTTGTTCTTTCAAAAATTTTATCAAACCTTTTTTTTGTTTTTGTCTTTCAATTTTTTTACCTTGATTATTGATTTATCCATGGGATCAAATGTGAACATTAATGCATACAAATATTGTTTTACTCAATTTTTTTAGACTATGTCACCTAAAAAGAGAACACGTACTACAAGCACAGTTGGTGAAGGATCAAATCACGGCGATGTCACTTGTCCAAATTTGACTCTAATTTATCAAATGTGCTTTAGAACTTCCGGTGAACTCAACTATTTTTTATCTTTTCAAAATTACAAGATTCGACCGGAGAGGGTAATTTCCATTCCTTTTCTCAATTCGGAGCGTTTCGAGTTTGTTTATTTACCATTGCTCCACGAATGGAAGTTCATGGATTTTCTACAAATTTCGGGGTTTTTCTTTCGCAATTTGGTTTTGATCTTTTATGCCAATGGCAAGTGTGTTATCAATGCTGAGGGTAATGTCGTTGTCGTTAACTCCTATCTCATGGGCAAGAAGATTACCGTTGATGTTCAAGCCCTTTGTGATGTTTTTAAGTTTGAGTATGAGGGTATCGAAGATGAAAATTCTCTTGGACATGTTTTGGGGGGTTCCGTGACCGTTCTAAATGCTCAAGACCGCATCCTACAGTTGATGATCGCTTGGTGGTTTAGGCCTTCGGGAGGAAAATACTCAACCATCCGCCAAGTTGATGACTTTTGGATTCGATGCTTTCGCCAGAGAAACCAACCTAACCTTGCTCACATCATGTTTGCAGAGATTGTCTTTCTCGTTCAACATCGTCACACATCTCTTGTCACTTCATTCACCTATGGCACCGCGTTGAGCTACTTTTTCACTCAGAAGGAGATTGATTGCTCTCATGACTATCCGACAAGTCTCACTGATCCTATTGATGAGAGATCTCTTTCTCGTGGCAAGTTTCACTACTTCAATGGTAATTGGCTTCGCCTTTTCGAGCTTCCTAGTGATGCGATTCCTGAAGAGATTGCAAATCCTCAAGCTCCTTCTCCTCCATCCATGGATTCTCTCATGACCTACCTCAATGAACAATTCACGGGCTTACGCATGAGAATTGCTTCTATGGACCAAGTCATGAATTCGGGGTTTGCCACCATTGATACACGCTTCACAAGCCTAGAAGATCGCATGAAAAATGTGGAGAAGCGTATCTCATCTATTGAGGCCGAGCACAATTTGATGAATATCTCTCTTACGACCTTCCATGACGAGTGGCGTCAATCAAGGAGGAACGATGATGCCAACGAAGATGAAGATAATGAAGATGGTGATGGAGACGAGTAGTAGTTTGTCTTTGCATATCATTCATGTCATCGTATGATTTATTTTCATGCACTTTGAATTATGTTCTTAGGATTAAGTTTACCATTTAAAACCTATGCTTTGATTTTTTTGTTTGGATTTAAGTTTGATGTTTCTTTATTTATGAACTTTATGATTATCTATCCAATGTTGCTTGATTTATTGTTATGCCTTTATAGCCTATGTCTCTTATTTTGATCTAACAAAAAAGGGGAGAGGGAAGTTCACAAGCTCACTTAAAACTAACTTTTCTTAAAATTTACCTAGCTAACATTAAGGGGGAGTTATTTTACAAAGTTTTTCAAAAGACTTAAAAATTTTAAGCTTTGACTTTGTTATATCAAAAAGATGGGAGATTGTAAAACCTATGTTTGATTTTGATATAACAAAGTGTTTTAAGGACCAAATTATAAAACTTGAAATGAATTTTTAAGTCACCTAAAAGATTTCAAATCAACAAGGCTTTGCTCTAGTTTGAAAAACTCAAACTCCAAAATATTTTCTAAGTGTTTCAAGGCCAAATTGCTCAAAAACATCAAGCGTATCGATACGCCCCTTACCGCATCGATACCTTTCTTACAAACTTGGCTACTAGAGAAAAACGTTTCGATACGCCCCTTACCGTATCGAAACAGGGTATCGAAACAGATTGCATCTGTATCGATACACTATCTCTATAAAATCACAAGAAATTTGAATGGTGTACTGATACGGTCTCACCCGTATTGATACGATTAAAAGAAAATTTTAAATTCGAAGCCTTAAGTATTTTGACCATTGTTTGTCAGTTGGTAGGTAACCAATTTTTAAAGAGGTGGTTAATGAGTACCGATACGCTCATACCCGTACCGATACGAATTCCTCCAGTGAGCTATGTTGGAAAAATTGCATCGATACGGTCTTACCCGTATCGAAACGGTTCCCTAATCTGTACCGATACGCCTCTCTTGTAATTGTGCAACGGCTCTTTCTTTTTTGAGACATGTATCGATACGCCTCCTCGAGTACCGATACGGTAGGTTGTAGAGGTGCATTAATGGTGGAAAGAAAGGGTTCCAACGGCTATAATCAATTCCCTAACCACCCAAACGGCCAGAATTAATGGAGAAGGTATAAAATCAAGCCTATTGAAGACCATCAACATCTATTGCATCCAAGAGAAACATCTATACAAAAAATCCAAGCTCAAGTGCCAAATTGTTATTCTTGTAAAATCACAAATTTTATTGAGTGTAATTCTTATCTTGTCTTTCAATTTGGGTCGAGTGCTTGTATTCAAAGGAGCAAATTTGAATCTAGAGATATCTTTATTGCCTTCAAATTCTTCTTTGTAACCAAGTGAGGGTTTGATCAATTTTGGGTAGAAAATTGACCGGTATTGTAAATGTTTCCTCCTAAGCATAGAAGAGGGGAATATCAATTAGTGGAATTGTTGGAAAATCCTTAGTGAGAGCTAAGGTAGTGGATGTAGAGTTCATTTGGAACTTGAACCACTATAATTGTCTTGTTCTTCATTTTTATTCATTCCACTCCACATCCAAAATTTTAAAAGCCCAATTCACCCCTCTTGACTTTGATCAATCCCTTGATCCACTCAACAAAACTTTTTGTTTCGAATAGAATATTTTCCATTTATAAAATATATAACTCTTTTAATTGACTAATGAGTTATATCACTTTTTACAATTATACTTTTGTGATATATTATCAATTACCTACTTTTATCATTTATCATGTTTTAGTACACGAGTTAACATTAAACTAAGTTTACTTAATAAGTATTAATCACTCACAATCTCACATGACTTGGTTTGAACAAAATGAAAAGGGTGATTTATATCGTAAATATGTAAGAAAGAAATGAAATATAAGGTGAGTTTGGGAAAAATTACCTTGGAGATTGTTGTCAAAAAGGTCTAGAGTATCGAGCATGGTTGAATTCCAAATATTTGTGGGAATGAGTCCGGAAAACTGATTTGCTGATAACTGTAAAACTCCAAGGTTGTGGCAATGACCTATACTTGATGGAATGTGACCGGATAATTGATTCTTATTAAGGTAAAGTCCTTCAAGATTGGGAAGATGATGACATAGATCATCAGGCAAACTACCTGATAGACTATTGTTGGAAAGATTAATAGTCTTCAAAGAAGAAGTGTTGAAAATGCATGTTGGAATATGACCTGTAAACAACTAAACATAGTCAGATTTCCAAATGATCCAGCTAGAGAAGAGAAATCCAAACTTTGGAAGTTGTACCTGATAATTTATTAAGATGCAAGAAAAGCACTTCAAGCTTGGGAAGATTGTGACATAGATCATCAGGCAAACTACCCGATAAGTTATTTCTGGAGAGGACAATAATCTTAAGAGAAGAAATGTTGAAAATAGAGGTCGGAATTTGACCTCTAAGACCTTTAATTGCTTGAATATTTAGCATCTCCAAACTATCAAGATTACCAATTTCCTCAGGAATTTCACCTGCAAACATTAAGAAAATCACAACTCAAATCTTTCTAGGCTAAAGAATAATCCAAGAAAATATCATACCTTCCAAGTTGTTTGACCCTAAATATAGTTTTGTGAGTCGTGTCAAATTCCCAATACTTGTTGGAATAATCCCACTGAATCGATTAATAGACAGTACCAAAATTTGAAGGTTGCTGCATTTGCCTATGCTCGATGGAATATAACCAGATAACTCATTTGCATCCAAATGAAGCATCTCAAGTTTAGGAAGATGAACACATAAATCATGAGGCAAGCTACCGGAAAGACTATTATCGTCAAGATAAATCTCTTTCAAAGAGGTTATCTTGAAGATGGAAGATGGAATCTCACCAAACAATTGATTGGATGAAAAGTTCAACATCTCTAGGTTGGACATGTTGACAAGTGTTTGAGGAATTGTCCCTGTGAAACTATTATTACTCATCTGCAGCATTTTAACTCTGCGCAACTTCCCTAACCACGGTGGAATCTCCCCATTAAGCTGGTTGAAGTTTAATTGAAGGGTTCTCAAACGATGCAACTGTCCCAATTCTTCAGGCAGGTGGCCGTAGAATTTGTTGCTGCTCAAATCGAGAGAAAATAGAAACGAAAGGTTTCCAAGGTGTGGAGGGACATTACCCGTGAGACTCATGTTTGCAAGGTTCAAAGCTTCAACTCTTTCATGGACGACGCCACAAGAAACACCAACCCAGTTGCAAACAGAATTAGAGGTCGTCCAACTGTTTGACAATATGTTTTGCGGATCCACAACGCGATCTTTGAACTCGAGAAGTGCGAACTGATCGGTTGTGAGATTTTTGGAAGTTGTAGCCAAGTAAACCATGAAACATTGTATCCACAAAACAGAGAGAAGATGAAAGCAAGTGATATAGTTCATTATTTCGAAACGAAATAAGCCAAGAAAATAATGATGCAAGAAAAGAAGTTGAATTGATAAAGTAGTTGGATGATCAAGTAAAGCACAGAGGCTATGCTTAATTGGTTAGTTCATTGTTACAATTTCAAAGCAAATTAATTGATGCCAAGTACTTTAGACGTGAGAAGACTTAGCTTAGTAAACTGAATTAAATGGTGGGTAAACTACATAGATGACCACCTAATTATAAGGTTGGTGTTGAAATGACTACTATACTTTTAATTTTGATAAATATACCACTAAATTATTTAATTGGTTCCAATCAGACCACCAACCGTTAAAAACTAACAAAGAGAATGACGTAGATGTTAAATAAACTAGTCTGATTACACATTTGGTTCTCGTTATTTACACAATCTATCAATTTGAACTTAATTTTAATTTAATAAAATAAATTATTTATTTAATTAGGTATTGACATGTGTCACCACGTGATTGAAGGACTTTATTTATTTTACTTAATTTAATATATTTATTTTTCTCCTCCAATCAGGTGATGACACGTGCCACCTGATTGGAGAAATGAAAATGGAAACAATGATATAGCCTTGGGCAAATTTGAACCCAAATTCACCTAGTGAGGAGCACGCATGTTTATCACTGGGCTAAGCCTAATTTAGTGATATGCAATACAAAATATACTATATGTGTAATTAGTTGTTAATGCCAGAAAAAATGAAAACAAGAAAACTAGACATAGGTGGATTCAAACGCAAGTACTCTAGGCGTAAATCACACATGTTTACCACTAGCTAAGTCCAAACTTGAGATATGTATTACAAAATATATTATATGTGTTAATTAGTTGTTAATGCCAGCAAAAAAAATAAATGTAGTTTTAAGAGACTCGAACATAACACGCTTATGATGCATAGAAACATCTAACTCAATTAAATAAATCTAATAATTAAATTTTACAAAATTTTGTATATATTTTAAATTATAGTTAGTGCACGATTTAAAATTAAAAAATACATTATGTTCTTAAGTTAGGTTTCGCTAAATGAATTTAATATAATTTTAAATTTTTATATTAAAAATAGTAAAAAATGTATTTTATATAAAATATTAAAAAATAAATTTAATATAGTAATATTAATTTTTTATATTAAAAATTGATGATTTTAAAAAGTATATTTAATAATGAATTTAATATAATTTTAAAATTTTGATTTTAAACCGTGCACTAACTATAATTTAAAATTATACAAAATTTTGTGAAATTTAATTATTAGATTTATTTAATTGAGTTAGATGTTTTTATGCATCATAAGTGTGTTATGTTCGAGTCACCTAAAACTACATTTACTTCTTTTTTTCTGGCATTAACAATTAACTAACACATATAGTATATTTTGTAATACATATCTTAAGTTCGGACTTAGCCTAGTGGTAAACATACATGATTTACACATGGAGTACTTGGGTTCAAATCTGTAACACCCCGAGTTTGGGGCCGGGAGATAATCGTGTTGGTTAAACCGTTTCGAGTTTAGTTAATTTTAAAGCTATTTTAAATGGATAACCTTGGTTTTTTTTTAATAAAAATGGGCAAAATGAAATTTTGAAATAAAAGAAATAAAGAAAAGGTTTTTGAAAAAAAAGGCTATCACCTTATCTAAAATTTCCCTTTTCACGTTAAGCCTCTCTTAAACTCCCATTTCACTATTCCATTGCTCCTAACTTTCAATCCAAGTGATTTCTTCAAGGTAATTGATTCTTTAACTTAGTTTTATCTTCCTTGAGTTGTAGATACTAAGATTTTTGCAAAAAAAAAACCCATGGTTTAAACTTGTTTTGATTTTAAAGTTTGGTTTGAAATGAAAGGGAGTTTATGGGTTTTTCGTTGGGGTTGGTTGTTGCTGGGTTTAGGTGTGTTTTAACTTTGTTTTATTGCTAAAATAACATGGAAATGATGGGTTGTTATGGGAAACCCGAAATGGGTATTGTGGGTAATTTTGGGAGTTAGAAATCTTGAGTTTTTGGATGGATTTTGGGTTTGAATGACAGCTGATGGTTTGGTATCTTTGGGTTGATGTTTTGGGATGTTAAAAGATAGATTTTTTATGATAAATTCGTTGGGTTTGGCTGCAAGTAGTTTGAGGCTGAATTGATTATGTTTTGGGTGAAATTTGGGCTCGAATCGATGTGTTTTATTGCAAGATTGTTGAGTTCTGAGTTGTTGCTATGTTTGTGGGTATATTAGCATCCTAATGTTTTGTTTTGGGTTGCCTAAATTAGAGGAAACGTGTTTGGGCTTCGTGGACGTGAATTCGGGTAGTTCGGAGGCTTAAATCGACATCTTGGATAGCGTTTATGTGTTGGCCGGTGAGTGGATCGATTTTAAAAGTCTTAACGTGGTTAAGAAAATGTTTTGGGAGATTGGATTGAGCTTGAAAAGCCAATCCAAGCTCAAGAGTAAGTTTTAAAGGTTTCACGCAATTAATTCGTGTTTTATGGTTTCTTGATGCAAGTTGAACATGTCATGTTGTTATGTGTTAGTTTGCATTGTTATACATGTTGGGGTTAATGAATTGTGTTTATATTTACATTGCGAGTACATGCCTTGCATGGAAGTTCGATCATGGGAAATGGTTCAAGCATCGGTAATGCTTGTGGTTGTGAAATGAGTATATTGGCACATATTGAGTTGTTACCATATATAATTGATCGATCAATAGAATTAGAGTGCACTCGGGGTAAAAGTCGCGCGTGGCCTTAGTGATTTTAGATTCCACTAAGAAGAAGTACGGTGATGTGAGATTCCACCAGAAGTTATGTTTTTACTAGACCAGTGAGTACGATGATGTGAGATTCCACCAGAAGTGTCTAGTGGGTTTGAGAAACTATCCGTATACCCGACTAAAAGCGATGAATGTCAATATACTTATGGCGCTCTAAATTCTCATGTTAAGCATGTTGTATGATTCCTTTTATTTATGCTTAAGTATGTGGTTGGTTGCTTTACTTGTGTTATGAGAATGAGCATGAGGTAAGCTTATGGCTTGTGGTTGCATTCGGTAAATGCACGTGACGGTAATGCATGTTGTTATGTGTTCAAGCATGTGGAAATGATTTGGAAGTGGTTTTGGTTTTTAAGCAAATTGTGTTTTTAAAACTGCATTGTTGTAGTTACCGTTTTGAGCACCGCTCACTAAGCTTAAATGCTTACGCTCTCTTTTCCAACAATGCAGGCCCTTGGACCTACGGAGCAGCTCGCGGAACAATGGAGAACCCAAGGGAGTTTGGTTTGCTCAAGTATGGTTTAGACTTCAATAGTTAGTATTAAGCAATGGGATAAGACCTTTTGTTTTGAGGAGTTGTTGGCATGTCTCTTGTTTTAGACAAGTTTGCTAGGTTGTGTTTGGCTTGTAATGCCTCTTGCTATGTTGAATTATGCTTTGGTTTAGTTTTTGGTTTCGTTGGTGAATGCTAAATATGCATGTTTCCTTTTAAAATATTGTCATGTTGGATGTTGCCTTGTTAAGTGTTTATCTTGCTTTATATGTATATCCATGAATACCTTGTGTTGTATGTGTGGTTGTATGTTGCTTAAATGCTTGCTAAATGTGTTTTGTGTTGGACCTCTTGTGCTTTTGGCTGCTAAAACTAGTTTTGCTGGGCAGCGCATATCGATACGCTCAAGGGCGATATCGATACGGTCCCTTGTTTTGGGCAAGGCGTACCGATATGCGGGGGCGTATCGATACCCAATCTGCTCTCTGGAAATCTAAGAAATTGACGAGAAATTAGGGTATCGATACGAGCCTTAAGTGTATCGGTACAGTCTTGAAGTTGACTATGGGAACTTGACCGTTAAGGGCGTATTGATACCAGCCTTGAGGGTATCGATACGGTTCTCTAAGGTTGACTTTAGGAAGTTTGACCAATGTAGGCGTATCGATACAGGCTTTTGGCGTATCGATACGACCTGTAGAAAAACACTAAAAAGGGCTATCTCATATGCATGTTTGTTTGTTATGTATCAGTGGTTGTTTTTCCGCTGCGTGTCTCCTCACATAGGATTTAATTATTGTATCTAGACAAGATAATTTTAAAAAAGAAATTTTCTAGGGTTTCTAATCGAAGTGAACCTTAACGGGTTTCTCTTCGATTTTCCCCGTGTAACTCATTCGATGTGGTCTGGCAGCTAGGCCGGGTCGAGGGGGTTATATTTATTGGTATCATAGCCAAGGTTTCGCCTAGGTTCGTTGAGTTTCCGCAAGCCGAAATGTAAGTGAGGTAAGTTTTATGGTGTAAGCTTGTTGGCTGTGATTGCATGGTGATTGTAAGTATGCTTGTGGTTATCTTTATGTTGGTTGGGAACTAGTTAAAGGCACCCATTGCTAGTATACTATTATTGTAAGTGATTTTAAGTTTAAGGACTTGAGCACCTTGGACCTTGTTCCTTGCTGACCCCAAACCATTTCACTTGTTGTATTTTTTATTTAGCTTTGCATCTGTTAGCATGGTGAGACTAAGGGGAAGGCCAAGAATGGATAATCCGAGGGTTGAGCGGATTGAGAATGTAGAGGATGTTCGAGGAGAGAACTTGCCTCCCCCTCCTCCTCCGGTTGGTGGAGTAAACGTTGGAGGTGTTGGACCCCAGGCTGGTTAGGGACATGCAGACATTGTTGTGAATCCATTGATTCAGGCTATAGCCGGGGCTATTCAGACAGCTTTAGCGGGTGTTCGGGTTGCAGCACCGCCTCAGGGTGCAGGTTCTAGTCTACCGTTAGAGCGACTTCGTAGCTTGGGCGGAGTCGAGTTTTGGGGACTGTCACCCGAGGGATCAGAGGCATGGTTTGAGAGCACAGTTCGTATTTTGAGTCAGATGGAGCGCTCTGAAGCACATAAGTTGGGTTGCATTGTCTCTTTACTTCAGAGAGATGTCTACACTTTGTGGACTACTATCACCACAGGTATGCCAGAGGCCGAGGTTACTTGGGAGTTCTTCAAGACTGCTTTCTGTAAGAAGTATCTAGGTCCTCGATACCTAGACAAAAAGAAGAGATAGTTCATGGCTCTAGTTCAGGGTAGCTTGACCGTGTTTGACTATGAGGTGCGATTCATACGTTTGAGTCAGTATGCTTCTGAGTTAGTTCCCACTGAGAGGGAATGATGTGAGTGTTTCTGGTATGGTTTGATTCAGGAGGTGAAGACCTACATGTTGGCTTCTGACTATACGGATTTTGATGTGTTGGTCGCTAGGGCCAAGGACATTGAATAGTCTTTGGGACTTGCGGATTGCAAAGGTGGATCTAGTTCAGAAAAAAGGGCCGCCAAATGGGACAGAGATCGTGCCAAGAGACACAAAGATAGGAAACCTTATCATGATCATAGGCGTGAAGGTGGTAATCCGGGGCGAGGCCATCACGGCCAAGGGACTGAGAATCGTACTCTTAAGTGCAACAATTGTGGTAGACGTCATTACGGTGAGTGTTGGGGCACTTATGGCTCTTGTTGGAACTATGGGTCTAGAGTGCATTTGAAGCGCGATTGTCCACATTCGGCTAAGGAGGGCAGGCTCTCGCACGACCCGTCGAGCATTAGAGAGGTCGTGGGAGCGGTCGAGGTAACTTTCAGCCTAGGAATGACGGTCGGAGGAATGTGGCTCATGTTGTAGCAGTTTAGCCCGAGGGAGGTGGGCCAGCTAGAGTGTATGCACACCGTGAGGGCAGGAATGACATAGATGTGATTGCATGTAATTTCTCGTTACAGTCTTTGACTTTGCTTTCCTTGATTGATTTCGGTTCTACACATTCGTACATATTGAGTGAGCATGTGAGATTGTTAGATATTCCGGTTGAGATATTAGACGTGGGTATGAGTGTCACTAGTTCTTTTGGTGAGATAGTTTAGTTAGAAAGATGTACAGAGGATGTCCTTTGATTGTTCATGGTCATGTTTTTCCCGTGGATATGATGGAATTTCCGTTTTATGGTTTTGATGTAATATTAGGCATGGATTGGCTTGTAGAGCATAGGGCTAGGGTAGATTTTGAGACAAAGCAGGTGTCCTTGAGACTCTCAGAGGATCATGAGGTAGTAATAGTGGGCGAGAACGTTAAGTTCTTGTCCAATGTAGTTTCAGCTTTAGAGGCTCAGAAGTTAATGGATGTGGGTTGTCAGGCATGCTTAGCATATGTTATGAATCCGAATATGGATGAGGCACGACCGCAAGACATTAGAACAATTTGTGACTTTCTGAGTGTTTTTTCGAAAGAATTTCCAGGTTTGCCTCCAGATAGAGAGGTGGAGTTTGCTACAGAGACTTATGCGAATTCAGCTCTAGTGTCGATTGCACCGTACCGAATGGCTCCTAAAGAAATGAAAGAGTTGAAGACGCAGCTTCAGAAATTGATAGACCCAGGATTCATTCGTCCGAGTACTTCACCTTAAGGTGCACCGATGTTGTTTGTGAAAAAGAAAGATGGCGGTTTGAGAATGTGTATCGATTACCGATAGTTGAATAAGTTGACAGTGAAGAACAAATCTCCTTTCCTGAGGATCGATGACTTGTTTGAGCAGTTGAGAGGTGCTTTAATGTTCTCAAAGATATATTTGAGATCCGGCTATTATCAGTTGAAGGTAAGAGATCAAGATGTACCGAAGACAACTTTCTGCACTCGTTATGGACATTACGGATTTTTAGTGATGCCCTTTGGTTTGACTAATGCACCAGCAGCTTTTATGAACATGATGAATAGAGTGTTTCACGAGTACTTGGATCAGTTTGTGGTAGTGTTCATTGACGATATCTTAGTGTACTCTCGTACTAAGGAAGATCATGATCTGCATTTGCGTTTGGTGTTGCAGAAATTATTAGACAATCAATTGTATGCCAAGTTGAGCAATTGTGAATTTTGGATTAGGGAAGTAGTCTTCCTAGGTCATATTGTATTTGCCGAGGGAATCCGGGTGGATCCTAAGAAAGTTAAGGCAGTCGTGAACTAAAAACAACCAAAGACAGTGACCGAACTTCGTAGTTTCTTATGTTTGTCCGATTACTATAGACGTTTTGTTGAGGGTTTCTCAAATGTTGCAGTTCCTTTGACTAAATTACTACATAAGGACGTTCGGTTTGAGTGGACTGATGCAAGACAACAAGCATTTGAGAAATTGAAAGAAGCCTTAACTGAAGCTCCTATTTTGATTCACCTCATGTCAGGGAAAGAGTTTGTAATCTTCAGTAATGTGCCGTATGTTGGCTTAGGTTGTGTGCTTATGAAAGAAGGAAGAGTAGTGGCCTATGCGTCTAGACAGTTGAAGACTCATGAGCGCAATTACCCTACGCATAACATAGAATTGGTTGCAATGGTTTTCGCTTTGAAAGTTTGGAGACATTACTTGTATGGTGAGAAATGCACAATGTATACGGACCACAAGAGTCTGAAGTATATTATGACACAAAGAGAGTTGAACCTTAGACGTCGTAGGTGGCTAGAGTTACTTAAGGACTATGATCTCACGATTGAGTATCATCCGGGTAAAGCCAATGTAGTGGTCGACGCCTTGAGTATGAAGGTGGCAGTGGAATTGCGAGCTATGTTTTCTAGATTGAGTTTGTCTAAAGATGGTGGTTTAGTGGCCGAGTTGCAAGTTAAACCTTTGTTGCTTCAGTTGATTATAGAGAAACAGTTGCAAGATAGATCATTAGCATCTCATGTGCAAGACATAGCAGAGGGTAAACAGACATATTTCTGTTTTAGTAGTGATGTAGTCTTGTGTTTCAAAAGTAGAGTAGTTGTTCCGGAAGATGTAGACTTGAGACGCACCATCCTAACTGAAGCTCATAGTAGTCTGTTTGCTATGCATCTGGGAAGTACGAAAATGTATCGTGATTTGAAAAATGAGTACTTCTAGGTTGGTTTGAAGAAAGATGTTGCCGAGTTTATGAGTAAGTGTATGGTTTCTCAGTGAGTTAAACTTGAGCACCAATTTCTTTCAGGTTTGTTACAACCGTTGAGAACTATCGAGTGGAAGTGGGAGAGAATTGCCATGGATTTCGTATTAGGTTTGCTATTGACACGTTCTAAGAAGAATTCGGTTTGGGCAATCGTTGACCGTCTTACGAAATGTGCGCACTTTTTGGTTGTTCACACTACTTATACTCTAGATAAGTTGGCCGATCTATATATCAGTGAGATTGTGAGGTTGCATGACGTACCGAAATCTATAGTGTCAGATAGAGATCCGAGGTTCACAGCTAGATTTTGGGAGAGTTTGCATAGTGCTTTGGGTACTCGATTGAATTTTAGCACTTCATATCATCTTCAGACCGATGGTCAGTCAGAGAGAGTCATACAAGTGTTGGAAGACATGTTGAGATGTTGCATTATTGAATTTCAGGGTTCGTGGGAGAAGCATATACCATTGGTAGAGTTTGCGTATAATAATAGTTATCAAGCGAGTATTCAGATGGCGCCTTATGAATCTCTATATGGTAGAAAATGTAGAACACTTGTGTGTTGGGCCGAAGCGGGACATAAATTGATACCTTTGCCTGATATGCTTAAGGGTACTACCGAGAAAGTACAATTGATTTATGATCGTTTGAAGGTTGCTCGGATAGACAGAAGTCTTATGCTGATTTGAAAAGGAGAGAAATAGAGTATGTCGTGGGCGACAAAGTGTTCTTGAAAGTCTCACGTTGGAAGAAGGTGATGAGGTTTGGTAGGAAAGATAAGTTGAGTCCAAGATTCATTGGCCCGTATAAGATAGTTGAGAGAGTTGGTCCCGTTGCCTATAGATTGAGACTGCCAGCCAAACTAGAAAAGATTCATGACATGTTCCATATTTCGATGTTTCGGAGGTATAGATCAGATCTGTCACATGTTGTGCCAGTTAAAAAAATAGAATTGAATCCGGATTTTACTTACGATGAAGAACCATTTAAGATTTTGGCTTCGGACAACAAAGTGTTGGGAGGAAGGGCCATTGAGTTGGTTAAGGTTAAGTGGCGAGAGGTTTAGCTCCGGAATTATTATTATTGTGTATGTTGATGATTTGATTATCATTTGAGCTCATGAAGAGATCTCCCTGACAATAAAATTCTTGTGCATCAATCGACATACATAAAAAGTGCTTAAAGAGCTTTACATGCATAACGCACATCCGTTGAGCACGAGACAAAGCTAAAAAATAATTGTTACGAGGTCATTACCTTAAGATCTTTCAAAACTCAATGCCTCTCCAGATCATGTAAATAGTTGCTATGCACGAGGCAATGCTGAAATATGTGATTGGCTAAACATATTTAGAAGATATGTGAATTGTTTTCACAAGATAAGATGTAAGCTATCTTTCTTATTTTGTGTAGAGATAATGCAAAATTTACATCTCAAGGTGGATACATCAAATGTGACAAAAATGAAACATATTTCTTCAAAATTCCGTCTCTCGTGATCTTCAAAAGAATAGTACTTGATGAATCATTTCAAGCGGTAATTTGAAAGATCTATTCATTAGTGCATAGTCAACATTTGAAGATTATATTCAAGATTGAATTATGAAGATTCAAATATCTTATGTAATATTTTCATGAGGGAGAGTAAATATGCGTTGCACTCTTTTTCCCTTAACTGAGGTTTTGTCCCAATAGATTTTTCTGGTAAGGTTTTTAATGAGGCAACATGTTATGTGTATCTAAGATGTTTGTACTCTTTTTCTTCACTAAAGAAAATTTTTTTCCCACTGGGATTTTATTTTAATAAGGTTTTAACGAGGTACAATATCTTCATAAACATCCAAGGGGGAGTGTTATGAATATTATCTATGTAGATGTCTATCATGATAAGAACTTTATCAAGGAGATTTGATTTATTTATTATTAAGAATATTATCTCTATTAATTAGAGTTTAATGTATTATGTACTTCTTATACCTATAAATAGATGAAGGCATTGTACACGATTCTAGTTTTTGAGAATAATATGAATCTTTCTCTTTATCTTATCTCTTTGTTCTTCTTATTCTTCGTTCTTATTTTTGCTCTTTTTTATTTTATTCACAATAATTTGTATTTTTTTCTAAAAATCCAGCTTTGAATTTATAATAATATTATCAATAGTATTATCTTTAGATACTGTTATTATGTATAAATAAATAATTTCAAAATTATAGTGTTTTGCAAATCAGCTTCCGAAATTACAACATATTTCGAGGGGAGTTACTTGTTTTATCTCCCAATCATCGTGTGGAGTTACTTGCCGTATCCCATAGACGTTGAATTTTCTTGCCAATTTCCCGACAACCAAACACAATTTCTCAATCAATTTCCAACAACCTAATATGATTTCTCAACCACTTTCTTTTACCATTTCAGCCTCATTAACTTTCTCAAAAGCAATAAAACGCTGGCATTAAATTTGCTGTTATGCATTCAATATTTAGACGTGTCTTTGGAGCCTACTTAATTTATGGTATTTAATTAGGTCCATTCAATCAAATTGGTTAATTTGGTAAAGTCAACTTTAACCTAATCTATTTAGAACATTGGGATCAAGCCTTCTAATTGGGTTAAAATTATCAAACTTGGACTTGGAATTTTGATATTAACCAATTCCATCTTTTTAGTACATTGAATTATGCCTTTTAGATTATTAATACACTTTTTTCTTTGGTGTTGTGTCAATATTGTGTTTTTTTTAATAGTCTAAAGTTGATTACAATGTAATATCTGTTCATAAATATTCTTTACCCTTTAACAATGTGCATACACTATGTAGACAAAGCGATTTGAACTCGTGTCTTCTATGATGAACATCATTCGCTTTTCCACTAAAACATTTGTTGGGTTTAATATTGTACTTTTAGTTAGTCTATATTTTGTACAACTTATTGTTATAATTTAAGAAAATATGTATGCGTATACATATAAAATCATGAAATATTTTGATGGTTTAAGGGTGTAAGAAGCCCTTGAGTTTTTGAAAAAATAAATAAATTAAACCTCTGATTTTTTTTTACACTCAATTAAATTCTTGAACCAATAAATTGAATCATTTAAACTCTTTGATCAACATTGATTGTTGAATATAATAAATTTTTTTGATCATTTGGTACAACACGTTGTGTCACAATGTTGCCACTTGACATTTAAAAAAATATGTTTTATTTACAAAATCCTTTAAAATTCCTAAAAATCTAAAAAACTTCTTAATTATAAAAAATGTTTTAAATGTTTTTTTAAATGCTACATGATATAATTGTAGTGTATCATGTGATAGTAATATATAAATAAAGAACTCAAAATAGTCAAAATTGGTCAAATAATTTAATTGATTTAATTTATTTATTCTAAGACTTAATTGAGTGAAAAAAAAAAAGTTTAGAGCCTTATTATTTTATTTTTTTTGCAAAATTCAAGAACTTATTATATCCTTAAAGCACAAATCTAAGAAATATCAGATATTTGATTTAAGGGTAAACTAATGCAATGGTCACTTATATTTTTACTAAGTACAGTTTTGGTCACCGATTTTTAAATTTGATCGATAAGGTCACTTACGTTTTTATCTGTAAAATTTTGGTCACTGAGACGTTTGTTGTCGTTAAACTTTAATGGAAGACTGATCTGACACAATAAAAAGAATGACAAGTTACCTAGATAGTCCATAAACTATTACTTCACTTCTATTTTGACCACCAAAATAAAACAAATGTGTATAATTACACATTTAATCTTCTATATTTACAATTTTTTATTTCTTCTCCCCTCCACCATCTTCCATATTCTTCTTCATCTAACCCAATCCCTAATTTTCTACAATACTAATCCCCAATTCACACATTTTTTTTAAAAAAA